>CM042483.1:39439951-40152451 GCA_023621385.1 Quercus gilva | reverse complement strand
CGTGCCCCCCCCCCCCCCCCAAAAAAAAATTTTAAAACTTCATAATGTATGTATATTTTGCAATTGTTTAAAATATTAAACCTTAGAATCAATATTTGGCCCCTCCAAAAAATAAGAGTTGGCCCCTACAAAAAAGAATTGAACAACTAATTGTTGGGTTCCAAAAAATAGTTGTTAAGAACAACAAACTATCCACCTTGTAACATAAATAGTTGTTACTTTCAAATTTTTAGTTTTTTCCTCTCTTAATTGGTAAGTTTGTTTACTGAGTTTAGATAGTAAGTTTTTAATAAAATAAATTTCTCTTAGAGTTATTTTATTTGAGACTAAGTCTTTTCGTTGTTTTTTGTTAAGTTTCAATTTTTTTTTTTTTTTTTTTTGAGAATATTAAATATTTTTAACACACACACACAGGGAGAGGGGAGAAGGTCTTAAAGAAACTTACAGTGGTGTATATCTAAAAGGGCCTAACTCTTAAATATACAACACAGGCTTTAAACCTCTTTAACTCACACTCATTTTCCAATTTGGGATTTACCTACTATTTTTTCTTTTGAGAATACTAAATCTTTTTAACACACACACACACACACACACACGGGGAAAGGGGAGAAGGTCTTAAAGAAACTTACTTAATTAGTTAGTCACAAAGCATCAAATGAAAAAAAAAAAAAAAAAAAAAAAACTACACTGAGGATATGTAATGTTAGAGAGTGACAATACTTAAAAAGAAATTTTCTCTTGGATACACACACATATAATTTTCATATTTAAATTTCAATTTGGCACTAAATCTTTTATTGTTTTTGTTATTGTTAAGTTTCCAATTGTTTTTCAATGCTTGATCTAGACTAAACATGTTGAATGAAAAAAAAAGTAGAGGGTAATTTAATGTTAAGGGGTAAAAATGTAGCTGTGTAAATGTATGTATGAATATGTAATTCGGCCCCCCCAAACTAAAAATCCTGGCTACACCCCTGACCATTAATGACAAATTCATACATTAACATAGGTAGTTGAGTCTCTAAACAACATCCCAACAAGTTTACCACATTTTCTATGGTGCACTTGGGAGAGAATAATCACTTCGTTAATAAATTGTTTGACTTGGCTCTGATTTAGTATTACGGACTTCTTAATGGCAACAATTCTACTATCAGGTAATATTCCTTTGTATACAGTTCCTTGGCCTCCATGACCTAGGAATCTATTTTCATGATAATTTTGGCCAAAATGGGCAAATGCCCTTTTCAGCCAAAAAAATCAGCATTCTGCCCCCTTTCCCAAACTAATTAGGGAAATACCCCTGTTTTGAAACTCGATTTTCTCAAAATCAAGTTATCCCTATAGTGGCGTTTTAAAGAGTCCTATAGCGATGTTATAAGGATCTATAGTGGCGTTTTTTAAAAAGCAGCATTTTTTTTTACCTATAATGGCGTTTGGAACTCAAGTTCATGGAGCTCGAGTTCTAGAGAAGAAGCAATGACGGTATCTGGGGAATAAGCATCGGCTAACTCTGTGCTAGCAGCCGCGGTAATACAAAGGATGCAAGCGTTATCCGGAATGATTGGGCATAAAGCATCTGTAGGTGGCTTTTTAAGTCCAGTGTCAAATCTCAAGGCTCAACCCTGGACAGGCGGTGGAAACTACCAAGCTGGAGTATGGTAGGGGCAGAGGGAATTTCCAATGGAGTGGTGAAATGTGTAGAGATCGGAAAGAACACCAACGGCGAAAGCACTCTGCTGGGCCGACATTGACACTGAGAGACGAAAGCTAGGGGAGCGAATGGGATTAGATGCCCCAGTAGTCTTAGCCGTAAATGATGGATACTAGGCAATGTGTGTATCAACCCGTGCAGTGCTGTAGCTAACGCGTTAAGTAAGCGTTATCCGAAATGATTGGGCGTAAAGCATCTGTAGGTGGCTTTTTAAGTCCACCGTCAAATCCCAAGGCTCAACCTTGGACAAGCGATGGAAACTACCAAACTGGAGTACGGTAGGGGCAAAGGGAATTTCCAATGGAGCGATGAAATGTGCAGAGATCGGAAAGAACACCAACGGCGAAAGCACTCTGCTGGGCCGACATTGACACTGAGAGACGAAAGCTAGGGGAGCGAATGGGATTAGATACCCCAGTAGTCTTAGCCGTAAACGATGGATACTAGGCGATGTGCATGTCGACCCGTGCAGTGCTGTAGCTAACGCGTTAAGTATCCCTCCTGGGGAGTACGTTCGCAAGAATGAAACTCAAAGGAATTGACGGGGCCCCGCACAAGTGGTGGAGCATGTGGTTTAATTCGATGCAAAGCGAAGAACCTTACCAGGGCTTAACATGCCGAGAATCCTCTTGAAAAAAAGGGGTGCCTCCGAGAACGCAGACACAAGTGGTGCATAGCTGTTGTCAACTCGTGTCGTAAGGTGTTGGGTTAAGTCCCGCAACAAGAACAACCCTCGTGTTTAGTTTCCACCGTTGAGTTTGGAACCTTGAGCAAACTGCCGGTGATAAGCTGGAGGAAGGTGAGGATGACGTCAAGTCATCATGCCCCTTATGCCCTAGGTGACACACGTGCTACATTGGCCAGGACAAAGGGTCGCAATCTCGTGAGGGTGAGCTAACCCCAAAAACCCGTCCTTAGGTCAGATTGTAGGGTGCAACTCGCTTGCATGAAGCCAGAATCGCTAGTAGTCACCGGTCAACCATACGGCGGTGAATTCGTTCCCAAGCCTTGTACACACTGCCCGTCACACTATGGGAGCTGGCCATGCCCGAAGTCATTACCTTAACCACAAGGAGGGTGATACCGAAGGCAGGGCTAGTGACTAGAATGAAGTCATAACAAGGTAGCCGTACTGGAAGGTGCGGCTAGATCACCTCCTTTTCAGGGAGAGCTAACGCTTGTTGGGTATTTTGGTTTGACACTACTTCACACCTAAAAATGAGCGAGCTACATCTGGGTTAAACTTGGAGATGGAAGTCTTCTTTCGTTTCTCGACGCTAAAGTAAGACCAAGCTCAAGAGCTTATTTTCCTAGGTCGGAACAAGTTGATAGGATCCCCTTTTTGTCACCCCCATGTCGCCACACGGAAGGGACATGGGAACATAAAAAAGGAAAGAGAGGGATAGGCTTTCTCTCGCTTTTGGCATAGCAGGCCCTAGCGGGAGGCCCGCATGATGGGCTATTAGCTCAGTGGTAGAGTGTACCCCTGATAATTGTGTCGTTGTGCCTGGGTTGTGAAGGCTCTCAGCTACATGGATAGTTCAATGTGCTCATCAACGCCTGACCTTGAGATATGGATCATCCAAGGCACATTAGCATGGCGTACTTCTCCTGTTCAAACCGGGGTTTGAAACCAAACTTCTCCTCAGGAGGATAGATAGGGCAATTTAGGTGAAATCCAATGTAGATCCAACTTTCTATTCAATAGTGGGATCCCGGCAGTCCGAGTGAGACCACCACGGCTCCTCTCTTCTCGAGAATCCATACATCCCTTATCAATATATGGATAGCTATCTCTCAAGGCCTCAATGGGAAAATAAACAGAGCACCTAACAACGTATCTTCACAGACCAAGAACTATGAGATCACCCATTTCATTATGGGGTGACAGAGGGATCGTACCATTCGAGCCTTTTTTTTCATGCTTTTCCCAGAGGTCTAGAGAAAGCTGCAATCAATAGGATTTTCCTAATCCTCCCTTTCCGAAAGGAAGAAGTTGAAATTCTTTTTCCTTTCCGCAGGGACCTGGAGATTGGATCTAGCCATAAGAGGAATGCTTGGCTAATAAATAACTCACTTCTTGGTCTTCGACCCCCTCAGTCACTACAAATGCCCCCGACCAATGCAATGGGATGTGTTTATTTATCTGTCTCTTGACTCGAAATGGGGGGCAAGTTTGATTTGAAAAAGGATCTTAGAGTGTCTAGGGTTAGGCCAGGAGGGTCCTCTTAATGCCTTCTTCTTTCTTCTCATCGAAGTTATTTCACAAAGACTTGCCATAGTAAGGAAGAAGGAGGGGAACAAGCACACTTAGAGAGCACAGTACACCGGAGAGTTGTATGCTGCGTTCGAGAAGGATGAATCGCTCCCGAAAAGGAATCTATTGATTCTCTCCCAATTGGTTAGACCGTAGGTGCGATGATTTACTTCACGGGCGAAGTCTCTAGTTCAAGTCCAGGATGGCCCAACTGCTCCAAGTAAAAGAATAGAAGAAGCATCTGAATCCTTCATGCATGCTTCACTTGGCTTAGGGGGATATAGCTCAGTTGGTAGAGCTCTGCTCTTGCAATTAGGTCGTTCGGTTACGGGGTAGTATCTTGTACCTAAACCGGTGGCTCACTTTTTCTAAGTAATGGGAAAGAGGATCGAAACATGCCACTGAAAGACTCTACTAAGACAAAGATGGGCTGTCAAGAACATAGAGGAGGTAGGATAGGCAATTGGTCAGATCTAGTATGGATTGTACATGGACAGCAGTTGGAGTCGGCAACTCTCCTAGGGATCCCATAAAGGAAGAGGATTAAGTTGGCCCTTGCGAACAGCTTGATGCACTATCTCCCTTCAATCCTTTGAGCGAAATGCGGCAAAAGGAAGGAAAATCCATAGGCCGACCCTATCATCTCCACCCCGTAAAAACTACGAGATCACCCCAAGGACGCCTTCGGCATCCAGGGGTCACAGACCGGCCATAGAACCCTGTTCAATAAATGGAACACATTAGCTGTCCATTCTAAGGTTGGGCAGTAAAGGTCAGAGAAGGGAAATCACTCATTCTTAAAACCAGAATTCTTAAGACCAAAGAACTGAGAGGAAAGGGGGGGAGGCTTTCCGTTCCTGGTTCTCCTGTAACTGGATCCTCCGAAACCACAAGAATCCTTAGTTAGAATGGGATTCCAACTCAGCATCCTTTTTTGAGATTTTGAGAAGAGTTGCTCTTTGGAAAGCACAATACGATAAAAGTTGTAAGCTGTGTTTGGGGGGGAGTTATTGTCTATCGTTAGCCTCTATGGTAGAATCAGTCGGGGACCTGAGAGGCAGCGGTTTACTTTATGGCGGATCTCAGCAATTCGAGTCCTTTTATCTCCAACTCGTGAACTTAGCCGATACAAAGCTATATGATAGCACCTAATTTTTCCGATTCGGTAGTTCGATCTATGATTTCTCATTCATGGATGTTGATAAGATCCTTCCATTTAGTAGCACCTTAGGATGGCATAGCCTTAAAGTTAAGGGCGAGGTTCAAACAAGGAAAGGCTTACGGTGGATACCTAGCCACCCAGAAATGAGGAAGGGCGTAGTAAGCGACGAAATGCTTTAGGGAGTTGAAAATAAGCGTAGATCCGGAGATTCCCAAATAGGTCAACCTTTTGAACTGCTGCTGAATCCATGGGTAGGCAAGAGACAACCTGGCGAACTGAAACATCTTAGTAGCCAGAGGAAAATAAAGCAAAATCGATTCCCGTAGTAGAAGCGAGTGAAATGGGAGCAGCCTAAACCATGAAAACGGGGTTGTGGGAGAGTAATACAAGCGTCATGCTGCTAGGCGAAGCAGTGGAGTGTTGTACCCTAGATGGCGAGAGTCCAGTAGCTGAAAGCATCACTAGCTTACGCTTTGACCCAAGTAGCATGGGGCACATGGAATCCCGTGTGAATCAGCAAGGACCACCTTGTAAGGCTAAATACTCCTGGGTGACCGATAGTGAAGTAGTACCATGAAGGAAAGGTGAAAAGAACCCCCATCGGGGAGTGAAATAGAACATGAAATCGTAAGCTCCCAAGCAGTGGGAGGAGCCCAGGGCTCTGACCGTGTGCCTTTTAAAGAATGAGCTGGCGACTCATAGGCAATGGCTTAGTTAAAGGAACCCACCGGAGCCGTAGTGAAAGCGAGTCTTCATAGGGCAATTGTCACTACTTATGGACCCGAACCTGGGTGATCTATCCATGACCAAGATGAAGCTTGGGTGAAACTAAGTGGAGGTCCGAACTAACTGATGTTGAAGAATCAGCGAATAAGTTGTGGTTAGGGATGAAATGCCACTCGAACCCAGAGCTAGCTGGTTCTCCCCAAAATGCGATGAGGCACAGCGTTGACTGGACATCTAGGGGTAAAGCACTGTTTCGGTGCGGGCCACAAGAGCGGTACCAAATTAAGGCAAACTATAAATACTAAATATGACCTCAAAATAACAGGGGTCAAGGTCGGCCAGTGAGACGATGGGGGATAAGCTTCATCGTCGAAAGGGAAATAGCCCGGATCACCAGCTAAGGCCCCTAAATGACCGCTCAGTGATAAAGGAGGTAGGGGTGCAGAGACAGCCAGGAGGTTTGCCTAGAAGCAACCACCCTTGAAAGAGTGCGTAATAGCTCACTGATTGAGCGCTCTTACACCAAAGATGAACAGGGCTAAGCGATCTGTCGAAGCTGTGGGATGTAAAAAGGCATCGCTAAGGGAGCGTTCCACCTTAAAGGGAAGCACCCGCGAGAGCAGCGGTGGACAAAGCGAAAGCGAGAATGTCAGCTTGAGTAACGTAAACATTAGTGAGAATCCAATGCCCCAAAAACCTAAGGGTTCCTCTATAAGGTTCATCCACAGAGGGTGAGTCAGGGCCTAAGATCAGGCCGGAAGGCGTAGTCGATGGACAACAGGTGAATATTCCTATATTGCCCCTTGTTGGTCCCGAGGGACGGAAGAGGCTAGGTTAGCCAAAAGATGGTTATCAGTTCAAGGACGCAAGGTGCCCTTGCTATTTTAAGGTAAGAAGGGGTAGAGAAAATGCCTCGAGCCAATGTTCGAGTACCAGGCACTACGGCACTGAAGTAACCTATGCCATACTCCCAGGAGAAGCTCGAACGACCTTCAACAAAAAGGCACCTGTACCCGAAACCAACACAAGTGGGTAGGTAGAGAATTCCTAGGGGCGCGAGACAACTCTCTCTAAGGAACTCGGCAAAATAGCCCCGTAACTTCGAGATAAGGGGTGCCTCCTCACAAAGGGGGTCGCAGTGACCAGGCCCGGGCGACTATTTACCAAAAACACAAGTCTCTGCAAAGTCGTAAGACCATGTATAGGGGCTGACGCCTGCCCAATGCCGAAAGGTCAAGGAAGTTGGTGACCTGATGATAGGGGAGTCGACAACCGAAGCCCCGGTGAACGACGACCATAACTATAACGGTCCTAAGGTAGCAAAATTCCTTATCGGGTAAGTTTCCACCTACATGAAAGGCATAACAATCTGGGCACTATCTCAGAGAGAGACTCAGTGAAATAGACATGTCTGTGAAGATGCGGACTACCTACACCTGGACAGAAAGACCCTATGAAGCTTCACTGTTCCCTGGGATTGGCTTTGGGCCTTTCCTACGTAACTTAGATGGAGGGCAAAAAAGGCCCCCTTCCTAGAGGGCCCGAGCCGTCGGTGAGATACCACTCTGGAAGAGCAAGAATTCTAACCTTGTGTCAAGACCTATGAGCCAAGGGAGAGTCTTAGGTAGACAGTTTCTATGGGGCGTAGGTCTCCCAAAAGGTAACGGAGGCGTGCAAAGGTTTCCTCGAGCCAGATGGAGATTGGCCTTCGAGTGCAAAGGCAGAAAGGAGTTTAACTGCAAGACCCACCTGTCAAGCAAGGACGAAAGTCGGCCTTAGTGATCCAATGGTGCCAAGTGGAAGGGCCGTTGCTCAACGGATAAAAGTTACTCTAGGGATAACAGGCTGATCTTCCCCAAAAGCTCACATCAACGGGAAGGTTTGGCATCTCGATGTCGGCTCTTCGCCACTTAGGGCTGTAATATGTTCCAAGGGTTGGGTTGTTCGCCCATTAAAGTGGTACATGAGCTGGGTTCAAAACGTCGTGAGACAGTTCGATCCATATCTAGTATGGGTGTTAGAGCATTGAAAGGACCTTTCCCTAGTACGAAAGGATTGGGAAGGGCTCACCCCTGGTGTACCAGTTATCGTGCCCACGGTAAACGCTGGGTAGCCAAATGCAGAGCAGATAACTACTGAAAGCATCTAAGTAGTAAGCCCACCCCAAGATGAGTGCTCTCCTATTCCAACTTCCCTAGAGCCTCCGGTAGCACAGCCGAGACAGCGATGGGTTCTCTGCCCCTGCGAGGATGGAGCGACAGAAGTTTTGAGAATTCAAGAGAAAGTCACGAAGAGACAAGCCATTTATCATTATTATAGGTGTCTAGTGGAAGTGTAGTGATGTATGCAGCTTAGACATCCTAACAGACCGGTAGACTTGAACCTTGTTCCTACATGACCCAATCAATTCAATTAGGCACTCGCCATCCATTTTCATTGTTCAACTCTTTGACAACATGAAAAACCATTGTTCAACTCTTTAACAACATGAAAGAACCAAAGGCCTCCGTCCTTCGATCCCTTGGATAGATATAGAGAAGGGGGGGGCAGAGGCCTTTGGTGTCCCCTCTAGTCAAGAATTGAGGCCTCGCAATCACTATCCAATATGCTTTTCTCTCATTCCTTTATTCGTTCATGGTTCGATATTCTAGTGTCCTAGGCGTAGAGGAACCACACCAATCCATCCCGAACTTGGTGGTTAAACTCTACTGCAGTGACGATACTGTAGGGGAGGTCCTGCGGAAAAATAGCTCGATGCCAGGATGATAAAAAGCTTAACACCTCTCATTCTTATTACTTTTCAATATGAAAAAGAAAAAAAAAAATGAAAATGTTGTCTTTTTCAAAACCCAAATTATGAAACCCCTTCTCTCCCACTTCACACCTCAAAACGTACCGTTCTTATAGAGAGAGAGGCGCTTTCACATCATCTTAACCCAAAATGGCTGGGGAAAGGAAAGGTTCTTTTTTTTTTAAGGTACTCCCGAGAACAGATCCAGTGGAGACAGGGTAGGGCTTGTAGCTCAGAGGATTAGAGCACGTGGCTACGAACCACGATGTTGGGGGTTCGAATCCCTCCTTGCCTACAACCGGCCAAAAAGGGAAGGGTCTTTACCCCTGGGGTAGGAAAATCATGATCGGGATAGCGGACCCAAAGCTATGGAACTTGGGTGTGGGTCTTTTGTTGAAATGTAATGGCCTTACTTTTTCTTTTTATTTATCGTTAATTTAATGGTGTATTAATTACATATAGTATGTATACTTGAATCAGCATATTTTTTTTGTTTTACGCCCTGTAATTCTTCTTCAGCGAGGCTTGGACAGAATAGCAGAACAAGTACAAGTATACAAGTATTAGTAGAATAGCAAAAATGCGTTTTTCGTCATTAATAAGTTTGCTCGCGGTAATTGTGGCCTTTTGGGAGAATTGATGACTACATCAAAGATGCACTTGCTAGTACTAATACATTTGAGAATTCTTAATCGGCTAGTTGTAAATAGCCCCAGACTGCGGAACAAAGGATTATCCAGGACCTACACCGAGGTATTGACGATGATTCCCCAATATAGCAGAACAGGATGTGATACCATGAGATAAAATGCAATAGAAACAAAGACACAGGGAACGGGTTACCTAATCTTAACGGTCAAAGCAAACCCTTTCATTCCGAATTAAAGAATTCGGAATGAATCAAATCTCCCCAAGTAGGATTCGAACCTACGACCAGTCAGTTAACAGCCGACCGCTCTACCACTAAGCTACTGAGGAACAACGGGAGATTTGATCTTATAGAGTTCATTTCCCGTTCTCAACCCATGACCAATATGAGCTCGAAGTTTCCTTCGTAACTCCGGGAACTTCTTCGTAGTGGCTCCGTTCCATGCCTCATTTCATAGGAAACCTCAAAGTGGCTCTATTTCATTATATTCCGTCCATGTCCCAATTCCATTCATTTACTATCCCTTTGGTGTCATTGAGATAAGAGATTCCGTTTCTAGTCTATCTGTTTCTATTTCTACATATATGGAAAGTTTTAAAATCATCATATAATAATCCAGAAATTGCAATAGAAAAGAAAAAGGGAGGTTTGTGATGATTTTAAAATCTTTTATACTAGGTAATCCAGTATCCTTATGCATGAAGATAATCAATTCGGTCGTTGTGGTTGGACTCTATTATGGATTTCTGACCACATTTTCCATAGGGCCCTCTTATCTCTTCCTTCTCCGAGCTCGGGTTATAGAAGAAGGAATCGAGAAGAAGTATCAGCAACAATTGGTTTTATTATGGGACAGCTCATGATGTTCACATGGAACTTGAGTTCCATGAACTCGAGTTTCTTGAATGGAACTCAAGTTGTCCATAAATTTTTAATTTTTTTTTTTTTTTAAAGCTTGATTGTCTATAACTCAATTTTCTAAAAATCGAGTTTCAATGTAAAAATCGATTTTTAGAAAATTGAGTTTTAAAACATAAATATTTTGCTAAATAGTTTCAGAATACGAGTATTTTGCTACATCTTTTGGGTAAAAGGGGCAAAAGCCCATTTTTGCCTAAGCTACTCTTGCCATCATTGATCTTGCTATGGGCAATAATAGAAGTAGCGGTTGTTGACAGGCAGGCCTTGAAAGGTTGTGAAGAACACTGTGGCAACCTTAGTATTCCATATCCATTCGACACAAGGGGAGGATGCCCAAGTTGCATGCAAAAGATTGCTACAACCAAAGTGGTGGGAGTACATCTTATTATGAACCTGAAATCCATTTGGCAAAGTTACCCATCTCTTACACCCGAAACAAATTCATGGCCATTGGTTGTGACACATACGCTATGATACAGGGTTCTAAAGAGAAAAATTACGCAAATAGGGAATCAAAATTGCAGTGAAGCTATGAAAGATAAAGGAAGTTATGCATGCAAGAATAACAGTGTCTGTCATGGCTCTGGCAATGGTCCAGGGTACCGGTGCAGTTGTTCCAATGGATTCGGAGGCAACCCTTACCATCAAAATGGCTGCCAAGGTTACCATATTAATTTTTATATAAAATATATTATATTATTGGTCATTGTTTTCTTAATTTTATTTATTACAGGCTATTTGCTCTTGATGGTTTTTTTTTTTTTTTCTAAATCTACTTGTCACTCCACCCCCAACCCCCCATTAGATACAATGGAACGGATTGCAAAATGACAACATTTGACACAACTTATGAACAAGATATAAGCATGATACTTTTTTTGTAGGTTAGTATTTAGTATAAATGGATTCGTGTCAAAACAAATCAATTAATAAATCGGTCAACTTTGTGTTAACCTGCTTAACCTGTAATCAATTTGAAATAATTTGGTTTATTATTCGTGTCAAGACTCAAGACGGGTCGACTTATTTTGATATGAACCTATTTAACCAATAAAAATAAATATCATTTTTATTCAACATAAATTTGAATTTTTAATTTAGATTTTTTTTTTTTTATAGATAGTTTTAACCTATGGTGTCCGTTCCTAATGATAACTCTTTATTATTAAACCAAGACATCACTTGGTTTTTTGTGTAAGCGGGGATTAAACTCTAAATCTCTTATTCAACAATCAGAAATTTTACCAATTGAGCTAACTGGAACCTACTAATGTAGAATTTAGTAATTAAAGAATTTCAATGGATGTATTGGTAAATTACTTTATGAAAATCTGAAGTCTCTAGACCCTTTTAACAAAAAAAAATCCCGTTTCATTTTATTTTTCTTAGATCATATATTACTAAATTTGGTCCGAATTTCTTTTTTTTCTTTTTTTTAATAAGAAGTTGTAGATTATATGTTATTAGTACTTTAATTGATGTTACCATGAAGTCTAACTTGTAAAGAATTTATTTGTTATAATTAATTATTATAATTTATGTTCTTATAAAAACATAGAAAAATATGTTAAATATGTTAATTTTAGTCATTTTTAGTCATTTTTTGCAAACTAGATGAAATGGTTCGTGTCTGGGTCATCCTAATACAACTTTTTATTAAATGAGTTGAAATAAGTCATGTATTTGTCAACTTCATTAGTATAACTTGTTTATCAAGCACATTATCAAAGTAGTATTTGTTAAATCTATATAAATTATGTGTCGTGTCAACTAACCTATTTTTTTGTTTTTATTTCAATTATATTATTGGAATTTTTTATTTAGTTTAATTATATATGATTTTTAATTAATCCATAAATAAAGGGTATGATAATAGCATTGCATAAAATTTCCTTTTCTATAATCTAATATATATATATATATATATATATGAAGACGTTTACTTTTGTTTGATCTTATAACATTTCCACCTAAGATTTTAAGGCCTCACAATTTTACATGTCATTGTTCTAATATATATCTTTTTAAAATGTTTTCTATTATATATTTAAACCCTCCATCAAAATCTTGTCATGTCATATTTTCTTCAAATGGTAGAATAGATAGTCTCATTTAGAAATACAATCATAATAAATACTTATTAATAATTATCATATTTGCGATGTTCATAGTTTTATTTTTAAAAAGGAACAAAATTCACATTTTGTAAACTTTCTCATGCATTGCATGAGCTACTGACTAATTTATTATATGATAATAGTGATATCTAAGTTGCAAATAAATGCCAATTTTGAAGGCTTCCTTGATCTTTTTTTATTTTTTCTACTCGTCTTCTTTAAAATGACGTTGTCAAAACTTTAGTTCATTGATAGTCACACTCCAATTTGTTGAATGTGTAGGTGTCACTGTTATCCTCTTAGTGCTAATTTTGGCTATTTATTGGCTATACTAGGGACTTCAGAAAATAAACCTCATCAAGCTCAAAAAGAATTTTTTCCAAAGAAACGGTGGTCTTCTGCTACAGCAACAACTTTCCACGCACAATTTAACTATTGAAACAATTAAGATATTTACAGAAGAAAAACTCAAAGAGGCAACAAACAATTATAGGAGAAAATGGGCTCTTGCCCTTTTCTTTTATAGAAATTTTTTTATTCAATACCCACAAAAAAAAAAAAAAAAAAAAAAAAAAAAAAAAAAAACAACTATACAAAGTAAGGAGTACCAGCATCCTTCCTTAAGGGCCTGTTTGGATTGAGAGGGGGGAGAGAAAGAGTGAAGGAAAATAAAGTAAATTTGGCTAAAAATAGACTGATTTTAGGTCAATTCTACTTTACTCTCCCTCCTTCTCCCTCAATCTAAACAGACCATAAGTATTTTATTAACAAAATAAGGTGAGAAGCTACCCCACTCATAATGAAATTAAGAAGACGTCAAGAATATTGAAAGAATATAGTATTAGCAATATAGATACATTGTACCATCACTCTTCTAATATATCAATATAACAAAGATATCTGAAATGTTCTTATATACAAAGGCGTAAGAAGAGAAAAAACTAATTTATTCTAATTTTGTTGTTAAATATTTTAAATAAAATTTCAGATCCATTTTGATTTTTCCACCCCTCTGTGGCAGGTTCAATTCTGTATTCCCCTAAAAGATTAGAAATTATTCAAGACATGTTTGGTCAACAGTCATAGACACTGTAATATAATAACTATTTCTATAGTTTAGGTATTACATTACATGTAATTTAGTTATTTTTTTTATTACAAAGAATAGTCATTCCTTGTGAATAGTTATTTTTTAAAATAAAAAATATCATTTATCTCTAAAAGAGTTGTAATAGTTATTCCTTAGTAAGTGTAATAATTTTTCAATTTAATATATTTCCAACTATACAAAAAAAATTTTATGCACATAAGCACAAAAATGGTTGCAATGACTAAATAGAGGGCCAAAATGGGAATATACCCTTTTCAGCCAAACTTTCCAACAAAATGCCCTCTATCTGAAACTATTTAGGGATATGACCCTATTTTAAACTCGAGTTTCAATTAAAAACTCGATTTGCCGAAATTGAGTTATATGCAATCAAACTTAAAATAAAAATAAATATAAATAAATAAATTTGCTTGGAACTCGAATTCCATGCAAATTTTTGCATATTACTCAATTTTTGGCAAATCGAGTTTTTCATTGAAACTCGATTTTCTAAAAATTGAGTTTCAAAACAAGGAAATATCCCTAAATAGTTTCAAACAGAACATTTTCTGGAAAATTTGGCTGAAAGGGGTAAAACCCAATTTTGGCCCTTAATAGAGGGGCAACTGAATTAATCATTACTATAACTCATGTACAAGGAATGGCTCAACAGAGCAAAATCCACCATAGAAACACAGTAGGAGGTAGACTTCGTTACTCATCTTTACATGAGAGTTTGTGAGAAGCTTCGGCATGTGCTTCCTCCAACTTCATTAAGAGATCCCTCATGAAAGGCGTGTTTATGCCATGAGTAATTCTCAGTATATCCATTGCCTTGGTCACTGATTTTATTGCATCCTCTGTATCTCCCAGAAACCTGTTACAGTAATGAAAAGTTCAAAAATAATAATTGAGTAACACAGTTTATAAGGAAAAATCCAATCGCGGTGGAAACTGTTGTGAAGATGTTTTTCCATAGCCAGACGGGTGCAGATAAATCCCCTCCATAAGCATGTGATCCAGACTAATTTAAAAGCAACTTCAACATATCCAAACTGGTTTGCTTTAGTGTTACAATGCCTTGGTAGTCATAATCGGTAACAAATTGGGAAAATTCTACTGCACACTACTTAGAGTCTGTTTAAATACCGCTTATTACTGAAAACTTAAAACACTATAACAAAATATGTGAATAGTGTCGTGGGACCGAGTTTTAAAGAAAATTTTGCTGAAATCCGTATTTGCAAGTCCCATGAATAGTGTACAGAACCACACAAAAAACGCTAGACGCAGAAAACTTTCATTTCAGTGCAATCCAAACATAGGTTTAGTGCACACATAGGACCCACACTCCCCAAAAACAAGGGAAATCTTGACTTCAAAGTGCCTCGAAGTCACAATTTTAAATTTTGAAATTGTGACTTGAAGTCATGATTTCTCTTGTTTTTGGGGAGTGTGTACTGTGTGCAAGTGTGTGTGTGTCCCCTAGACACTTCCTGTAACAAATTATAGATGTAAAGAAGGAAATGGGATGGGGAAAAGAACATTAGAAGATAGGTAGATGAAATGTCCAAGATAAATTGCTTCACAACTCGAGGCAGAATTGCACCGTTAACTAATAAACTCACAAAGTGGCTAAAGTAACAATTGGTCCTATTTTAAGGGACCTACTTTTTGTGCACATACGAATGCCATACATGCATCACATCTGTAAAACCCTTATAAACCTCTACACTGAGTGAAACTCTGGCCTCATATGGTCACATCCAAGTTTCCCAATATAACCTGCTTAAAATACTAAGCTTTAACGACCAAAAATCTTAACCTTTAATACTAATCATTTATAGAACCATGATGGCAATCAAGAGTATTTATTACATCCCTCTCTCCTCCTACAAAAATATACATTGTCCTGAGAGCAAGGACAAAACCTGATATGATTAATCAATAGAAATCTCCAGTTCAAATTTTGGACAGATTATATAAAAGTCTGAAGTGTGTGAAAAACAATTTTTTTTTTTTTTTTTTTGGATAAGTGAAAAAAAAAAATTTGTTAAACATATGGTTCCCATGTCAACTAAAAATTCATAAAAAGTGTTCAATTTATGGGAGACACGTGACTAACTGTACAATCATGGCACTGCAACACTTTCACTCTGTAACCAAAATCAGAAAAGTAGTGAGGCAAGTGAAGACTAAACCAAATACTACTACGCCTCCTCTATAGGAACCAATGACTCCAACCAAATTCTATCATAGTTTCGAATATTCTTTGACTAGGGGTTTTCTATGGAGTCTACAAGTTCTAAAATGTAGCACCTCCGTCCGTAAACAGGCATAATTATAAGTTTCCATAATATAAACTTAAAATCCCCCAGCAACAGCTACTAAATACCATGAGGCCATGTGGTTTTCTTATTCATGCCTTATTCTATACAGCAATGGTTTCCACCATTTTGAGTAATAAGTTTCAAATACCTAGGAACAAACTTTGAACAGAACACCACAACTTCTGTCTTTGTTATGAAACATTTGTTGTGAGGAATCAGTTAGAGCATTTTGAACAATAATCAATGAAAAAATCTGTTCAGAATGGAAGTAACAACTAACAAATCTAAGCAAAGGATTCTAACCATTCAAGCTTTCCACAGGTATAATATTGTAGTCCAAGCAAGGGATGGAACCCTGGATATACTCCTGCAGTGAAACAGAGCCAAATATGGGATGTCAGCAGCAACAATAAGTGGAATTCATAACTTGTCCCAACCCAAAAGAAAAAGAAAAAAGAAAGGAAAAACAAGAAAGAAAAATTATGTGGGCTTCATGAACATGAATTGCATAGTACAAGCAGGCATGAGGCATTTTAGATTTTGATTTACATAAAGATGCATCCCAATTTGGAAATAATTTAATTAAGATGAATTTTGTGCCATTTCCTACTCTCTTTTTTTTTTTTTTTTTTTTTTTGGATAATAAAAGTTTTGAAATGCAGAAGCACTGTACTATAGCTGACAGAAAAGTTTTGAATTCCTTCCCAGATTGATTACTAGAATAGAATATTTCGATGTACCATTTCAGAATTACCATTATATATGTAAATTATATACTAAGTTAGTACTTCATATTTAATACCATCTTATTAACCAACTTACTCATAAAAGCTAAACATTAAAAAATAAATAAATAAATAAAAATAGAATAGATCATAAACTATAATAGATAATTAAACAAACCAGAGGCTCATAAAAATCTATTAAAAAATTAAATATACTAAAATTATATTAAATCTCATACATATATATATATATGAAAAAACATCTCATACATAATTAAACTAACCAAAAAAATTCATAAAATCTCCTAAAAGTGGGCTTTCTTCTTAAAAAATTATAAGAAAGCCACAAAATTAATTTTGATCCAGAATGCATGCTCCACCTGAAATTCCGGAATTTCAATGGAATGGCCAGTACAGACCAGTATAGGGTGAAATTTTGAAAGAGATGGAATAGAGGGTTAGTGCACTGTTTTACAGACTGAAATGGAATATTCCAGCCAAAATGGAACAAAATATAAAACATCGGTTGACAGAATCTTATCAATAACTAAAAAAGAAATTTAAAGAACTTCAAGGTTCTAGACTTCTAGTATAGAATGTTACAAGACTTCATTATTGTAAACTAATCATGTTTTCGAATATATAGTACAATTTCAAAACTTGGGTAGAAACTGTCATAGATGTGTAAGCTTGAATTCAGAAGGCCTATTATTCAGTAACAGATTAAAGCCATCAGGAAAGGTGATTAAACTCCAGGTTTTTGAAAAGTAAGTAGAAAGTTTTATTGAAAAATATAATTACTTCATGTTCACGATGATGAACACAAAGTATCTAACAAAATTACAAAGATACAACAAAAAAGCTAAGAGAACTATGAAACTCAATAACAGAAGTACAATGTGTAAAGCCCCAAACCCAAGACCACTCAAACAAGGATCAATGAAGATTCCAAACGAAACCAATGAAAAAATATTAAGAAATCAGCCTTCATGAGAGGATATTCACTGTGGAATCCTTTATCATATTCATAGCATTATTCATGTTTTTGGAGATCCACTCAAATCATTTCAATCTTCAACCTTTATCCAAAATTTATACAACCTTTGGGAGAATATGAGATCAGAGAAATTTTTGTCTAGGTTTGTTGTTTGTTCATGTTTTTTTCCCCTTCTTCTTCTGTTTGTTTATTTAGAAATTTTTCATCAATGTCACTAAAGTTCTGGTGCATCATAGCCTTCTTTCTCATTCCACATTGCTATCTCATAATGTCAGTAGTTGAGCTGATTTCAATATACATAATTAAGCTTTGTGCTTCCTTAACAACATCTAAAAATTTCTGTTTGCAAGTAATCCCAAACTTATTTCTTTTAAAAAATTCAACACCAGTTACAAAACACTATTATCAGATGTCCATATATCGCAAAAATCAAACACATTCTTACTGTTTTTTGAAAGAAAGAGAAATATATGATAGGTCATGCATAGTATTTCAGTTGAACCCTGAAGCTCCAAAGTACTCTACAACAACTAGAATAGCAGAGGACTTAATATATCTCCTGCTGCAAATTCAAGTCAAAATATGACATACTTTGATATACTGGAATGGTCAATTTGCAATATGCGAGAGCTTCTCTCCAATTTTGCAGCTCCAACAAAATCTTGAAAAACAAATAAAAGAAAAAAGTAAGATTTTGTTTTACTATTGAGTTTGGTGTTCCCATGAGCATTTCATTAGGTTTAATAGGCATTTAGAGGCACAATCCATGCATCAGAATTAGAGGTATTGCAAAGTAAAAAAGTGTTAGGAAAAATTTGGGAGTCATCATACAAAGTAGGAAGAAAATATTCAAAAAGAAAACATTGCAAGCTTTAGTAACATATTACAAGGAATGGAGTCATGGGCTCATATCTGCTCCTCAAAAAATCAGTAAGGAATTATTTCCAATGTTATTTTAAGCAGAGTACTTATACAGATCTACTCCAATAGGATGTAGAATAATCTCAAACCTTTAATCAACACCCCCCCCCCCCCCCCCCCCCAAAAAAAATTACAGGGTTGAGGCCTGCTAGTTCTAGTTTTAATTCCTCATTAATGCACTCTTCATATAATTGCTAGTTTGCCCAAATCTAAAAGTGAGGTTTAGCAAGTAAAGAATTCATGTATCTGTACCTAAAGGACCCAAACAAGATCCAGTTTTTCATCCAAAATTTAAAGAAAGCTCCAGTAGCATTTGACTAAGTAGAAGATATGCCAATAGGATTGAGCTCCATATAACTTAAAAACAAGAGAAGAATTTCAAAAAAAAAAAAAAAGGATAAAATGCACTAGCACCCCTAGTGATTTCTTGCAATTTTATTTACATCCATGGGTTTCTAGTTTTTCTAATTACACTGCTGTGGTATCCAATTATTCTAATCAATTACTGTCTCCCACTTCCAGTCAAAATCATTAACAAAAATTAGTCAAATGAGATGCATGTGACCTCACACACTCTCCTTATAATCACACCCCCCATGGTACCCAATTATTCTCATGTGATCAATTTCTTCAATGATTTATAGCCGGAAGAGCTGGAAGTACTTGATTAGAAAAATTTGGTGCCACAAGAGTGATATAGCCTTATAGGAAAAAAGGAAATTAGTAAGTGTCAAAAAAACTATAATAAACCCATTGGGGCGTAGGTGTATTTCACCCTTAAAAATAAATGAAACATAAAAGAAAATAAAAGCTAAATAATGTACCTTTAAAACCTTTTCTCGAGTTTGCATCAAACTTATTGAGAAAGGATGGCACAGTTTCCCTTGGAGCTTCTCAATTGTCTGATGCATGGAAACAGCTTCCAGTTGATCTAAGCTCAGTCAAAGACAAGTTCATGCTCAATAGGGTAACAAATTTATATAAGTTGAACTATTTAAATCGTGCCAGTGGAAAGGATAATGTAGATTAATTAAACATAGAATCATGCTGTCAAATTGCCACTAATGAATTCTCAGCAAAAACAATCTAGAAGGATACTGCCAGATGACAAAGACATAAGAGCCTTTTCTGACATTGATTTTACTTCACTTGCAATCTTTCTTATCTCTTCCTTGTCCCTAACACGTCCACATTGTTGACATATAAACCCTTTGTCATCTGCATTCCAAATAGCAAAAGACAAAAATAGTAACTCTGGCCTACTAACTGACCATTACTTTGTAATAAATGACTGATTACAGCTAATCACAAACCAGAGCTGTGGAGTAGAAAACCATTGCATCCTTCATCCTTGCACCTATAACCTTCCAGAACTGCACTTTCTTGGATATCATCAGACTGACCCTTCAATGGAGAACTAGCTTAATTAACCAGCAGCATATCTAGGTTTCCAATATTATATAAAATGCTACTAGTTTAACAAGGAAAAACAAATCCTAAAAAGCATAATGTAGCAAGTACCAGTTTTATGCAGCGGGGACATGTGCAAGTAAAAAGGTACTGTTCTTTGAGAGCCTTTTGCCGAGTCATAGTGCTTCTAGTAGTGTCGATGTAACTAATCAAGACCTTACAAAATACAACCATATAAACAGTATTTACACTTGACTTGAAGAAAAAGGCTGTTAGAATTATAGTTAAGTAATTAAATTCATCATTTCCTAATAGCTTAAACTTTTGAGACAATCGGTAATTTAATATGATATCAAAGCAAGAGATCTTGAGTTCGATCCTTGGCTTTACTCTACCTCCCATTTAAAATGTTAAAAATCTCATGTGTTGGGCCCCCACTTATTAAGGGGAAATTTAGGCCCACACATGAGGGGGAGTGTTAGAATTATAGTTAAATAATTAAATTAATCATTTCCTAACATCTTAAACTTTTGGGATAATCAGTAATTTAACAGAGGCTATGAGATAACTTCAGACCCTCTAAATCAATTTTAATTAACAGCAAAGAGTTTTAGACAACATTCTAATGGATTATGAGATAGTAACTTACTTAGAAGATATAAGTAGAAAAGACATATAACAGTGGTGGGAGTGGTTTTTGCGAATGTAGAATTGAAAGAACCATTCTATCATCACTAGATTACAGAACTAAGTTACTTTGGTAATAAACATTCATTTTATTTGATAGGATGAATTGCTCAGAGACACTATCACTCTCAAGGAGGCCCTACTGAGGGGGGACCTGTTCACCTATCTCAATTACAAGCATGAAGTATTTGATATGGTCAAGGCATATCAGAAAGGAAAATGAGGGTAGTCCAAGCTTCAGAGGCAATGTAAAACAAAGGGCAATCAAAAATAACAAACAATGATCTTATAAAGATTACCATGAAATTAAATTGTGTTTGAAACACTTTTTACAGGTGAAAACATGGGTGATATCCGGAAACCTTGGCCCTTCATTTAGGGAGTAAGAAGAAGTGCATAAGTTGATGTAATAGGTTCAGCCTTAGAAAAATGATTTACCAGGTATGATCCAGATCACAGAGACAGCTTTTTTTCTTTGGCTGAGACAAGTTAATATTATGTTTGGGAGTTGAAGGGAGAGGGAATAGTTATCTCCTTTTCTATTTGGATGTTTAATAAAAAATAGGTTGAGAGACAGAGTGAGGGAAGTAAGCATTCTTCTCTTTGGTTGTGGTGTAAAGGAGAGAAAGGATAAGGTATTATGCAAACTGAGTATGCAATAAATAAATGATAAGAGTTCAGTAATACATTGTAGATTTTTTAATAAATTGGGAAATATAGAAAATTCATAAAGTTTGTATCCACTCATGTTAAATTCTGCTGAAGGAACTGAAAAAAGGGGCTTGAAGGGCTACAGTAACCATTAATATCCCTCAAATACTCTCCCCCTCCCACAAAAAATACATCCAAACAGGGAGAAGAGCAACCCCCAACCCTTTTCCCCTCCCCTTTCCTTCCCAATGCCTCCATCTAAGCATTTATATGTCCATAATTGCATTGCATATGTAGAAAAAGTGGGAAGCCATGTACTACAACTGCTTCACAGTATTTTCCTAACATTAATCTTGAATCGAGAAGCAATTTCCAAGCCTTGAATGGATTCTTGAATCCTGAATTCTCACTACAGTGCCAAAACCACTTTGCCCCAGCAGTATCTCTTTTTGTCCTTTCACATTCATATTATAAGAGAGAAGAAACGGTCCTTTAAAAACTCAAAATACAAAAATACACACATACGTGTAAGTACTGCAGATTGAAGTCAAAGGGCAGACTAAATTCATTAGGGTGTAGATCCAATTAAGCAACATAACGTATAGAACAGACCAGGAACATGAAGGAAATGAAATTTGGAAAGAAAGCAAATTCTCAGCTCAAACTCTGGTCAATCATGAGTATGTATTGTTAGAGATTAAGTTGTTACATGTAGGTAAGAAGTATGACTCAGGTTTATTACCACTACAGTCTGCAATATATCATAACATGTCAAATATTTAATACATCTTTTTAAAGCTAAAAGACATAAAATCCAACAATTTTTAAAAGAGCATATATTACCTCAGCTCCTTGGGGTATATGCTGCACAGCACGTATCACAGCCAACCTTCCCTCAAACACCAAAACAGAATTGGGCAAGCAGCTACAGTGCCAGAAGCATTTAGCAGAGTAACCTCAACATGATGAAATTCAGAAGAAATCAATTCACTAAAGTAGTTACCTGTGGTTAATAATGGAAATGACAGGGTACAGTCCAGTCCCCAGGGGAATTAGTTCACTATCGCAAATGGTATGTGCATTGCATGCAAACTGCATTGGATCGAAAGTATCGTAATTCATCAGAAAATCAATCTTCCCTGTGGAGACGAATCTTATTCAGAAATCAGTGTTAAACAAAAATTTAGTCCCATGAAAAAGATTTTGAAAAATCAATAGCTAATTCAATTTTGCAGTTGAATATTGATAAAAAAGAAAAAAAAAAAGTCTGTTTATTTAATTAGGACATTCCCTCTTATTTAGCAAAAATGGTTGTAGTACCCATCACATCCACAGTATAATTTGAATAATGCCAAAGAAAAACTTAATAGGAGCCTTAAAGGCCTCAAAGTAATTATTCTTAACTGCAAAAGAAAATTACTAAGATATTCAATTTAAAACTATTTATCTTGAAGACCTTGGAAAAGTTTTCTGCAATCTCTTTTATGTTGATGTCAGGCTGCTGAAGTATGAAGTTGACAAGGTTAGCCATCTGAGCATACAGTACCAGTTGCTTCTCATCAATGTCAGGCATGTCTTCATAGAAGGTTAAACAAAACAATTACCTGGAAAATATAACAATTGAAAGAAACTCTAAATGGAGCACATTGAAAGCAAAGAAATTATTGGGGTAGGATACGAGACACCAGTGCCTCCACCAAGTTGTAGTTGTCTGTAGCAGTAGTAGGGATGACCTAGCATTAAAAAGAAATACAATTAATTCCATGAGTTATAAAAAATTTATACAGCTTTTGAAAGAAAAACAACTTAACTATGGACTAATTTTATGTTGTACATCAATTCATAATATTTTGGGTGAATTACTCTAACCTTAACCTGTTTTCAATTCGGTCATTAAAGTTTCTCTTTTCAATTGTTTAACTTCCATTTGTTTCTAATTTATTCCTTCTATCCACCTCCGCCCAATCCGCAACATTAGTCCACCAAAAAGTCGTTTTGGAAAGTGAAATACTAAAAATAATTGCAAGATTTGACAGAACTAAACAGAAGAACTAAATTGAAAACATATTAAAGTTGAAGGATAGAAATGAAAAAAAATTAAATTAAATTAAAGGACTGAATTGAAAACAGGTCAAAATTAGATGGTGTAATTTGTAATTTAGCTTCTTTTTTTTTTTTTTTTTTTTTTGATAAGTAGATTTTTTAATTTAGCCTTATATTTTTCATCATTCTAATGTTTCTTCTCTCTTGATGTCTCACCTTTTATTTTCTGTTGTCGCATTTTCATAAACTACCCTGTAAGTAGCTAAAACAATATTGTTGGCACTACACCAAGACCCACCAACACTGTGGGAAAAATGCTACCTATCCAACTACATAAAACATTGAGTTTAACTGTTTAAGACAGCCCTAACAGTCAGATAATACCAATCAGATAGGTTCTGCCAATGTGAGAGTAACCAACGGACAATGAGAGACAACTGTAGTCACGCTCCAAGATTAGCACTCTAGCCCAACATTGTGAAGCATGTAATTGGACAAATACATTGAAAATAAAGTGAATGGGAAGCTAAAAGTAGTGTCCCAACTCCCAATTGGAGTACCCAAACTGAAGCATATAATTATAGATTGACAAAAACATTATAACTGATACATACCTTCTCACTTTGCAATTTTCTTCGAAGGTAGAGTTTCACCATAAGATGAATGGAAGGTGTAACACATTTTCTTCTGTCTTTGTCAAGCCTTGACAGAGCTTCACATTCAAGACGATGCAACTTCCAGTCCAACTTCTGAAATTATAAAGCACAGAATCAATGAATGGAGGGGAAGTATACATAGTTCAATTGGCTATACATACTGAATGATGAATTATACATTCCTTTCCGAGGAGTTCTAAGTCATCATAAGGGGACAAAGGGTTCCAATTTTTATGTATTTTGTCGTCATTTAAAATTTTATAAAAGAGTATTCTTGCTTCTACCAAACACTAAAAAGGAAAGGTGATCACAACACTTCATACCTTGGCATGAAGGATCATCCCTTTTATGAAAAAAAGAATATCCAAATATGTTTCCGTATCAAGTCTAATATTTCTCCATAGGATATTTTCATGGATTAAGTACTTTGTGCCAAAGGTTGATTATTTTTTTGATAATCTATACTCGAAATTTCATATACTCAAGTCAAGCCCAACATTCCAAGTAGAAAGATGGCATAGGCAAGTGAATCACAAAACATTTTACTGGATGAGATGCTGCATAACATTAACATATGTATCAAATTTACCTGGCAGGTGCTACCACAGTACCACACAACATGACAACCTGAACACTTCTTAAGGTTACTTGTTGTGAAGCACCCATCACATCTTGACTCAACTGGGGACTTGTTTGGTACACAGACATAAGGCTCTTGGCTTATAATTACTTCTCCTGAAAAGTTATAGCTGCATTAAAATAAGTTTAAAAAAAAATTATCACTAACATTATTTGAATAACTTTGTATTCTTCAAATTTGAATTTAGCTTAGCTATATTTGATTTTTCAAAGCTTCGTAATATGCATTAATTTTCAACAACTGGTAATTGGGAAAAAATTGAGAGAGAGAGAGAGAGACCTGGATGGAAATCTCTGGTGGTTAAGAGGCACCTGCCTTTCTCTGGAAGATTAGAAAGAGTTAGACCATTTCCTTTCAGAGCACTCTGCAACTCCTCCATGGTTTTTCTTTCATATATATATACACACCAGAGAGCTGTAGAAATAGAACTAGAAAGAAAGAAAGAAATTAAACCCTGAAGCTGAACCCGTGATCGTGATTGTATAAAAAGAAACGGCGTGGAAAAAAACGACGCAAACGGGTTGACCCGAACCGACGCGGAAATTCAGGGTTCGGGTGACTGGTCAGTCAAAATTATTTTTAATATTAAAAAAAAAAAAAACCCTTTAATATTAGTCTAGGGGTCATTCCACCGTACCCCCTCTTTTTTTTTTTTTAGGGTGTACGATACCCACTTAAATCTAAAACCATTAAATGAATAAAAATTTGATCTAGAACATTCATTTAATTTGAAGTAATTTAGAGTGAATACTGACTACCAATCAAACAAGTTTTATATATAAGTTAAAAACAAAAAAACAAAAAGAACCCAGTATTCACTGTGTTCTCCTTCTCAATTGGCAACTCCTCCCCCAGTAGAAAAAGGTGAAAGTGGGTTCAAGACCCACTAGGTGTACGTGACTTACCAATTAAAAAAATTCAAAACAATGAAATTACCGTTATTGTAATGGCTATAATGGCATTGTTTGACAACTAGAAGGGGAATAAATTTGCTCCTAAAGTAATCAAAGAGTGTTGAAGTATAGTGAACGCCAGGTTGTCATCAAAGACCATTCATATTAAGTCTGTTACAAGACCAATGAGTTCTAGCTCAAATGGCAAGTCCTCCTCCTTGTAAGGGCAAGGTAGAGGGTAAACCCCCACCCAGATGTATAGTTATCATTTTTTTCAAATCCAAAACAGCATGAAACATTGAAATTTGAGATTCCATTTTATTCTCTTTTCCCAATACATTCTAAACAACCAAACAGAGGATACCAAAATTATGAAATGCATGCAAGATTAAATAACCATAAACAAAACGACCAATCACCAAAACGATAAATACCCATCACAACCAAACCCCAAACAAACACAAATCCTCACAAAAAATCAATAAAAAAGCGAATTTTATCAAATTCTTCTAATACAACAGAGAAAAAAAAAAAAAAAAAAAAAAAGTCAACTTGGAATGAACAAACCTCACAAATGCCATCATCAAGCAATTTGGTGAAAAAAAAGAAGCACAAATCAAAAAAATTTGGGGAAATTTCAAACCAACTCTACAATACTTGAAATGGGTTTCGATTGTCGCCATGTAAAACCCCTTTCCCTGCACCAACAAGGTCAATTAATGGTGAGGTCCTTTCTAAAAATGGAGCGAAGTCAAAGAGAGATGAAAGAGAGCACGGTCGAGAGAGAGAGGGAACGCAAGACAGCAAATAAACAATGGATTTCTTTTGCGAGAACAATTCCCTCCCTAGAGCTGGCAAGGAACCATTCATGGCTTAGGGATCTGTTTCTTCTTTTGAGGTCTTGCTTAGGGTTTTGTTTAGTAATCATAGCTCTAGATAGGTTTTTGTGGATGGTTTGGACTAGAAGAGTTTGAGAGACAAAACTAGAGAGAAGCGTAGACTATAGAAAAATCGAGAGAAATTAGAAGAAAGTCATAGATTCAAAAACTAAGAGCAGAGACTGAAATTTTTTTATTATACAAAAGGGTAGCACGGTGCTACTTAATGTAAAGATGGTTAATGTGAGAGAAAATAAAACTATCAAGGAATGTGATAAAAGTGCACTAAAATGTGATGTAGGTGCTGCATAATGTGAGGATAATACCATCAAATGTGAGAAAAAAAATAAGAGAACTATCGAATGTGACAAAAGTACAGTTACATGTGATGTTGGTACTGCTCAATGTGAGGATGGTACCATAAAATGTGAGAAAAAAAATAAGGGAACCATCAAATGTGACAAAAGTACAGTCACATGTAATGTTGGTACTGCGCAATGCGAGACTAGTACCATAAAATGTGAGAAAAAAATAAGGGAACCACCAAATGTGACAAAAGTACAGTCACATATGATATTGGTACTGCGCAATGTGAGGATGGTACCATAAAATGTAAGAAAAAAAAATAAGGGAACCACCGAATGTGACAAAAGTATAATCACATGTGATATTGGTACTGCGTAATGTGATGATGGTTCTATAAAATGTGAGGAAAAAAAAAATAAGGAAACCATCGAATGTGACAAAAGTACAGTCACATGTGATGTTAGTATTGCGCAATATGAGGATAGTACCATCACATATGAGAAAAAAATAAAGGAACCACCGAATGTGACAAAAATACAGTCACGTATGATGTTGGTATTGCACAATGTGAGGATGGTACCATCAAATGTGAGAAAAAAAAATAAGGAAACCATTGAATGTGACAAAAGTACAGTCACATGTGATGTTGGTACTACACAATGTGAGGATGGTACCATCAAATGTGAGAAAAAAATAAGGGAACGACTGAATGTGACAAAAGTACAGTTACATATGATGTTAGTACTACACAATGTGAGGATGGTACCATCAAATGTGAGAAAAAAATAAAAGAACCACCGAATGTGACAAAAATACAGTCACGTGTGATGTTGGTACTGCATAATGTGAGGATGGTACTATCAAATGTGAGAAAAAATAAAGGAACCACCGAATGTGACAAAAGTACAATCACATGTGATATTGGTACTGCGCAATGTGAGGATGGTACCATCAAATGTGAGAAAAAAAATAAGGAAACCACCAAATATGACAAAAGTACAGTCACATGTGATGGTGGTACTGCACAATATGGGGATGGTACCATCAAATGTGAGAAAAAATAAGAGAACTACCGAATGTGACAAAAGTACAGTTACATATTATGTTAGTACTACACAATGTGAGAATTGTACCATCAAATATGATGTTTTGATAACCTAGTATAGCAGGTTGCCTACTAATGGATACCGTACATAAAAAATAAAAAAATAAAAAAATAAAAAAGAGGTATGCTAGAATTACCCTTAGAGTAAAGGCACACCCAACACAAGCTTACAAAGTTGAGTTGAAAGAAACAGCAACAGCACTCCCATTCCGAGACACCAAGAAGAACCACTGAACCTCAAACAAAGTTTGAAATCCTTACTGGGTTTTTTCGAAATTCTCTATTTTAGGTTACCTCAATTTTTCATTTTGGAATTACTTCATTTTTTTTTTTTTTTTGGGGTTTTGATCACGAATATGTTTCTAAAACTTAGGATAGGAAAGTTTGTACCTTGTGCTATGTGGAAATTTTAGGAGATCCCAACTTTTTAATTTTAATAGGCCAAAAAATCTCTTCCTTTTTGCATTGGCATCGTATTATATTGAAAACACGAAATGGAAAATCACGTTTTACCCGCCTATTATTTGGCTTGAATACGAATTATCAATAATTGGTTTAGAAGATTACTCTTTCTACTTGAAATTTTAATTATATTTGCTTTTGATTCATGAATTCTAATGTATTCAGATACTAATAAGGTTTGTGTTGTGTTTTTGAGCTTTCTTTCAAAGCTGCATGATTTATACTTGCCAAATTTAAGGTAACATATAACCTTTTTCTAAGTACATGTTGAAAAATATCAAAAGTGTGTAAAGGGGTTTTCCCTATCATGTTCCTAATCTACTACAATGTTTTTGATTGCTAATATAGTAATATCTACAATGCTTTGAACCGGTAACTTTCAGTTATTGCATCTCGATGCCCAATCCCATATTATTGGGCTGATTAGCACTTTGATTCTTATTTGTATCTGTAAAGAAATAACATTATACTACATTAGTGAAGACTTAAGTTTCTATAATGTTCACCTTGATTCTAATGGCTTCTGTTGTTCTCCATGTCTGGCTGCCCCTTTACCCTTTATTTCAAGGGGGGAAAATGTGTTTAACTTTATTTTAATAGTTTCTATTTAGGAGTTTCATACCCGTGACAAGAAAAAATATTTTGTTTCGTGTGTGTGTGTGTTTATACTATCTTATTGTTGGTATGCCATTTTTTATTTTGTGTTTAGGTCTTAATGACAAAATGATTTACTCAATAATATTGTTCTATGGATATATTGCTCTTATTTATGAGTAAAGGTTATTGTTTACCTCTCTTTAATATTCTTAGAAGCTAAAATTTAGAAATTCAAATGCTAAGGGGTTATTAACACTATTTTTAGAGGATTGAAGGATAGACAAGATTTAATCTCTTTTGCTTTGCCATATGTGGACCCTTGGCAAGAAAGGAATAGTTGACCTTTGTTGACGACCATTTTTTTGGCCCACGTGGCATTATTACTTCATTGGCAACCCATGCCACTTCAGCATATTATTGATTTTTTTGGGTAAATCTACTTAAAGCCCAAAATAAGCTCATATCTCATTCAACTACATGGATTGGGCTCACATGGCCCGCGAGATCCTTACTTCAAGAGGCGAATTCATGTCTACATTTCCTTTTCATCAATTGGGATCATAACACATGATATCATCAACATCAATATATGGATCGGGCTTAAGTAATGAATCAAAGCCCATGGCCCATATTACCTCTCTTACACTCATGGCAAGCAGCTTCTTCAACAATAGCCCATATTTACACAAAATGACAACAAAATCTGAGGTATGTCATCTCACCTTCGGCTTATGATCCAAGCTCATAGTCTCTTTGGGGAAATTTTGGGAGTCGTGGTTTGGAGGGCCAAGAGGTATGTTCAGTAAAGCTCCAGCGGTTTAAAATTGATAAACGAAACATGTTGCTTAGCGTGCCTTCTTCAACTCCCTAAACTCTGACGAGTCCGTGTATAGCAGGTAACATATGGTAAGCATCTCTTATCACATAGCACTTAAAATGATAAAATTCTCTATTGCTCTTTTCCTAATGCTTAATATTCATCATGTGACAAATGCTCAATATCCCCAGCCATCTAACTGCTGGGCGGATAACTGTTTATTCAATCCCCAGCTGTTGCTATACAATTTTAGAAACTTCATTATATTATTCTACATAAATCTTATTACTATTTTCAGCTAAAATCGAACTCAAACACGTGGCCTAATCTGATTGGCTATCTTTTATCTCTCTCTATACAAAATATTCATGATTATCACAGATACCCAACTGCTATATGCCACAATCTGACCATATATTTCTCTGCCAGCTGCCAGGGCAGAGCATTAAATACTCTTCTTGCTTATGTCACAACACAATGAGGCCTTTACTAAATCTCCAAAGCTTCTTTGACTATCAACCAACCCTTCTATTACTTACTAGAAATATATTGTAATGGAACCTTACACCAAAAATACAAATACCCCAAAAGGAAACATTTCCAGCTGAACCCCAGCAATGCATTCAGCACTTGACACCTATCTAGGAGTGACATCATCAGCCATTTAATGCTGAAATCCCAGCAGCCAGCTGTTATACCAAAAATAACAAAATACCCTCCAAAGAGATCTTACCATTTTTTAGCCAAATCCTTGAAATGACCCATCTGACCTCATTGGTTCTGCCCAAAGCAAAATAGCTTTTTCATGATAGCTGTTTGTTGAGGGCCGTTTTTTCGACTCACGTGGCATTACTTCATTGGCAACCCATGCCACATCGATATATTATTAATTTTTTTGGGTAAATCTATTTAAAGCCCAAAATAAGCTCATATCTCATTCAACTACATGGATTGGGCTCACATAGCCCACGAGATCCTTACTTCAAGAGGCGGATTCATGGTCCACATTTCCTCTTCATCAATTGGGATCATAACCCATGATATCATCGACATCAATATATGAATCGGGCTTAAGCAATGAATCAAAGCTCACGACTCATATTATCTCTCATACACTCATGGCAAGCAGCTTCTTCAACAAGAGCCCATATTTACACAAAATGACAACAAAACCCGAGGTACGTCATCTCACCTTCAGCTTATAATCCAAGCTTATAAGTCTCTTTGGGGAAACTTTAGGAGTCGTGGTTTTGAGGGCCAAGAGGTATGTTCAGTAAAGCTCTAGCGGTTTAAAGTTGATAAAAGAAACATGTTACTTGGCGTGTCTTCTTCAACTCCCTAAACTTTGACGAGTCCGTGTGTAGCGAGTAATATATGGTAAGCATCTCTTATCACGTAGCACTTAAAATGATAAAATTCCCTATTGCTCTTTTCCTAAAGCTTAATATTCATCATATGATAAATGCTCAATATCCCCAGCCATCTAACTGCTGGAAAAATAACTGTTCATTCAATCCCAAGCTGTTGCTATACAAATTTAGAAACTTCATTATATTATTCTACATAAATCTTATTACTTCTTTCAGCTAAAATCGAACTCAAACACGTGGCCTAATCTGATTGGCTATCTTTTATCTCTCTCTATACAAAATATTCATAATATCATAGATACCCAACTGCTATCTGCCACAATCTGACCATATATTTCTCTGCCAGCTGCCAGGGCAGAGCATTAAATACTCTTCTTGCTTATGTCACAACACAATGAGGCATTTACTAAATCTCTAAAGCTTCTTTGACTATCAACCAACCCTTCTATTACTTGCTAGAAATGTGTTGTAATGGAACCTTGCACCAAAAACACAAACACCCAAAAAGGAAGCATTTCCAACTGAACCCCAGCAGTGTATTCAGCACTTGACATGTGGCTGAGAGTGACATCATCAGCCATTTAATGTTGAAATCCCAACAGCCAGCTGTTATACCAAAAATAGCAAGATACCCTCCAAAGAGATCTTACCATTTTTTAGCCAAATCCTTGAAATGACCTATCTGACCTCATTGGTTTTGCCCAAAGCAAAACAGCTTTTTCATGATAGCTGTCACACTTTTCCTAACAGCTAAAACAGCTTTTTCATGATAGCTATCACAGCTTTTCCTAACAGCTGGGACAGCCTTTTCAGAACAACTGTGACAACTGATCCAGCAACCTGAGCATTACTGATTTTTCCACTTTTGGTTAAAACCAAAACCAACTATTGAAACTACATTTTTCTTACCAAAATACCTTCCTTTTCTGTTGCTTTTTCCCCAGCAGCCCTTACCCGAAATAGCAAAGAATACCTTAAAGCTAAACTACCATTTTTGGCCAAATCTTGAGATGGATTCTCTGAAAATTCTTTGCTATTTGGGTCAGATTTTGGCTGATATTACTTGCTAAAATACCCCTCTAAACTCAGTTAAAAAGGATCCTTCTTCAACACCTCAGAGGGGGGGGGGGGACACCAATGGAGGAACTCTCTCAGAAGCTTCCCTATTCTTTCTCCATTGAATTATCTTCCTAAGCCATGAATGAAGTGTTGAACTTCTAATTTATTTTTAGTTTCTAAATGAGAAACTAAACTCTTTAACATTAGTTCACAAATGCCTTTCATAAGCCTTCATACAATCCTAGCAGTAAATCCCAGCAACTTGGTTAAACCCACTACTATACTATTACTCTCTTATACTTATCATCTCACTCTCCATATTCTAAAAATACGTATATCTTGCTGCCCATATCTCTAAACATCTCTTTCTTCACTTCCCTTACATAATCTCATACACACTTACTACACCATTACATATTACACACCACAATTCTTCTAGGCTCTACTCTCATACTTTCTCATTCTAAAATTTTACTGTTTTACTGCTCATAAACATATCTCCATACTCTTCTCTTACAGAATCTCTCCTCTTAGAAAGCAATCTCTACTACTCCTCAGCAGAAGATCCCAGCAGTAAATCCCAGCAACATTGTTAACACACTACAATACTATTACTCCTCTTATACTCATTCTCTCATTCTCCGTATTCAAAAAATACACCTATCTCACTGCTCCTATCTCCAAATACCTAAACACATCTCCACACTTCTCAAGAGATATCAATCACTCATACTAAAGCCCTTCTCCTAGAAGGCACCAAGATATCATATTAAGCCTTTTTCTTAGAAGGCACAACTACTTCTTACAAAAGCCCTTTTGTTAGAAGGCATAAATTACATCTTACAAAAGCCCTTCCCACGGAAGGTAACTCTATTCATAACTTCACAACAACTAAAAAAGCATTGTCAAAGGGGAAACTCATTTAAGTGCATGATAAGAAAAGCAAGCTTAACCAGCCCCTACATATAGCTGAGCATACTCTCTCTCCCTCTAGTTGCACCCATCTTTTCCCCTCAATCTTGAAGTTATCATAGAAAACTGTCTCTCTACCGCTGGGGTCACTCTGCTGGGACATTATTAGCTCACAGAAGCTGTACAGCTAGGGTTACAAATTATACAAAGATAAGTGACTTTTCTTCCTTATCTTTAAATTTACATCATTGAGTATATGATTGCTTCACATTTAAATACATATTACTTTACTCCAACTACTATTACAACTATTGAATAAGGCTTAAACTCATTTAAATGCATGATAAGAAGAGCAAGCTTAACTAGTCTCTACCGCTGGCACTCTGCTAGAACCCTATCAACTCACTAATGCTACACAGCTGGGCTACAAACCATACAAAGATAAGTAACTTTGCTTGCATATCTTTAAGTTTACATCCTTGAGTACATGATTACTTTACCTCTAGATAAATAGAACTTTATTTCAACTATCATTACAACTACTAATTAAAACTATCATATCAAACACACATTACGTATTTATTCAATCCTTATCTTTATTCAACCATTATTGTGATTCTTAGACTTTGGCCTTAATGATTTTGTAGGCTTAAAAATACGCCGGTAGCCATTGGACCACGTGGCCCAATGTTGAGTTCCGAACGCAACTCCCCAAAAAGAACCCGGGCCTAGTAAGGTCATCCCTACAACGGACCACACGTGGCCGAGGAACCGAAAAATGGCCCCGAACACTGTCACACTTTCCCTAACAGCTGAAACAACTTTTTCATGATAGCTGTCACAGCTTTTCCTGACAGCTAGGACAGCCTTTTCAGAACAGCTGTGACAGCTGACCCAACAGCTTAAGCATTACTGTTTTTTCCACTTTTGGCTAAAACCAAAACCAACTAAAGAAACTACATTTTTCTTGCCAAAATACTTTCCTTTTCTGGTACTTTTTCCCCAGCAACTCTTACCCGAAATAGCAAAGATACCTTAAAGCTAAACATACCATTTTTGGCCAAATCTTGAGATGGATTCTCTGAAGATTCATTGTTGTTTGGGATAGATTTTGGGCTGATATTCTTTGCTAAAATACCCCCTTAAACTCAGCTAAAGGGGGCCCTTCTTCAACACCTCAAAGGGAAGACCAATGGGGAACAACTCTTTCAAAAGCTTCCCTATTCTTTCTCCCTAAAAGGATCTTCTGAAGCTCTCAATGAAGGGCTGAACTTCTAAGTTTTTAATTTCCAAAATTAGGAACTAAACTCTTCAACCCTTAGCTCACAAATGCCTTTCATAAGCCTTCATAAAATCCTAGCAGCTCGGCTAAACATACTACAATACTATTACTCTCTCATACTAGTTATCTCACTCTCCATATTCTAAAAATATATATATCTTGCTGCCCATATCTCTAAGCATCTCTTTCTCCATTTCTCTCACACAATATCATATATAATTACTACACCATCACATATAACACACCACAATTCTTCTAGGTTCTACTCTCATACTTTCTCACTCTAAAATTCTACTATTTTGTTGCCCATAAACACATCTTAATACTCCTCTGTACCTATCTTACTGCCCCTATCTCCAAATACCTAAACATATCTCCATACTCTTCTCTTACAAAATCTTTCCTCTTGGAAAGCAATCTCTACAACTTCTCCAGCTGTTGTGATCTCATATTTTTACTATCTTTAACCTCCATATCTCTCATACTTCCATATATCATACGTATTACAAATACTACACCCTACAACACATCTATATCTTTTGCTATCTCCACACTTCTCAAGAGACATCAAACACTCATACTAAAAGCCCTTCTCGTGGAAGGCATGAACTCCTATTACTAAAGTCTTTCTCCTAGAAGGCACCAAGATCTCATATCAAAACCCTTCTCTTAGAAGGCACCACTACTTCTTACATAAAGCCCTTCTCTTAGAAGGCACAAATACTTCATGCAAAAGCCCTTCTCATTGAAGGCAACACTATTCATAACTTCACAACAACTAAAAGAGTATTGTCAAAAGGGAAACTCATTTAAGTGCATGATAAGAGGGGCAAGCTTAACCAGCCCCTACACACAGCTAGGCATACTCTTTCTCCCTCCAGTTGCACCCATTTTTCCCCTACAATCTTGGAGTTATCATGGCAAACTATCTCTCTACCACTGGCGGCACTCTGCTGGGACATTATCAGCTCACAGAAGCTGTACAGCTGGGGCCACAAACCATACAAAGATAAGTGACTTTGCTTGCATATCTTTAAGTTTACATCCTTGAGTACATGATTACTTTACCTCTAAATAAATACTACTTTATTTCAACTGTCATTACAACTACTAATCAAAATTATCATATGAAAGACATATTACATATTTATTCAACCATTATCTTTATTCGACCATTATCGTGATTCTTAGACTTTGGCCTTAATGATTTTGTAGGCTTAAAAATACGCCGATATCCGTTGAACCACGTGGCCCAATGTTGAGTTCCGGACGCAACACCCCAAAAAGAACCCGGGCCTAGTAAGGTCATCCCTCCAACGGATCACACATGGCCGAGGAACCGAAAAATGGCCCTCAACAACCTTCAATACAATGAGGTTGCTCTGGATATGTTGAAGTCTTTGCTGTTAAGTTAGCTGTATGATTGGATGATATCTTTTCTTCGTCCTTTCTATTGATACTTGTTCTTTTTGTTTTAATGTCGTTGTGTCTATGTACACAACTTGTGTACATGGTGTACTCTGAGTTTTTTTTTTATTAACATTTATTACTTATCAAAATAAAAATAGTTTGTTTCATTTTTAGGTTGAATTGAATATGTAGGTTGTTCTCTTTCCTAGAAAATTTGATCATTTTGTCTACTAAGCCCATCAAGAGAAAATGCCTCTCGATTACCTGCTAACTGATTTTAGCAGGTGGGGTCAGTTGCCCACAGGTTTTACTAGTTAGAGGCGAGTCCAAAGGGGTCTTCTTTAGAAAGGTTCCCTACTTTATCAAAAACAAATGTTGTGCCTATTGTATAGGTTTGAAGTAACATGAACCATTGTGATATCCACAGTGAGATCAAATAAGATATAAAAAGTAAAGGATGATAAATTGAGAATTATACTAGAAGGGACACAATGTTATGTTTTAGGACTCTTGCTGAGTTCATGAACATTTATGTTAGCAACTCAATTACTTTCATGAATATCATGTATGCATGCATGTGATACTATTGGTATTTATTGGCTTGGTAAAAAGGTTTTTAATACATTATGTGATTGAGTGTGACTAATGAAATTAATAAATTATATGTTTGGCTTGGTAAATTTACATTTTTCATGATTCATTAGCATACTCCTAGAATATGTAACTAAAAGGGAGTGTATTTAATTAAGTAAAATGTTGATAATATAATATTGAAATTGATTTCTGATCATGAATTTATAGTTTACATTTTTTGTAATGCTTTGTAAATGAGAAGTTGATTAAAGGTTATTGTTAATCAGAGTATTGGGAAAATGGTTTCTGAATTAATAAATGCAAATTGTGTATGAGAAGAAAGAGCATCGAGCACGAAGCATGCCAACTGCTATGGAAGAATATGCTATCGAACCCATTGACTAACAAGAAGTTTTTGATATCCTTTCTCTTCAATTATTTTGGTATGGTCTATGTACTTTTAAAAGTACTTATTATAGAGGAATATCAAAAGTTGTGTTTAGGGAATTGGGATTGGATGGACACAGTTTTTTTTTTTTTTTTTTTTTTTTTGTGGATTTTTGAGTTGTTTTGAGCTTACTTTGGGAATTAGTTCCTCTACTTTTGACATGGAAATGAAATGAAAGAAATAATACTTGGTTTTTGACTCTCTCACACACATGCACGCCCAAATTCATGCATGTTAATGCAAACAAATAATACTTGATTTTAGTTCCATGTGTCTTTTTTTTTTTTTTTTTTTTTCGTTTTTCATACAATCACCTTTAGGTTTACAGCCATATAGATGTGTGTATGTAAGCTGATACTTAACAAGTAAATAAAATATGGTTTCAGCATCAGCTAAACATGTTATTATTGGATGCTTGACATCTTTTGTTAAAATTTAAGTTCTAAATTAATATATGTTGAACTTAAAAATAAATATGTTTATATTCCATTTTCTTTTGAGCATCGTAGTTCCTAAGATGCTTTCTGAAGTTGATCACTCATTTCTGGTTATGATATGGAAGAGAATGTACAAGTTCATTTTGCGTCTAATTATGTGTGGATTTTATTTAGTAATGGAGCGAAGTCGAAGAGGGAGGAAAAAGAGCAAGGTCGAGAGAGAGAGAGGGAATGCAAGACAGCAAATAAATAATGGATTTCTTTTGTTTGGCGAGAACAATTCCCTCGCTAGAGCTGGCAAGGAACCGTTCATGGCTTAGGGATCTATTTCTTCTTTTGTGGTCTAGCTTAGGGTTTTGTTTCGTAATCATCGCTCTAGATAGGTTTTTGTGGATTGTTTGGACTAGAAGAATTTGAGAGACAAAACTAGAGAGAAGCGTAGACTATAGAAAAACCGAGAGAAATGAGAAGAAAGTTAGAGATTCCGAAACTGAGAGCAAAAACTGAAAATTTTTTATTATACGAAAGTGCAGCACGGTGGTACTCAATGTAAAGATGGTTAATGTGAGAGAAAATAAGACTATCAGGGAATGTGATAAGAGTGCACTGAGATGTGATGTAGGTGCTGCATAATATGAGGATAGTACCATCAAATGTGAGAAAAAAATAAGGGAATTATCAAACGTGACAAAAGTACAGTTACATGTAATGTTGATACTGCGCAATGTGAAGATGGTACCATAAAATGTGAGAAAAAAATAAGGGAACCATCAAACGTGACAAAAGTACAGTCACATGTAATGTTGGTACTGGGCAATGTGAGGCTAGTACCATAAAATGTGAGGAAAAAAAAAATAAAGGAACCACCAAATGTGACAAAAGTACAGTTACATATGATGTTGGTACTGCGTAATATGAGAATAGTACCATAAAATATGAGAAAAAAATAAGGGAACCATCAAATGTGACAAAAGTACAGTCACATATAATATTGGTACTGCATAATGTGAGGATGGTACCATAAAATGTGAAGAAAAAAAATAAGGGAACCATTAAATGTGACAAAAGTACAGTCACATGTGATATTGGTACTGCGTAATGTGAAGACAATACCATAAAATGTAAAAAAAAATAAGGGAACCATCGAATGTGACAAAAGTACAGTCACATGTGATGTTGGTATTGTATAATGTGAGGATAGTACAATCAAATGTGAGAAAAAAAATAAAGGAACCACCGAATTTGACAAAAATACAGTCACGTGTGATGTTGGTACTGCACAATGTGAGGATGGTACCATCAAATGTGAGAAAAAATAAGGGAACTACCAAATGTGACAAAAGTATAGTTACATGTGATGTTAGTACTACACAATGTGAGGATAGTACCATCAAATGTGATGTTTTGGTAACCTAGTATAGCAGGTTGCCTACTAATGGATATCGTATCCAAAAAAAAGGGGGGGTATGCTAGAATTACCCTTAGAGTAGAGGCATATGCAACGCATGCTTACAAAAATGAGTTGAAAGAAACAGCAACAGCACTCCCACTTCGAGACACGAGGAAGAACCACCGAACCTCAAACAAAGTTTGAAATCCTTACTGGGTTTTCTCGAAATTCTCTATTTCAAGTTATCTCAATTTTTCATTTTGGAATTACTTTTTTTTTTTTTTTTTAAGGTTTTGATCATGAATATGTTTCTAAAACTTAGGATAGGAAAGTTTGCACCTTGTGTTGTGTGGAAATTTTAAGAGATCTCAACTTTTTAATTTTAATAAGCCAAAAAATCTCTTCCTTTTTGCGTTGGCATCGTATTATATTGAAAAACACGAAATGGAAAATCACGTTTTACCTGCCTATTATTTGGCTTGAATACGAATTATCAATAACTGGTTTAGAAGATTACTCTTTCTACCTGAAATTTTAATTATATTTGCTTTTGATTCATGAATTCTAATGTATTCAGATAGTAATAAGGTTTGTGTTGTGTTTTTTGAGCTTTCTTTCTAAGCTACATGATTTATACTTGCCAATTTTAAGGTAATATATAACCTTTTTCCAAGTACATGTTGAAAAATATCAAAAGTGTGTAAAGGGGTTTTCCGTATCATGTTCTTAATCTACTACAATGTTTTTGATTGCTAATATAGTAATATTTACAGTGCTTTGAACCAGTAACTTTCAATTATTGTATCTCAGTGCCCAATCCCATATCATTGGGTTGATTAGCACTTTGATTCTTATCTGTGTCTGTAAAGAAATTACATTATACTACATTAGTGAAGACTTAAGTTTCTATAAGGCGTAAACGCACTTTTCGTCCTTACATTTTGGGGTCATTTCTATTTTGGTCCCTACATTTTTATTTACCACTTTTAGTCCCTAATTCAATTAGCGCATGTTATTTTAGTCCTTTCCGTCAGCTAACAGATGGAAATAGCTGACGTGGCTAACGGAACATCCTATTGACTAACGTGGCGCTGATATGGCACTGATATAATGATTAAAATATTATTAAAATTTAAAAAAAAAAAAAACCTTAAATCTAATTTAATTTTTTTAAAAATATTACTTATTATTATTAATTTTCATAAGAACACTCCAACGTGTTCTTCTTGTTCTTCCCAATCCAACCCAACAATAAAGACCTCAAACCCAGATTAGAAGATCACAGACCCAGATTACAAGAACACAAACCCAGCAACAAATAACTCAAACCCAAATTACAACAACACAAACGAAGAAAAAACAAAAAAAACAAAAAACAAAACAAAGATCAAACACAAACATAGACCTAGATCACAACAACACAAAACCCACACTCTCTTAAACACACACATACACTCTCTCTCTCTCTCTCTAACCTGCCTCCATAAAAACCCACACCCTCACTTCCTCCCCTTCCTCAAACACCATTTCTGATTCTTTCACTTGTTCCAAACAAATCCAAATCTCCAAAACTTTTACAAACCCAAATGGCTCCCAGAGACAGATCTGGCTCCATCAACCCAGATCCGAACTCCAAGGAGATCCGATACAGAAAAAAGAAGAAGAAGAATGCGTTGGCCGGATCGTCGATGACAGGGTGGCGAGCAAACGGTGCGTGGCGGAGATGAGCGTCGGCGAGCTGCGGTAGGTTTTTTTTGTCGAAATGAAGCGGAATTTGAAGACAGTGCCCTTAGGGTGGGTGACGTTGACAGAAGGATCGACGTGGACATACACGTTGTAGAGGTTTTTGGAAGGGGCATTTTGGAAAAACTACTGCCAGAGAAGGGCAAAGTAGAGGTCGGAGTTGGTGAGGAAGAGGAAAGCAATCTTGAGTCTGGGGTTTTTGCTATTTGGGTTTGCTTGGGTCTGTAAATTTGGATTAAGGCGTGTAAGGACTTTGGGTTTATTGAGGGTATTTTGAATCCTTGAAGGTCTTTGTGTTTGTAATGGGAATATGAAAGAATGACAGAGTAATTGTTGAATGTTTTTGTGTTTTGTAAATCTGTGGGCATGTCTTTGTGTTTCTAAATCTGACTAATTTTATGGGTTTTGTTGCTAAGGAAATATAAGAAAAGGGAAAAAAAATATTGATTTTTTAAATTTTTGGGCAAGGTTTGTTGGGAAGAAAATGAAGAACATGATTGATGGGGAAGAATACATGTTCTAGATTTTTCATGTTCTTCCAAAAAAAAAAAGAGAAACAAAATTAATTTAATTTTTTTTCTTTTCTTTTTAGAAAATAAGAAGGTTAGAAATTTTTTATATTATTTTATCTGATGTGGCTTTTTTAATAATATTTTAATTCTTTCATTAGATACGTCAACTATTTCCATCTGTTGACTAACGGAAAGGACTAAAATAACACGTGTTAATTGAATTAGGGACTAAAAGTAGTAAAATAGAAATGTAGGGACCAAAATAGAAATGACCCAAAAATGTAAGGATGAAAAGTGCATTTATGCCTTTCTATAATGTTCACCTTGGTTCTAATGGCTTCTGTTGTTCTCCATGTCTGGCTGCCCCTTTACCCTTTATTTCAGGGGGGGAAAAGGTGTTTAACTTTATTTTAATGGTTTCTATTTAGGAGTTTCATACCCATGACAAGAAAAAATATTTTGTTTCATGTGTGTGTGTGTTTATACTATCGTATTGTTGGTATGCCACTTTTTATTTTGTGTTTAGGTCTTAATGACAAAATGATTTACTCAATAATATTGTTCTATGGATATATTGCTCTTATCTATGAGTAAAGGTTGTTGTTTACCTCTCTTTAATATTCTTAGAAGCTAAAATTTAGAAATTCAGATGCTAAGAGGTTATTAACACTATTTTTAGAGGATTGAAGGATAAACAAGATTTAATCTCTTTTGCTTTGCCATATGTGGACCCTTGGCAAGAAAGGAATAGTTGACCTTCAATACAATGAGGTTGCTCTGGATATGTTGAAGTCTTTGCTGTTAAGTTAGCTATATGATTGGATGATATCTTTTCTTCCTTCTTTCTATTGACACTTATTCTTTTTGTTTTAATGTCATTGTGTCTGTGTACACAACTTGTGTACATGGTGTACTCCGAGTTTTTTTTTATTAACGTTTATTACTTATCAAAATAAAAATAGTTTGTTTGATTTTTAGGTTGAATTGAATGTGTAGGTTGTTCTCTTCCTAGAAAAATGATTATTTTGTCTACTAAGCTCATCAAGAGAAAATGCCTCTCGATTACCTGCTAATTGATTTTAGCAGGTGGGGTCAGTTGCCCATAGGTTTTACTAGATAGAGGTGAGTCCAAAGGGTTCTTCTTTTGAAAGGTTCCCTACTTTATCAAAAACAAATGTTGTGCCTATTATGTAGGTTTGAAGTAACATGAACCACTGTGATATCCACAGTGGGATCAAATAAGATATAAAAAGTGAAAGATGATAAATATATGCTGAACTTAACCAGTAAATAAAATATGGTTTCAGCATCAGCTAAACATGTTATTATTGGATTCTTGACATCTTATGTTAAAATTTAAGTTCTGAATTAATATATGTTGAACTTAAAAATAAATATGTTTATATTCCATTTTCTTTTGAACATAATAGTTCCTAAGATGCTTTCTGAAGTTGATCACTCATTTCTGGTTATGATGTGGAAGAGAATGTACAAGTTCACTTGGCATCTAATTATGTGTGGGTAGTTATTCCTTCTTCTTCTTCTTTTCTTGTTAACATTCTTAAATCATGTAAGAGATATAAAAGACCCAGAGCATCCATACTCTTTGGAGGAGCTTAAAGTAATAACAGAGGATGCAATCGAAGTAAATGACCAACAAAGTTATGTTAGGTAGTGACAATATTCTCTCTAAATTATTCTTGATCCTATAATGCATTTTTTGTTGATTGTGTTTGTTAAGGACATATTTTGTATAGTTGGCTAATCCTTTGACAAAACGCACTTTACTTGTATTTGGGTAGATCTAGGATGTGTTTAATACTTCAAGAAACATGTTGTTTAATTGTAGTATTAAAGCCATGAAGATTGGACCAAGAAACAAGTGAAGAAAAGGTGTTCATTAAAGCTGGACAAATAGCTCGACACCTGTGGACAAATAGCTCGACAGCTTCTCGACATCTTCTCAACAACTGGCTATCTATCGAGCTCTTAAGGTGTTTTCTTATCGCAATCTCGACACCTTCTCGACAGTTGGTGGATCGATCGAGAAATTTTCTGTCTCCTCGACACCTCCTCGACACCTAACTATCTATCGAGGTTTAATAAATCTTAACACCTCCCAATCGATCGAGGTATCTATCGAGGTTACGGGAATTCAGATTTCTGTTTTTAGGCCAGGCTTATGTATTTGTATAGGGTTTCTTTTCTCACAACCCTAGACCTATATAAGGCTTATTTTAGAGGTCATAACATAAAAGAATAAGAGAATACAAGGAGAACATAAGCAAAAGGTGACCGATGCCTTATTCTCTCTAAAAGAAGCTACTGTGTCTTTGCGCCTTAGGGTTTTGTAACCAAGTGTTTCTTGATCTTCATTCTTGATGAAGTGAAGAACTTTGCAGCCAACATCTTCTTCTAGTTGGTGATTAAAGTCGCATACTGGGATCCGCGCAATTAGTTAGTCACGTACTGGGATTCGTGCATCAACAAAAGGGTGGCGTTCATATATTGAAGAGTTTAGAGGTTCTGATGCGATAGAAGGTTTCTACTGTGAGTTCATCTACGAGGATTGTAGAGTCTAGGAACAAAAGTTTTGTACTGGATCTGAAACTTCTCTTTACTATAGTGGATTGCTTTTCGAGAAGGTTTTCCCCCAGGTTTTTTGCTGTGAAACTGGTTGGTTTCATTGGTTTTCCTGGGTCATCATATCTTGTCTTATTTACTTTTCCGCTGCATTCATTATTGACATGATATTGATGTTTATTTGTTTTAAGAAGTTTTATTAATAATAAATCTAATTAACAACTTAGATTTAAAACTTGTTAATTCTATTAACTGGGGTCTAAATTTCCCAACAAGTGGTATCAGAGCGGGTACACTCTGATTGGATTAATTTCCTGAGTGTGATCCTTGACCCTCATTGTCATGGATTCTCTTGATTGCTTTGATTTGCATGATCTTGTGTTGAATGATGATGATGATATTCAAGATGCCTATTGCAAGCTTTATAATTTTTGTATGAAATCTCTTGAATGTTCTACAAAATTAAAAGCTAAATTTAAAAAGGTCAAGCTTGAAAAAGATGATTTGATTGCAAAATTGGATGAAGCCAATAATTTGAATGAGAATTTTAAAAATCAAATTTCATCTCAAGTGGACAAAATTAAAAGTTTGGAAGAGCAACTAGTTGAATCTAAAACTGAAGTTGAAAAATTAACTAGTGCCAAACTTGTTGTTGTGCCTAACTCAAAAGAAAAAGATTTTTATATTCCTCCATTTAAAAGGAATAATGAAGAGTTGAAGGCTAATATTGCTAGGATAGACAAAGATAAACAATCTGATGTTAATGCTGAAGTTTCTAAACCTATGTCTAAAACTCCTCCTAGGTTGAATGATAAATCTGAATTTGTCTCAATTTGTCATCATTGTCATGTTGTTGGTCATATTAGGCCAAATTGTCCTAAGTTGAGGTCTCTGTCAACCTCTAAAGTTAGACCTCCTTCTTGGAAGCCGAGTAGTTCTAAAACTGCTCATGTTTGTCACCATTGTGGTGTTGCTGGACACATTCGTCCTAATTGCTTTAAGTTGTTTCCTCATAAACAATTGTCCAAACGGTCAAAGGTTTCCTCTCAAGGACCTACACCTTTGTTTGGAGAGTTATTAAAAACTTTGAGCTTTTTAACTCAATTTCAGGAGAATTCTAATTCTTCTATGTCCTTTAGTAGACATACTAGGACACGTGCCTTTTCATCTTCACGGCCAAAGACTCGTGCTGTGTGGGTGAGAAAGGAGCCTAAGACTTAATTGTCTTTTCTGTTTGTCCTCTGCTTTAATTCTTTCTATCTAAAGTAGGACTCTCTTTGCTTGATTTCTTATCTGTTTTTGGAATTATGTTTTCATGCATCTGCATCCTTCTATCATGCCTTCATGCATATGCATCTTTCTTTCTGCTTTCATGTTGTTTATCTGTTTTTGTTTGGTTGTCTAAGTTCTTATTTTGTTTTGTTTTTCAAAATAAAAATAAAAATGAAAAATCAGAAAAATACAAAAACAATGTGTGTTTTGTGTACATTGGTACTTGTGTACCTTGGATGGCCAATGAAACAGAATTTTCTAAATTTTGTATCTCTTGTAGCTTAGATGAGCATCTCTATGCACAACTAAGCAAGTGAGCTTTGTGGCTCTTGTTTGTGATGAGTAAGATTAAGTTATCTCTTAAAACTTAACACTCATATCACTCTTTTTAACTGGTAGGACTAGAAAATCCTAAAAGAAAGGCATAAATAACCATCTCACTACTGTTGCCCGCCAATCATTAATGACATCTGTATGTTTCGGCATAACAAAAGTGTGATGTCAATGACATTTGTGTGCTTCAGCATAGCAAAATTGGAATGTCAAATATCAATGGGTATTTCTTTTCTCTCTCATAAGCCCATGCATGATATGCTTAAAAAGAAAATATGCAAAAAAAATAAAAAGCAAAAAGATCAAAAATGCTTTAAAAATGGTTGCAAGCATGTATTCTAGGAGATATGGGAGTTATAGGATATACCTTGAAGGTGATAATCTCCATCAAACAGTTATGATTGTGTGTAAGTTAAAGTTATTTTCTCATATCTCAGATCGTCATAACATGTATACACATATGCAATCTTGCGATATTTTTCACACACAACACGCAATATTCTTTGCTATTTTTGATACATGTACAAGTACAATGTGATTTGGCCATCACAAAGGTTTTACATGTGCTTATGTATACTCACTAAACTGTCTTGACTTGTTTTTGAAATATAAAATTGGTTAGACTTGTTTGGTATGTGTGTGTGTTTTGCATCTTTCTTTTGTCATTCATAGCATTTTGTTTCATTACATTCATGCATTTATATGGATTTCTTTGTACCCCCTTGATCATCTTTGATCATCTTTATGTTTCTTGGGTGAAGCTTTCTAGCTTCTTGTACCTTTTGTCAATCATGACAAAAATGGGGAGAAATTGTGGAGACTTTGTGGTTTTTTTCTTTAAGATTCTACAAGTTAGGGGGAGAAATACATGCCTCTGTAAGGGGGAGTTGTGTTTCATCTTGTTAGGGGGAGTGCTTACTTCCTTCTTCTTGTACCTTGGGTCTTGTGACCATTTTTACATACATTGTGCTTATCTTCTTTATATGCCGATGTATGTTTCTTTCACCTACCTTTACATGTGTTGTTTCTTTTCTATCTCCATACACATGTTTCTTGTTTATATGCAATCTATTATTTCTGTTTCACACTAAGATGCCTTGATGAGTTTTATTTAAAGTGTTTCAGAAAAACAAGTTGTCAAAGTCTACTTGCCATGAACTCTCTTCTTGCAAAGTTTTTCAAAAGTTTGTGTTAGGATAGATTTTATTGTATTCAACAAGTGAATATGAGTTGAGTGATTTATGACTTTTCTCATATGTTCATTTATTTGTTGTAGTTTTGTCACGGATTGCCAAAGGGAGAGATTGTTAAGGACATATTTTGTGTAGTTGGCTAATCCTTTGACAAAACGCACTTTACTTGTATTTGGGTAAATCTAGGATGTGTTTAATACTTCAAGAAACATGTTGTTCAAGTGTAGTATTAAAGCCATGAAGATTGGATCAAGAAACAAGTGAAGAAAAGGTGTTCATTAAAGCTGGACAGATAGCTTGACACCTGTGGACAAATAGCTCGACAGCTTTTCGACACCTTCTCGACAGCTGGCTATCTATCGAGAAATCTTCTGTCTCCTTGACACCTCTTCGACACCTAGCTATCTATCGAGGTTTAATAAATCTCGACACCTCCCGATCGATCGAGGTATCTATCGAGGTTACGGGAATTCAAATTTCTGTTTTTAGGCCAGGCTTATGTATTTGTGTAGGGTTTCTTTTCTCACAACCCTAGACCTATATAAAGCTTATTTTAGAGGTCATAACATAAGAGAATAAGATAATACAAGGAGAACATAAGCAAAAGGTGACCGATGCCTTATTCTCTCTAAAAGAAGTTACTGCGTCTTTGCGCCTTAGGGTTTTGTAACCAAGTGCTTCTTGATCTTCATTCTTGATGAAGTGAAGAACTTTGCAGCCAACATCTTCTTCTAGTTGGTGATTGAAGTCGCGTACTAGGATCCGCGCAATTAGTTAGTCACGTATTGGGATTCGTGCATCAACAAAAGGGTGGCATTCATATATTAAAGAGTTCAGAGGTTCTGATGTGGTAGAAGGTTTCTGCTGTGAGTTAATCTACGGAGATTGTAGAGTCTAGGGACAAAGGTTTTGTACTAGATCTGAAACTTCTCTGTACTATAGTGGATTGCTTTTCGGGAAGGTTTCCCCCTAGGTTTTTTACTGTGAAACTGGTTGGTTTCATTGGTTTTCCTGGGTCATCATATCTTGTCTTATTTACTTTTCCGCTGCATTCATTATTGACATGATATTGATATTTATTTGTTTTAACAAGTTTTATTGATAATAAATCTAATTAACAACTTGGATTTAAAACTTGTTAATTCTATCAACTGGGGTCTAAATTTCCCAACAGTGTTCTTTTCTCCTCATTCTAATAAAAAGGGTGCTTTGCTTTAGGATCACATTTACTCCCATAGTTGAACATTGTAGTATGGCAACAATTGTTGGTCTTTGCTTGCGAGTAAAACTTTTGAGTAGCTTGCCCTCTCACTACAAGGTATCGACCTTATTTTCTTATTGTGAACTTTGTTGACAAATTGTTCATTCATCACAAAAGTGAATGTATTTTGGAATATTAGGACTTCATACTAGCATTTTCATTTTTAAAATTCCTTAAGTTATTTTGCATGAACATGTAGAACCAGCTTTCAGTTTAACAAATCACAAACCAGTAATAGAGAATCAGTACATTAGAGATTTTATACTTGTACACTTCCTTTGGGCCAAATGTTTTTTATTTAGGTATGGGGAGAGGGAAGGGGTAAGAGTTTGATAGGTTTGTACATTGCTCTAAATAAGCTAATTAATGCATAAGATTGATAGACTTTGCCTATGTTTGGGCCAAAGGTTGTGTTTAATGTTGTGCATTTGGAGGGAACGCAATAACTGCATGTTTGAAGATGTGGAGAGTGGCAAATCAGCTTCTTGCCTCTTTTGCTAGCTCTTTATTTGACTAGTCTTGGGCTTGGGGACTCACAACTAGTGATTCCCTCTCGATGTTTATAGACTCTCTTCTTTCTTATACATAGCTTTGTTATTTTCCTTTTTTCTTTCTTTTTGTACTCTTTGGTTGCTTTGTTTTTTTTTTTTTCTGCATGAAGTAGTCTTTTTTCAATAAATTTTTCTTACCTATCAAAATATATATATATATATATATATATATTTTGCTGGTCTTTGTATCTTTGATGAATGGGTTGATGGCTCTTTCTAAGTAGAAACATTTGGATAACAAATGCATGCATAGAGTGTAACAATCACCTTAGAAACAGTGTAAGATCTGCAGTGTTAGCTTTAAACAATAGTCAGTCTGCAAGATTGTTAGCTTTGTTTATTTAACTGCAAAATGCCTGATATTTTTCCAATAAGCTTTATCTCAAATGACACTTCTTACTCCCATAAAAATGGCTGGAGAGTTAAGTCATGGGATCAAAGCCACAAGTGTGTGTAACTAAGATTTTGTTTTACTATTTTTGGATACATGTATGTAATTAATGTTAGATGTTATAGATTTAAATGATATGAGGACCAATGTCTTAAAACATACATGAAGTGAGATAAGTTCAGGGACTATGATGTGTAACATATGAGGTGATATCTCACGAGCCCACTCCACTCATAGACCGTGGGTTCTACAGGTGTTGTTGTTTGACTTGTATACCCTTAGGTGAGCATTTACCCACAATTATCATTTAGTGATACACTAATGCCACTTAATGGTTTATATTGGAATTTGGAACATAATTTATGTAAACCATGTCTTTGTTACTTTTTTTTTTGTTTATATGAAATTTGAACTGGGCTTGGAATCTCCTGTACTACATGTAAGATTTACCTCATTACAACTCTTTCTAAATTTTTGTTTAGGTTGATATTAGGGTTGCCCCTGGATCTCATGCATTCGAGTCTACAGGTAATCTCTCTCTCTCTCTTTCTCTCTCTCTCTCATGTGCATGATTATCTACATGTGGTTCTTAGATTATGGATCTATTACTTATCAAGTTAATGCATGGTATGTAAAGCCATATTTGCCAAGTTAACATGCTATTCAGCTTATCTAAATCCCAGTCATGTCTACTCTCTTGAAGTGCTTTTCTAAATCCTTACCTATAAAGAAATACTAGTCTATTGCGCGGGCCCTTAATGTCAATATCATATAATTTAAAGACGCAATATACCAATATTGCTATTGAAGTTCACTTGTATGCCTGCTCATTATATAGCATTTCATAGACTTGGAAACAAGGACTTACTCGATGGTTTAGAGATTTCAGGCCGATCATCTTCATTCTATTATGTTTTAGATATGCTTAATTTTGAGTCTTAGAATGCTTTTGTGGGTGGTAGACAGATTCTGGATTCAGTTCTCATTGCTAATGACTGTGTAGACAGCTGTGTGTGTGTGAGGAGCAAAATCCCAAGAGTGATATGCAAATTGGACATTGAAAAAGCTTATGACCATATAAATTGGGAGGCTCTTATCTACTTATTAGGGAGGATGGGTTTGGCAATAATATATGCTCCCCACTCTATGGTAACAAAACATTTTTGTATTGCTATTCTTCTAGAAAGAACAATGGTATCATCAATTGACCATGAATAACTTCTGGAAATTTTTTTTTTTTTTTAAATTAAACAATCTTTTAGAAGTGCCTTATTTGTATACTTGTACACTTAAAAGCAAAATCTCTTGAAATTCTAATTCTTACACAAAAAGAAATTAAATATAAACTACAAAACAACAAAAAACTTATTGTTTGCTAAGAAAAACTTATTGCAAAGTTGGTTACCTCATATTTGCAGGATCAATTACATCTTTCTATTTTTTAGCTCTTTAAAGAGCAATACTTGTTAAGTTAAAACTATACCCTATAGTCAAATTGTCCAATATTTTAAGTCATGTTAATAGGTGTTCTTAGAGCAATTTGTTAACAAACCATCAAATGTGAGAAAAAATAAAGGAACTACCAAATGTGACAAAAATACAGTCATGTGTGACGTTGGTACTGCACAATGTGAGGATGGTTCCATCAAATGTGAGAAAAAAAATAAGAGAACTACTGAATGTGACAAAAATACAGTCACATGTGATGTTGGTATTGCACAATGTGAAGATGGTACTATCAAATGTGAGAAAAAATAAGGGAACGACCGAATGTGACAAAAGTATAGTTACATGTGACGTTAGTACTACACAATGTGAGGATGGTACCATCAAATGTGAGAAAAAAATAAAGGAACCACCGAATGTGACAAAAGTACAATCACATGTGATGTTGGTACTGCGCAATGTGAGGATGGTACCATCAAATGTGAGAAAAAAAAAATAAAGGAACCACCGAATATGACAAAAGTACAATCACATGTGATGTTGGTACTGCATAATGTGAGGATGATACCATCAAATGTGAGAAAAAATAAGGGAACTACCAAATATGACAAAAGTACAATTACATGTGATATTAGAACTACACAATATGATAATAGTACCATAAATGTGATGTTTTAGTAACTTGGTACAGTAGGTTGCTTGGTAATGGGTACTGTACCCAAAAAAAAAAAAGGGGTACGCTAGAATTACCCATAGAAGTGTAGAGCCGTAGAAAACTAGAAATAATGAAGTAGTGAATTAAAAAAAAAATGAAAAAATAACGTTGGGGCTATTGTGGGCTGGGCTTTAAGACCCAAACCCAAACTCATTCAGACCAAGCCCAATTATGTTCTCCAAATTTCACTGATCTCTCTCCTCTCTCTCGCCTAAGCATCAGAGGAATCCAGAAGTTGCCGGCGATTAGTCTTGAGTTTTTTTTTTTTCCATTGCAGTTTGGTAACTAGGGACACACACAAGAAATAGTGTGTAGCAGCCGCACAAGAATCGGTGACGAAAATCACTCGGGGTTTGCTGATACAGGTCGGCCGTTGAGGGTGGTTGATGGGTCACCGGTGACTTTTTTGATATGGGTTTCTGGCGTGGGGAGTGAGAGAGTGCCGAAGTTGGAGAAAGAAAGACCATATCGAGAGAAGGACGTGGGACTTTTTTTTGGCCTTTGGATTGGTTTTTTTTGCCACGTGTCACTCATCTATATTAAAAGAGGGTTTTAATCTTGGGAGGAACTCAAAAACCCTACTCGCATAAACCCTTCTCAGTGGCAGTTGATATAGAGCTACATGTATGTTCAGGTACAGTTACTTTTGCCCCCCACTCTGTTGCATTGTACAGTTGAAAATGTTGAGTGCTTAATGTTTCAGTTGAGTTATATTCTTAATGTTGTTCCATCTAATTCCTTAAATCTTTATTTCAGTGTATGGCTTTATTTTCGTTCTCTAATATGTTTGATAGGCTTGATAGTTGTTCTTTGAGTGCTTAATGTTGATGTACCTTCCAAGTAATTGTTATATGGTAATTCCTCCCCACCATGAATGTAATTGTGTGAGAGGAGGATGTACCACATTATTGTACTCTAGAAGTAGCTAAGTCGCGCTCTTTTGCAAATTTTTAATGAATATTTACTTTTTTTTTTTTTTTTAAATCTTCAAATCTTGAAAATTTTATTGTTTGGGGCCCAAGATATTAAAAAGAAAAAGGAAAAAAAAAAAAAAAAAAAGCTTTGATCAACTGAGCCTTATCTAGTTAATTTGCTTTGTTCAAATGTAATTTTCCCTCGAGACCAGTTAATTTTTAAATTTTTTTGTATTTTTTTTTCTCTTATTTTCCCAAACTAAATGAGTGTTTTTGTTTTTGTTTATAAATTATAAATTATTTGGTTTTGTGGCTTATTTTCCAATTGAAATCTGGGTAGAGTTTTGGCTACTTGAAACTAAGATGTGTCTCTTTGAAGTATTGAGATAAGAAATATGTCTCTTGAAAAATTGTTATAGACTCGTGAAATATATATGTCATTGAATATCTGTTGTTGCATGCTGAGGTTTCCTTCCGTTACGTATACAGTTATGCTAATTGGCGATTAGATTCCACTTGCATGTGTTAAGCGTGTTGCCAACATTCATCCTGAGTGAGGAACTGAGGATTGAAATCTCCATGATATTTATAGTTACATTACTTATAGCTTCCTTGTAGTTCTAGGTAGCCAAACAACTGTCAATCACTTGCCTAGCAAATTTACTTCGCAAAAAAAGGAAGTGAAGAAAAATTTGTTTGGGGTAATCTCCCAATTCCAATAAAATGCAACTACATGTAGTGTGTTTTTGGCAATCAGATTGTTTTCTTGGATTTCCAATTTCTTTTGAACTATAGTTTTTTTGTTTTCATGTTTATACTCAATAGTTTGTGAATCATATTGATTATTTTATTACTCTCCTTTTGGTGATTTTAATATGTTATTTACTAAATTAGAAAAAAAAAATAAAATCCATACAATCAGTATTTTCTTGATGAGAATTTGGTAACCTCATAGAGTCTATCTGATTTGTGCTAACACCCTAAGATTCTGTTGTCAGATTGCTGCCGACCTGCATAGGTAGGCATATTTCTAAATCTTTGCCATCACTTCAAGCCCATTGCTCATTGTTCTCAGCTGCTATTTCTTCTCAGCAATTCACATCAGATGGCTTCAACAATGGGAACAAAGACATTGATTTTAATATTTTATTCTCATCTTGCACAAAGGTGCGCCTTGCCAAGTGCCTTCATGCCTTTCTTCTGGTCTCAGGGAAAGGTCAAAACATCTTTCTTTCAGCCAGGCTTGTCAATCTTTACGCCTTTCTCGGTGATGTCTCATTTGCTCAACGCACATTTGATCAGATTCCGAAAAAGGATGTTTATACGTGGAATTCAATGGTATCCGCTTATGTTCGCAGTGGCCGTTTCCGTGATGCTATAAATTGTTTCTATCTGTTCTTGTTGACCTCTGGTGTTAGACCTGATTCATACTCCTTTCCGTCTGTGTTAAAAGCCTGTGGAAATCTAGTTGATGGGAAGAAGATGCATTGCTGGGTTCTAAAGCTGGGTTTTGAGTGGGATGTCTTTGTGGCTGCTTCTTTGGTCCATATGTATTCCCGGTTTGGCTTCTTAAGTGTTGCGCGTAAATTGTTCAATAATATGCCAGTTCGAGATATGGGTTCTTGGAATGCAATGATTTCTGGGTTTTGTCAGAATGGAAATGCTGCAGAGGCATTGGAGGTCTTAGACGAGATGAGACTGGAGGGGGTAAAAATGGATCCTGTAACTGTCTCAAGTCTACTTGCTGTTTGCTCACAATCAGATGATAGCTTAAGTGGGATGCTCATTCATTTGTATGTCATAAAGCATGGACTGGAATGTGATTTATTTGTGTCCAATGCCTTGATTAACATGTACGCCAAATTTGGTAGTTTGGGGCATGCACAAAGAGTTTTTGATCAGATGGAAGTAAGAGATGTGGTTTCATGGAATTCTATAATTGCCGCATATGAGCAGAATGATAATCCAATTACTGCCCTTGGACTCTTTAACAAGATGCAACTAATAGGAATTCAGCCTGATTTATTGACAGCAGTGAGTTTGGCTTCTATTGTTGCTCAATTAAGTGATCGTCAAAGTAGTAGGTCTGTTCATGGATTCATTGTGAGGAGAGGTTGGCTTATGGAAGATGTTGTCATTGGAAATGCGATTGTGGACATGTATGCAAAATTGGGTGCAATAGATTCTGCTCGTACAGTTTTTGAAGGACTTCCTGTCAAAGATGCAATTTCATGGAATTCTTTAATCACAGGTTATGCTCAAAATGGTCTTGCAAGTGAGGCGATTGAAGTGTACCGTATGATGGAAGAGCACAAAATGATAATTCCTAACCAAGGGACATGGGTTAGCATTCTACCAGCATATTCCCATGTAGGAGCCTTGCAACAAGGGATGAGAATCCATGGACGGGTAATTAAGAACTGTCTCTACTTGGATGTTTTTGTAGGTACCTGTCTTGTTGACATGTATGGAAAATGTGGCAGATTAGATGATGCCTTGTCCTTATTCTACCACATACCAAGGATGAGTTCAGTTCCTTGGAATGCCATAATTTCTTGTCTTGGTATTCATGGGCACGGTGAAAAAGCTCTGAAGCTTTTTAATGAAATGCTGGTGGAGGGGGTGAAGCCAGATCATGTAACCTTTGTATCTTTATTGTCAGCTTGTAGCCATTCAGGTTTGGTTGATGAGGGTCAATGGTGCTTTCGAATGATGCAAGAAGAATATGGGATCAAGCCTAGTTTGAAGCACTATGGCTGCATGGTAGATTTGCTCGGTCGAGCTGGACGTTTAGAAATGGCATATAATGTCATAAAAAATATGCCTATACAGCCCGATGCTTCTGTCTGGGGTGCTCTTCTTGGTGCTTGTAGAATTCATGGAAATTATGAGTTGAGTACATTTGCTTCAGATCGCTTGTTTGAGGTTGAACCAGAGAATGTTGGCTACTATGTCTTGTTGTCAAATATTTATGCCAATGTTGGTAAATGGGATGATTTGGATAAAGTGAGATCATTGGCGAGAAATAGGGGACTGAGGAAAACCCCTGGCTGGAGCTCAATTGAAGTGAACAATAAGGTTGATGTCTTTTATACTGGAAACCAAACCCATCCAAAATGTGAGGAAATATACAATGAATTGAAGGTTCTGACCACAAAAATGAAGAGCCTCGGTTACATTCCAGACTTAAGCTTTGTGTTGCAGGATGTTGAAGATGATGAAAAGGAGCATATACTCACAAGCCATAGTGAGAGATTGGCAATTGCTTTCGGGATAATTAGCACCCCTCCTAAAAGCACCATTCGGATTTTCAAGAACTTGCGGGTTTGTGGTGATTGCCACAATGCCACTAAATTCATATCTAGGATAACTGAGAGGGAGATTATTGTGAGGGATTCGAACCGTTTCCATCATTTTAAGGATGGAATTTGCTCTTGCGGTGATTATTGGTGACATGAACTGCATAATTGATAGTTAGGATTAAACTTGCCAGGCTTAAAAAGCTTTCGAGTTCAGAATGGATGATACAGTTGGAGGGTGTTGTACCAAAGGGAAGTCTGTAAGTGTTTATAAATTTTTTTGTGAATTGAACTGGTAATACAGTTGTCACTTTTTCCTAGACTCTAGAACCCATCAATTTTGTGGTTATTTTATTTTATTTTTTAAAATTTATAAATACCATAGGCTGTGAACCTAAGGCGTCCTCTATGAGGATTGATCTTTACTAGCAATTTCGTGAAATTCTTATCATCGCATTTTTTTCTTCATCAACTAATAAATCACCTTCTGTCAAAACTCACTATTAAATATATATATATATATATATATTAAAAATCATATCAGGAAACACCCTCCTCTCTCACCAATTCCTTAACATTCTTGTACCACGGACCCTCAACCCCTTACTCGTCACCCACAACATCATCCACCTCTTTCATGACAACGATATCTTGCCTTGCTCAGGCTTCTCCACTTCATCATATTTTAACTCGGGCAGTGGACTTGGCAACTTCCGATCCATGACCCAAGTCATAGCTGCCAATCCAGGTATGACATTTTGGCAATGATTTGGTTCAGGCCATTAAGGTACAGCCCAGCATGTCATTTGCTTATAAGATACCAACTAAACCATAAATCCAAAATTTCAAAAAATAAAATAAAAATCAAATACCAAATGCATAAGCCATACTTGGAATAATTATACCTGTTCCTTTCATGGGCAATGAGTATAATTTTTATTTTTTTTATTTTTCATGAAAGAAGGGCAGATCTAGCAAGAGGGTTTCTGAGTTATTTTTATTTTTATTTATTTATTTCATTTTTTTGGGGTTTCTAATGATTTTTGAGTTTTGAATGTGGCAAATTAACCTTGGTCCCATGAAAATTCCACAAGTCTTTATTAACAAGTTGGCATGCTAATTTGGAATTTGACATTTCAACTTGGCATTGAGTTGTTAGATTTATTCACATGTAAATTTCATGAAACAATATCATTCTTTTGGTAGTGGTACTGAGTTCATAATGGTGAAGTTTTACTATTTTCATATTAAGTAACCATAATGGACATTTAATAATTTTTTTGACTAATATTTGTTAATCATAATCTATACATGAAAATTAGAAAGTTTGGTATCATAATTTTGCCAAGATTGAATTCAAACTAAAATTATTCACAACTGTCTGCTTTTCTATACAATAACTGATTTAAGATTTTATTCAGCCTTTCTTTTGGATGTAAATTAATGAATTTGCTAAACATTATTTCTTTTCACTTGTCTGTTAAGAAGGAAAGTCCAAAAAAAAAAAAAAAAAACCCTTTATTGGTTGATTAATCTTCTCAATAATGGAACAAGGCAAGAATGACCTTGACTTTCTTCTTTTGTTATTTATCTCCTCAATTTCCTTCCACACTATCTACTGCCATGTGAGATGGACCTTCATTGTTTTAAAATAGCTTCATGATAGCTAACCATACATAATTTGACCCAGAAAATTAATTAATTCTTGGTGGCCTTATACTGGCCTCATAACTAGTAGTAGCATGAAATGTCAAACACAACTACTTTGGATTTTCTCCCATGTGCAAAATATTTTGTTGTAATAACAACACCAACAGCAACAACCAAAGCCTTAAACCCAAAATTTTGGGGTCAACTTTGGATTCTTAAATTAATTAGGGTCAGCCATGCTTATTCTTTTTCTAGTCATTTGATTCCATCTGAATTCATGTCCTTCTTAATTGCCATGTCCTTGATTACATAGAATCTCTTTTGGTGTTGAAACTCCTGTTTGACATTAGTTATATGCTCCTACTAGCTATATTCTGTTATTTAACAAATGTTGATACTTACATTGAGATTTGATATTTATGATTTGAGAAAGCAGAATATGAACAGTATGTAAAAGGTACTAGGTTGACAGCTGCTTCTGCATTGCCTACAAAGGAAGGAGAAGGTCATTTTCTTAGGAATGGAAAACGTTCTTTTTTTTTTTGGGGGGGGGGGGGGAGGGGGGTGGGGGGGAGGGAGGGGTAAAAGAATGATTTAGAATTAAAATGGATAGATTTAAAGATGGGTTTTGAAGATTCACAGTTAATGAAACCAGGAGCATTTCATGCATGTAATTCTAAAAAACAGATTTTTTTGTGGAAGTAGGAAAATCCAAACAAACAATTTTGTTGAATAGTTTGTTTAGTAACCTGTGGCAAGAAAATGTCATGGAAACAAACCAATTCAGATTTACATGATCTATTCTACCTTAGGTCCCTAAACTTGTTGTGATATTAAGCACAGTGAAAGAGAGCTTGATATTGTTGGGAAGTAATTGGAAACGAAATTTCATGTTTCTTGGCAATCAAAGCAGACACATACACACACACAACTATATATATATATATATATATAGTTTTATTAAAAAATAGATGTGCTGGTATTTTACTTGATGAAAAATTACACAGCTTGAATAAGTTGTGGAAAGGGAAGTGCTATTTTAGGTATTGACTAAAGAAGTAATTTAAGTTTTGATGACATGATTAATTTGTTGTTGATTTTGTTGCTGTGTTTTAATAATCAATGATTTTTTCTTTGATAAATGGTATTTTGGGTGCTGTATGTCACTATCCCGAATAGGGACCTCCTTGTATTTTTGGAAATTTCCCTTTTCTTTCTCATGCATTTGTTCAATTATTTTCTAAGATTCTCATTTTACTAGAATTGTGCAGTCCTATGCTAAATGCATAAGAATGCCTCTACCTCTCTCGTTGATTCTTTCATCAAACTCTAGTCCAGGTATGAGGAACCTCATTTATTTATGTACATTTTCATTTCCTTTTTCTTTCCCATCTGTTCGTTCTTTTGTTTGGATTTATTTTGCATTGGAATGTACATTGTGTTTATTTATCGCCCTTTTGAACTTCATTTATGTGTGTAGGTCCCTTTGTTCCAAATTATTTATTTATTTATTTTTGACATATTTGGAGAGCTTTTCACTGTTTCATGGGTGCCAATCTTACAATTTGTTGCCAAACCGATTATAACCTCCAAAATTAGGGGTTTTAGCTTTGTTTGTGGATCACTCCATGTGCATTCTTGGATTGAATTTTGGTTTTGTTTTGTCACATTATATTGTGCTTTATTTAAGTTTGTGTCCATGTTAGTTGATTCTGGCATTATGTGTGCTGTTGCATTTAAGATTGTAGTTTCTCATAGCGTTCACTTGCTAATTATACTCTGATGGTAATTATTCTCTCTTATAAAACTCTTTACTGTTTTAGTCATTCAAATTGGCTTTACAGCTGTGGGGGATGGTACTTTCGGGATTCCTAGCTAATGATGTGATAATTATGAAAATATGATGCTTATTCTCTAACAACAACTATCAGTCCAATTACTTCCCAGCAATCAGAATTCGACTGTTTTAGTTGTTAATTGCATTTTATTCTTATTTTGATAATTTCTTTGTTTTCTAATATATTTGCTGCAGGTGATTATGCATTGCTTTTCTTGTAAGAATTTGTCGGGGGAAATATCAAAGTGGGGCGAAGTATATATTTTGTTTCCAAATAAGCATCTTATCCTCTGAGTAGCAATCATACCATATTATTTTATGGGTATCAATCAGTCTATCTTATCTAATGAGTACCAGTGAGTCCAACTTATCTTACTAAGTAGATCTCCTTGAAGGAGGAATGCAAGTTTTCGTTAGAATCATTGAGGGGCATGTTGAAGTGTAAACAAGAAAGCTAAATTTTTTGCTTTCATTTGTAACCCTGATGTCATTATGCTATGTTCTTGTTTTGTTTATGATATAGGAGATTGTCAATTGCTTAAGTCTATGGCATTGCTTTAGGGGTAAAAAAGGTAGGCGAGGTTTACAAGGTTGGCATTTGGTATTTTTTGCTAAAATTAAAATGACCTTGCTCCAATATGTTTTTTCCTTACTTGTTTAATGTATTACATGTTAATTGATTACTTAATGAAGGCAACAATGCAAGATATAAAAGTTGTTTCAAACTCAAGGTTCTATAAATGTGTTGGTAGAAAAACCAGATTAATTAGTCTTTGTCATGCTTGTAGAATTGAATTTGATTTATTGTGTCAGTATGGTCTGAGATTTTTAAACAATCAATCTTCATTCCTATCATGGCCAATGGGCTACAGCTCAATTGGGTTCAAGACCCACTGAGTGCCTGTGTAGCTTACCAATTAAAAGAAAATCTTCATTTCTATCATGATGTCATATTCTTATAACTGCTTTTTTACAGTTTGAGAACAAATTACGACTAGTGAATTGGGAATTTAGTGTCTTTGTTAACTTGTATACCAAACAATCAGCAGAAATGGTTAAAGGTCTCAAAACTCTAAGGTTCTTAGCTGTTTATTAGCAGAAATGCCCCTGTTCTGATTATTAGCTGTTTTTGTTTTCTTTATAGTTTATACTTTTATTTTCCTTTTAGCATCCTAAGGAAATAGTCACCCAAATTTCTTGGTGTGGTGTTTAAGTTTAACAGCATATTTGTCTATTAAGATTGCTTAAGGGCTATAGTTTGGATGGAGGAAAAGTAGAGTAACTGGCCGGAAATTAGCCCAGCTGATATTATTTAGGCTTTGTTTGCCCTTTTCCAATATGAATCTTCTAGGTTTTATATGCTGTTTTGTATTTTCTTCAATTTCTCTATGATATGGGCCTTTTTTTTCATAATAAATTCAATAACGAGCAAGTCTTTTTATTATATGTCCTTTTTTCTAAAATGTTTTTCTGTGAGGAATGCTTATTATTATTATTATTATTATTATTATTATAGAGATTCAATCTATGGCATCTGCATGTTTGAATTAATGTTGTTATTCTATGAAATTTTACAATTAACTAATACTATTATTTTCAATTACTAGTAATTGTAAACGTCACTCTGTTACTCTAATTTATATTCATTGTTCATGACGTAGATTGATTTATAATTGAAACAAGAAGCCTGAACTTTTTTTTTTTTTTTTTGATAAGAAGAAGCCTGAACGCCAAGCTCATTTGCATCACCCTACTAGATTAGGATGTGCTAAAGTTATTTTCTTGTTTGAAGATTCTTAATTTTCCATTGTTAGGCTTCAATACGAGATATCAATTATTTATTTTTTGATTTTTTTTAATGGTAGCATTGAACTTTTTTACTTTTCAATTGATGGTCATGAACTTTGAGTAAGAATTCCACTTTCTTAAGTTTTTTACTGAGATGCAACCCTTATTTAAAAAAATAATAATAAATAAATAGTGAGATGCAATTACAAATGTTGAGATACATCATGTTTCAAGATATTTGAACAAATGTTGTTGAATACTCACTTGTTGTTTCGTAGTTTTTATTGTGTTTGGTAAGTTTGACCATTTAATATAAATTAAATTTTTTTAATAAGTCAATAATACACCAAATTGTGTCTAAAAAAATCGTCATTTTCAATGATTAAGTAATTTTTACGTCAAAATTTTATAAATATGGCCATTAATAAAAAATTTTAACATGATTGATCTATTTGTTTCTTTCTTAGAAATTATTGAGTGATAATAATTGTGAAAACTTTTATTATCAACACTAATTTACTAGGTTTTATTTTTCTACACCTATAATCTTATTTAATGAAAACTATGATGACACATGTTTTTTGTTTTCTTTCCTTTCTCTTTTTGGTTTTAAGTGTTTTCATGAACTTCTCAAAAAAAAAAAAAAGTGTTTTCATGAAAAAACTAAGTTAAACATCCAAGATGGAGGTATAAACAAGAAAATTATGAATAACAAAATCTTCATTTTTGGATGGTTGCTGCTGTTTCTTAAAGAGCCTCACTTGTAGCATATGACATCATTCATCTTGAAAATTTTTAACCATCATGAGAATGTTTTAGCAAAACTTAATACTTACAATTGGAAATGATATTGTTAGATATTGCTGGTGGAAGTATTTGGAGACGGTGTGTCTTTAGGTAATATGGGTTTTGAAAAACTGTTAATAGTCATTTAGAAATACATGTATGTTAAATAACTACTCTAATAAAATTCTTATATAAATGAAATCGAAGGTTTTTTAGTGTTAGATTTTATTTATTTATTTCATACGGAAACGCTATCTTAATTTTCTCGCTCATTGAATAGCACGTGCCACCCGAACTAGTATTGTAAGAACCTTGAACTCAAATATACAGTTGGTGTGTCACGACTCATGACCTCATGCAATCATGTTTGAGTCCTCTTTATATTTTCTTCCAAACCAGCAAAAAAGGGTGCACAAAACAGAGCAGATACTCTGTGCAGCTCCAATTGCGGATGCCAACCAGGGTCCATGTCAACAAAATTGAAGTGGGTCTAGGTTCTTATCTGGAAAAAGGAACCAAATCCTTCTATACCTACTTTGCTGTCTCTTTCTGTATCTTTATTTATTTAGAACCCGTGGAATACCTGTCTGTCAAGCCAGCAAGAAAGAAAGAAATCAAGGAATATAACCATTGACCTTTGGGTCTTCCTTAACCATTCAATTTTCCAGCCTGTCCCTCTCTCTCTCTCTCTCTCATCCTTGCAATGATTAGAAAAATTATTCAAAATTTCAGGAGCAATGCTCATAGACCTTAGAAGATTAGAGAAAGTAAGTGTATAAGAAATAATTAATGCAGTTATTGTACCTTATTGTACCTAATTCTCCACCGATATCCTATGAGTCAAATTTAGTAGGCTTATTTGTACCTTAATGCAGTTATTAGATACTTTTCATCTTTGGTATTAGTTATAGGGTTTTAATGGAAAGAATATATATATGTTCTGTCTAAACCCTTGAGGTTGGTATTTTCCAATCCATAAAATCTCTAATTTTCATGCTTTAAAAGGATTTGAGAAGTACCATTATATTATGTGGTTATTGACTATTCCGTACTCTAGTTGGAACTTTCTACTTTTACCAATTTTCATTTAAATCTCATTCTTTATTCATTCCTTTCATGAACATGAAAAAAAATGAATGAGTTGGATTCAACTTGATCAGTAAAAGATATTGCAACATCTGTTAATGGTTTAAAATCTTGAATTAATACCATCTTTAAGTTTTTAGGTTTTTAGGGTAATTTCACCATGAAATTCCTAAAATTCTATCCATTCATTTTGGAATGAATAGATTGAATTTCACCACATTATTAATAATCTAAACAAATATCAAAATTGTGATAATTAACATTTGTTTAAATGATACTCGGCATAGTTTTACTTCATATTAAAGCTTATTCTTGTTTGTTTGCATTTTAAGGATATAAAAAAAATGAATAACTTAGAGTCTACTTAATCACTAAACATTATAATATTGTTATAATATTATAGCAAAGGTATTGGTTTAAAATCCTCATCATACTAGTTTTCTTCCATTTTTTTTTTTATAAAAACAAGACAATAATTTTATTGAATTAACAGAAACTTCTGTCAAAACAGTACAAAATGGCTAACTTGTTTGCCGTACTATTTTCCTTTTCAGTGTACATGAGAGAAAGAAAAAGATCTAAATTTATTGGATTCGGTTTATTCATTTTTATTTTTTTGGGTTTAAGTTTGATTGTAAAAGAATAGGAAAAAACATTACAAAAATATAATTAAACAGCAAAACATAGTTCCAAACTTCCACATTGCTTAAATTGGTGGTTGGTGACCTGATGCTTAGGTGGCAATGCTTAAAAAGCTCAGCCAAGTAATGAATTGGATCCCACTTGCCAAAAAAGAATTAGGCCCCAGCAACCACTGGCCCACCTCGAGGTCCATTCCAACCTCATTCTGACTCGTCCGACAGGTGCCAAGTGACAACCAAGAAATTCCCAAAATTCAAATAATTATTATTCCGCGAATATTGAAATGTTCAATAAAACATTATTCCTCTTTGAAAAAAAATTGATTCTCTTTATTTTATTTTGTACATGAATATAAAATTTAATAATTATGATTGTAATTAATACTCTTTTATTTTAATTATGTTCTATTACTAACTATGAAATTTGATATTTTATTTTAAGTTTTAAATATAAAATTTGATAGTTATGATGATGCTTTTTAGGACCAATAGACTACAACTACACCTTATATTTTTATATTGGATGTGAATTTTAATAAATATATTGTTGGATTATATTATCTTCTTATATCCTTCACGTTTGCAAAATTTTCAAAAAATAAAAAATCAATAGTTATATCATCAATCAAATGTTTAAATTATTAGTTTTTGTAGTATAAAATTATGCATAAAAAATAAGTTTATATATCAAATAGTAAATGAATCCGAATGACACAAAATTTTAAATATATATTAAAAATATAAAAAAATGTAAATCAATGGTTAGATTTTCAAAATATATAATCATATTATTTTTTAAGCGATTTGTCATAATTTTTAATAAGTATTTATTATAGTTATAATTTTATAGAAAAATATTAAAAATACAATTATTATTGTTATTAATATGCGTATTTTAAATTTATTAATAAATAAAAAAATTAATAAATGGGTATTAATTATGACGGCATTTCCATATAAATACATATTTATAGATTAAAAACCTTATTCCCTAACAAAAAAAAGTATAATTCCTTTATTCCCTTCCGCCGCCAAAAGCAATATATTTGACCAAACACAAACACAAACACAACACAAACACAAACACGCATTTATATTCCGACGTTGTTGTTGTAAAGAAACCACCACAAGAAGCCTCCCTCTCTCTCTCTCTCTCTCTCTCTCTCTACAAAGCAAAAACCCTCTCAGCCTCCCCTACAAAACCATGTCGATTAGACCTCACGCGCCGCCACGGCCTCTCTACAAGCAACATTCGTGGTCGCCCGATATCCACCGCGACGAGGCGTGGCTGAGACGCAAAGGCAGCAATAAAAATAGCAGCGGCCTCCGCCGCAATAAGAGTGTTTCGGACGATGATTTGGAAGAGTTGAAGGCTTGCATAGAACTCGGGTTCGGATTCGATTCTCCGGAAGTGGATCCAAAACTATCGGATACTATTCCGGCTTTGGAATTTTTCTACGCTGTTAATAAGCAGTACAGTAATAGCTTGTCGAGGTCTTCGTCTTCTTCGTCGTTAATTGCTTCTGATACCGAGATTGAAAGCCCCAACACCATTATTGATCAAGGTAATTAATAAATGTTATAAAAAAAAATTAAACATAGGTGATAGATCACATTTTTTATAAGAGAAGAAGTATAAAGAAATATAATTTGGTAGTATATATTAACTGAGTTTTTTTTTTTTTTGAAATCTGATAAATAACAGAGTTTTAAATCGTATAAAATAAGTGTTTCAAAATTTTCAAAAGAATTATATTTTTTTGGAATAAATTATTTTAAAAATTTTATAAAATTTTTATTAATTAATAACATTTAAAAAGAAAAGAAAAAAAATATGTATAAAGTAATGTGTAAAAAATGAGGCATCATGTCCACATTGATCAAATTTGTGACGTTTATATTGAAACATCAAACATGTGATCTAAGTATAAATGTCAAATCTGGCTTAATATCATCCTTACATTTCATATGAACATTGTGTTTTATATAACAAGAAACTTTAGTACTAGAATAAAGCATAATATCCATATAGCCAGATTTGTTAGCTTAATTGATAATTTTTTGTTTTTTTTGTAAACTTTTGAAAAATTGGTAAACTTTATTATCAAATAAGAGATTTAAGTATCAAACCTCATCTATATAAAAAGTTAATTGATATATTTGTCTAATAATAGATAATAATAAGGTGAAAGACATTAACTCAAGTTGTCCCTCTCTACCTTAAATATATTAAAAAAAATGTTTCTAATATAATATTCATGGGATTTTGAAAATAATACATAACTACGTGTAAATTAAAATAAATATTTCAAAATTAAAGTGAATAACATAAATTATTTAAATTCTTAAACCTTCTAGTAATAAAATCTAATAAAAGTTGTATTTTTTTTTTTAATTTAAACAATTGAATTGAATTCTGCCGTATTATATATATTTATTTATTTATGAATTGGTTGTGGACCTTTCTTAATTTAAACGGTGGTGACTGATTGAATTATTCTTATTTGGGGATACTTTTAGGTGAGGATGCTGAGCTGGTGAAGACGAGGCTGAGGCAATGGGCCCAAGTGGTTGCTTGCGCAGTACGCCAAGCCTCTTCAACAGCAAACGGGACATGATTAGAAACATGTTATGTAGTACACCACAAAACCACAGTGTTTTGATACATTTTTTCTTTCCCATTATTTGACATTCAATTCTTCTAGTGTACAAATTGACTTTTTCTAATTTTACTTATAAATTCTATTTTTTTTTTCATTATTTCTATTTTTTTTTTTGAAATTATTATTTGTGTTCTTGTTTTGAATTCTTTCCCAATCAATAATGGTGTGTGAAGGGTTAGAAAATGAGGGCGGTGATTAACAGGGTCTAAATTCCCTATAGGGCAAGATCAAGAATTATGTTCTTAACTCTCTCTCTCTCTCTCTCTCAGAATTGAGGATTTGGAAATTCTCAACAAAAATAAAAATAAAATTCATCAAGGCGTCTAGATGTTTTGTGAAAGAGTAATATTAAGGACTCATTTGTTTGGAGAAAAATTTTGTCCTATGAAAATTGCTGTAAAGCAATTAGATGATCCTTTCAAACATAGAGTGAGTGTGAAGTAAATTTCTTCAAATTGTTGTAAAGCAATTATGTGAAAAGTTGATTTTTGTCTATGTATTATCAATTTTTAGGAAAATTAAAATAAATTTGTTTTCTCCATTTGGGTGGGTCAAGCGTCATAGTTCTTCTCCGTTTGACTGAGCTAAGATTCTTCAAGGTAAAGAAACTCTCAGTTATGCAAGACTTTCCAATTTTTATGCATCCCTCGTAAGAAATCTCTTACCTATATGCACCATCTTTGCATATAGCACTTTCCAATTATTATTGCCATAGCATTTGAAGACATCAAGGTAAATAAATAACATACTTTTATGAATATAATAATTTTAGGTTTGGAAGCAAGTATTGCATTATTTAAAATTAAAAAAAAAAAAAAATTGAATGACATAACACTTGATATACTTCTAGATTTACAATATCTAACATGATTTCAAATCAGTAAAATAAATCTATTCCAAATAAAAAATAGGAGAAATAGGTAGGCTCATTAAAAATAGTATTTAATATGAATTCTAAATTATAAACTGAATCTATTCCAATTAGGTAATAGATTTGAAATAGGTGAAATAAGTAGGCTCATTAAACTATTAAAGTACTACCACACATGCTATAGTATAGACATTTTAATATCAGTTTTCCTTGGGCCTTGCTTGTGTCGTGAAGGAAAAATAAAATGTCAGTGAGAGCGAGAGTTGCAGAGTCTAATTTGGGTGGGTATATGCCAAAGAATGAAGATATTTTCCCACACCACCATCATGCAATCCAGCTTCTGATCAATACTTTAGTAAATCCCGACAAAGAATTGATGGAATGTGCTAGGGAATCAAAACCACCAAACAAATGAACAAATTAACGACATCCGCTTCAAGATGAATTGATTGTTTTTATCATTAAACAAAAACACTAATTAATTTTTAATATAAGCGAATATTGAATCACATATTTCTTATTTAACGTAAAATATCTAAACTTTATTTTCTTAAAAAATTCAAAGTTAATACTTAATACATGTTTTCAGTAAAAGTGTGATTAAGAATTGGTCTATCTAGGAAACTTGCCTAAGAAGTATACGTGCATTTTAAACTAGTTTAAACTATTCATAGGATTTGGAAAATCAGAATGGTTGACCCATAAGGCTAGAAGCTAGTACTTACTAAATTCTCAATGGGCGGTTTAGGTTGGAAACTTGCGTAAGTATATTTGCATTTTAACGTGTTCATATGTGCAGGGAATCAGTTTGTTTGACCCATAAGCCACAGCCTAAAATTCCCTTGGGGTCCGGAGGATGTGGGATTAAATTAAATCTGAAAATGCACATATTCTGTCCCATTCTAATCCGTATATGTTGCTTGCGATAAAGGCTATATGCCTATATCTAGGAGCGCCTTCTCATCCTTTTTCTCAAAATATCTCCAATCCAATAATATGAAATACTATTCTTTTACTTCTCTAGTCCACTACTTGAAAAAAAAAAGAAAAAAAAAAGAGGCTAATTGTTAGTCCACGCTTTTTGTTGCATACAAAGTATAAATAATGAATTTCAGTCAGCTCAATCTGTTATTATTTTTTGTTTTTATTTAATATTTGAATAAGAAATTTGAGATTCGATTTCTGTCTACACCAAAAACTAATTGATATTTTGGTCTGATGACGAAGAATAACCATTAAAAGTGAACGTCATAAGTTAAAACTATTTCTTAAAAAAATGGTACTCAAGTTTATTTTTTCATATAAAATTGTGGCTACAGAATAAACTTACATGTACTTTATGTGTAATAGTACATGTAATTTTTTTTTTTTTGATTGTCATGTAAGTTTATTTTGAAGTCATAGGTTGATTTTTTTTTTTTTTTTTTGCTTAATGAATGGACTACAAACATTATTATGGTGTAAGCAACTTACTATTGGAACTTTTTATTTATTTATTTTTCCACTCCGAGATTTAAACAAATAAGTTATTGATGTTAATGCATTATAGCTTTGACAACTTGCTATTTTTTAAAGATGGAATTCAGAAAATAGAGCTTTCGGTCTTACGCAAGTTAATATCATTGACACTGCATGTGCTTATTGTGAATAATATTCTTACTTTCACAGAAAATAAGCCGCCTAGGTTGGACCATATATGTGCATGTCATGGCTGCCATGAGCCTGAGTCAGAGTCCCACCTGAAATGTAAGATACATTTTGTCGTGGTATGGATGATTATAAATAAAATAAACGCGACCTTCTTCCCATTCAAATCTGAAATCTAGGACTACCCTAACTTTTCACGTGTTTTTCACTCCACTATTTTTTTTTGTTAGGTTAAAAGATTAGCTCCTTTGGAATAATCGTTTTTTTGTAAAGTTTTATGGGTAAATTATAGTAGATAACTTGAAATTACTGGAATTGACTATGGAAAAATAGAGAATTGTTTGGTAGGTCAATGTTTTGCTCGGCATAAATGATCATGTTGTATACAGTCTTAAAATTGTAAATAAACCAAATTATTTCTGATATGTTTGAGCCTGATTTGAGAAAGAGCTTGTTTATATTCATTTGTTTAGCAAATAAACTAAGTTCAAATCCAGTTTAGGCTAGATTATTAAATGAGCCAAGATCAAACATAATAATATTTTTATGACCAAACTTGTGAACATGGAAATTGATTAACTATATATAATATAAATCAAGCTTAAACTTGTAATTTTGTTGGTTATGAGTTTAAACTCGGCTCGTGATCAAAATGAAATTAAATGAACAAACCTAAACTTTTAATACTCAATTCAACTTGGCACATTTAGAACCTTAATCACCTACTCCGATCTGGCTTGTTTACGTTAAAATAAAAAATAATTGTACAAGTGAGTTTGTTTCTCAACCGAAAGAATAGGACTTTTCCATAAATTTTTTTTTTTAAAAATTTAATTATATATAGGGTATAAATAAGGATATATATATATATATATACACACACACATATATACACATATAAAACTTGAAATTGCCAGAATTGATATAGTACCCGACTGGGTACTGCGTTTTGCGTCCATGTTTGAGGATTAAACGTGTTTCAGCCCTTTTTTTTTTTTTTTTGGCCGCAAAGGCTATTTTTCAACCGTGAATAGTGCATTCATGCACTGTTTATGAACCTACAAATATTACTTTTTAACAACTTTTTCATTAAAAATTGGTCCCACAATATTATTTACACATTTAAAAATTATTTTGCTTTAGTGTTTTCAGTTTTTAGTTTTCAATTTCAGCAAAATAAGTTCTATCCAAACGAACCCATAGAATCAACTGAGCCCAAACTCAAACTTTTGTAGTTTTTAAGATATATTTCTCACCATTGAATACTCAATAGGTTAGGCTTAAGTCCAGTGTCCAGTAATACTGGACCCATGGAAATGATGACATGTATCTAGACACGTGTCACCAATTGACCAGATCCATACTCAATACTAATGCAAGTTAGAACTTCATATTATATAACAGTACTTAAAAACCACACACACACACACACACACACATATATATATATATATATATATATAATAAATTGAGGAGAAAGGTTTTGAAACCAGGCTTTTCCCGATAGAAAAATTTGGTAGTGTCTTTAAATCACGACTCTTGGCGATATATAAGATTTACATTTGATCTTGGGGTAAGTATACATGCCTATTAGGTTCTTCCTTTTTATCTTTTGCAAAAGATGAATGATATGTCTACAACATTTCTACAATATTTTTACAACAAATCCTAAGTGGCAGGTTGTTACTGGTTGTTATTGTTGGGGCAAAAAAGTAATCTTAGTGTTAGTTTCAAATTTGAACCAATAATAACTAACCACCTGTAATTTGTTGTAAAAATATTGTAAAATTGTTGTAAACATAGCATCTCTCATTGTACAGAACTACAGATATACATTTCATCCACAAACAAAGAAGAAAAAAAGAACTACATATATGCATTATATAGATGTAACGATGAATTCCAGTTGTTAAATAATACTACTACTTTTGAGACATGACCCGTCAGTGATTCAAATTTCAAATTACTTCTCTAATTTGTCTACAAATCTATGATTTTAGGCTCACTGATCATATTGGGTCTTAGTGCATAGGAGCACTCAACTCAAGCCGTGTTCTTATTTCTTACTGAATTAAATTACACAGAAAAATTAAAAACAAGTAAGGCTCTTTAATATTCATTATATACCTTACCCCTTTATCTCTTTATAGTGTTTAATGTTTATACCTATATTTTTTTTTTTTTGAAAAAACCTTAATATAATTCATTATATATGTGTGTGTGGGTTTTACTAACATATGCCCTTAGGGCATATATTAATAAACTATTTTAGAAATTTCTTTTATGGAAAAGCAAAAAATGATTAACTTTTTTTTGACTTTTTTTTAATTATTTATAAAAATTTTATAAAAATAGATGATTAATGTGTATGACCAAAGAGTATATATTAAGTTATTAACTGAATCCAAAAAAAAATGGGTGCTGTTAACGGGTGCAGTACAGCACCCGTTAATGTGATAAAATTTAAATAAATTATTCATCTTTTCTTAGGGATATAGAAAAAATTAATATATATTAAATCTATGTCAATTTAGATGAAATATTGAAAAAATCAAAATATACATTTAACATAAATCACAACTAATAAATCAAATTTTATCAATTTTTAATATGTTCATTAACTGGTGTTGTCCGGTACCATTAACAGGTGCTGGCCGTCACCTGTTAACATAGTCCTTAGTGATATCATAGAATATGATGACGTGCATGACAAGACAAGTTCACGTGATTGATTCCAAATCCCATCAATGGTGTGATTCAATTATGATTTATGACCTATGCCATTGACATTCTACGAATTCAAATGGGGCAAGCAAGCAAGCTTTACGAGGTACTCGGAATTGATTTGTTTATTATGCTAGATATTTTTCACGAACTCCTCCAATTACAGGGTTACATGCATAACATAATATCTTGGTTTCTTTTTCAACCAGATGATTGCTTTGGCCTCTCATATCTTATACCTTTGTATCTGGACCCCTCTGGATAATATTTATTTCTTACTTACCAAGAAATTTAAATTAATAAAAAAACATTTTTTTAATAATTAATTTTTAAAAAAAATTTGATTGACTTGACCTTCTTACGTAACTCGTTTATGCTTGCTAACGATTGGACAGTCCTCTGGCGTTTGCGGAGGCACAAGGTGCATCATCACCACCACCTGATTCTCACCCTCCTATTCTCGATTTGGAAGAGATTCTATTATGTCGTTAAATTTTACTTTTTCTAAATTTAATATTTATTTTTTTGAAAGAAAATTTAATATTTATTTTAATTCTTCACAAACTCTTATCTTATACTATATAACTTAAAATCTTATTTTCTTAATAGACAATGGTATCATACCATATCTTTATTTTTTATTTTTTATATGATAATATATGTGTCCTAGTGGTTATGCCAAATGTCATCTCTTTATATGGTATATTATTTAAATTTTCTCTTTTATGTGAATTACTAGTTTTTATAAAATTTTAATTTCTAACACAGTGCATATTCTCCAAAAACTGTAATTTTTGACTTGTTGCTCTTCTTTTGATTTGTTGCTGTCATGAAATGATTTCTCTTTTAAGGGTGCCTCAATTTCATAGTGAAAAAGAGAAGCTTAAAAGGGTTGGGGGTTTGAATAATAAAGGTGTTTGCATAAGTAGAAGAAATCTAGAAGTTTGGTGACCTGGGAGAGCACTGAGAGAGATCAAAATCTTAGAGAGGGACGAATGAGAGTTGGGTTTTGAGAGAAATGAAGAAAAGAGAAAAGAGACCGAAGGAAAATAGAGCTCACTAAAAGAAATATATATTTTATTGTACATATATATATATATAATTTAGACTCTTTAATTTTTGCACCTAATAATTTACTTGACACACAAATTTAAAAATTAAATGAGATATATAGCGTAAAATTAAACTCTAATTTAAAATTGAATTGAATTTTCCCTCAATTTTAACTATTAATATATATAGATTTATACATATATATATTTTAAATTAAAAAAAGTTCCAGACCGAATATTCTCAATTTTGGCTTCTTCCTAGCTATCATAAATATAAGGGTTGTGTTAACGGGCACCGTGTGGTGCCCAGTAAGCACAATTTTTTCTAACACAATTTTTATCTCTTTTTTTAAATTTTGTTACTTTTCAGTTCTATAGGTACAATTTCAAAATTTTTTTTTTTACTTTTTCTAACAAATTTGTTTTGTTTTTTTCTGGTTAACATTCTCCTAAATATAAATAGGATTTTACTAATGTGTGCCCTAAGGGCACACATTAATTTTTAATTTTGAAATTTTTTTTTTGAGAATTAAAAAAGTAATGACAGCCTTTTCAATTCTCGAAAAAATATTTTCAAAAATATAAAGTTTAATATGTACCCTTAAGCTACACGTTAACTGGACCCATATAAATATCATACTTTCTTACTATAGTACTGTGAACATATGAACGAGCAGCGAGCGATGAGTGAGTGAGAGAGTAGCAATTAAACCCAACTGGCAATAGTTACTCACAACAATAATTCACAAACTCACGACAATAATTCACAAACTCACAAAAAGGAAAAAGGTTTTTATAATTTTATTAGAAAAAAAAACGAGAGTAAAAAGTAACTAAAAAAAAACCAACAAAATATCTGGCTGACAATAGCCCGAAGATATTATCGCCCACTGGCTGACGTGGCGTTCGGCTGATTGCACTGACACGTGTAAAAGCGACGCCATGTGGAGCCTTTACTGGCCCCCAACCTTAACTAAAAAAAATATAACACCAACACCCTCTCATTTTCTCTCTTCTTCACCAGAGAGACAGAGAGAGAGGGCTTCGAGTTTTCTCTGCTAAACACAAAATTGAAATTTATAATTTCTCTGATAAATTTTGAATATTTTTTTTTTTGGAGAAAATTTTTTGTTTTTGACATTATTTTTTTCGGTACAAGAATAGAGAGAAAGAATGGGAGAGAATCTCCGTCCGAATATTCCGGATCCTGACGCAACTCGGGGTTGCCGGGCCGAGTTGACTCGGACGAACTCCGACTCCTCCGCCATCACCGTCGACGCCGTTGCTTCCACACAACCTTCGCCTCATTCTCAAATTCCACCGCCGGTAATTTCCTTTTTTCAACGTTCGCGTTCACAATTTCCCGATATTTTTCATAAATATCTTTTTTAAAAAAAAAAAAAAAAAATTATATTCTGATTTTTTGTGTTAGCACTGTACCTATTTGTTTGATTTCTTGAGATTATCTGCTGAATCATATATATATATATATATATATTTTTTTTTTTTGCATCGCATTGGATTTTTTAAAAATATATATTTTTTATAAATTTTATTAGTAAATTTTGTGTGAAATGAGTATTATAAAAAAAGAAAATAGAAAAAGAAATATATAAAATGATTTCACTTTTATTTTTTATTTATTTATAATTTCCCTTTAAAATGTTCTAATTATCTGTGTTCATAATAGCTTTGTGCCTTGTCATTTTTTTTTCTCTTCTTAAAAATATTAGTTATAATTGTGGTGCTAATGGTTAAATATATATATATATATATTATTTATATTTATATGTGTGTGTATAGAGACACACACAAAGGTTCAAGACTAAATTAATACATGGAAAATAAAACTAGCATCTGTTCAATGCTAAATTGGTAATTAAATATAAATAATATTAAAAAAACAAAATAATTATTTATTAATACACTGTAGATCAATCAAATATCATGAAATTTGACATTATTTTAAATTCTGAAAATAGTTTTTTTATATACTAAGATTTTTGCAGTAATTTCCATTTCAATGTATATAATCAAATATTCATTTAGAAAATAGTCTTCCTTTGCTGTTTTGAAGCCCAGTTTTGACAATATATCAGGAAAAAAAGAAAAGAAAAAAAAAAACTTGTTCCATAGTTGGAATGGAATTTAGAAGAGTAAGCACAAGTGCAACCACTCTATAAACTAGTTGGTAGGTTGGTAATTTTTTAGTTCATACTTCATACCAACCATGAATTGTTGGCAAAATTCAATAAAAAATGATGATTAAATAAAACCCATATATGTGTTTCGGATCTACTATCATCTCCATTAATTTAAAAAAAAAAAAAAAAATTTTACCTGAAATATTGATTAAAAAAGTACACATTCACATATCTGATAGTAAGGAACTACCTTTATAACAGAAATAAAAGAGTAAACTTGCTTGAAGCTCTTAGTCTCTTATTTCTCAGTTTGTCCCTCTTTTTTTTGTTGATTAGGAAAAGATTTTGTTTTACTAAAGGATTTTAATTGCATAAAACACAAAAAAAGAAAAAGAAAATAATTGTAGAAAATAATATATATATATATATATATATAAAGTTTTATGTTAAAAGCACACATCATGGACTGTTTTTTTTTTTTTTTTTTTGGCGTGGTCTCTTTTGAGCCAATTACATTCTTGGGGTCAGATGTAATTTCTAGGGACCAAAATGAAATATTTATGTAATTATATGTATAATAAGAAAATTTAAATTGGAGCGAGATAGAGGCAGGGGGAGCCATGGACCCTATTGCCCTTAATGTAGGTCTGTCTCTGATTGTGGAGCTAAAAGAATTATATGAATAATAAGGTTTTTTTTTGTTTTTGTTTGAGGAACATAAGGTTGTTAACTTTGATTATATAAATAACACAGTTAATAAAACCTAAAAGAGAACATCACAACCCTCATTTCCCTTTGCACAAGCTGGTAATATGATTATATGAATAACAAGGTGGCTAACTTTGATGTTTTAGGTTCTATATTACTAAAGTATATTTTATACTATAAGTTTAAGGTTTTTAATTCATATTCCCCTTGCTTTGTTTAGACCACCAGATCCTCCTGATTTTCAAGATTGGAGGCTATAAATACTTGGCAGAGCACTATAAAAAAGGTTTTAATTTAAATCTTAACATATAGTGGACATTGCATCAAAGGAAGGATAATTAACCTATGACATAGGTTGTAATGAGAATTAAATCTTCAGAAAGGTACAGAGTAGATGCAAATAATCTTTAAGGGCAACAAGGTTCAAATATTTTTGGGTGGTGAATATCATTCAGTGCTCATGATGCAGTCAGAGAATGAAAAATTAAAAAGATTGTTTTTTGTATTTAAAAAAAAAAAAAATTTATCTATATTGATTCCAAGTATGTAATCACTTGATTTGATTTGAATACTTAGTTGAGCCATGAATTCAACTGATCTTATTAAGAGCTGTTTTATGTCTTTTGTGTGAATAATTAAGGGCTATGATGTTATGCCTTAGATATTTGAGTGTCCTGTTTTGAGAAAGTAGAACCACTCTGCTTTTGCTTACAGCCATTGGATATCAGGCCCCCATTGAATCCGGATATGCTGATGGTCCCCACGTGGTGGGTCTTTGTTACTAATTCCTCCATGGAATAAGGGATTAAGCCTATAAGTAGCACTGTACTCCAGACAGGAACAGGGGATTTTGCTCCCAGGTTTCTTATATAAATAGTGCAGAATTTCCATCCTGTAGTGTACGTTGAACCTTACAGTGTAAGCTTTTTCATGAGGGATGAAATCAATATGTTGCTACAGGATAGGTTTTTGCTACTATGGTGCTTATCTTCCTCAGGGCAGAATTAAGTGTTTTACCACCTGGTCCTTGAGCCTGGGTTATTGTATTTGCACTTGAAAATTTCCTCCATTGCTTGCCAATGGATAAGAAGAAGTGTAAAAACATGTTAGCAGGATCTTCTTCAATATGTTGGGTTTAAAATTAAAAGATTTCATTTGTGGTTTATGAATTTTTGTTTTTCTTTTTTAACGTCTTTGCTCAGTAACTAATGATAAAGCTGTACTCTTCCATTGTTGGTCAAAAAATATTTAGCCATCATATTGGTATTTTTGTAGAAGGGGCAGTTGACAGAGTGGACAGATGAGAAGCACAGTTCATATCTTGATTCTTTAGAGGCATCATTTGTTACTGAGTTGCACCGTTCCATGCATTTGCGTGGTTTGCACTCACAAGATAACACGTGGAGGGCATCTTCATCTGAAAAACGTCAAGCAAAAACTCGTAATTCTTCAGACCAGGTTAGAAATTAAATGATTGCATATGTTCAATATGTCCAATGTCTGTTTTCCTCGTCTTATGCAGACCCCTGGTGTTGTAATCTTATTTTTTCTTTATTCATGGTCAGTTTTTTGTTCTACGAGATGGCTGCTGGCAGAAGATTAACTTTGAAAGAAATGATGCTTTCTCGGACAGCACTGCTGATTCTCATGTTGTTTTAGGAACTCCATGGATACGCCGTTTTACATCTTCAAGTAAACAGCAGACTCTGAGATCTCCTGATGCCCGAGGACATGGTATGGTTTGCAATAAAGCAGTCCTCTTAAAAGAGAATTTCACTTCCTCCTGTGGATCTTCAAGAGGTTTGGAGCAGCACTCTGTTTGTTGCCCGTGCCATCAGGTTTTGGTTGGCAACATTACAGGTAATTTTAACTAACTTTGTTTTTCCAGCTTTTCCCTTCTCAGCTTGTATACAATAGTTATTCCATGGCATAATTACCAATATATTCTTTCAAGTTTCAATCCCGAATTTCATTTTTTATATGCATATACACATGCTTCTCTCTCTCTCTCTCTCACACACACACACCTGCAAGTCATTCACTAGGTAAAAAATAGTTGTCTGAACAAAATTGTTCGATTTCCAAGGATACTGACTAATAATAGAGGTTGTTAGAGAAGTGTATATTTATTGCAGGCCGACTTGATAAAACCACTTCAACACCCCCCAAAAAAATGGGTGGCATGAAAATTAGATGTCTCCACTTTTCTCAGGTTGGAATTATGATAAAATAAGCTTTTTAGTTACATTACTGGCTTAACTTATAAAGGCTCTAATACTAATAGTATAGATCTCATTTTAAGGTCTCAAGAAAAATTGACCTGGAAATTAAGAATATCTGCTTTGTTCTTTGCCCAAGCACCTCAAATCTCACGTTGGAGCTTATTTTAGCAAGTTGCTTGGTTGCTCTATAAATGTAATTTTCAATACTTGATAGTTGATACTACTGAACTTGGACAACAATAGCAGCTGATGAGTCTGGTTTAACCATTTTTTTCAAATAAAAGTGCCCCTTTTCCATTTGTTTTTATCTTGACATTTTTTTTTTCCTGATAAGAGTTTTTATCTTTTTTATTTATTTATTTATTTATATATATATATATATTTTATATGATAAGTAATTGATAAGAGTTTTTATCTTGACATTTAGGGAGGCAATTTAAGTACCAACTGGAAAATAGCATGGATATTAGTACAAGTTGATATGTTCTTCCCCACTTCTGTCAATAGATTGAAGTTCAATGAACTATTGGACTTATTTTAAATTTCCCAGATATCTGCACTATGAATTTATGAACTGGGGTCTGATGGCTTCTTAACATGTGCTGAATGCATTGGGAAGTGAAATTTCATGCACTAAAATTTTCTTGACCAAAGCTAGCACAAAATATTATGAGAACGCTATAATTAGAAAGGTGGCACAGAGTTTTTTGGGGGGAAAAAAAGAGGAACTTATTTTCCTTGGGTCGTTTACCAATTCTTGTAATTGAATGAATAGTACGGGTGAAGCATAGTTTTTAGTGTACCCATTATCTCTTTTTCCCTTACGTATTCATTTTTCTATATTTATGCTAGTAATCCTTGGATGTCACAGGGATATCGTAGTGTTATTGTTCTGGGGTCAAGGTCATAGGGCTGCAAAAAATTTCCTATGCTTTGTAATTGGACACATGTGATGATTTTTAGCATATTTGAAGTTTGGTGTTCTGTGTTTAGTTGTGGATGTTTGTATGTTTATCTATCCTTAAAAGTTTTTTATGTATATTTATGTGATGATTCTGTGGTTATGGTGCATATTAGATGAACAGCTTTACTATTTTGAATAATCATGTAGAAATATATCTTGGTTACAAATTCTGTTTGCAGAAACTCTGGTTACACATCATTATGTTACAGTGTAGATGGGTTAAGCCTGCAACGGTTGAAAAAAATATCCAGTTCGTTTGGGCATCTTCACGGTCTTACTTTTTTCCTAATGTTTTTCTTGAAATCTAAAGAACAAGAGAGAGTGATGTTTATTGTAGATTGAGAAAGAGCGAAGCAAGAGAAAACGATAACACAGGAGTTTTAGAAAAACAAAACGCAGGAGTTCATGTAGTCTAGCCTGATGGCCTACGTACATAGCAGAAAGCCTAGACAGTAACATCTTTATCACGATGAATTTCTATTTACAATGAACCCTAAGTAAGGTATATATATGAGTCAGGTTAACCCTAGTCTCTCGGTGACAGTACAATGACAATATGCTAACAGCTTTTATAAATTTTATATACATTTGCTTTGGCAAAAGCCAGGCAAACCATAATGTGGCACTATCAAATCCTTGTTCCTTGGGCACAAAAAATGTTAATTCATATGCATTGCCGAAAACATGTAAATTTAGTGTCATAAAATAGAAAAAAGAAAATACAAATAGTAATTTCTGAAGTCTATGGTTATGCGTAACAGCAATGCAATTTTAAGATGAAACCACAGGTATCCTTGAATCATTAAGTAATAATAATTTCTTATGATGTCTTTAAGGTGACTGAAAATGATTCAGTTAAGATGGTCCAGAAATATCACTTATTAATTTGCATATCCAGATAATTGAGAACTCAAGCATTTGTGATTGCTGTAGAAATCCCTTTCTTGCAAGTTGTTTGGTGTATTATGTTAATTCTTATAGTCATTTGTGATATTTCTTTTATATTTCTTCTTATGCATTTTGGTTTGTCTGCAGAGGTTTCAGATCAGAACTTTGAGGATGAAGACCAAGGAGAGATGTCAAGCCGTGTGTCTATGGTGAAAAGGTTGAAGACAGCTTCAGTTGATGCTACAAACAATGATCAAGTAATGATATAAAAAGAAAATGTTCCTGCTATTTGGCTTATCACATCTATCTTTAAGATCATGTGTTGCAGACTTCCTATTATTTGGAGTCTGACTTTTGTCGTCTCCTTAATGTGCTCTTTCAGGTTGTGCCTCTTGGAAAGTTTCGTATGACAGATGTTTCAACGGTCAATAATGCTTCATCAGAGAGGGAACAAGAAGGAACCTATGAACTGCTGTCAGAGCACCCTGAGAGCTTTGTCTGCCCCAAATCTGATCTGCATTATTGTTTGAAAGGGAGCTGAGTTGTGACTTGGAATCTGAAGTTTGATAGATAGCTATTGACAGTGATAACCCAAAAGAAAAGCGAATTAAGAATTGCAGAAACTAGTTGATCAACAAACTTCAAAGATGTAAATGGTGACTATTTCTTATAGAGGTGCTGGGGTTCATGTGGTGGTAATGCTGATAGGAGATTTTTGTAAAATTCCGAAGGAAGAAAAAATTCATATTGGCTATGAAGCTTGCTTGTATCTAGTATCTATCTTCGTTAAGATCTATGGAGTTCGTGAAGTTGATGTTGACTGCCATTTTGATTAGCTATTCAGGATAAGATTCTCTTTTCTTTTCCTATAATTTTCCTCAATCTTGCTTTCGAAGTGAAGCTTGAACTCCTATTAGACAGATAAAGTAGGTAATGTAATTGATATATACGGGTTAGCGTGTGGATGCATCTAGCTGATTGTCATTCATGTCGTTGTGTTCCACGTATTGTATAATATATTTGCTTCTAGTGATATCACACTTCTGCAAGGGTTCTTGAACTTTCATGTGTTAGTTTCATACTTTGATTCATTGTTTTGCATATTATAGATCAATTTTGAATTAATTTATCTCCAGAAAATAAGATTCAGCAACCTGATGAGACTCACTGATATTTTGGGTAACTTTTGAACATTTCATTCAGGTATAAACCATAATGAAGTGTCATGTAATTTGGCACACCTGTTTGGGATTTGTTTATTTTGCTGAAACTAAAAATATTTTATTGAAAGTATTGTAAATAAAGGTAAAAGTTAGCTGAAATAGTATATTGAGATCCATGAATAGTATCAAAAAGTGTAGTGGAGCTCATAAATAATATAAAAAATAAGTTGAATAGTAAAATAAATTGGCTTTTTAAGCTGGAGCTAAACGCATGCCTAATTGATTTTTAATTTTTTTGTCAAGTGTAAATAAGGGAATTCAACTCAGAATTAAATCCCACAAAGGGGGATGTCACTAGATTGAAATTTGAGTTTCTAGCCAAAAATAAATAAATAAATAAATAAATAAAAATAAAAGATTGAAATTTAAGTTTTACATGTACGGACGCATTTTTTGTATTTGTGACTATATGGTTGATACGAGAATTTGCAGTGGGCGTAGTGTATACTGTATCGGTTTCTACATTTGTTATTTAGATATATAAATTATTGAGAAATCCACACTTTACAAAGCACTAACTAATCAATAAGCTCAATGTATCACCATTATAAGATGTACAATCCTTTTAATTTTTCCTGAATCTTTGTACCACTCGAATCTATGGGGACCCAGAAATTAGATTTTTCAACTACAGGCTTCCCTGCAATTTCTAAATAACAAGAAATTCAATCTTACCAGTGAGATATATGCATAGTTAAGACTTGATGAGCCTCGTAGTAGTGTAATATCACAGTCGATAACTGCATCGGATGTGAGACAATTGATACATAAGATCTATGATTAGCATGTAGAGAGATTAGGTGTCTTTGTGAGTAGTAAGGAAATGTGAACTCTTTGCAAGAAAAGGTGAGATGAGTTTTCTCAAGAAGATGGAAAGATTTCAATTATGGTCCAGCCATCTTATCAAACCAATCAAATGTGACCTCACCTCGGTATTATTCTCACTTTTCAAAAATTTCCTAAAGCTGATTCTAGATTCATTGCTTGCAAATATAGTAGAAATTCCATGACATGTGGTTCATCTTATAATTTCCAATCTTTGTTAATATTGATAGTTCTACATTTAGAGAAAGCCAATCCTATGATTGGGAGGGTAATATCTCACGTCACATCACAATATATGCTTTAAAAAAAGAGGTTTAAATATAGCACGATGCTATATCTTTGGGGATGAAGTGTAATTTTCTCAAAACTTTATATTTTTGAGGCATTTGAATTCCAAAATCCTTTTTATAGCTTAATTTTTGTTAGTTGATAAGCATGACAACTTTTAGTTGATAAACATTTGAATTTCTAATTGTTAGTTGATAAACATGACTTGAAAGTGTACTTTATACCCCGATACAATCTTCACCCCTACCACTAGTCACCTTAAATAATACTAGTAATCAAGAATGAGATATAGGTTTTTGTCATCAAAAAATAAGGTCACTTTTGAAATATAATTTTGTAATTATTAGGTAGCCTTATTATCCCGTTATATTTGTTTTAATGAAAAATTTTATGTAAAAATAATTTTTTGTATTTTTTGGTATTTGGTAGTATCAAAAAAATGAGTTAAAGGAAAACTAAATTTGGTCAACATAAAAAATATGACTTATTTTTAAAAATTATTTTTCACTAATTTATTTTTTTAGCTAAATAAAAAAAAAGTTAAGATATTATTTTTTAACTCATTTAAGATTACTACAAAATATAAAAAAAAGTGACAATTTTATAAAAAAATGACTAATTTTTTTAGAAAATACTATTACCGAAACATACGGAGAGTAAATGCTGACCTCCCTTCTTTTTATTAAATGTTGTAACTAATACCTGCCATTATTACATATACTTGGCCTCATTGTCGCAATTGAAAAAATCGAACTTGATTCTTTTTAAAGCATACAAAAACCTTGATCAAAAGATTCAAAACCCATTTCAATTTTCTAGGAATATATTGAATTTAAGCTTCTTTCTTATACCCAAAAAAAAAAAAAAAAAGTAAAAAAGAAAAAAGAAACAGAATAATAAAAATGTCCAAAAGTTTTCTGATCTCGAATTTTCGTTCTTTCCTTTAGGTCCAGTCTTTTCTCAATTGGACTTTGTGGGTACCCAAAAAAACACTAACACTGGTCATAAATCATAATGCGCAAACCCTCCTTTATTCGTATTGAATATTCAAATACACTGTAACAGTATTTCAACGTGGACTTTTGAATTCTGAAGAAAGAAAGTATCTATGTTTGGTTGATCCTCAAGACTTTGCTTTATTCTGAAATATTAAAAAAATAAAAAATATATTTTTTTCTCTTTGAAGAAACAACACACAAAGATTTATCATATTGTTGTTTGTCAGATATAAAAAATGCTCCAAACCCAACACACAAACTAAACTATAACTGAAAACCCTTCTCTATTATCGTACCCATGTTTTCAAGTCTCACTATTTTGTCTGAACTAGAGCTATAAGCAAATTTAGTTAACCCCCACAAAAATAAAAGAAACTCTCTTTTTCGCATCCGCTTTCTCGGGAAAGAGAAAACGGAAAATCTGACCCAAACAAAATACAGGGGATTTTGATTGATGGGTGTTCTTTCAAATCTAAGAGGCTTAAGAGTATCATCGACGACGACGACGACGACCCAAGAAAGCTTACCGATTACTGATGGGGTTTCATCGGTGGCAAAGAAGAAATGGTCAAATTTGATGCCTTTGGTGGTGGCTCTTGTGGTCATAGCAGAGATCGCCTTTCTGGGTCGTCTTGACATGGCCAAGAACGCAGCTTTAGTTGATTCTTGGGCTGACTTGTTCTATCGCTCGCCGCCTCAGGAAGATTTGTTGGACTCGTGGGGTGTAAACAATAGTATTTCGGAGTCTGAGAGTTGCGAGGATTGGTTGGAGAAAGAGGATGCTGTGGTTTATTCTAGGGACTTTGAGAAAGAACCCGTCTTCGTTTCTGGGGGTGAAAAGGTTTAAGTTTTTTTTTTAATTATTTTTTGTTTTGTTTTTGGAAATGTTTTATGCAACTTGATTACATGTTCTTTCGTGTGTAGCTTCTGTGTTTTTATGGTCAAGCTAGTTGGTTTTGATGGTAATTTTATTGGGTTGTTGTTGTTTTTGTTATATAGTTGTAGTTTTGGTGGATTATGATTTTTGACTTTGAAAATGGGGGTAGTGGTAGTATGACTTTGGGAGATGGAAATATGGAATTGTATGATCAGTTTTAGAAAATTGTATTTTGGTTGCTTATTTGGAATGTGGATTAGGAGGAATTTGAAATGTAAGTGTTGTGTAACTGTAATTGTGAAGTGTGGATGAGCATTTTCAACGATCAAAGAATAGTGGGTAAAAGCAATCACTTCAACATTATGAATCCACCCAAAAGGACTCAACGAGGTGAAGCAATCTTAGTCTAGATGATAATCTTAGGTACATAAGAACATAAAGTTTGAGATGTGGAACTTGAGTCACCATGATAACCCTAATTGCTTTCATGGAAATGGTGGTTAAATGTTGGTAGAGTATGGCTTAGAAGCTCTAGCTGAAATGACACTTATTTCTTCCATAATAATGATATGGAGGGTGAGGCCTAGGTTCAAGACACACTAGATGTGTGTATAACTTACCAATAGAAAAAACGTGTTGGTGGAGTATGGTTGTGGACTGAAATCATTTTACCTTGTTCAGCTGGGAATGTCTTATAGAAATTAGCTGTTTGTAATCACTAATAATTCTATTATTAAGTTATAATGTCAAGCATCAATAGTTGAAAGCTCTGCCCCATAAAAACATTTTTGAAGATTGGAAGGAACGCAATGCCCGGACTTTTGAGGACATTGAGAGACCTATAGATATGTTGAAGAACTTGCTTGCTAGGACTTTGTTTGAGTGGTTTCGTATTTGGGATCTTATGCATTGTAGTTCCTTGTCTGATTTCCTTATTTCTATTAGACTTTCCTTATGATTTGATTGTATTTGTTTCAAGGGCAGTGAGTTTACAATCGTAAACACATTGTTCTTTTTCATCAATAAAACTCTTATTATCTATCAAAAAAAAAAAAAATTTTTTTTTTGAAGATTGGAATCCTTCATAATTCTTTCCTCTAACTCCCTAGTTTGATCAAATTCTTGTTTACTTAAATTGTGACAGTGAAGAGTTAAGCATGTGATCAAACAAATTGATTACAGATTTATGGATGAATTCAATCAAATTCTTTAAATGTAATATAGGCCTACGACTATTTTGTTTCTTTTCTATCTACATTAAATGATACTTTTATGCTTATCTTTTGTGGTCCATAGGAAGATAATTTGAAAAGCAAAAAGTTTATGTAGTTTAAGTGGACCTTTCTAGATTCTCAAAAAAAAAAAAAAAAGTGGACCTTTCTACTTTTCTTAGCTTTAATATAATTCATATAGGTTCTGAGTAATTCTATTTCCAATTTATTTTTTTGGTTCATGAGATAATCTTTGTAGTTCTGGAGTCTATTTTGAGTTAAACTTCTTCCAGGAATTCAATAAGGATCTTTGAAAAGTAACTTATTTCATTTTCCTTTTTAGGTAATATAGTAGTTTCCTTATGTCTCAATGCATATTCTTAAATTTGTTGGGTTCACTTCTATGTAGGAGTGGAAGTCTTGTTCTGTTGGATGCCAGTTTGGATTTAATCCCAGTAGGGCTCCAGACGCTGCATTTGGTTTACCTCAACAAGCTGGAACAGCTAGTGTTCTCCGGTCAATGGAATCAGCTCAGTACTATTCAGAGAATAATCTTGATCAGGCACGACGGTGGGTAAGCACAATCTTATATAGCTTCATTGCATTTTGACAGAACTAGGTATTCCTACCATTTGAGAACAAATGCAAATACATTTCAAGTTTGTTTGAATTAGCTATTTCTTTTTCTGTGGGAGTTACTAATCTGATTAGTGTTTCCATCTACGTTAGTAATTTTCTATAGTCAGTTGTTTGGAAGAAAAAATCATATAAAATAAAATTGTGTATCGGTTCTGGAGCTGAATTTTAGTTAGATGTAGCAAGCATTTTTTCATCAGTTACTGTTTGAAGTGCATGGAAAAGAGGTGTAGATATTGAACTATGAGTATTAGCTGGGGAATCAAGAATGATGGGTCCATTTGAATGAAACAATTCAAAACCACATGATTTGAGGGACTAGCTGATGGGGTTGGAAGGAGTTAGGCACTGACCTAATTTTAATACTAAATAGCTTCACCATGTGTACCATGTTCAACTTTAAATAGCCACAGTGAATCAGAAGTGTTGTTTTTTATATTGGACTGGAGAGATATTTGGCCTCACTTCTATTGCATCCACAGATTTAAATGAGAACTGCACCAATATTAGTAACTAAGGATCAAAAGCAAACTAAAGAAGCTAGAAGGGAAAAAAAAAAAAAAAAAAATTCTGTTTATGGTTGTAACTTCTTTTATTTTTATTTTTTATTGTGTTTTTTTGATCTTATTCTGCTTTTTTTTTTTTTTTTAATTTTTTTTTTTTTAAAGGAAGCCATTTTGATATTTATTGTACAAAGTACAAACACAATGATCTCAAAAAGAAAGATCTTGGTGCATTCAAGGAGATTTTACACCATTGAATGTTCAGTTATTTCTTTCTATTCAAATACATTTTTTTTCTAGACAAAAACATTTTGCAATGCAATAGAAATAGCATAACTATTTGGAAACATTTAAGAGCAATCCTTCTGTGGCATATTATTATATTATTCTATTGGTAAGCACACAAACCATAAAACACCATTAACTTTCCTCAACCAGATTTCTTGCTGTTTTCTGATGATCACTTTAAGTTGTAAATTTTTTTCCCGGCCAATGATTGTTAGTAAGACTAATTTCTTTCTTTTTTCTTTTTTTGGTTGTATTAGGAGGGGATATAATGTTATAATGACAACTAGTCTTTCATCAGACGTTCCTGTTGGATATTTTTCCTGGGCTGAGTATGATATCATGGCACCAGTGCAGCCAAAGACTGAGAATGCACTTGCTGCTGCTTTTATTTCCAACTGTGGTGCTCGCAATTTCCGCTTGCAAGCTCTTGAAGGACTTGAAAAGGCAAACATCAAGATAGACTCCTATGGTGGTTGCCATAGAAACCGTGATGGAAGAGGTGCTCATTTATGTATTTTTCTAAAACCATTTTAAGACATTATCTTTGGACTAATTTATTTTCCTCTGTCAACCTAAATTCAGAGCATTCTCTTTTAGGTTGCAAATACAGTCCATTATAAAAGTTTCCTGGTAGTTCTGATCTTGCCTAGTATTTGGTTCTGAAGCTGTTTGCATAGCTTTCACCTTGGAGATATAATTCTAGTTGTGCAATATGATATGCAAATTCTTCTTGATGTATTAATCATAAACCTGAGGCTTCATCAGCTTACTGCACTGCAATGCTCATAATGATACTTGATTTTGACAGCAGTGCAATCTTTAAATTTTGATTCTGGGTTGAACATATCTCTAGGTTTCTACGGGTCTTTAAAGTTGCAGTTGTTCCATAAACTTGGTGGATCTTCTGTATAGTTTATTATATATAGAGATATCTGGACTGTTAAGAAGTAGAAAATGCAACATGTATATGCTAGGAGCATCACATTAAGAATTTTTTGCAAAGAGTTTGGGCTGTGCAGTGCTAAAGTTGTATTAAGAACTTGAATGCGTTCATTGTAGTTAAATGTTCATATCAACTAACCATGAACTGTTAACTATGATTTTTCATGGTTGTAAAGTTTAAACATTAAAGTGTAAGTTGTTACAACCTGAAAGGATTTGAAGTTGAGCTGTAGTTGAAAACATGACCTTGGACATGGAAAGTTGTGGGGGTTTGGGCAGGTTGATTGATGCAGAACACAGTAGAAAATAAGAAATACAAAAGTAACAACAGAACAAACCCTAGGCTTCACCAACTAGAATCTGTCTGCAAACCCTAGGCATCACCACCTAGGGGAGTCTGGTATCGCCACCAAACAGAGAGAACAAAAGAGGAGATGTTCTCAACTCATAATAATTAATCTTATTCAAATTCATCTCTCTTTCACCATTACAGGAATGCTAGATAAATAGGTTTTAGGGATTATACTAATATGGAAAACATTTAATCAAATCCATAAAAACTGTTAACATTAATAACCAAATTCAAAAACAAAATTAATTGCAAAATCTTAGTAAAACATAAAATCTTAGTTCACTGCATCATTGATGGGTTGGGTTTGCCTCCTTAGACTATAATCTTTCTGCAGTATGGAACACACTAGATGATTATTAACAATCACTTAAAAAGTTATCTTCTTGCAGACCTAGGCCTAGGGCCCCCTAATAGTGAATAAGTGATTTTTTATTTATTATTATTTAAAAAAACATTTAAATTGTACATTTTTTCCTCCATTTCTAAAAAGGCTAAAAAATTATGGATTAATAAAAATCCAACTGAAATTAGTCTTATTAAAAAGTGAAAATAATAGACTTTAAACAAACAAATTTATAATGAAGAACATTAACACTATACTATCTAAGTGGTATTTAAATATAAAAAGGCTCATTTAAAATGGTTGCCTTGGGCCTCAAAATGTATTGAGCCGGCCTTAGCTTTCTTAATATCCCAAGCAAGCTTGGGAAGGACTACTGGAAATGCTTCTTTTATTTATTTATTTATTTATTTATTTTATAAAAGATTTATGGTCTATTTAGGTTAGCTCTATTCTGTACAGATAATCTCTTCGGGTCTCACTGTTTAGATCTAGAAAGTGATTCTCTACATAGTTATTGAACTGTACATATATTGTTCTCAATGTGAAATATGCATGTGTGCAAAAGGGCAATGCCCGTTTGGTGCAACTTATTTTTCAGTTTTTTGAAATGGGGTTGTTTGAAAAAGCTATACCTAGAACAAAAGTGAAGTTTTAAAAAGCTATACTTTGAAAAAGTGTGGTTTGAAAACGCATTACCGAACGGAAACTGATCAATGTGTTTTTAGGGATTGCAACAACAAAATTAATTGGTCTGATATTTCAATTGTGGATTAGGTTCTAGCTACTGATGTAACTCCTTGTTGATGTTACACCACTTATTAATTTTTCATTGAACTAATATTTTGAAAATTCTAATTTTAGATTATATTTTCTATTTACTCTTAACATGCACACCAATTTTCATTTCAATTGGATGTTAGTTACTATATGATCCATAAACTCATGCTCTATACATAATTGTGAAATACAAAATACATGAATTAAAACATTTTATAAATGACATAGTTGTAGATCTTTGGATCATGGGTGGAGACAATGTAATCTAAAGGTGAATCTGTCAAACTTCTCATCCAATGCAAAGTTATTAAGTGGTGTAAACATCAACACAATTTACATCAGGTTTAACTTGAATGTAACTCTTCCTTTGTGATGTTCTTATGTTGAATTTTATGGTAGGTTTCTGATTATTTGAGAAAAACTAATATCTTCTTCTAGCTAAAAATTGTGTACAATAATCTTGGTTCTATTTTTTTTTTCCCTCCAGTGGACAAAGTTCAAGCTCTGAAGCACTATAAATTTAGTTTGGCTTTTGAGAATTCCAATGAGGAGGATTATGTGACTGAGAAATTCTTCCAGTCTCTTGTTGCTGGTATAAAATCTACACCTCTCTCTCTCTCTCTCTCTCTATATATATATATATATATCCTTCCTAAATCCTATTAATTATAGAGCTGTATATCTCACATTGCCTTGGTGCCATCACTATATTTTAATGAGTTTGATAGCCACTTGAGTCATTTCTTCCCCCCCCCCCCCCCACCCCCCCTCTTTTTTCTTTTTCCTATTGATGGTTTGCTCCTGCTTGTAATTGGGTTGGAGTTCAATTCCATTCTTCAACTTTTCTGTCATTCTGATAATCATAGTAGCCAAGTTATATCTAGGAGGTTCTTTAGTCTCGTGAAAAATCACAGATCAATTAGGAGTTTTTTTTTTTTTTCAAAAGGTTGAGAAATTGTGTTATATTTATGGAAATTTTTTGGATATTTGGAATGGATCCTTGCTATATTTGAAAGGAAAAGAAAACAAAAAAGTGCTTTCAACTGAATTTGCAATTATCTGGCCTTCAACAGTTATAGAAGAATTTTCAGTACTTAGAATTCACAAAATCTGTAAATAATTTGCGTGTGTGCACGTGTGTGTACACACACATGTATGTATGTATGTATGTAAAAATCTGGTTGCAGATGCTTAATGAAAATCCATATACTACCTGAAGAATATGGAAATTTTCATGATGCTGATATTGGAAAATGGTGTTAATCATCCGTAGGTTCTGTCCCTGTGGTAGTTGGTGCTCCAAATATTCAAGATTTTGCCCCTTCTCCTGGTTCAATTTTACATATCAGGGAGCTAGCAGATATTGAGCCAATTGCCAAGAAGATGAAATACCTAGCTGAAAATCCTGATGCATACAATCAATCATTAAGGTAAAATTTAATTTTACATGTTGAAAATGATGATTCACTAATGGGCAAAAAATGATGGTTAACCCATAAGTGTAAAACTAAATTATGGTTACTTTTGGATTCTTTTCCATTGAGTATGTGCCAGAAATTGATTACTTCCTCACGAAGAATTTTGTTAACAATAAGATCTCCATTGATTAGGTGGAAGTATGAGGGCCCATCTGATTCTTTCAAAGCGCTTGTGGATATGGCAGCAGTACACTCATCATGCCGCCTGTGCATTCACCTGGCAACAATGATTCGAGAGAAAGAAGAAAAGAGCCCAGGGTTCAAGAAACGTCCCTGCAAGTGCACCAGCGGCTTAGAAACCGTGCATCATGTTTATGTAAGAGAAAGAGGGGCATTTGAGTTGAAGTCCATTTTCTTAAGGTAGGCTCATTACTTTTCATAACTGATGTTCCCCATCTTTTTTCTCTTAATTATGTAGCATAAACCAATTTTTGCTAGAATTGGCATTTTTTTCCATCAGAAACTTAACTGCTTGGATTGTAGTCATAGTGCTCACATTTGTTTGAACTGATAGAGGAAGAATATTTGTTGTATGACTCTTATAGTTTTTGCTCTTTCTGCTCCATGCAATGTGGTAATGGATTGAATTTTTAGATATGGAACAACATTGTTAGATATGATAATCCATATCCATGCAACAACCAGATTTCCTGAAGTCTTTCTTTCTGTTTCTGATGTGGTGAAAATCTTATTTTGGACTTTGATGGGCAGGTCTGGGAATATAACTCTGCAGGCCTTGGAGTCTGCAGTGCTCTCAAAGTTCAACTCTTCAAAACATGTACCAATTTGGAAGCAAGAAAGACCTGAAAGCATCAGAGGAGGGAGTGAACTTAAAGTTTATAGAATATATCCCGTCGGCATAACACAAAGGCAAGCTTTGTATACCTTCAGATTCAAGGGGGATGCTGATCTTCGAAGCCATGTGGAAAGCAATCCTTGTGCAAAGTTTGAAGTCATATTTGTCTAGGTTGAAATTTGCACTCTCAGACTTTTAACATGGATTTCCTGATTTCAGCATTTCTGCTGAAATATTTGCAGAGGGTCAAGGTGCTTTCATTGGAGTATATTGTTTTCCTCTGACGCTTCATCATCTTTGTACATGCTTTGATACAAAGTTAATGAATTGCTAGATTCTAGGGAGGAAAATGGTTAGCATATTTATGGTATACTGAGCCATTGATACAATGATGCAGGTGGATCTTTCCCACATAAAAATTTTTTTTTTTCTGATTTTCATATTCATACTCTGTGGTGCGTTCAGAAATTATTTGTGACGACTTTAACTTGATTTTAAGCATAACGCATATGGATTTAGTTATCTTCACCATTCCTTTGGTAGAGCAATTGTACTTGCAATCTGGAATTTGATTTAACTCCCAAGGGAGTTTATCTGAAATTTCACAACGGAGACTTGAGAGTTATCAAAGCTCACATCTTTTGCCCGAGGATTGAAACCCAATTAAACTTCAAACTACTGAACCTCTGACATCTTGCTCTCATGTCCAGCAGCGAATAATCCACAAATAAATTCGTGCACTCCCATGAAGATGGAGGTTCAAGTTACCTAGGTTAACTTCTCAAGTTTTACACATTTTTAAACGGTTGATTTTATTAGATCTAACAGTGTTTAAAACTATATTCTCAAGTCATTAGGCCCATTTGTTTTTTTGGTGTTTTAATGCCAGCATCCCTGTAAGTTTAATAGCTGTTAGTGCTCATAATGTTATTCTTACTTAGGTGCACATCGAATAAGCTCCTCCAAGTAAAAAAGATGATAATGGATTATATGTCTAGCTATATATATTTACTGCCATGTGTGCAACATGATAAAGGATTTAAGGTGCTGACCAGGTATGGTTGTTAAAATTGCGATCTGGACGTAGGATCGCACGATTTTATGATCTCATCTCACCAAAGCGTTTAGAATCGCACAAGGATCGTAAAAATTGTAGGATCGTGTTGGATCATATAGGATTATATGGGATCTTACCAATCCTATCAAAACGTAAAAATCAATTTTTTTAATTTCATTTTTTAAGTTCATCTTTATAAGTTGTAATTTGTAATTTCAAAACTAAGACATTGTACTTAATAAATGTATCAACTTAGTGGTGGGACTCATATGGAGATGACTTTCTTGAATTGAAAATTTTTTCTATAAGAATATTAAGCTTAACATATAGCTCTTCAGGTTGTGAAAGTAATTGGAGTACATTTGAAATAGTAAGACCAAATGACTTTGGTATATTATCTCTCAATTGAGAATTTTTTATTAAAATTGGTACAACTTTAAGTACACCCAAAAAGGAGAAAATTGTTTAAACCAAAAAAAATAAAAAAAAGGATAAGTTGGTATTTGTTATGTAAAACTTGAAGATAAAAGAGAATATATCTAAACCATCAAGTGCAAAAGAAGAAATTGGTTTGAAGAACTTGTCTTCGGATGATGAGTGGTTAGCAAAGGGTGTGGACCAAAAGATGATGGTATAAATTTTGATGAAGATAATGAAGTAACAATTCTAAAGTCTTCCTTTATAGATTTAAAAAAAAAAAAAAAAATTTACATGTGTATAGTGTGAATGTGTGATCACTATTGTATCATTTGGTTATCAATGTTAGGTTATGATGAGGTTTCAAGAGCTGTTGCCGAAGGAAAAAGTGTGCTAGTATTTTGGTACTTGGTTTCTAATTAAATATTTACTGAACTTTTTAAATATATTGCATCAAAATTTAATGTAGGACATGCAAATTACATCATATGATCAAAATCTTTTTTTTTTTTTTTATGGAAGAATTCATAATTTACGTGATTATTCAATATACAAAGTTACTATCACTGTGTTTTTTCTTTAAATTTGAAAATAAATAAAATCTTTCAATCCACGATCCAATCCTATAATCTACGATCTTACATACCTCTTGTGATTCTTTATAGGATCTCGATTTTGACAACCTTGACCATGGGTTAATTTCTTCAAAATAAGTAGCCTCGTGGTAACTTGTAAAGTCTTAGGAAATCGTAGACTAGCTAGAAATAATAATAAAAACATTTATAATTATGAATGTGAATCTTATTGATGAATCAATAAAATAGAAAGCGTTAAATTACACACATCAAGCTCTACCTTATCAAATAGTTCATATCAAAGCATTTATTTAGTTTTAATTTTCTTTTTTTTAGATGAAACAATGTCGTCTTATTCTCTTTCCTTTGCCTTCACCGTTTTCTTTGATTCTTTATTCTGGATTTCAGCACAATACAAGAAGTCAAAAGCTTTTCAAGATGAGAATTGGGTGGATTCAATGCATGAAGAACTAAATTAATTTGTGAGGAATGACGTATGGTGTTGGAAAAATAAATAGTGAATAAACAAGTTTTGATACAAAAATAATATCCCAAATAATTAGCAAGAACATAAAATAAAAAAAGGAATTTAGAACAATCTCACAATGCTTTAGAATCACGCTGCGAAAGCGTTGTCCTTAAAGGTTGATTCGTGTCACCCAAAGTAAAACTTGGTGCGATTGGTTCTCTTAGCCAAACAACCCCCCAGGATTAGACTATAGCGTCGACCTTTGTGATGTACGTACTTCCACTCACAAAAGGTTTAAGAACAACCCTCTATTGCCTTTCCTTAGAACAAATATTCTTGTAGAAAAATATGTGGGAGAGAAAGATAGTAAAATTGTGTATATTTAAAACATAGAGTAGTCAAAAGACTTTTTTAGAAAATGCGTTATGATGAGTATTATATAAGCTACTTATGAAGATAATAGTCTATAGTTATTGGTTACTAATAACCCTTAAAAGCCCATGACTATATTATCAATTATTGCCTAACGGCTATTTTTCTCATAATTGCCCAATAGCTATATTTCTCATAATTGTCCAACGGTCATTTTACTCATAAATTTCCAATGGCTAAAAAGTAAATAAGAATAAAAGTGTTTGGAACACACGCCCACACCAACAATCCCCCATATGTTACAAACATAAAATAGGAAAGGCACGCAACTAAAGAAAGCATGCATCAATATGGTACCAGAAGGTTTTAACCATACATAGGATAAATAAGTAGGAACTAAAAGACAATGGTGGAGTTAAAACTCTTTTAACCAAGCTATTAGTAAGCCAAATTTACCACCCATATAACTTTCTTTATCAAGGTTGTTCTTAAGCGGGTTGGCGTCTTATCCAGGCCATGTACCACTGGGTTTCATGAGAGCTCTAGAGACCTACCCAAAAAGTCTCATAGGAAGCGGCACAACTTCCACTCACACATAGGTGGCATCTATCAGGAGTGTGTGTAGAACACCCCATCCCAACAAGTAGGGAGTATGGATTCATTAAGAGCCTAAAGCTCAACCTCTAACAATCTGCAACTTAATCAGTGGCATCCATCAAGAGTGCGTGCAGATACACCTCATCCCAACAAGTAGGGATATGGATCCATTAAGAGCCTAAAGCTCAACCTCATCAAATTCTGCAACTCAGCACTGTCTCACACCATAGAGATGGACTCATCACTAATCTCCTTATCAAGATAGCAGAAAACACGTAACAAATGACAGTGCCTGTGGACCACTAATGACCTCTACCCATTTAACCTCTTGCATGGAATCACCTATCATAGAGAGGTTGGGCATTAGCCACAGTATCGCAACTTGGGAATCAGTCCAATCCCCCTAGATGTCTCACTCACCAGCCTCATTGCTAGTGGTTTGGTCAAAGGATCAACCAAGTTCCTTTCAGACCTCACAAAGTCCAATGACATAACATCATTATCAATAAGCTGCCTCAGCCTCAATTGGATATGTCGGCTTTTCTCATTATAAACTTTGCTCTTAACACGTGTTATGACAATTTGGTAATAACAAGGAAAGCAAACAGAGACAATAGAGTTAGTAAAATGAGGCATATCAATTAATATACTCCTAAGCCATACAACTCCAGATCTAGTTTTTTCTAAGGCTACTAACTTTGTTTCCATGTTAGATTTCACTATGCAAGTCTTCTTAGTTGACTTCCAAGAGACAGCCTTTCTAGCTAGTTTGAACACATATCCATTAGTGGGTTTCACATAATCTGTATCAGAGATCCAATTAACATCACAATATTCTTCTAAAACAGCAGGATAGCCACAATATGACAAACCAAAATCAAAAGTCCCCTTTAAATATCTCAATAATTTAGATATTGCATCCCAATGCTCAATACTAGGATTATGAGTGTATCTACTCAATCTACCAACAACATATGCAATATTAGAATGAGTACAATTTGTCAAAAACATTAAACTATCAATAATTTGTGCATATTTATCTTATGAAACACTATCACCACGATTTTTGACCAAGTGCACTTTTAAGTCATACATAATAGACATAGGTCACATATCAAAGGATTTAATTTTTTTTTTCCACATAATGAGATTGTGATAGTACACTGCAATCAATATCCTTAAGGATCTTGATGCCTAAAATAACATTTGCCTCAACCAAAATTTTCATATCAAATTTAGAGGCAAGAAAACATTTAATATCATGCACAACATTATGGCTAGTTCCAAATATAAGTAAGTCATCAACATATAAACAAATAATGACACCTTCATTATTATTTAACTTATTATATGACCAGAAGTCACAAATCCATGTGTAAGCATCATATATCAAAATTTCCATGTCATTGCATAGGTGCTTGTTTTAATCCATACAAGGATTTAACCAATTTACAAACTTTACGTTATTGTCTAAGGACAACACAACCCTCGAGTAGCTCCATATAATATATATATATTTTTTTTCTAATTCACTTATTAGAAAATAGTTTTAACAACCATATGATATATAATAGGTTTGTAAATAGATACAATGACAAACAACATTCTTATAGATGAACTTCTAATAATCGAAGAATAAGTATAAAATAATCAATATGATATTTTTGTTTATAGCCTTTAGCTACTGAGCATGTCTTATACTTATCCATGATCACATTCAGTTATAAGTTTCTTTTGAAAACCCGCTTGCAACCATACAAATTTTGTTTTCAACACCCACTTGCAACCAATAGGCTTAACCTTAGGTGGAAGTAGTGTGATTAGACATAATCTAATAATTTGTTAAAAGCTTCCAACAATAATGGTGCATCAACAAATTTAATTGCATAATAACTTACATGTTCTTCTTCAACAATATAGGAAAGAAATTGTTACCGTAACTCTTTTTCTCCCTAGTTCGCTTACTTCTTCTCAATTCTTGAACATCACAACAAGATCATTAGAAGTATCAATAGGTTCATGAAACATATTTTCCTTATTTTTCAAAGGAATCTCATACTTAAAAAAAAATATTTTTAAGATTCAACAATAGTATTAAATTCTAAATACATCACTATTGATTCCTATTGTTAAGTGGAATCAATAGTGCCATATCAACTTGGTACTCCTTTTGCATAAAGAAGATACAATGATACTATAATTTAATTAAATTTTATTTTCCTTACTAAAGTATTCAAGTAATTATTTATGGTCATGTGAAAAAGAAATTGTGGATGATTAAACGTTTGTATTATACAATTGTGGTATAATGATGTCAATTATTACAAAATATTAAGTGTCTTATTCTTGTAAAATTTTGGACGTTCTAAGAGTGGTTTCTAGTAACTAGAGGCTATTGGCTCTATGTACAAAAGCTATTAGTTTTACATCTCTTGACACAAATATATGAAATGAGAAATTATGAAAAATAATTAAAATTTTCTTTATATATATTAAATAAAAAATTATCCAACTAGTATTTTGGGCTAGTGGATAAGATTTAGTAGGAATAAATATTCCTTTTATCCCCAAGTGCAAGAATGAAGACTTATGATGAAGGCATTCCTATTGTTAAGTGGAATCAATAGTGCCATATTAACTTGGTACTCCTTTTGTATAAAGAAGATACAATGATACTATAATTTAATTAAATTTTATTTTCCTTCCTAAAGTATTCAAGTAGTCATTTATGGTTGTGTGAATAAGAAATTGTTACCGTAACTCTTTTTCTCCCTAGTTCGCTTACTTCTTCTCAATTCTTGCACATCACAACAAAATCATTAGAAGTATCAATAGGTTCATGAAACATATTTTCCTTATTTTTCAAAGGAACCTCATACTTAAAAAAAAATATTTTAAAGATTCAGCAATAGTATTAAATTCTAAATACATCACTATTGATGAAAATAATTTTATATCATGAATTATAACAAACATAACCAATAAACACACAATCACATATTTAAGAATCAAGTTTCCTCCTTTTAGGTTCATGTAGCATGACTTTAGGCAAGTACCCCCACACTTTAGGGTATTCTCCTTTTAGATTTGGGTAATATCTTAGCCAATCACCCCCACAATTCGAGGTATACCAAGTTAGGCTTATGCCATTCTCAACTTCATTTTTTATATTTTATAAAAATTTCCAATACCTCATCTTCGGTACCTAATACACAAAGTTAAATAAATATAGAATGGTTATCAACAAAGATTACATAAAATCTTTTATCATCTCTAGTCATTGTGTGTTTTAAATCATCCAAATTATTATGTACCAAACTAAGGAGTTTGGTTCCTCTTGTTATGGGTTTGCAAGGTCTTTTTGTTTCAAGTTCATAAAAACCTATCCACCATCTCAAAACAACACATATAGCCAATAAAAAATATATATGTATATGTGTGTGTGTGTGTGTGTGTGTGTGTGTGTATTAATATCACTCTTGCACTTGTTGGATAAAAGGAATATTTATTCCCACTAAATCTTATCCACTAGCCCAAAATACTAGTTGGATAATTTTTTATTTAATATATATAAAGAAAATTTTAATTATTTTCCATAATTTCTCATTTCATATATTTGTGTCAAGAGATGTAAAACTAATAGTTTTTGTACATAGAGCCAATAGCCTCTAGTTACTAGAAACCACTCTTAGAACGTCCAAAATTTTACAAGAATAAGACATTTAATATTTTGTAAAATTAGACATCATTATACCACAATTGTATAATACAAACGTTTAATCATCCACAATTTCTTTTTCACATGACCATAAATAATTACTTGAATACTTTAGCAAGGAAAATAAAATATAATTAAATTATAGTATCAATTGTATCTTCTTTATACAAAAGGAGTACCAAGTTGATATGGCACTATTGATTCCACTTAACAATAGGAATGCCTTCAGCATAAGTCTACACCATTTTTTTTTCTATTCTACCAAAAAATAAAATTTTATCTCGTTTCTCATAAAAATTATTGCTAACATTTTTTTTTTATTCCAAAAAACATTTCTCAAAACACATACGTTTTTCTTCAATCTCATATTCCTCAGATTTCAATAGACATAAAACAATTTCACAAAATATAATACACATATAGTATCACATAATTGCAAATGCAATAAGTTGATATCCACATATCAAGACAACGTTACATAATATTATTCACATATTAATTTAGATTAGAGAATCAAAATCACATTTGGATGGACGTCATTTATTTTTTCTTATAAAATATTAGTCCACCAAATTGTTTAGATAAACCAGATAGCAAAATAAACTCCACAAAAGATATAAGTAATTATATCTAAGAATGTAACTACAAGCATTTTTTCTTTATAAACATAATATCACATCACAATATAAAATTTCATGATCAATAACTTGTTTATCATTTTGAAGCTTGAATTCAACCTTTAAGATTGTTAGAAATATTTTAGTGAACATACAAGTTTTGATACAAAAATAATATCCCAAATAATTAGCAAGAACATAAAATAAAAAAATGAATTTAGAACAATCTCACAATGCTATAGAATCACGCTGCGAAAGTGTTGTCCTTAAAGGTTGATTCGTGCCATCCAAAGTAAAACTTAGTGTAATTGGTTCTCTTGGCCAAACAACCCCCCAGGATTAGACTATAGCGTCGACCTTTGTGATGTACGCACTTCCACTCACAAAAGGTTTAAGAATAACCCTCTATTGCCTTTCCTTAGAACAAATATTCTTGTAGAAAAATATGTGGGAGAGAAAGATAGTAAAATTTTGTATATTTAAAACATAGAGTAGTCAAAAGACTCTTTTAGAAAATGTGTTATGATAAGTATTATATAGGCTACTTATGAAGATAATAGTCTATAGTTATTGGTTACTAATAACCCTTAAAAGCCCAACGACTATATTATCAATTATTGCCTAATGGTTATTTTTCTCATAATTGCCCAACGGCTATATTTCTCATAATTGCCCAACGGCTATTTTACTCATAAATTTTCAACGGCTAGAAAGTAAATAAGAATAAAAGTGTTTGGAACACACACCCACACCAACATATGGGAACTTGTCCTAAGGCCCAAAGACACTCATGTCATTGACACCAAGTGGATTTTCAAAAATAAGACTAATGAGGATAGTGAGATAATAAGAAATAAATTTCGGTTGGTGGCTCAAGGTTACACTTAAGAGGAAAGAGTAGATTTTGATGAATCCTTTGCCTCCGTGGCTAGACTTGAGTTTATTCGCATCCTTTTGTCCATTACATGTATTATGGACTTCAAACTCTACCAAATGGATATGAAATGTGCCTTCTCAACGGGTTCCTTAATGAAGAAGTCTTTGTTGAACAACCCAAAAGTTTCCAAGATCCTCACTTTCCAGATCATGTTTTGAGATTGAATAAGGCATTCTGTGGAGTAGAAACAAGCACCTAGAGCATGGTATGATCGACTTACAAATTATCTCTTGGATAGAGGATTTCAAAGAGGGTATGACGAAGGACATTGTTTGTGAAGAAAGATGAGAACCATCTCCTTGTAGCTCAAGTGTATGTTAATGACATAGTGTTTGGAGCCACCATAGACGCCTGTGCTATAAAGTTTTCTGAAGAAATGAAGAAGGAATTCGAAATGAGTATGGTGGGGGAACTTACATTTTTCTTGGGTCTTTAAGTTAAACAAAGGAAGGATGGTATACTCATCTCTTAAGAAAAATATGTAAGAAATCTTGTCAAGAAGTTCAGACTAGATTCCAAAAAGCATGTCTCCACTCTCATGAGTTCATCTACCAAGCTTAGTCTTGATTCTTTCCGAGTAGAAGTAAGTCCAACTTTGTATAGAAGCATCATTGGAAGTCTCCTATATCTCACTGCAAGCAGGCTGGACATTGTGTTTAGTGTGGGAGTATGTGTTCGTTATCAAGCAGCTCCTAAGGAGTCTCACTTGACAGCTGTAAAGAGAATCATACGCTACATTAATGGCACTCCCGAGTATGGTCTATGGTACTCTAAAAGACTCTAATGATTGTCTAGCATGTTACTCAGATGCAGATTGGGCAGGAAGTGTTGATGACCGAAAGAGCACTTTAGGAGGATGATTCTATCTCGAAAACAATCTTGTATCATGGATGAGTAAGAAGCAGAACTCGGTATCTCTATCTACAGCTGAAGCCGAGTATATAGCTTTTGGGAATTGTTGTACTCAACTTCTTTGGATGAAGAAACTTTTTCATGACTATGGGATTCCTCAAGAAACAATGAGTGTGTTTTGTGACAACACTAGTGCCATAAATCTTTCCAAGAATCTTGTTCAGCACTCAAAGTCCAAGCACATAGAGATTCGTTATCACTTCATCTGTGATTTGGTGGAAGATAAAATTGTATGTCTTGAATTCATTCACACAGACAACTAAAAAGCGGATATCTTCACTAAACCTTTCGATGGTCCTCAGTTTAAATCGCTCCGTAAGACCATCAACGTCGGTATCATTCCTTGAAACTCATGTGTGTTGTGTATTTTACATATCTATCTTGAATTGTTCTTAATTGAGTGAAGCACACACTACTTTGTTGGTTTCATGCTTTTAATGTTTTTACTTATTTTTTTTGTTTAAAAACTTTGGTTGTTTGTTGATTTTGATAATTCTTTACTTTGCTTTGTGTCAAAAATCCAAAAACACATAAAAATTATAAAATCCAAAAAGTTTGATCGGCAATGTTGTGCATTGTCACATGCATGTTTAGCTACTAATGGCTTTGTGCATTAATGAGCTTAGCTTGTTCTCTATGCACTTGTATCTTTGTGGAAAATAGCTTGACATCTATGTGATTGTTGTTAATAGATCTTCAAACTTGTCATGAATATGATTAGTTAATAGTTTTGTTGATTTTGAGACATGCGTAGACTTGTGCCTATATCTCTTCTAACTCATTTTTTTTGCTTAAAAGCTTAACCAATGTCAAATCTCGAAAAGAGATAATGAGCTGAAAAAGCCGCTGCGCAAACTAGTTTTTGACTAGGAAAAAGGGAAAGCGACATGTATTTAAAATGTATTGTGCCAAAAGCCAAAGGCTTACTCATCAAATCGAAATATCAAAAATTTCAGGCATTGATCTCAAAAAGAGATGTAAAGATCAAAATGATCAAATGTTATCAAAAGAAAAGAAGCCAAATGAAAAGCTTCTAACTCAATGCAATCAAGTTTATGTGGGAGGTCATATATGTTCATTTCTACAATTGAGATAGGTCACTTTACTTAGTGCTAGTTGTGTATGACTTAGTTGAATCTATCATTGAAACTTCACATTAAACTAAGGATTATCTCATAATTGATACCCACCCACATCACACATATCTATATTCAATGAATGCCTTATTCGTGTGTGTGATTGTACTTGATTAAATGTAATGTACATGCTCAAGCATTTGTTGATCAAACCCAAAAAGATTTTTGAGTGTTTTAGTTGTTTTTGGAAAGCATTTTGATTTGATTTGACTCATGACTGGACTCGTGACTGACTGGTGAGTGGTGACTCGCCAAAATGAAACACACATGTGAAGCATGCAGGAAGATGAAGAGTCAGGCCAGCTGGATCACTAAAGGACAAAAAGTACAGTCTGGCCTAGTCTGGTAACTGGTGACTGGAACTCGTGACTTATCCCAGTCGTGAGTGACTCGCCAGTGCACCCTGTTTTGTTGAAAAGTGACTTTTCACATTCTATCACATACCTTACTATAAATACCGATATACCCACGAAATGTAGAGAGCTTCTAGAGAGAATTTTGAGAGAAAAACCCTAAAGTAAAACAAGATTGATTCATCCACAATCTTATACACTTCATTCTCCAAATTCCTCTACTATCACCCTCTCTATTGTCATACCCATGAGAGGATCATAAACCAAATCCTTACTTCACCAAATTCAAAGTAGTGAGAAGGTTCTTGGTGTTTGGGAAGCAGTTCAAGAGAGAATCAATTCATATTGGTTGATGCAATGGGCTAATTGCGGGATTCGGAAAGCTAGAAAAGACACGATTCGGCGTAACCTTGTTAGAGTAAGAGGCTTGGAGGGCTTATGTGCATTGGGTAGATTAGCAAACTACTCTAAACCATTAATTAATCACAACCAATAGAAATTATAATCTAAGAGTAAAAGGAAGAAAGATGCAAACGCAAGATCACACCGGCACGTGTTATCGAAGAGGAAATCGAAGAACTCGACGAAAAACTTCTCCGCCGCCCTCTAAGCAGTAAATGATCCATAAGAAAATCAGTTGGGATACATGAATAGCAATAGACCCTCCAAGCCTAATCTACCCAATGCACCTAAGCCCTCCAAGCTTCTTGCTCCAGTAAGGTTATGCCAAACTGTGTCTTCTCTAACTTTTCAGATCTCGTAATTAGCCCATTGCATCAACTAATATGATTTGGTTCTCTCTTGAACTGCTTCCCAAATGCCTAGAACCTTTTCACTACTCTGAATTTGGTGAGGTAAGGATTTGGTTTACGATCCTCTCATGGATATGACAATGGTGATGGTGAGAGTAAAAGAATTTGGAGAATCAAGTGTATAAGATTGTGGATGAATCAATCTTGTTTTTCTTTGGGATTTTTCTCTCAAAATTCTCTCTAGAAGCTCTCTACATTTCATGGGCATATGGGTATTTATGGTAGGGTATGAGATGGAATGTGAAAAGTTACTTTTCAGCAAAACAGGGTGTAGTGGCGAGTTACTCGCGACTGGGATGAGTCGCGAGTTCCAGTCGCCAATTACCAGACTAGGCCAGACTGTACTTTTTGTCTTGTAGTGATTTAGCTGGCCTGACTCTTCATCTTCCTGCATGTTTCACATGTGTGCTTCATTTTGGTGAGTCACCACTCGCGAGTCACCTTCTTATTGCACACTCTTGATCAAATCTTCATACTTTCTCACACACAACCCTTACATTATTCCTACCTAAATACATGGTTTCTAAATGCTGAATTACAAGCAAATTTGACATGAAATAAAGACAACACATAGTTGGATAAATTCAACTTTACAATCTCCCCCTTTAGCTATTTCGTGACAAAACCCTAAAACAGATTCTAGACTTAAAAATATGAGTTGGGAACAGTTGCCAAAACTCACTCACACTTAATTCTAGATCTGTGAAGCTCTTGAACCATACCAACAAGTCTCCTGAAAACAATATTACAAAATGCACTCATTCAATTCATTGTAAGTGATAAATTTAGAATGCATATGGAGCAAGCACAATACGATTAAGCAAGTATGAATATGATAATAAAGCATAACTTGACCATACAAGAACAATTACTATAAATAGTGACTACAACAAACATTCACACGATGAATGAACATCCGAACATGCAAGCAAATAAGCTCAATCCAAAGTATCATTTACATGTCCAACACTCAACCGATGCAAGAACACTAAAGCAAGAAGTATTAGGTTTAAATTGCATCAAGGATACAAGATCCAACAAGGGCACAAGTGTATTAAAGAAAATGCAAGACATTAACTAAAAATACTAAACTACATAAGCAAGGGTACATAAAAACATAGTCTAAATAACTAAAATATCCAAGTATCCATGACACAAAGTATCCAAGTATTTTAAAAACAAAATACTAAAACCATAGAGTACTAAATCAAAGTGCTGTGAAAACCATAATAAAAAATTTAAAAACCATAAACCATAACAACCATAAGCTAAAACCAACTAGCAACCAATACTATTTACTCCCCCTCAATATAAGCTCCCCCTCAAGAGCTACCATATTACTCCCCCTTTTTGATCGGAATGGCCAAAGGGCTAAGGCTGGTGAGTAAAGTTGTCAAACTTGATTGCCAACACGTTGATTTGGTCCTGGAGAGCTACAAGTCTGTTGGAATGCTCATCTGCTACATCTCGAAGACCATCAATCCTTTCAAGTATGATCTAAAAAGTATTGGGAGGAATTGTTGATGATGATGATGCTCCTCTCTTACCTTGACCACCACCATGTCTTGGAAGAGGTTGTTGTCCTTCCACTTCAGTCTCTTCAGCATGTTCATCTCTAGAAAGTCGAACCCTACTTCTTAGGATTGTTTAAGAGTTGATGGGAGGAGTTAGAGGCATTAGGCCTATATGTTGTGGAGTCTCCACACCTTTGTTATGAAGAATCCTCATTATAAAATTTGGGACAACAAGCTTTGATCTTGAGGTCATCTTTGTGGACTCTATAATGATGTTGTACAAGTGTGCACTAATGTTAATGTAGGTGTTCTCCCAAAGCTCCATGAGGAAAATGGCTCTAGCATTGTTAATGGTTGTCAACTTCTTGACCGGATACAAGTTGTACATCATGATATATGTTAAGCATCTCAAATCCAAGGGAAAGGAGGTTTTGTTAAGGCTTCTTCCTTCCCTATGGCCACCAAGGTGAAGTTGCACAGATTCTAGAGAGAGCATTCTATCCTTGAATAGAGTGAACCCTTCATGATTTTTTTTCTTCAAATCCAAGCATAGCGTTAATGTCCTCAATGTCAAGGATGAACTTATGACCTCTAACCCAGCACTCTATGTGTTCCTTTTTGAGTGAAGCATTAGTGTAAAACTCTCTGATCAAAGGATCACAAATTTCGGGGAATTCGCCAATAAGTTTATCTCAGACCCGTCCTTCAAAACAACTAGGAATGAAGGAATTCTGAAGATCATTAAGATACACTTGTCCCTCCTGAATGATTGGAGCTATTTTGAATTGAAGGGCATATCTCTCAAAATGTTGAGGGGAGCGAAACAATCTGTCATTATGGTGCTTTCTCTTATCACCACGTCAAGCAATAGTTTTTCAAGGAGCCATCTACAAACCATAGCAGTAAAGACCATAAAAACAGAACACAATGAATGGAAACAAACTCGGTTATACACAAGTTAGTACCAAAAACAAAAACTATGAATTAAACCATAAAAACTGAAATTTACAGAGCAATTAAAAAAAAAATTGAAATGTGAAGATGCTAGACATCAAAGCATGATATAATCATGGCATTAGACACACAACACGTCAAAGATTGTGTGTGTGTGTGTGCATCATTTGGAAAAGTATGCATATAAGAGGCATGAAATCATGCAAGGGGAAAAGTGTGAAACGCATAACCATTACTTGTTCCAAATATGGAAACATGATTATCCCCAAATTTTGTACTCGACGGAGTCCAAAATTACATACAAAAACATCTAAATAGACATTTTATCAACAAAATGGTATGCACACCACAACACAAAACATTGTATAATGCATGAGCATGTAATAATCTTGACAGAAATACGAAATACAAGCATTATCATAACATTCTCAACAAAACCCATATATCAATTTCATCAAAAACTACAAAAACCCATGTTCTTCAACAATATTTCAATATCTCAACAAAACCAAAAAATCCATGAAATAGAATGCTTTAAACTTGAAATAAAGTAAAAATGAGTGAAAACTTATACCTTTTCTTGGATTTAGAGCGAAGATTGAAGAGAATAATGGAGGTTTTTGGAGTGAAAAAAAGGTGGTTTTGAGATAGGGAGAGGTGGAGAAGACAAAGGGACAAACACGTGATGGGAGGGAAAGTGAAAATTTTTGCAAAACTGTTTGATTTTTAACCTTATTTTTGCAAAATACATGTTTTTTGTAACTCAACTGACTCGCGAATAAGTCGCCAAAAACTCTTAAACCTAGATTTTGAGAAAGTTTTTCTAAATCTTTTTCGTGATTGGGACTTACACTTGCGAAATAGTCGTGAGTGAGTCGCGAATGCCTTGGGTTGGAAAACTGAAAAATCAATTTTTCTGAAAAATTTGAAAATTTTCTAAGTCTTTTTCACGATTGAGTAGACCACTTGTGAGTTACTCACGAGTGAGTTGCGAACTCCTCGGGTTTTCAAAATTTTGCAAAACAAATCCTGGGGATTTTTACGGTTGATCTCACGATTAGAGCATAACTCACGAGTGAGTCGCGAGAATGCAGAGTTGCAAATTTTTAGAATTTTGTGAAATTTTTCAAATCAAAATACTTTCCAAAAACAACTAAAACACTCAAAATTCTTTTTGGGTTTGATCAACAGATGCTTAAGTATGTACATCACATTTAATCAAGTACAATCACACAAATGAATAAGACCTTCATTGAACATAGACATGTGTGATGTGAGTGAGTGTCAATTATGAGATAGTTCTTAGTCTAATGTGAAGCTTCAATGATTAATTCAACCATGTTAGACACAACTAGCACTAGGTAGAGTAACCTATCTTAATTGTAGAAATGAACATATATGACCTCTTACATAAACTTGATTACATTAAGTTAGAAGCTTTTCATTTGGCTTCTTTTCTTTTGATAAGATTTGATCATTTTGATCTTTACATCTCTTTTTGAGATCGATACTTAAAATTTTTGATATTTTAATTTGATGAGTAAGCCTTTGGCTTTTGGCACCATACATTTTTAAATACATGTCACTTTCCCTTTTTCCAAGTCAAATACTAGTTTGTGCGATGACTTTTCAGCTCATTATCTCTTTTCGAGATTTGACATTGGTTAAGCTTTTAAGCAAAAAATATAGTGGAAAGAGATATAGGCACAAGTCTATGCATGTCTCAAGATCAACAAAACTATTGAATAATCATTCATGACAAGTTTGAAAATCTATTTACAACAAACACATAGATGTTAAGATGTTTCCCACAAAGATACAAGTGCATAAAGAACTAGCTAAGCTCATTACTGCACAAAGTCATTAGTGTGGAGGTACAAGGCTAAACATGCATGTAACAATGCACAACACCGCCAATCAAACTTTTTGGATTTTATACTTTTTAAGTGTTTTTGGATTTTTAACACAAAACAAAGTAAAGAATGATCAAAATCAACAAACAACCAAAGCTTTTAAACAACAAAACAATTAAAAACACGAAACCAACAAAGTAGTGTGTGCTTAACTCAATTAAGAACAATTCAAGATAGATATGTAAAACACACAACACTTATGAGTTTCAAGGAATGATACCGACACCGATGGTCTTACGGAGCGATTCGAATCGAGGACCATCGAGTGGTTTGGTGATGATGTTTGCCTTTTGGTTGCCCTTGTGAATGAATTCAAGACATATGATTTTATCTTCCACCAAATCACGGATGAAGTGATAGCGAACCTCTATGTGCTTGGACTTTGAGTGCTGAATAGGATTCTTGGAAAGATTTATGGCACTAGTGTTGTCACAGGACACACTCATCATTTCTTGAGGAATCCCATAGTCATGAAGAAGTTTCTTCATCTAAAGAAGTTGAGTACAACAACTCCTAGCAGCCATATACTCAGCTTCAGTTGTAGATAGAGATACCAAGTTTTGCTTCTTACTAATCCATGATACAAGATTATTTCCGAGATAGAAATATCCGCTCAAAGTGCTTTTTCGATCATCAACACTTCCTACCTAGTCTGCGTCCGAGTAACCGGCTAGATAATCATTAGAGTCTTTTAAGTACCATAGACCATACTCGGGAGTGCAATTAATATAGCGTATGATTCTCTTCACAACTGTCAAGTGAGACTCCTTAGGAGCTGCTTGATAACGAATTCATACTCCCAGACTAAACGCAATGTTTGGCCTGCTTGTAGTGAGATATTGGAGACTTCCAATGATACTCCTATACAAAGTTGGACTTACTTCTACCCTGAAAGAATCAAGACTAAGCTTGGTAGATGAACTCATGGGAGTGGAGGCATGCTTTTTGGAATCTAGTTCAAACTTTTTGACAAGATTTCTTGCATATTTTTCTTGAGAGATGAATATACTATCCTTCCATTGTTTAACTTGAAGACCCAAGAAAAATGTAAGTTCCCCGACCATACTCATTTCGAATTCCTTCTTCATTTCTTCAGAAAACTCTATAGCAGGGGCGTCTATGGTGGCTCCAAACATTATGTCATCAACATACACTTGAGCTACAAAGAGATAGTTCTCATCTTTCTTCACAAACAATGTCCGGTCGGCATACCCTCTTTGAAATCCTCTATCCAAGCGATAATTTGTAAGCCGATCATATCATGCTCTAGGTGCTTCTTTCAATCCATAGAATGCCTTCTTTAATCTCAAAACATGATCCGGGAAGTGAGGATCTTGGAAACCTTTGGGTTATTTAACAGAGACTTCTTCATTAAGGAACCTATTAAGAAAGGCACATTTCACATCCATTTGGTAGAGTTTGAAGGCCATAATACATGCAATGGACAAAAGGATGCGAATAGACCCAAGTCTAGCCACGGGGACAAAGGATTCATCAAAATCTACTCCTTCCACTTGAGTATAACCTTGTGCCACCAACTGAGACTTATTTCTTATTATCTAACCATCCTTATCGGTCTTATTTTTGAAAATCCACTTGGTGCCAATGACATGAGTCTCTTTGGGCCTTGGGACAAGTTCCCATATGTCATTCCTCACAAATTGATTCAGTCCTTCATACATTGAATCCACCCAGTTCTCATTTTGAAAAGCTTCTTCTACCATTTTTTGCTCAAATTGAGCAAGGTAGCAATGATAAGTCATATGGTTTGCAACAAGCGTGCTCCCTTTTCTAAGACGAAGACCTTCAACTAGAGAACCGATAATGTTACTTTCAGGATGATTTTTACCCACTCTAGATGATGGCTTCTTTAAGGTGGACACTTCATCATTCTGGGAGATAGGACCACCGATAATTGCTATGGAGTGGTGCCTATGCCAAATATCTCTTGTAGGAGTGCCTGAGTCGATGTGTTGGAACTTTGGCATTGAAGACTCAGCCATGCAAACTTCAAACAAATGGCGAAAGTATCCAAACTTGAAGCCGTTGTGGGGCTCCCAAAATTTGGGAAGGTGGAGAAGACCATTTGTGGCGCTTGTCAAATGGGAAAACAAACAAAGGCGAATCATCAATAGGTGAATGTGATCTCTACATCACATTCCTTAGAACTTCTCCATGTTGATTTAATGAAACCCACAAGAACGGAAAGCTTAGGAGGAAAACAGTATATTATGGTTATTGTTGATGATTTCTCAAGATACACATGGGTGGAATTTCTTAGAGAGAAATCGGAAGCATGTGAGAAGATGGAGACTCTTTGTAAGAAGCTTCAAAATGAGAAAGGTGTACCAATTTTCAAGATAAGAAGTGACCATGGCAAGAAGTTTGAGAATGCAAAATTTGAGTTTTTTTTTTTAAGAAGAATGGGATCATGAAAGAGTTTTCAGCTCCTAAAACTCCATAACAAAATGGCGTGGTTGAAAGAAAGAAACGAGTGATTCAAGAAATGACAAGAGTTACTAAGTTATGCTACTCAACAAGCAAATTCCTCAAAAGTTTTGGGGGGAAGCTGTGAACATCTCATGTCACATTGGCAATAGAATATTCTTTTGAGCAGGAACAAAGAAGACCGCATATGAAATTTGGAATGGGAAGAAGCCAAAAGTGAAATACTTCCGAGTCTTTGGGAGTAAGTGTTACATTCTAAATGATCAGGAAAACCTTGGAAAATTTGATGCAAAGAGTGATGAAGGTATCTTTCTCGAGTACTCAACCACTAGCTAGGCATATAGAGTCTTCAACAAGAGAACAAAAATGGTGATGGAGTCCATCAATGTGGTTATTGATGATGCCATAACAAACGTAGCAAATGATGATAGTGGAGAAGGAACAAGCTCTAGAGAAGCTATCGTTGAGATTGAAGCCAAAGGTGTTGAAGTGGAAGAACGTTCACCGAAAAGAGAATCTACTCTCGTAAACTCTAGAATGGAGACTAGATCACTGTCTAGATCCCCAAGCCCTCTCACCCTTCCGAAAGTTCATTCTCCTATCTCTCGGAATGATGAAGCATCCACCTCAAAGAAGCCATCATCTAGGGTGGTTAAAAATATCTACCAGTTCTCTAGATGAAGGTCTTCATCTTAGAAAAGGGAGCACACTTGTTGCAAACCATGTGACTTATCATTGCTACCTTGCTCAATTTAAGCCAAAAAGGGTAGAAGAAACTCTTCGAGATGAGAATTGGGTGGATTCAATACATGAAGAACTGAATCAATTTATGAGGAATGACGTATGGGAACTTGTTCCAAGGCCTAAAGACACTCATGTCGTTGGCACTAAGTGGGTTTTCAAAAATAAGACTAATGAGGATGGTGAGATAATAAAAAATAAGTATCGGTTGGTGGCTCAAGGTTACACTTAAGTGGAAGGAGTAGATTTTGATGAATCACTTGCCCCCATGGCTAGACTTGAGTCTATTCGCATCCTTTTGTCCATTGCATGTATTATGGACTTCAAATTCTACCAAATAGACGTGAAATGTGCATTTCTCAATGGGTTCCTTAATGAAGAAGTCTTTGTTTAAACACCCCAAAGGTTTCCAAGATCCTCACTTCCTGGATCATGTTTTGAGATTGAAGAAGGCATTCTATGGATTGAAATAAGCACCTAGAGTATGGTATGATCGGCTTACAAATTATCTCTTGGATAGAGGATTTCAAAGAGGGTATGCTGACCGGACATTGTTTGTGAAGAAAGATGAGACCTATCTCCTTGTAGCTTAAGTGTAAGTTGATGACATAGTGTTTGGAGCCACTATAGATGCCCGTGCTATAGAGTTTTTTGAAGAAATGCAGAAGAAATTCAAAATAAGTATGGTGGGGAACTTACGTTTTTCTTGGTTCTTCAAGTTGAACAAAGGAAGGATGCTATATTCATCTCTCAAGAAAAATATGCAAGAAATCTTGTCAAGAAGTTTGGTCTAGATTCCAAAAAGCATGCCTCCACTCCCATGAGTTCATCTACCAAGCTTAGTTTTGATTCTTCCAGTGCAGAAGTAAGTCCAACTTTGTATAGGAGCATCATTGGAAGTCTCCTATATCTCACTGCAAGCAGGCTGGACATTGCGTTTAATATGGGAGTATGTGCTTGTTATCAAGCAGCACCTAAGAAGTCTCACTTGAAGGTTGTGAAGAGAATATATTAATGGCACTCCGGAGTATGGTCTATGGTACTCAAAAGACTCTAATGATTATCTAGCTGGTTACTCGGATGCAGATTGGGCAAGAAGTGTTGATGACCGAAAGAGAACTTCAAGCGGATGTTTCTATCTCGAAAACAATCTTGTATCATGGATGAATGAGAAGCAGAACTCGATATCTCTATCTACAACTAAAGCCGAGTATATAGCTGCTGAAAGTTGTTGTACTCAACTGCTTTGGATGAAAAAACTTCTTCATGACTATGGGATTCCTCAAGAAATGATGAGTGTGTTCTTTGACAACACTAGTGCCATAAATTTTTCCAAGAATCCTGTTCAGCACTCAAAGTCCAAGCACATAAAGATTTGCTATCACTTCATTTGTGATTTGGTGGAAGCTACAATCGTATGTCTTGAATTCATTCACATGGACAACCAAAAGGCGGACATCTTCACCAAACCTCTTGATGGTCCTCGGTTCGAATTGCTCCGTAAGACCATCGGTGTCAGTATCATTCCTTGAAACTCATGTGTGTTGTGTGTTTTACATATCTATCTTGAATTGTTCTTAATTGAGTGAAGCACACACTACTTTATTGGTTTCATGTTTTTAAATTTTTTTTTGTTTAAAAGCTTTGGTTGTTTGTTGATTTTGATCATTCTCTTCTTTGCTTTGTGTCAAAAATCCAAAAACACATAAAAAGTTTAAAATCCAAAAAGTTTGATCGGCAGTATTGTGCATTATCACATGCATGTTTAGCTACTAATAGCTTTGTGCATTAATGAGCTTAGCTTATTCTCTATGCACTTGTATCTTTGTGGGAAATAGCTTGACATCTATGTGATTGTTGTTAATAGATCTTTAAACTTGTCATGAATGATTAGTTAATAGTTTTGTTGATCTTGAGACATGCGTAGACTTGTGCCTATATTTCTTCCCACTTTTTTTTTTTTTTTTTGGTTGCTTAAAAGCTCAACCAATGTCAAATCTCAAAAATAGATGATGAGCTGAAAAAGCCGTCGCACAAACTAGTATTTGACTAGAAAAAAGGGAAAGTGGCATGTATTTAAAATGTATGGTGCTAAAAGCCAAAGGCTTATTCATAAAATTGAAATATAAAAAATTTCAGGCATTGGCCTCAAAAAGAGATGTAAAAATCAAAATGATCTAATGTTATCAAAAGAAAAGAAGCCAAATGAAAAGCTTCTAACTCAATGTAATCAAGTTTATGTGGGAGGTTATATATGTTCATTTCTACAATTGAGATAGGTCACTCTACTTAGTGCTAGTTGTGTATGACTTGGTTGAATCGATCATTGAAACTTCACATCAGAGTAAGGACTATCTCATAATCGATACCCACCCACATCACACATGTTTATGTTTAATGAATGCCTTATTCATTTGTGTTATTGTAATTGATAAAATGTGATGTACATACTCAAGCATCTGTTGATCAAACCCCAAAAGATTTTTGAGTGCTTTAGTTGTTTTTGGAAAGTATTTTGATTTAAAAAATTTCACAAAAATCCAAAAATTTGCAACTCAGCATTTTCGCGACTCATTGACAAGTCATACTCAAGTCGTGAGATTGGCCGCGAAAATCCCAGAATTTGTTTTACAAAATTTTGAAAACCCAAGGGGTTCGTGAGTAACTCGCGAGTGGTCTACTCCTTTGCAAAAAAGTCTTAGAAAAATTTCAAAATTTTCAAAAAAATTGATTTTTCAGTTTTCCAACCTAAGGCATTCGCGACTCACTCACAACCATTTGGCGAGTTTAAGTCCTAGTTGCGAAAAAAGAATTTGAATTTTTTTTTTCAAAATCTGGGTTTAAGGGTTTTCGGTGACTCACTTGGCGACTCATTCGCGAGTCAGTTGAGTCACGAAAAATGCATGTTTTGCAAAAATAGGGTTAAAAATTAGATAGTTTTTCAAAACTTTTCACTTTCCCTCGCATCACGTGTTTGTCCCTTTGTCTTCTCCGCCTCTCTCTATCTCAAAACCACCTTTTTCACTCCAAAAACTACTATTATTCTCTTCAATCTTCACTCCAAATCCAAGAAAATGTATAGGTTTTCACTCCTTTTTACTTTATTTCAAGTTTAAAGCATTCTATTTCATGGATTTGTTGGTTTTGTTGAGATATTGAAATATTGTTGAAGAACATGGGTTTTTGTAGTTTTTGATGAAATGAGAATGATGTTATAATACTTGTTTTTAATGTTTCTATCACAATTATTGCATGCTCATGCATTATACAATGTTTTGTGTTATGGTGTGCATACCATTTTGTTGATAAAATGTCTATTTAGATGTTTTTGTGTGTAATTTTGGATTCCGTCGAGTACAATATTTGAGGATAATTATGTTTCCATGTTTAGAACAACTAATGGTTATGTGTTTCACACTTTTCCCCTTGCATGATTTCATGCCTCTTATATGCACACTTTTCCATATGATGCACACACACACACATAAAATCTTTGACATGTTGTGTGTCTAATGCCATGATTATATCATGCTTTAATGTTTAGCATGTTCACATGTTTTTTTTTTTTTTTTTTTTTTTTTTTTTTTTTTTTTTTAAATAGCTCTTAAAATTTTAGTTTTTACGGTTTAATTCATAGTTTTTGTTTATGGTACTAACTTGTTGCTAATCAAGTTTGTTGCCGTTTGTTTTCATCTTGCTCTTTGCTATTTCATGATCTCTGCTTAAAGATGTCTCCTTTCAAAAAGTCAGCAGTGAAAGGAAGCAGTAGCAAAAGGAAGGAACCAGTCATTGACCTCACTAGTTTCTCCCTTAAGTCAAAGAAAACTCGATCTTCAGCTAGAGTTTTTGATGACATCCGATTTAGATCCTATACTGCATTTCAAGCATATTCAAGCTACTTCAAAAGTGCCCCCATGGTAACTGAATGGGTTGTTGAGCAAACTACTCTTCTTGATACAAACATTCCTAAATGGCTCACTTTTAAGGATTGGAACTACCTTTTATCGAATCTTGATGATCCTTATGAAGAGCTTGTGAAAGAGTTTTATGTGAATGCCCTTTTTGATGGAGAAGAGCTACAATGTTGGGAGAGAGGAAAGGACTTCACTATAACGCCTTCATATCTTGCTCTCATTCTGAACATTAATCGACCAATGTTTGTAAAACCACCGATGTATAATGAGATGGAACCAGATCTTGAAATTTTTCGTGATGCTTTCGGAGAAAATTTGGATGTGTCTTCAAATGGGAAATCAATTGGCCCGTCATCTTTATCTCCCGAGTTAAGGTTGCTCACAACAATAATGTTTCGTAATCTCTATCCTCTCTTGAGCACCGGATATATGAATCTTGGTCAGACTTTATTTCTTCATGACTTGATTACCGATGAAGAAATTGATGTATGCTCTCTCATATCTTTCGCATTTTGGTCAAAACTGCTAAGAGGATGGCCTCTAGGAATTGTCTTCCATTTTCTTGCCTCATCACAAAGATATTGAAACTAAAAGGAGTACCCATAATGGAAGATGAGTTTCCTCAATCAAAGCAAAGACCAATCAACATTAGCACTCTCAATGCTATAAGAGGCCATGCCCGAAAGAATGTCAAGCAAGAGAGTAATGCTCCTCAAGGTGATACAAGCTCTAGCTCACACTCCTATGATGAGAAGTTGGACAACATCATGGCTTCTGTGCAAGACATTTGCACAAAATTGTCCGGCCTCACAACTATCATGTACTTTCAGGACACTTGCTTTGAGACAAAGTTTACCTCTCTCCAAACTCAATTGGATCAAATCCAAAGGAAGTTAGAAGAAAATGATGACTAGCTATTCCATGACAAAAAGGGGGAGATGGTGTTCATGATAGGGTGAGAGCTATCATAGGGGGAGAGAGCTAAATCAAAGGGGGAGCAAGCAATGAAAGAGCAAGCAATCAAACAACAAGCTCTTCTAGTTTTTCTTTGTTGCTATTACTAGTCCATATTCATATTTCATATTTTAAGCTTATGTTATGATACTTTTATGTACCCTTGCTTATGTAGCTTAGTACTTTTAGTTAATTTCTTGCATTTTCTTTAGTACACTTGTGCCCTTGTTGGATCTTGTATCCTTGATGCAATTTAAACCTAATACTTCTTGCTTTAGTGTTTTTGCATTGGTTGAGTGTTGGACATGCAAATGATACTTTGTATTGAGCTTATTTGCTTGTATGTCCAGATGTTCATTCACCGTGTGAATGTTCATTGTTGTCACTATTTATAGTGATTGTTCTTGTATGGTCAAGTTATTCTTCCTTATCATATTCATACTTGCTTGATTTTATTGTGCTTGCTTCATATGCATTCTAAGTTTTCCGCTTATAATGAACTTAATGAGTGCATTTTGTGATTTTGTTTTTAGAAGACTTTTTCATATGGTTCAAGAGCTTCACAGATCTAGAATTAGGTGTAAGTGAGTTTTGGCAACTATTCCCAACTCGCATTTTTAAGTCTAAAGTATGTTTTAGGGTTTTGTCACGAAATAGCCAAATGGGGAGATTGTAAAGTTGAATTTATTCAACTATGTGTTGGCTTTATTCCGTACCAAATTTGCTTGTAATTCAGCATTTAGAAATTTTATATTTAGGTGGGAATAATATAAGGGTTGTATGTAAGAGAGTGTGAAGATTTGATCAAGAGTGTGCAACAAGAAGGTGGCTCGTGACTAGACTCGCGATTGACTTGTGAGTGGTGACTCGCCAAAATGAAGCACACGTGTGAAGCGTGCAAAAAGATGAAGAGTCAGGCTAGCTAGATCACTATAGGACAAAAAGTACAGTCTGGCCTAATCTGGTAATTTGCGATTGGAACTCGCGACCCATCCCAGTCGCGAGTGACTCACCATTGCACCCTGTTTTGCTAAAACGTGACTTCACATTTCATCTCATACCCTACTATATAAATACCTTTATACCCACAAAATGTAGAAAGCTTCCACAGAGAATTTTGAGAGAGAAACCCTAGAAAAAACAAGATTGATTCATCCACAATCTTATACACTTGATTCTCCAAATTCCTTTACTCTCACCCTCTCCATTGTCATATCCATGAAAGGATCATAAACCAAATCCTTGCCTCACCAAATTCAGAGTAGTGAGAAGGTTCTTGGTGTTTGGGAAGCAAATCAAGAGAAAACCAATTCATATTGGTTGATGCAATGGGCTAATTGCAGGATCCGGAAAGCTAGAGAAGACACGGCTCGGCGTAACCTTATTGGAGCAAGAAGCTTGGAGGGTTTAAGTGCATTGGGTAGATTAGGCTTGGAGGGTTTATTACTATTCATGTATCCCAACTGATTTTCTAGTGGATCATTTACCACTTGGAGGGCAGCAGAGAGGTTTTTCGCTGAGTTCTTCGGTTTCCTCTTTGATAACATGTGCCGATGTTATCTTGTATTTGCATCTCTCTTTCCCTTACTCTTAGCTTTTAATTTTTGCTGGTTATGATTAATTAATGGCTTAGAGTAGTTTGCTAATTTGGGTATTGCTTATATTTCATATTCTGCACATATATTGTTTGAATATAAGCTTGTTTTGGAAAATTTGTTTTTGGGGTCTAAACATTCACAAGTGTTTTATACACTAAGTGAGTTTTCACAAATTATTACACTCCTTTTTCTTCAAGCTCTATATTGAACCAAAAGCAATTGAAATCTATTTTGTTATTCAGTTGATATGAACCTAACGATGGGTACCATTTATTCATGCAATAAAGGACTAGTTTCAAATTGAAATTTGGGCTTGATAATGCTGCATATAGGTTATACATGAGTGGCACAAAATTCTTGTGATATTTAGGCCAACATTTAGCACATAATTTTTAAGATCATTCCAAGATCCATCATTGATATTGTAGGTAAAGAAATCACTATCTTCACCATTCCCCTCCCTCAATCTCAATTCATCACCATCCCCTAAGTTTAGTTCAAATTCATCCCATTGCCCCAAGCTCGAACTAAAGCTCAGTTTGAAGACAATAATTTCTTTTTTTTGGGCTAAAAAGCAGAAATCATATAATCTGAATTAATTTCAGATGGAGGATTTGTTAAGCTTGTCCACTTACCCAAATTGGAGTAAAAAACCTCCATCCAGCCCTCATTGCCTTTTGGTTTGAAACTATCCAAACCACCTAACACATATAGCTTTCCATCTGCGACTAGTGTGTGAGGGAGAGACTAGAGAGAGAGTGAGAGGGGTTTGTTACTTTTATGGAATATATAAAGAAGGTTGGGTTGGTCTTCTTCTAAAAATAAAAGATAAAAAAAATTGGATCAACCGGACTAAATGGTGGTGGGTTATTTTTATCACTAGTCGATGTCCCACACAATGCGAGGTGCATTTTCAAAATTTTTGTAAGAAATTATCCTATAACCCATTGGGTTCATCATTACTATTATTGTTAGTCATGATTAATCTACTAAGTTTGCCAGTAAATTTATACTAAATCCTAGTCCCTAACCTTTTTTTTTTTTTTTTTTAAATTCCAAAGCTGGGTATCCTTTGTCATGAATTGTAAGAATGGAAAGCAGACAAATGCATCTTACAATTAATGAAAGTTGGAAAGTAAGAGAATGACATTCTGATATTGGTGATGAGATGATTTAGATTGTAACCTTCGTATGTATGATTGTAGCTATTCCCCTCCCCCCCCCCCCCCCCCAAAAAAAAAGAGAACTCGGTTGGCTTTTTGCTACTCTAGTAGGGGATATTAAAAGGGAATACGATCAACTAAACAAATAATGATTTATAAGTTGTAATTATAGTCTTTGCAAATTATGTGATAGAAGGTTATATAATCTATAATCTCTTTTTAGCTTATGGGATAGCTTATTGTGGACACTGCCATGTGATGCCCCTCTAAAAGGGTTTTTAGAAAGAAAGATTAGTCTGAAAGTTTTTATTGGAGATCATAGGTTTTGGAAAGTGGAGGAATCGCCACATGTTTTACATTTTTATAAAGGTAAAATAAGATAAGAAATAAAAACAATTTTTATTTGATTGACTCGATGGATAAGAAAAATAGTCTATGTTTCATCAAAGATGAGTTCGTGGTCAAATTATGTTGTGGGAATGTGTGAGACATTCAAGCACACCCGCTATGCCTACCGATCTCTACTAAGTAAGTAGGGGTTATTTTTGTGATCAATTAATTATTCGACGGACACATTATTATTAACCAAATTTATTTCATCAAATCAAGTAGTTAATTTTATGGCATAGTGACCTAAAGCTGAATCATAGGATGAGACAAACAATGATAAAAGAAACAACGTTAAAAAAAAGAAAAAGAAATTAAAAACATGTGTAAGCAACAGGAATAACAATTATATTATACTTTCATCTAAACTTAACTCTTATTTTCTATTGTTATTATTTGTGAATAGAAAAAGTTAAACTTATTTTAGCCTTCGATTTTATTATAGAGAAAAGATATTTGTTAAAAATCGGATCAGCCCATGAATGCACGTGGGCTTTTTTTTTTTTTTTTTTTTTTTTCTTAACTCTTATTTGATATAAGGTGCATTTTTAAACCATAAGTTATCTTCAAAAAAAAAACCATAAGTTTAGAATTGAAGCCAGCCACCACCGGGCCTTGTAGCCCAAGTGGTATCCGGTTCCTTAAGTGACCACTAGCTCGGCGGTTCAATCCCCCGAATAAACAATTACCCAGCAAAAAAGAAAAAAACAAAAAGAAAAAAAGAATTGAGGCCAGCCCACAATATTATCAACTCTTCTATCTTTACAACTCTCTTTACACTCTTAGCCACTGGACCTCCATAGCTGAAAGCTTAAAGGTTGCCTTGAGCCACCATTGGCAGTGGCACCCTTTCTCACTCAAGCCCCACTCTCTTTTTCTCTTATCAAGCTCAGCCCAAGGTCGAAACTCTCTTCTCTCTTTTTTTATTTTTTATTTTTTTTAAATTGTTTGTGGGTTTGGGTATTCGGTTGATTTAGGGATTGGTTCTCTGTGGGTTGTAGAGATTTGGGGTTTTGGGTTTGGGTGCCTGTATGTATGTTTTTTGTGTGTGTGTGTGTGTGTGTGTGTGTGTGGGTAGGTGTGTACTCATGAATGTGTGAGTTGTGCGTTTAAAATGCCACCATGTAATGTGTAGGTGTGTGAAATCTTATTTCAAGCATGCTGTTATCAATATTACACTGTCACAGTCAATAAAGTATTTAAACATGAACATAGAACTATAATTTTTTTTTTCCAAATGACCTTAAATATCAAACATTTTTGTTAGTTGTTAGGTTTCAAAACAATGTTGGAAATTAACATCTCGAGTTTTTAAAACTCGAGATCCGGTTAGAACTCGAGTTTTAAAAACTCGATTTTTGGTGTTTGTCATACCCTTACGTGGACAAATTTTTCCAAGTGAACCAAATTTAGCCACGTGAAAATTGAGTTTATAAGACTCAAAATCTGCACACTATACACCCTCAGCCACTTTCAAACGCCTCACTCAAACACTCTCAGTCTCTTAGTCTCTCAAACACTCTCTCAAAGTTCAAACACTCTCACTCAAACACCCAAATTAGTCACCCTCAACCCCTTGGCGTGCAACAAAACTCACCCTCACCCTCAAACGCTCTCCTCTTTCCTCACAATCGACTTCATACGATCCCCTCACCCATACCTTCAAAATCCGTTTTGTCCCTACCAACGGAAGTTCAGATTTTTTCAAGTTTGAAGGTATGTTTTCTCATTTGTATGTTCATTTATAGAGAATTGAGATATGAGGAATAATTTGTGATGTGGTAAAGGTATTTTTTTTCTTATAAAAATGTGAGCTTTTTAAATAATTATTCCATCTAGGTTTCTTTTTTTTCCCCACAAAATTTGGCCTTTTTTGGTTTATTTTGTGAGATTGTAGCTTTTGATATAAGGAATTTGCACTGGAATTAATGACTGTTTCCTACATTTTAAGCTGGGCAGTTTCAGATTTTTTTTTGTTTTTGAAAATCTTTCCTTTTTCATTTATTTAATTTGTTTTTTTGGTAATAAATTTTTTAATTTTTAGCTGAAATATTGTTGTAATGTATTTAAAATTTTCATATATAATTAAAAGAACAAGTATCATTGAATTTAAGTTTGTTTGTAATTCTGAGGATCTTTGTAGCTACAGTGGTGAATTTGTGTAAAGACCTTATTTGTTCCTTAAAGATGACAACATTTCACATAATTTGCAAATTTGGGTTTGCAAGCATTCATATGTAGGTTTAAATAAGAATCCTTTTAAGGAATGTGGTGATTTTAATACGTAAAGTTTGCATTTTTTTGTGTTATTTTATTGATATTGCAGCCTGCATATTTACAAATATTATGTGCTAAATTAATTTCCATCTGGGTCTGTATAATTAGGTATTAGAAGAAGAAATTGGACAAAAAGGACAAATCCTTAGATTCATTATGAAGGAGATTCGGGTTTCATCTCAACTTTTGAGGATATAGTTGTATAGACAATAATTTGGATTTGGATTTTTATTATTTAAAGTTATTTATATCTCCCACTTTCCAAGATTTACTTGGCAGTGGGATCTTGTTAGGACCAAAAATTGTGGAGAAGGGAATTTGCAACTCAAATAAATTTAATAAAGAAATTTTTGTGAGTCATGGTGCTCACACAAGGTGCATGCCAAACCTCTAGTTAGTTAATAGACTAACAATTTCCTAACTAGGTTATTCACAGAAATTAATTTCTAAGATTATGCTGGGAGGAGTAGTTGGCCTTGTTTTTGCATTTCTCTCCTCTATTGACTTTGCCTGAAGTGTAAACTTGATTCCTTTAACATGTATCATATTAGGTTCCTTGTTGATATATATATATATATATATATTTTGTAGTTCTTGGTCTATGAAGATACGTTGTTAGGTGCTCCATTTATTTTCCCATTGAGGCCAAACCTAAACCAATGCTTGAGAGATAGTTGTCCATATATTGATAAGGGATGTATGGATTCTTGAGAAGAGAGGAGCCATGGTGGTCCCCCCCAGACCGCCCGAATCCCACGATCGAATAAAAGTTGGATCTACATTGAGTCTCACATGTGTTGGCAGCTTTAAATGTTTCATGCTTTCATTTATATTTGGGTTTGTTGTGATGGAAGCTTGCTTATGATTCTCAATTAGTGTCTATTATTATTCCTATTTCCTACAATGACTTATATACTGTCCTTGTTTTCTTTTCCTTGTATGTAATGAATTTGGCTTGTCCTGATCCCTAAATTTCCTCTATTTTGGCATTTATTATTGCTGTTGTTGTTATTATTATTTTTCCTCTTGCTAGAACTTAGAAGTCTGCATTTGGTAGGTACTCCTGTATATGTACAGTATTATTTCACCTACCTAGTTTGGAACATGATCGCTTGTGGAAGCGCCACGGGACTACGGACATTTTTTGCGGTTATGCCTGGAAGCATGACATAATTCACATGTTTGCTTAGGTTGACTCTTTATCAAATCTACGTTCTCCCTCCATTATCTCGGTTCTTGATCCTTATTCCTTACTCCATCCATTTCATTTCTTATTCTTGACTTCACTGGTCGACCTTTGGCCCGCAACAATGCTAGATTAGGCAACCATTTTGGCCCCATGGGATCCCTCGACAATGACTCTGACTTAGGAACCTCAAATGCATGTGAGTAAGTGTTTAGGGCATACTCTAAATTATAACATGGGTGAATATATGTGGTCGAATTAATCTTTAATGCATCACATACTCTAATTGCATGTGAACATGGGATCTATATGTTTTTCCATTTCCCACAACTACATGTTTGTTCCAATAACCGAACTTCATAACTGTGATTTCCCCTTCCAGTATTACACATGTTGAGTGAAGAAACTACTTGATATATTGCATGTTCATTGCTAAATGCCCTGAGATAGTGTTTCTCAGATTTACGCCTATTATCCAACCACATGGAGAAGGCATATGTACTACATTTATTACCATCCATCAAAAGACTAGTAATTTTTTTGTGTCGGTCGTGGAAATATTCAACAAGTTTGGATTAAGTGAACTCAACAATTGTGGCTATAGGAAGACCCCGTGCACCTTTCGATACACCATTGAAGCACTCTAATATATTGGTTGTCATTGCCCTAAAACGTCTCCCACCATCATGTGACTAGGTCCACATATCCACAGACTCGGTCATTAGATATGTGTATGGAAGATAATCCTTTTCCCTGCCATCCTTCCCCATCACTTTCTTCTTCTTCCTAATGGCCTTAATTGCTTAAGGGACTCCATTATGGTATCAAATTTAACTGCCCGAGTAGCATATCCCACTTTCAACGCTGTTGACATTAGATTCGAGTTCTGAAAATGTGTGTTGAAGTTGCTAGCAACATGTCGAAGGCAATATCTATGAAATACTCGTGTTCTTCCATCATCCTCTCTAGGCCAATGTGCAATGGAGTTTTTGATACCAAGATGTCGGTCAAAAATTATGCAAATGCCTTCATCAAGTATCACATCACCAATTGTATCTCTGAGGCATTGTAAAAACCACCTCCAACTGGACCTTGACTCACAATCCACAACAGCAAAGGTGAGAGAGAATACCTTGTTGTTAGCGTCGGTTGCCATTGTGACCAACAACTTTCCTTGATATTTACCATACAGATGAGTCTCATCAATACTGCTAACCAACTTGCAATATTTGAATCCATCAATGCATGGACCGAAAGACCAAAATACATAAAGCAAAATTACAGTGTCATCTTCATTGGTGGGTGTGGTACGATAAAACACTTGGGTATTCGAATCCTGATTAATATATGCCATTAGCAACTTTTGCAACTTTTGGTAAGACTCTTCCCAATTCCCAAATATCTTCCCAATCTCCTTTTGTTTCGCATCTCATACCTTGTAGTAAGAAAGTTTATGACCATTATATTTCGACTCTATCATAGATCTGAGATGCTTAATTGGGGTAGTGTGATCCTCACATAATTTCTTAAAGATGTCTAATGCAATAAAATTATAATTCATCTTTCTACCATTATTTTGCACCCCAATCGGTATACACGTGTAAGGATCCACATACACGGTGACCATCCATAGTCCGTGGAGATTGGGCTTCAGGACTACCGTGACATACCGCTTGCATGACTCATCCACGCATTTTGCACAAAGTTTGAACTTCGTCGACTTACTGATTATAAAATGTTTGTTTTCTTTTAGGGGAACAAATTGTTAATGCGCGCTTCACCTCCACTTTATTAGCAAAAGTCAACCCTTTGCACAAATTCATCCCATCTCTTCAAGTAGACACAAATGGTATCTCAATATTTGAAGGATCAAGCATATTTTCCTAAGTATTTGTAGAAAATGACAAGGTAGGAGGTGCATAGGCAGGGATTGTGTTCGTAATGTTTTGGACACTAATAACATTGTTTGCATCAGGTTCACTACAGTCAAATGTCTCATCGTCATCACTGTCTCTCTTAATGTCCCTCTCAAAGTCCCTTAAGTCCCATCTTTCAATCCTCTCTTCATACTCATCTCTATCGACAAAATCTTCACCATTAATGGCAGTCTCATCAACATAGTCCTCATCGTCATCGTCATCGTCATCGTCATCATCATCATCATCATCATCATGACCATCATCATCCTCTACATGTGTAAAATACTCATATTGAGCATCCGAAACTGTAACCTGTAAATTTGTGGTTGTTTGTTGGATTTCCTCAATACCAACTTCTGCACGCGGCTCCAATTGTATGTACAACTCAATACCATTTACTTCGGGTATTCTCTCAAACTTGTCAAACATGATCTTTACATGTTTGTCTGCTTCTATCGCTATATACTGGTAATTAATCCGGTGCTGTAGGACTTCATGTGGCATACGATGAATAATTTTTATGTTGTGTACAGCAGGATTTACACACAATTCTTCCATAACTATCATCTTCAATTCATCAAGGGTCTTCAACCTACGATCAATTTAGGTATAATAGCACTTTATACTCGGCCCTTCAAATGGCAATCCCTTGTTCGCATTGACATTCTTAAGCGGACCACCGTGGTATAACATTATATCAATTACAGTCATTGTGAATCTATTAGAGTTAAGTTACTATGTTAGTTAAAAAACATTTTATCTAGTCAAACTACACAAAGTACAAATTCCAATTCATTCAAAGGGCATGAATTTCATTACACATTTGTTACACATTTCATACCTAAATCCTTTTTCCGTCATGCTAAGACTACTCATTTCATACACAATACCAAAAAAATAAATAAAAAATAAAAAAATCCTTGTAAAAGTATACAACATTTTATCTAATCACATACCCATAACATTTACATACCCATTTTATACCCAATACAAAAAAGTCATTTCATTACACATTCAAAGGGCATGAATTACATACCCATTTCATTACAATTCATTTGAAGGGCATGAGTAAGTCACTCATTTCATTACATACCCATTTCATACCCATTCAAAGGGCATGAATTACATACCCATTTCATTACAATTCATCCACTACCTATTTCGTACCAAAAACAATGATGAATATAGTCAAAAACCTTGTAAGATCAAGATAAAAAAAAAGAGCCTAGAAATGATGAATAAATTTTGATAACAAAAACCATACAAATAAATACACAAAAAATTAACACTAGCAAAATAGAGTTCTATAATTCTTAATATTGGTATCTTAACTAAGTTATGGTACCTATCAACAAAATAAATAGTCAAACTCTTTAACCCACACCTAACAACAAATAATACCCAACTACAATGACAATCAAATAAAAAAACTCTTACTTGATATATGAATTTGTTAAGAAGGAGGAGTAGTGAGAGAGGCAATGTGGTGAGTGAGAGTGAGAGGCAATGTGGTGTGAGAAGTGTGAGAGTTATGGGTGAGTGAGGCAGTGAGTTAGTGAGGAGTGTGAGGCTAAGTGTTATGGGTGAGAGAGTGAGGACTAAGTTAGTGACTGATGCGTATCTGTGTTTATAAAATTTTTGCCCAACAAAACTCGAGTCTATAAGACTTGAGATCTATGTGTTATAAAACATTTTTCCCTAAGAAAATCGAGTCTTTAAGACGCGATTTTTATTTGTAAAACGCGAGTCTTTAAGACTTGAGATCTATGTGGCATTTTACTATCCAAGTCATCCAGTACAAAGCGAGTCTTTGAGAGTCAAGTTTTATATAGAACTCAAGTTTCTAAAACTCGAGATACTAGTTTGCTAAAATGTTTGAAGCGCGTGTTAACTTACTATATTGACTACCCTTACTATGCTAGTTCCCACATATCCTCCATAGAACCAATATAGAGATAGAGAAAAAAATAAGTGTCACCCAATTTTGTTTTTTGTCTACTGTTGTTTTCCCTTTCATTGCTTGCCCTTTTCCTTTAGGTCTAGCTTCTGAGTTGAGCTACTATTACCCAAGGTTTTAAAAATCGGACTAAATCAGCCGGTTGAACAAGATCTGGAACAGTGTGTTGTAGCAAAAATCTCTTCTTTCTTTTTTTCTTTTTCTTTTTTTTCCTCAGATCTGCTTCTGTTGTAGTCTATTGGCATCAAAGGTAGCCTCTTGGAGATACCACAGCACACACAGTACTACATATTTCAATTGATGAATTTGCTTCAAAAACTGTACTTCTTTTGAAAGAGAGAGAGAGATGAAGAGAATGAAATCAGAACCGGAGAAGAGATAGGGTCGTTTGGTAATGCTATATTTTTGGAAATACATTTGGGTAAAAAAGTGTTTGTATTTTTTGGAAATATATGTGGATCAAAAAGTGTATGAAAATATGTGTAATGCTGTTTAAAAACTGAAAATATGTATCTAAACACATATACCAAACGGCCCATAACTTCTTTTTTGAGAGTGAGAAGGAGATATTTACATTTGAATTTAACTGTATAGTATAAAAAGTACAAACAGCCCCAACATGGTATTAGAAACCATGTGCTGCCTCATGCAAAGAGAGCCACACAACATTTTATGGTTTCTTTTTTTTCGAATCAACTACAACCACACACGTTGACACTCTTTATCAAACCTCTAGCGATGGTTTTAGAATTCGGAAGGTTTTGTTTGGTTGCTGAGTGATAGGTAACTCATCACTCATCACCTTATCACTCATATTCTCATAACTTAAAAATCCCCAAAACACTCTCACCCTTGTTTGGCAACTAAACTCGGTTTAGTTTCTTGCCTAAAAACTAAAAAAAGCTCACATTTTTGTGGGATCCACGGGCTGATGAGAGAGTACTTGAAGAGAATTGGTTAGGATGGAAAATGCATGTGACCGTTGAGGGGAGTGAAGGCTGAGTTGCTGATGTGACTAGTCACTGCCGTGGGGCCTATTGTGTGAGAATATTTACAATCTTGCCATCTTAACTCAATTTTTGTATCTTGAAAACAAGTTTTTTTTGTTTCTCAATTCTGTAACTCTTAACTCAAAAAAAGTGGGAAATGAGTTAAGGAAATTAGGAATGGAAATAAAGCCAAACAACATTTATATGTGTGGGGCTCACTTGTTTTGAGTGATAAGTTAACAAAACTGAGATATGAGTGATGAAAACTCATGAATCCACACACCACCTAAATAACCATAAGGTGTTGTTTGTTTTTAAGGATGAGCGTGAAGTTAATCGGATTGTGGTGGGTTAACCATGGAGCTTCGATAAACATCTAGTGTGTATTCAGAAATATGAAAAGTGTACTTCGCTACGGTCCCTGAGCTTCAAGATGGCGATGTTATGGGTAAGTTCATGACATTCCAATCCATTACATGTATACAGAAGTGGCTGAAACTATTTGTGAGAATGTGGGGGAGGCGGTGCGCTCCATTGGGGCAGAAACAGAGGAGTGGGGTAGCTTTTTCAGGGTGAGAATTAGGGTGGACATCCCAGATGGAAACTGAGGAAAACGCGGTGGACTTTAATGCAGGCGTTACTGAGCAACATTTTACGAGTTTGAATTCGGAATTAATGCCCACTGATGGTTAGGTAGTTAATGCAAACGAGAATTTCTCTCAGGGAATTAATTCTCACGATAAAAAATCTCCATCAGAATTAACGGATGACTAGTGTGATTTTGGGAAGATTGATGGCGATAATTATGGGAGTTTTGGGGCACTGAATGATGGGGAGATATTATCCAATCATGGGGGTTCTGTTACAAACTCGGAAGTGCCACGTGAATGCCCTAATAAACTCTTTCAGCGCTGCATTGAGGAGATTGATGTGGAATTAAAAAAGTTTTGAGGCAGCGAGTAAGAGTGTGGCAGGACCTGAATAAGTCCAACCCGTGAAGGTCATTACATTCGGTGATTATAAAACACGTGGTCTTATAAGTTTGCAAAAAATTGAAACACTTCAAGCCGATGGTATTGAGGGGGCGAAAAAACTTATCCAAGGCCAGAGAAAAACTTCTACTTGGGACACATTTACAAAAACCCAGGTCTAATCAAATATATGTCCTAAACATGGGGGTGGGAAAGAAGCGAAGTCTGCCAACAGATTTGAGTGGCTCAGAAACACAATAGAAAAAATAGATAGTCACCCAAAGGGAGGAGTATCACAAAAATGAAGTAGGGGAGGCTGGTGTCCAGCCCCGCCAGGGACAATGAGTATTTTATGTTGGAACTGTCGGGGGCTTAGGAACCGCCAGACAATTCAAGAGCTCAGGAATTTGGTCCAGACACAAAATCTTATAGTTGTGTTTTTAGCCAAGACATGGCTGCTTGAAGAAAGATTACAAATGGGGGAGTTCTTTGGGGTCTCAAAAGTTACAATTGGTGGTGGTTTAGCACTTTTCTGGAAAAAGGATGTTGCAGTTGACATTGAATCCTCCTCTTTAAATCATATTGATGTTGTAATCAATAAGGGGAAGGATGATGAGTGGCAATTTACAAGATTTTATGGTGTGCCAGAAACTCAAAGAAGGATGGAGTCGTGGGACTTGATATGAAACTTACACAATCGGTTCTTAGTTCCATGGCTTTGTGTAGGTGATTTCAATAAGATTACCAAGACATTGGAAAAAAAAGGGTGGGAGATTACGTCCTTATTTTCAAATGAAAAATTTTCGTGATGCATTGGATGAGTGTGGGTTGATGGATTTGGGTTTTGTGGGAAGTAGATTTACGTGGTTTAAGAAGTGTGCTAATGATGTTACTCTTTGGGAAAGATTAGATAGAGCGGTGACATCTACTGATTGGTTCGATAAATATCCTATGACACAAGTTATGGTGTTGAAGTGTGGTTCTTCAGACCACAAGCCAATCTTAATCCATCCGAATGGGATATAGGTGAAATCAAATAAACCATGACGCTTTGAACAAATCTGGCTTGAGGATGATGGATGTCATGATACGGTAGCAAGAGCATGGAGTGAGGGTGGTGGGGATTTACTGATGGGCAAGGTGGTTAAGAAGGTGGAAGGTTGCCAAGAGAAATTGAAAAGGTGGAGTAGATGTTGCTTCATCAATGTCACTTGGGAAATTGTGAAGAAGAAGAGGTGGAAGAAGGAAGCAAAAGAAGCGGCTCTAAATGGAGGTAATGTGGCTGCCTTGGTTAATCAGAAACAAGAGCTAGCAGGTTTATTAGTGAAGGAAGAAAAATTGTGGCAACAACGATCTAAGACTCATTGGATGAAGTCAGGTGACAAAAACTCTAGATCCACACTAGAGCTTCTCAAAGATATAGGAGGAACCAGATTTTGGGGTTGAGAAATTCAAATGGTGTTATATGTATGGGTGATGACAATGTTGCCAGTTTGTTGGAAAATTTTTATAAGGAGCTTTTTACTACCTCAAACCCGTGCAACATGGAGGAAGTAATTCAGTGCATTGGGCTGGTGGTGAGTGAGGAGATGAATAGGGAGTTGGTGGGGGAGTTTTCACGTGCAGAAGTTCATATGGCTCTAAATCAGATGGCACCGTTGAAATCACCGAGACCGGATGGGATGCCCCCACTCTTTTATCAACACTATTTGCAAAGCATTGAAGATGAGGTGACTGATGCAGTTTTGGATTGCCTGAATATCTGAAAAATTCCAATAGGTTTGAACCATACTTTCCTCACTCTTATCCCAAAAATGAAGAGTCTTGAAAAAGTTTCTGATTTTCGACATATAGCTCTTTGTTTGTACAAACTAATATCCAAAGTGCTTGCAAATAGGTTAAAAAAGATTTTGCCATTAGTTATTTTTGAGTCTCAAAGTGCTTTCCAAGTAGATAAAGCTATCTCAGATAATATATTAGTGGCATTTGAATCTTTACATCATATGCAAACAAAAAAATCCGAAAAAAATGGCTATATGGCATTGAAATTAGATATGAGTAAGGCATATGATAGGGTGGAGTGAAATTTTCTAATAAAAATTATGGAGATGATGGGGTTTCATTCAAAATGGATTGGATGGATTTATGAATGTGTGAGTACAGTTTCCTTTTCTATTATGGTAAATGGGGAACCAAGGGGTCATATAGTACCATCTAAGGGGTTGAGATAAGGGGATCCTTTACCTCCATATCTTTTCCTACTATGTTCTGAAGGGCTTAATGGTTTGATAAATCATGCGGTTAGGGAAGGAAAAATCCAGGGATATTCTCTTTGTAGAAATGACCCAAAAATATCTCACTTGTTTTTTGCAGATGACAGCTTGCTATTTTGTGGAGCTAGTTTGGAAGATGTCACAACCATACAAAATATTTTAGAGGTCTATGAAACTGCTTCCGGCCAACAAATAAACAAGGAGAAAACTACACTCTTCTTTGGCAAATCTATTAGTGGCATGGCAAAAAATTCCATTAAAGAGCTCCTTGGGGTGCCGGAGATAAAATAGTATGAAAAATATTTGGGACTTCCAACAGTGGTTGGCAGAAATAGGAGAGCAAGCTTGAATTATATAAAAGATCGGGTTTGGAGTAAATTACAAGGGTGGAAGAAAAAACTCCTATCTCAAGTTGAAAAAGAAGTGTTGTTAAAAGTGGTGGTTCAAGCTATTCCCACCTTTGCAATGGGATGTTTCAAACTCCTTGTGGGCCTATGTAGGGATATTGAGATGCTAATCCGGAAATTTTAGTGGAGACAAAGAGGAGAAAGAAGGAAGATTAATTGGTAAAATTGGGAAACAATTTGTAAACCTAAGAAAGACAGTGGATTGGGTTTTAAGGAGTTGGCAAAGTTTAATGATGCTATGTTGGCAAAGCAGGTATGGAGACTTAGTCATGATAAAAACTCCTCATTTTATCGTGTGTTTAAGTTAAAATACTTCCCAAATGGCACTACTTTATTTGATGTAAAACAGTCTTCGGGTCGTTTGCTTGGAAAAGCATTTTGAGGGCAAGAAAAGTGATATCCATGGGTGTAAAATGGAGAATCGGGGACGGTTTGTCCATAAGTGTATTTAGTGACAACTGGATACCAGGTGCCTCGGGTGGGAGAGTAATATCTTTTGCATTGGCAGTGGATGCTAACATGAAGGTGGCAGACTTGATTGACACCGGCATGGGCTGTTGGAAAAATAAAAAAAATTGATGAATGCTCAGTGCCGTTTGATGCCCAAAGGATTAAGGCCATTCCTTTGTATGTCACTCCACAACCTGATTTATTATATTAGGCACTAGAAAGGAATGGGATATATTAGGTAAAATTTGGGTATCGAGCCTTGTGCGAAGAAGCAAGGAGTGGGGAAGCATCGGGTTTAAACTCAGGGCTGATTGCTGGGTTTTGGTCGAGCATATGGAAGCTAAACGTGCCGGGGAAGGTGAAACATTTTATGTGGAAAGCATGTTCAGACAGTCTGCCTACGAAAACAAACTTGGTGAAGAGGAGAGTGTTGACTGAATCGGTCTGTCATTTATGTGGCCGAGCTGAAGAAGACACGCACCATGCATTGTGGGGCTGTGAAGCACTAAAACATGTATGGGATGTAGACTTACAGTGGGTAAATCAATTCGAAGCATCACAGGGTTCATTCCAAGACTTGGTGGCTATAGTCATGTCGAAACTGAGAGTTCGTGAAGTTTTTGCAACAATGGCTTGGTTCATATGGTCTCACAGGAACAAGTCGAAGTTGCAAGAAAAATCGGTTGCACTTAGCAGCATCAGAGAGGCGGTCTGCAATTTCCTGCAATTGTTTAGCTCCTGCCGTGAACATTCTGTCAGCACCAAGGTGGCGAGGGACGTACATGGCAACCTCCAAACCTAGGTGAATATAAAACAAATTTTGATGGTGCTATGTTTAATGAATGTGATGAAGTTGGCGTGGGCATTGTGGTGCGAGATTCAAAAGGTCTGGTGGTGGCTGCGATGGCAGACAAAAAAAAAAAAAAAAAAAAAAAAAAAAAAAAAAAAAAAAAAAAAACCCTCATTTTACAACAATCCCACTTTGAAGGCGACTCGGAAATGGTTATCAATGGGTTTCAAGGGGTTGGCATGCACTTCTCATACGTGAGGCATTTGGTTAGAGACACTTTATTTCATGTTAGCTCTATGCGGAGTTTTTCTTTCTGTCATGTTGTTAGGCAAAGTAATACTGTGACACATACTTTGGCCTCACGAGCAAGATTATCTTTTTCTTTTTCTGCTTAGATGGAGTTTGTTATGTCTGATATTGAAGTTTTTGTATGCGCTGATTTTCAAGTTGTTAAATAATAAAATAAGATGGCGGTTTTTTCACTAAAAAATAAAATAAAACTATCAACAAATAGTCACGTGAATAGCAAGTCAAGTGAATTTATTTTTTATTTAAATATTATTGGTAAAAACTTATTATAAAATTTATTACTTATTTTTATAAATTTAAAAAATTATTAATTATTTATTCATAATGTCATTGGTTCAACTATCAATCAAATTCTGATCGATCATAAAACTGAGAACCACTCCATAATCCAATTCTTTGATCGGTTCGGTTTTCATCAATATCAATCAAGGAGCCATCTCAACTGACAGCCAAATAAAGCGTTTTTTTTTTTTTTTTAATAATTAAAAAAAAAAAAAAATTACAAAGACGTCCACTAAGCCGTTGAATCATGAAGAGCTCCTTTCTAACGTTGGTCCAGAATCACTACCCCACTTTAAATGAAAATGTACATAGGTTCACTAAAAGGTGATTTGATTTTAACATTGGTCTCCATCATACACATCAAACAATGACAAAGGAAACAGCATTAATGCCCTTAATATTTAAAGAAGAATTGAGAATTAATAAATAGAAGACATGTTAGACCCAAAAGATAAAATCTTATTAATGGAATAAAAGAAATGGACAGTTTTTGAAATGAAGAGGATCCTGAAAACACAAATAGAATAATGTCAATTTCCCAACAAGTTGCAAGTATAACACATGTAATTCAACAATAACTGGATCAATTTAAACCAACATTACAGATAATAAGACTTTTCTTCTAGTTAAAATGGCATAAATGATTGATCTCGAACAGAATTTGTACAATTTCATGCTGTATAATACCGGTAGTAAAATCGACCTAATATTTTCACTTCTCCCAAAACTTCAATAAACCAAAAAAAGTAGGGTGACTAGTCTTACAATTTCCTTTTCCCCTCGTAAGTTTAACCAAAGCCAGTAATTATTATTCTTTGATTCTTTGATATGCCTTTGAAAGAGGAAACCTTTTACCTCACAAGGATTGAAAACCAAACATTATCCCCAGCCTAATTCAAGCCTTCTTATCCAATATCTTCAACACTTAGTCCAAGTGCTACTGCTTTGAGTGCTTTCTAACCAAATGATTGCTTCAAATAGATAGTATATTGTGAGGAGATTGAGGAGAACCAGTTTCAAGTAAAAAGCTCCTACTACAATATGACCTAGATGTACTCGAGGAAGAAGCAAGATATCTTCCATCACCACTGTGAAAAATTGCATCAGCCCTATGTATTTTCCCCTTACTTGTTCTTCCTCTCCCTTCATTTCCTTCATACTCTTCGTCTTCAATTGCTTCTAAAAGACCACTTTGCATTGGGTCTGAACTCTCATACAGAAGCCTAAGAACCTGTTTAATTGAAGGCCTAGCTCGGCCTTCTCTCTGGGTACACCATCTCACGATTGAGACTAATGTTTGAAGCTGGTCTAAGTCAAATGAATCACTGATACTAGGATCCACTAGCTCAGGTAGACGTGATTCTGACTTCGTGTATATTTGGGACCATTCCACCAGATTCTTGTTGTCTTGTATTGCACGTCTTCCAGTCACTATCTCCAACAGTAGCACGCCGTAGCTGTAAACATCACTTTTCTCAGTGAGTTCTTGACTGACAATATATTCAGGATCCATATAACCTGGAAGCCACCCAACACGTAGATCTCTTTAGCACAAAAAATAGATAATTCATGTTCAAGAGGTCATATGGCTTTTCCCTGACCTGGAGTTCCCCGGATATCAGTATTTACTGGTTCAAAGCAAATAGAACCATCTTTTGAAGCATGTGCAAGGCCAAAATCTGCAACCTGGAAAACAAAACAACATTTTTGTACACATTATTTCAAAGCCTTCAACATAGTGCTTGGATGCGCACTTCTTTTTGTTTAATGCATAATCCCAACGATAAGAAGTATGAAAGGAGTAATGCATTGTATCAGACAATGAAATTCTTTTTGAGTTATTTTGATATGAGCATGTTCCCTCTTCCCGAAAGAAATCTAATTACAAAGGAGAGAATTAAGAGATACAAAAGTGAAGAACACTCATGGAATCTATTTTTAGAAAATTGTATCTCTTTCACTACAACAATTGAGGATTTCAGATTTTCAAAAGTTTCATGCGCATCCAAGAGGTACCCTACCTTAGCCACGAAGTTCTCATCCAGTAAAATGTTGCTGGACTTAATATCTCTGTGGCACAGAGGAGGATCACAGTAGAAATGGAGGTACTCCTGCAGGTGAGAACAGTAAATAAGAAAAAGCATTCTGCAAGGTATTAATTTAGTTGTACGTAGATATGAAAATTAATGAAACCAACCAGCAAAGAAGAAGAGCATAATTCTGTAGATTACCAGTGCATTAGCCACGTCTATTGCAATCTGCATTCTAGTCCGCCAACTGAGAGGAGTTCTACCTGGAGCTGCACAAACATGAGACCAAGTTTGTTTAGAATATACAGCCATGAGATAAGGGAGCTTTAGGGGGGGAAATTTTAATGGGCATGCATCAGAGAAACAGAGAACTGACAAAGAAAAGAGAGGGAGAGGGGGGGGGGAGCAAACAAAAAAATTGAAGAAGTGAGGAGCATACCATGAAGATGATCCTTTAAGCTTCCATTTGCCATATGCTCATACAAGAGAAACCTGCCATGAAGCAATCAAAATTATATAAGTGTTACCAACACATGAGATGCATCACTCAAGTGCACACATGAACGAACTACCTCTCATGTTTTGCAATGCAAAAACCCCTTAGAGCAACAAGGTGGCGATGATGCAGTCTAGCAAGAAGCTCAATCTCTCTGCGGAAGTCATCATCTCCCTGCTCTGAAACTTTGTTCATACGTTTCACTGCTGCCACCAAGCCATCACTAAATTGAGCTTTGTACACTGTTCCGAATCCTCCTCGCCCAATGATGGTGTTAAAACTGCCTGTTGCCTTCTTTATCTCCTTATAGCTGAATTTTCGGAACATAGATGAAGGGCCTGCATTTAACCCCAAATCCCCCCCAAATGCCACCCCCAGATCCCACCCCCCCAAGAAAAAATAAAATTAAAGGATTTCTGACATATGGCATTAGCAATGCCAAGAGAGAATGTGACTGTAAAAGATCCAAGGCCATACCTTCCTGAAATTTTCGCACTGGCCAAGAAGGAGGAAAAGCTTTTGAAGATGTCTTATCTAATTTTTCAGAATCCTCCAGCTCTCTGCTTTTCCTGTGAATAAGAAATACCAAGACTACTAGCATCATAACAGCAGCTGCTGTGACTGCAAGTCCAATGCCTGGAATCAACGTCAGGTGGTAGTGATGGTGGTTTTTGGTTAAGGGTGTGCCAAGCATTGGTGGGTTTGGGCTCGCAGCAACCAATGGACTTGGAGAAGCCTCAGGCGTGTGTGAAGGTGGGGATGGCACTGAAATTGGAATAATGATTGCAACAAATTATTATCAGCCACATATACAGCACTATAAGGAGCCCCCAAAAAAAATAAAACAAAACGTAAAGAGCATAACAAAATTATAGTTAGATGGGGCAATATGATTGGAAAAAACTTGCCCTATTTCCAGGCCTTTTCTTTATTTCATTCTTGAACAGAACTGGCTTTTCTTATTTAATTAAAAGTATTTTCCCAACCACTCAATTCAGTCAGCTGTTTGTTCAATCGGGATTATTTGTATAACTTTCCACCTGTGGCCTCAACTTTCCATCTGATCTCCTCCTTCATAAAATATCCAGTTATCTTCCTCTCATGAACTTTTCATAATAAAACTGTTTTCTAGGGTTAAAAATAAACAAACTAAAAGAAAAAACAAGTTTTTTTGCTCTGAAGTGCCATAAAGGATCCTTGCTGGGCCAAAACTCAAACATTACACAGAATCCTTCAACTACATATTCAAATGACAGAAGAAGAATCAGCTTGAATCTAAACTACAAGAACTCTGGATGAGCAAACTTATTATTATCCAACAAATGAGCTTTCCAGCTCAAAAGATACGAAGTTACATGACTCGCTCATCACTAGATATTATGATATGAAACCACACAACTATCTGCAAGGGATATCTATCAAGGAATGGTTCAAACAAAGCAAGCAAATCAATGCATCAACAAAGATACCCTCCTGTGTGTCCCTAGGACAGTATGAAAAACAAAAAAAGAGATCTTTCTTCAACCCTTCCTTCACAAATAAAGTTATTAGCAATGACAGAAAATGACAAGTGCCTTCCGCGGGGGGGGGGGGGGGGGTTGTGGTGGGGCGGGTAAGGCTACTTACCAATCGCTTCTCTCAGGCCCCATAGAAGTGAGCCTTGTGCAATGGATATGACTCCATGGATCAATGACTCAATTAGATTTCATCACAACTATAACCAGTAGAACACATATAGGGTAGTCATTCCATGTTTGCCAAAATATCCTAAGAGGCATATAGAAAAATTTGATGAACTTGAAGGTGAAAACCAAAACAAAAGAGCTCTTTCTCTAACCCCTCCTTGATCCTTCACAGAATATATTTATTAGCAATGACAGAGAAAATAAATGAATGATTCAATTAGGTCTCAACAGAACTAGACCCACTATACAACAGGTATAAAGTTGTTATTGCCATGCTTACCAAAATATCCTACCACACATATATAAAAGTTGGACAAACTTGAAGGTGAAAACTCAAAACAAAGGAAATAATGCAGATAATTGATAGGTTCTATTGGACATTTCAGGTCATTATTTTTTAATTTCAAAAGCACAAAATGCCAAACTTCCTATAAATAAAGGGATTTTCTACGATACGTAAAACTAGCACTGGATATAAGAGTAACAAGATAGCAGTATGTAAGAATAGGAAAGCCTGCACCAATGACACCAACTGGTTTATCATCACATGCACATATTAAAATCCATTTCTTCCCAAGACATTGTTTTAAGGACTTCGTTGAGTTGAGTAGTTATACCTGGAAAATTGCTAAGCCCTTGAACTCCAAAAAAACAACTTGCAATTTCAACAACTGAAACACCATCAACTTGGCTTGCAATCGCAGTGAAAGTTGCATCACGGCAAGTACTCAGTGTCATATTATCTTCTGCTCCTACCAGCTGACGAAGGTACGTGATGCTAGCATTTACACATTTCCTGCAATTAGTATCCTCTGAAAGTGGCAATTTGCAATTTACAGTGACATCCGAGAATTTTGGAGACTGCAGCATCTGGGTGACAGTTGTCCGACCCTCACACACATAATTGACAGGAACTTTTGTCCCAAACCCACAAAATGCTGTTGCATTTTTTGGAACTCCATACAGTCCCAAGGTTTCTGATATGGAATGTAGGCAGGTTTCAGATAAATTTGCAGTAACCCCTAGGTTGCCTGTGGCATTTGCATAGTGAGCAACAGAAACTGCAATAAAAGCATTGATGTAGCGGCAACACTTTCCTCTGTCATCATTAGTAGAGCAGATTGAGGCCACCAGAGTGAAGTTAGATCCAGTCAAATTTAAGGGGCAATCTGCAAAAGTAGCAAGGGTAATTATCAATCATGAGTCATTCTCTGATTTATACAACAACTCATGACCTATAACATGCACAATTGAATATCTATTTGGAGTGCAAAAAAAAGTTCACCTAAGAAGAAAAAAGTTATAAAATATCAATCTGATTTGCATAACTTCCTGACAATTTAACTGAAAAATTAAATGGAGTAGTTCCTAGGAGAATTTGTACAGCAACATAACATGTAAAAACTCTTATTTTCTTTTTCTTTTCTATCTTTTAAACACAAATGGGTAGCTAGACAGGTATCATGACTCATGAAGTAAAGGTTACTGATTGGACTCTTCCCCTTCACCTCTCTTTGGGACCGCTTCTCATCCAAAATAAAAATAAAAATATTTTTTTTGGTGATGTTGCTGCAATGTCCTACATGTATGTGTTGGACCCAACACCCCATTTTGCAGTTTCTTACCTTTTTCCCCCTTTCCCTGCACTGACAGAGTTGATGCCTTGTATACATGTCCACAACCAGACCTATAACAGTCTCATTGTTTTAAATGAGTTTACTTAAAAACAAAACAGTCAGTTATCTAGGCATTTATCTTACAAAATATGGATGACTTGGGAGTGAATTGGCCAAAAATATTGAGAAACTAAAACCAAATGATTACAAAATAACATAGAGTGCACAGATTACCTGATTTTATGGTAAGAATTTTAGAAAACTTTTCCTACAAGTAGGCTATGATAAGATCTAGGTTTGATATATTCTCCTCTGGAAAGACACTTCTAGAACTAGATGGAGGTCTAGACTCTCTAGAGTAACAAGAAAATATCACATCATTCAAACTTCACAGAATCACAATGCAGCTCCTATAAGTTTTCCATAATTAATGCTTATATTATGTGCAATGCTGTTCCCAGGACTTTTTAATAGCTTAATAGCCTAAATTCTTTTGTACTAATATGCCCGTGCTTGCAAGTTTAATTCAGAACCCAAACCTAATAACACAAATTAGAAACCAAAAAAACAATAAAAACAATTTCTTCCACTGCATTCACAACAAAACACAATCAAGATCATTCAAACCACGGGAACCCTGCTGCATAGTGATCACTTCCTCAGCAAATTTGTAAGAAAAACCCAAAAATTGAGAGAAGACAGCAGCAAAGTCCCCATTAAGCTAAAACCAACTAAAAAACACAAATTTAGACATTACAATGAACTCAAAGTTAACACTGGCTAGCTCTAAATATCACTCAGTTCCACATCAACAGCCAAATAACGAGTCATAAAACCCCAAGAGCCAGAAAACCATGTACAGTGTAACACTAAAATCTCAGAACCAAATAGACAAATAACGAAAACGAATCAAAACCAATTTCCAGATTCCTGTTTTAACTAATATAAGCCAAAGAAATTGCCCCCAGAAAAAGGAATACTAATAAATGAGAAGCAAAATAGAGAAACCAATAAATGTAGCAACTTTAAAGTCTAAACAGTCATAAAGGAAACAAAACAAAAGGGCACTAAATGCTAAACAAGAGCAAAAAGAAAAAAAGAACAAAAAAGTGAAGAAACAAGAGGATGAAAAGTATAAGTAACACTAACCCGCCATGATTACAGGAAGCTGCACTCCAAGAAATGCTAGCAGACCCAGCAAAAACGGCGTCGAGTAAACTTCCATGGTCGAGACCAAGGGGGAAAGTCCTGCCCAGAGAGAGAGAGAGAGAGAGAGAGAGTAGTGTGATTGTTTGTGAGTGTAAGAGGCTGAATGACTCTGCGAAAATGGAATGCCCCACAGTCCACAGACAGGACACTCTCTCTCTCTCTCTCTCTCTCTCGTTTTCAAATCAATTTCCTAAAAATTAATGCACACTGGTGGAAGAGGGTGGGCCTAGGAAGGATCACTGCTTCATTGTTGGTCTTGCTTCCCCATGTTACCTTTAAGCTCACTTTATGACAAAAATTTATTAACACAACAAAAATGACAACTTTTTCATCACAAATTTGCTGCGTGGAAGTAGTAAATTCATGTGAAAAAAAAGTAGTAAATCCATATAAAAGTAATGGACACTTGGTCATAATCTGCCACATTAGAAAGTTGTGATAAAAATTATGAATTTGTTTATGATAGTATAAGAACTTCACTTTACAAGCTAAAAATAAAATCAAGGAAGAAAGTCCAATTTATTATTTCACTTTGTGTAATTTTCTTTGAGTTAGTTAGTTAGAAGAAGATATGTCAATAGATGAATAATGTTACATACATAAAAAATTTGATTACTTTTTTCACTTGATAAATTGACAAGTTTTTACTCATTTTCATTTGGGCAAATTATTTGTATCATTTTTTTACTTACTACTGCAATATATCACATTAGTAAAGTATCAATTTATTTGTCAAATTTTTTGTGTACCTAGACTTTCTCATCGCTATATTATGTCTTTGTTTTTTAATATAATTTTGAATTCAATTTTGGGCAAAGTTCAAGTGATACAATACGGACGCATGATAAATTTTGAATATAAGTCTGTAGCAAATCAAGTAATATGAGTCTAGTATATAGGAGCACTGTACCTAGTTGGTCCTAATTTATTTTTGTCACTTAATTGTCTTACATTACATTCCAATGACACCTTTGCCTCTCTCTTTCTTGTTGCCTACTCAGTCTTGAACTCTTGATTCTATTTTTAAAATTAGCACCAAAAAAAGAATTATTAAGTATCTAATATATGGGTTTATTTATTATTATATGAGATTGAAGTATAGGAATTATATATCTAGATATAAAAATAGATCATATATAATTTACAAAACTCTTTAACGGGATGTTTGGTGAGTGTTTTCAAACAACAATTTTTAATTTTTAAACAATATTTCACATATTTTTACGTACTTTTTCACCAACACGTATTTTTATAAAAACTTTCAAATAATAATTTTTAAATTTTAAACACATCTATCCAGCGTGCCCTAAGTTTGCGGCCCATGCTCGAATTCATGAGCTTTTGGCGTCGGTCATATCCATACTCGAATTGATGTCCACAGGATAGAGTAGAGAATACGTATTCCAGTTGTTATTGCCAAACATATTTTAGAAAGCCCCAGAAATTTGCTGTAAATAGCACATCCTTTGTGTAAAGAATAGAGAACAGAGATGATTGGTCCACTGATCTCTCACTAGTGAATAGTGATGGCAACATGTATGTAAGAAATTCCGGAAGACTCTCGGGGGTCGGGGCCAGGGGTGAGAGAGTAAGGCCGGACCCACAATTGTTGATTAGTGTGATGAGACAGCAAAGCCAAGGCAAAAAGAGACACGAGCATGTCTGTACTGTTATTCTGTATCATGGGCACGGGTTTTTGGAACATTAGAATAGGAATATTTTATATTTTAAGGCATTTTTTAATTGGTCTAATTAATGGGTGTAGTTAAAGCATTTATTAATAAACAGTTTTAAAAAACCTTTTATGAAAAAAGAAAAAAAAATTGATTTTTTAACATTTTTTTCATATATATTTTTTAAAATAATTTATTAATAATTGTCTTTATAACATCAGTTAGTAAAATCCTTCTTTAATTACCTGTATCACCATGTTTCCATGATAAGGCTTACCGAAGTTAATTACTACTCATTTGACATTTTTTTTTTCAATAAAAATGACAATTGTTTTTTTATTTTTTCAATAAATAAGTGAGATTTATAATTTTGAACATAATATATTGTAATTGGTATATAATAAATTGGTGTTAATGATAAGCATTTCACTCTACTTATCATATATACTAATACCCTCTCTCTTTCTCATACATGAGTGTCCCAAGCTTTAGCCAACCAATATAATGCAAAAACTCAACCAAGATGATTTTGAAGTCTAACAAATGAAGCACATATTTTAAACGAACCTTCCCTCCAATTCAAAAGATTAATGAGTTATTTTGTCCAATAAGAAGCATCTATTTTGGGTTAAAGAAATATTTAGCCTTTATGTTTCAGCTATCTTAGGTAAACACGTTTTTTAATTTATATAAATTTCAATTAGAGTCTTATTTTACAATAGTTTTGAGAATGTAACGTTTTAATTGCTATTTTCATTCTTCTGTGCTTAGATGGTTATTCTAAGCTTCTATATAAGCTATTTGGCTAGAATAAATAAAATATAGTAGCATTTTCAGGAAAATAAAAAATGCTTTTGTGCTTTAAGAAGAATGATTTCTTCAATTCAACTATCATCCCTTGGGTGGATCCTTTGGGTGATGAGTTTCAGTTTTTGTATCTCTTTAGGTGGTAATAATCTGTATCTCATTAAGTGGTGAGTTATTTCAACCAAGTATCCTTAATAGAATTCGATCCTTTGGGCAGTAATATTTGTATTTCATTGGGTTTTATTTGGTGGTGAGTTGGTCTATGCATCTTAGTTCTTTGAGTGTTTTCTATTCCATCTATCTCAAAAATATCAGTTTGGTTTCCCCATACTTTTTTCCGGTATCAGTCTCTCAAGGCTTGGTTCTGTTTGTCACAATAAGGCCGATTTGGAGGATCTATAATTAAATCGGGGAACTTGTGGTTGTGGGCTATGCACCACCAAGCATGCACAATAGCCTTAGAACAAGGCAAGACTGAATGGGACATTAGGAGGCGTACGTGGGTCACAATTGGCACGCCTAAGTCTTCGTCAATTCGACTTGTTCTGTTTAATTAGCATGACCAAGCCTTATTTGTAAGTCTCTACCATGATTGACAGGCCGCCCATTGCTTAATTAGGTCCCATGAGAACCATCAAATCGATTTGTTTTCGTTTGTGGTGTTGTGGCGTCGGTACATGAGAATACCAAAACATAATTGTCTTTGAGTAGAAAATGTGACCTTTTTATTTTATTTTATTTTATTTATTTTTTAATATAAATCTATAATTTGATTTAGTTTTGATTCAATTGTGATGTGATGGTGATGGATTTGTAACATTAATTTTGTTTTGATGGTAATTTGTACTCGAAAGTTCAGTTTGGATGTGTTGCCCATCAACTGTAGTGAAAATGTCTGAATGGTTATTTTGATGTATGTATATATATTTCTTTATTTATTTACTGCCATAAAAATACTTTTTCTTTAACAAACAAGTCTTTTTGCTTTTATTTTTTTAAGAACTAATTTTGAGTACCAAACCAAAAGCTTTTTTTTTTTTTTTTTTTTTGAAAACAACAAAAAAAAAAATATATTTTTGTTCAACCTTAAAAACAATGTTGAAGTTTTAAAAATACTGTTTAGAAATGCAAACCGAACAAACCTTAAAGGTGTGAGCCTTGCAATTGCGGGAAAAGCTTGTTAAGTCGATTAGAGTTGCGCATGTGTTAAGGAAGCAAATAGTTGAGCGAACACTTATTAACTGTTTTGAGGAAAACACAAGCTTTAGTGGATTTTCTTTTCCTTCCTTTTCCTTCATCTACTTTAATTTTAAGAGTATATTGTTTCTTTTGATTCTTTAGGGAAAATAAAAAATAAAAATACTAGAAGACCAGCTACACTCTATGGTACTAAATATTGGGTTTTTAAGAAACAACTTATTTTTCAAATGATCATTGTTGAAATGAGAATGTTAAAAGTATAAGTAAAAATACACAAAAATATAGGATTCAAATTGAGGAAATTAGGTTAAAGATAGAGTGACCCCTAATGATAAAAATTTGAGGAATAATCACTTGAGAATCGAGATGGTTTAGTCATATTTAGAGGAAAATGGTTAATGCACTAGTAGGAAAGAATGCATTGATTCATATTGAGGGAAAGGAAAAATGTAGATTAATACAAAAAAAAAATGAAAAATAACATTAATAGAAGTATTAAAAAATGATGTGTCAATTAAGAAAGTAATATAGAGTTTAACATTTTTTTTTTTTTTTTTGAGAAACAAACACACACACACACAAGAGAGAGGAAAAGACATTCTAACACAAAAGCACACCATATAGAGTTTAACTTCAAATAAAATAAAATAGTAAAAAATAATATATATATATATATATATATATATATTTATATATATATTGATATTGTAAGGACTTGTTTTGGACCCTCGACCCACTAGAAATGAGTGATAGCCTAACAAGCCTAAAACAATATATTTGTTAGAGAGTGGATCTTACAGATAAGACTTAGCAAATCATATATGAGCCACAAGAGATTGGATTCACGCCAAAAAGATAAGAAGACATAATTTAAAGGGAAAAATGTTCCTTAGTCAAGTTTGAGGATCCAGTGTTCTTATATTCAGTTAAGCTTCTTTAAGTACAAGATGTTTTCTCTCTCTTTCTCTTGTTTGATTTTCTTTCTCCGTCATTACATACCCCAGTTCTCACTGGGGTCTTTTCTTTATATAGTCTTACTCCCTTTTAATCCCAGCCTTTCATCTGTTGATTGTGTAAGTGATCTTCTGGATACTTGTCCCATCAGAGCCCTCCTGGAACCTTTGTATATAGCTGTAAGGCTCAACATCACTGTTCAAACATCATTTTCACATAAATGCGGTCACTTGATTAGGTGCCGAACATTTAATGTAGTGGTAGCATTAAATGATGCCACCTATAACGTTTCCTGAGGAAGTTTGGATCCTCGAGAGACAACCTTTGCTCGTCATTATTTGTCCTTGTTCTCGTCCCTTCGCTATACAAGCTTATCTTAATGTTCAACCCTCCTCGGGTTATTTTACATTCTCGGACAAGGCCCACGACCCAATATTCCTACTTGGCTAATTTATCCCCCCACACACACAGATATATATATATATATATATATATGGTCAACTCAACTAATTTAGGCAGATTTATAACCCACCTCAAAAAATTTTGTACTAAACTTTGTGATTAATTATTTGTTTGAATTAAGGTTTTATATTTGAGGTAACTTTTAATGATACTACAAGAATTTTCTTACCCACGAAATAATCAAGACAGAAGAAGATAGAAATATCTAACATATTATATTATATTTATATATTTTAACATACTTTTGTTTTGATATGATATATTTTAACATACTTGATTGAATAACAATATATAAAGTGCCTTTTGAGGTATTCTTATCGACTTAAGATATTTAACTTGGTGATGACAAAAATGAAAGTATCAATGACTTTCCGTGCAATCAACAAACTTGACTTTGATATCAAAGCATCACCAACTCGCTATCTCTAGCTCCCCTGCAAATAGTGTACATAATTTAATATCATATTATCAACTAACTTTTTAAATAGACAAAAATTTAAAATTGACCCACTAATTTTCAGGTTTTTCATTTTAGTCCTTGAACTTTTAGTTTTGTTATTTCAGTTTTTTAACTTTCAATTGTTGTCAATTCTGTATTCTGTTAACCATTTGTTAACTGTTTTCGTTAAATGAGCAAAACAATGCCGTTTTGGCTCTTTTTTTTTTTTTTTTTAAATTTTTGTTATTAAAAGAAATTAAAAAAACTGTTATTTAAAAAAAAAAAAAAAATACATAACATTTAGGGTAACGACGCCGTTTCCCTTACCTGGAATCAAAACATAAATCGTGTAAAGTTTCTCACAACCCTAAAGTTTCTCACATCAAATTGGTACTTCTTTATGGCAGTTTTAGCTGGAAAAGAAATTTAGCCAAGAAACCCAAGGAAAAGAAAAGTGAATAGAGATAAGACTCTAGCCATTTTCCTAGTAAAAAAAAGCTTCTAGTGTAGTGTTTGTATGAATGAGACACTATGGTGTAATGATTTGAGGTGTATATATGTATGTATAGAGGTAATGGTTGGATATCAGTTTGTTAGAGGAGGAGCGGTCGTGGATGATTAGGTAGGAATTGTGAAGGTGTTGTACATCAAAGCTTGTAAGCAAAATACTAATAGAGACTTCACAGGTCATTGACTGATGTAGAGGCTATGATTTCCAAACCAAGAAGAAGATTTTAGTACTCGGTCTCTCTCTCAAACTTAGCCTTAATCTTGGTCTCTCTCTCAATCTCCGTCTCACCTCATTACTGCTATCGACCCACACGTCCCCTCTTCCTTCTTCCCCTAAAATTCGCAGTTTAAGGCTGTGAGAAACTTTCACAATTTGTGTTTTGATTTTAGGTAAAGGGAAGGACGTCATTCCCCTAAATGTTTTTGTTTTTGTTTTTGTTTTTATTTATTTATTTATTTATTTATTAATAATAACAGTTTTTTTTATTTCTTTTAATTACGAAAAAAAAAAAAAAAAACCAAAACAGTGTCGTTTTGCTCATTTAACAGAGACAATTAACAGATGGTTAACAGAATACCGAATTGACAAAAATTGAAAGTTAGATGACTGAAATGACAAAATTGAAAGTTAAAAGACTGAAATGAAAAAGAATGAAAGTTACAGGGCCAATTTTGAATTTTTTCCTTTTAAATATTATAGTACTCTATACAATTTTAGAATTATAATATCTAATCTAAATCATAAAATGGGTTAATTTAAAATACCTCATGTTCTTACTTGATCATTTTCTCTTGTTTTAGACAAACTAATTTTACTACCTATACTCTTGCTAGCTAGACTTTCTTATGTAATAGAGAGGGAACCATCACATCTTGCCATCTTCTTCCTATCTTACTTTCCAAAAAAAAAAAAAGCCTGACTAATGGGTTTCAGTTAGCTCAATTGGTAAAGTCTGATAGTTGAATAAGAGATCTAGATTTCAATTCTCACCTACACAAAAAACCGATTTGTGTTTTAATCTAATGATAATGAGCATAATCAACAGAAGCGGACGCCATAGATTTAAACTTAAAAAAAAAAAAAAAAAATTAAAGTACCGTTCACTATAATTTCTCAACACTCAAAACGTTTGAGAGTTTTCCAATTAAAGCTCTATAGATCCATTGATTTTTCCCACAAATAAATTGTCACCTATCAATATCATATCAAAGATTTTAGATAAAATCCATTGACTAAAGATTATAAGTCTTTTTCTCAAATGTTCAGTAAGTTTTTTTCTCAACAAAACAAAAAATTGATAAGTCTTAGTTAGATTTACTCTAACTTAATGACAATGTTTGGTTTCTTTTACGAAGAGGATCATAGTTCAAATCCCCCTCCCCCATTATTTTTAAAAATTGAATTATAGAAAAAAAAAAAAAAAAAACCCTTAAGATTTGAATTATAGTTCATATTGTTCTTAAAGAAATAAGTAAATAAAGGAGATGTTTCTCAAAAAAAAAAAAAAAAAAAAAGTAAATAAAGGAGATATAGAAATAAACAAAAAGAAGGATATTTCAAAAGAGTACTGCTACTGTTCTTATGTGATAGCTAATAATATTTGAGAATTGAGAAAATTAGGCAACCTACTAATTAGCAAGTATTACTAAATTTTAACCCTGATTATGGCTTAATTATTTTTAGGATAATCTAGCAATTAGTCCAATATGCAAGTGATTAACCAATTAACATAAGCATGTAAAAACACAATTATAATCCCACACAAAACTTCTTTGTGACCTCACTGTCGAAAATGATTTACTAGAATAGATAATTTTAGTACATAATGCTTATAAAACCCTCCAAACCTAGTAGGCTAGTACTATCTATGTACTTAAACCCTTGGAACTTCTGCTCACAACCACTGTTCAAGTCCTTTCTCTACTCCAAGTCTCCGATTTGCAATTGAGCTCCAATTGCTACTTCGAACCTCCCTGGCCAATTCTGTCGTGGCTCCAATGAAAAAGCATTAATTATGAATTTATGATCCGGTCGGAAGAGGCTGCCTCTCTTATAGCTTGCAGAAGCAGAACGTTTTGTTTTTATCTTGGAAAATTTTGGGTAATAGCAAATAGCAATATGCAGCCAATTCCGCGGTTTGTTGAGACAGTGACAATTTGGAAAGTTTCATACAATTTTGGTCCCAAAATATGGATGGGTCTGGGCCATGGCTCCACATTTTCCTTTTTAGTTTTCATGTCAGCTGGTTTGCCCTATAAATTAAATGATATTATTATACTATGTTATGCTTATAAGTAACTAGTCAGTACTCGGTGGTCCATTAACACATTTCTGAAGCTTTTGTCTCAAAACATGGGCCATTTAATTCATTGGCCCGCTTTACTGGTGGAAAGATGATTGTGACCCATGAACTTTGAAAGGGTCTCGTGTGGCTCACTTGATTCTTTTTTTTTTCTTGGTTGTTGGCAGAACTAGAGTTCAACCATCGTGGGCTTGTGACCTTTCATTTTTAGTGGTGTGGAGCCCAGGGCTTTTTATATTTAATAGTCATGAATCTTTATGTGAATTTTATTCTATGTCCTGTTTACACGAGGTTACATCATACATGTGTAAGGATCGAAAATATCTATTATGTATTCTATGTCCTATTATTTCCCATTTCACATGGAGGCAGATCTTACAAGTGTGGAACACAATACCATCTAAGAAATACATATTTTGTATCAAATGATATCACGTTATTTGTATCAAAATCTAATAAATGAGAGATATATGTAAAAAAAAACTATTCATTAACACATGTCTTTCATTTGTTAGTGAAATAATTATTTTTTGCTGACATGTTTTACACTTATTAATTTTTTATACTACTGACATGGTATCATTTGAAACCAAGTACCTTTTTGTAAGAGGATAAATACTTGTAATATCACCATGTAACAATGACACCAAATATAATATCGCGTGAACATCTGGATGATGTTAAGATAGTAATTTATAGGTAGCCTTCAAGGTATGAGTAGAAACAAACGAATTTTTACTGGAAACAAAACAAAAGAAAAAGTTCTTAAGTTGGGTAGCTTTGCGATGGATTGTGAGTACTATCTAGTATCTACAATTAGAACATTCACATTCGCTTGTCTAAAATTTATCCATTTTAGATCATCAAAAAGGTTCCCCCCCACCCCCCCCCCCCCCTCCCCCACTTTACATAATAATTTTACAACACACCCTATATCCAAATTTTCATTTTACAATACAATATATTAAGAAAATCAAATAACTCTTTTTATTTAATTTTTTTTCACCCAACAAAAGCAACAAAATCTCAACCAAAAGAAAAAAGAAAAAAAAAAACCCTTCAACCCAAGATCGATGCCACCGTTGGCCTTCAACCCATTGTCAATCTTAATTAGACCAATGCCATTGGTGGCATTCACCCAAACCCAGCACCATTGGCATTTACTTCCTTGTCGCACCACTATTATTCACCACACCATCATTATTTATTTTTTTCTCGCCATCGTGTCGTGGTGCCTCTAAACCCTATCACTGCTTGACCCATATAGTGACCAACCCAAATTGCCCACCCACTTCCCAAGAGAGAGAGAAATTTTTTTTGTATTTATTAGGTAAAATGGTGCACCTTCATACATACAAAAATCTTACTTGCTAGATAGTGTTGCTTCATAGAAGTTGTATTGATTCGGTAGAGAGTTGTGACTCTTGGGTAAGACTACAACTCTAAACAAAAGATATATCTATTCATCAACAGATGTGTCCTTTACCAAAGGGTATCTAGTAGTCTAAAAATACTTGGGCAATCATTTAAATCATTACACAAACTGTGGGGAGTGAAACAGTCACCACTTGGGCCTTAAGCCCAAGAAGTAATTGGGACACAGGGAAAGAATTAGGCCAAGCCTATGTATTGAAAGGAATACTCAATGGGTAATAAACCATTAAAGGAAGAAAGCTAGGTCATCCCAAGTATTACGAAAAAGATGAGTGGCATAGGAAATCAGTTCCCGTGGAAAAGGTAAGGTGCCAACTTACTCAAGGTATGGTGCATGGATAATCCACATGTGATTTTCAGGAGATTCCTGGAACCAAGGGAAACTTCCGGAACGTGCAAGAAGGTTGAAGATATTTGTCTCCGCATTAATGATGGGGTTCTTACCTAACCTCTGCCACATTAAATACAAGTAAGATAGCCTGAACAGTATAAACAACCCCCAAAAGTTAAAGTTCTAGGATAAGGGTGAGGAGGAATTTGATAAAGTTAAAGAAAATATCCTTGAGATTCTGGCAGGTAACAGAACAGCTGTAATGATAAGAGTAAGGATTGAAGCTATAAAAGGGAAAGGAGAGGCAAAAGGAGGAGGGGGCTGAAAAAAGAAAAAGAAAAAGGAACATAGAGAAGAAAAATCAGAGAGAGAGAGAGAGAGTAAAGGTTACACCGTGGGAACGTGAGAGTTATCTATTGTAATACTTAGGTTGAAATTGTAATATTTGAGTTTAGAGAAATCAATTGCTTGAGTTTCCCATTATGGAGTGTTTTTCCTTGTTGTTTACTTATTTGTTGGTTGTTTGAATAATTTAAGTGTGAATCCTTGAAGGACTCTATTGGGGCTAGTTTTTGCGGTCTCACAATTGGTGCTATTTGTGGGAATTACTTTACTAAGCAGAAGACTCAAGAGTTGGTTAGTTTTAGACTATGGCGAACCGATTACGAAGTGGTCTCGCTCATCTGGAGTGACCTATCATTTCAAAAGAATCTGTTCATGTGGATCGGCGTGTGAGATTTGAAGTTCATAAAGAAACTCAACAACAACCTAGCCGATCTCCGCAAGGAGAAGAGACTACTACCAATACAGAAGGTCCGTCCTACTATAATAGGGATGGGGAGGTGGAAAGGTTGAGGGAGCAGGTGGCGTTGCCGCAGAGGAACACCGAGAAGGATAAAGAGTTACTTCGCCGAAAAGACAAAGAGCTTTATCATCGGAGAGGACCAAGCCGGCCACGTAGTCGCTCCTGAGCAGATGAACGCGTGATGGACAATAGGAATAGGAAGCGAGATAGGGGATCACCCCTTCCCCATGCAGAGCGAGAGCAGTCTCTACACAGGGAGAGGACAGTCTCTCCATTTCACCACAAGAATAGAAGGGGAGAGCAAGACAGGGAGAAGCATAAAGGACCAATTCCTTAGTGCTCGTTTGCCCCTCAATCTCAAGTCCTCATAGTGCCAAAGGTTTCCAATGATGATGCCATGGGTAAGACATTACATCAATTATATCAGCCCCCTTCTCAGAAGAGATTGAGAAAACTGATTTACCACAAAGATTCACAATGCCAACTTTCACTATTTATGATGAAAAAATGGACCTCGTGGAACATGTCAGTTATTATAACCAAAGCATGGCCATATATTCTAAAAATGAGACTCTGATGTGTAAAATTTTTCCTTCAAGCTTGGGGCTAAAAGCTATGAGATGGTTCGATGTGTTGGAAAATGGGGCTATTCGAGAATATGATGAGCTAATTAGAGCATTCGGGGCAAGATTTGTGACGTGCAGTAGGACCTCAAAGCCTTTCGCCTCACTCCTTTCATTGGCAATAAAGGAAGGCGAAACCCTTAGAGCTTATTTGGATCGTTACTGGGAATTATACAATAAGATTAGGGGAGATAACGGGGGAATTGCTGCAAGTACCTTCAAGGTGGGGCTTCCCATTGATTCCAACTTGAGGGCTTCACTGGCTTTGAAGCTGGTCACGGATATGAATAAATTAATGGAGCGGGTAGAGGTGTATAAGAGGTTAGAAGATGACTAATTGCAAGATAAGGCTAAAGCAAAAGTACCCATCGTAAAGAAGAAAGAGGTTAAGGTAGATCAAGCTCCCAGACCTCAAAGGGACTTCTTCTCTCAAGCTTAGAAGATGAGGCCGGAAATGGTTAGTTCGTTGTACAAAGTGCTTGTATACCAGATTGTGGAAAAAATATAGAATGAGCCATACTTCCGCTAGCCGAACAAGATGAGTGGGGATGTTATGGGAAGAAACCAGAGCCTTTATTGCTCATATCATTGGGACCAAGGGCATACAACTGAGGATTGCTGAACCCTAAAGGACCACTTGCACCAACTTGAAAAGGCGGGTTATTTAGAAGAATTCTTAGTACGGGAAGATTCTCGTTTGCAAGACTTGAAAGGGGCAGTCTTCAAGAACTTTGACACCAGCTCGAGGGCTCATAAGGGTAATACACGCGATTAGAAAGTAGGTGGAGACTGAGAACTCCACCGTGGATATTGATCGTAAATTTAGCTTTTAACTCAGAATTGGAAGGCTTTACACCTAAAAAGAGACATTGGGAAGACGAATGCATTGGCTTTACGGGAAAAGACCTTATGGATACAGTTCAACCCCATGAAGGTGTACTGGTAGTTACACCATGGATTGGGGGCTTTCATGTAAAAAGGGTTATGGTAGATCAATGAAGTGGGACATAAATAATGTACCCTGACCTATATGAAAGGTTAGGACTTACCCCTGAAGATTTGACAGAGTATAACAGCCCCTTGTCCATCTATCAACGGTGGACAAAGACTATATATAACCAATGACAGTTTACGCTATCTAGGTTTTGTTGTAAAAATGTTAAGGCCATAGTATTACTCATTTTTTAAAGATGTTTAGCATTGCTCTAGAATCTAGCTTGAAAGAAACAAAGGGAAAACTTAGAAAAAGGAGAAAAGTACTAACAAAAAGATCACCTATTTCTTCTTGTTACTCCTTTAAAAGTACTGGGAAATGTTGAAGAGTGCAATATAATTGTGTAATTAAAACAACTAAAATGCAAATATTTATGAAAGGAACAAACTAAACTAACTTTGGTTAGATGTACTAAATTTAGTTAGAAAACCTCAGACAAAACAAGCAGGGCTCAGATAACATCAGACATGGGCCTTTGGCTTATACTTCTAACAAAAGTTAATAAATGCTAAAATTTTAAAGTTAAAAAAAAAAAAGAAAAAAAAAAAGAAAAAAGAAGAAGAAGAAGAAGATAATATTCAAATTTATGGTGTCTATTAGGTTGAAATTAACCCCAATTCAGTGAACTAATTACCCAAGTTGATTAATTAAGTTCAATTATATAATGGTTCAATTCAATTAATAAAGGTACAACCATATCAACAATCTAGAGTTTTAAAAATAAATTTGAACACAAAAATATGGTCATGATGGGGAAAATCTGGATGGGAAAAACCCCAACGAGCGGTTTAAAGGGAACCACCAATTCAATTAATCCAATCTGTGACTTCACTTCACACAATTACACTTTGATTATTGAAGGCTGTAGGTGTAGCAATCTTGATTGAAACATTCTAAACTTTGCAGTTCTGGAAACTCAGCTTGATGCAAAATCCTAGGCGTACAACGTCGCAGTCGGTTCTCCAGTATAGAGTGCTCCGAATTTGAAAATCTCTCTCTATGATGTCACAAAGTAGTTCTCCTGGATCTCTAACGAGGACGACTGTGAAAAGTACTATTTAATTTGTTCTAGTATCCTAGTGCATGAATTTTGAGGTTGCCACTTCATCTGACATAAAACATAAAAGTCAAGATTCATGAAACTTGATTGATCAGCCGGTGTCAAGCTAGTGTCGAGACATCAAAGATGACACTATTTTGAGTAGATTCTTAAGTTATTTTCTTGTGTCTTCAAATGTAGTTCTTTAACTACTTACAGACACTATAAATTAAGTCTCAAATACATTAAAAATGCGCTCTAACTCAGATTTGCCATCATACAAAATTTGACCATAACAGTGACCGCTTTATAGCGATTTTTTGTTGTTGATAATTTGCTAATTACAACAATGAGGAATGGGAATTTGATCCCAAGTTACCTGATATAGGCAGGGTTGGATCCCCAAAATTTTTTGTTTTTATTTGTGTAGGGGGTTCCAACCCAAGTTATTTATTCGACTCGACCGTAAAAATCTTTAAATAAAGTTATTATTGGGGAAGCCAAGTTTTAAGCACTTTTATCTAATAACTATATATTATTTCTCAAAAAAAATAATAACCATACATTATAAAATTTTGGGGAGGCCGTCTTGGCTCGAACATAGGTCCATCCATGATATATACTGATTCAAAACACTTATTTTTCTCTGTAATCCAACCACACACCAGAGATGGAGGTATTTACCTTTCTACTCAGCATCCTTTTCTTGCTTTCAATGCTTAATTAAGTCCTCAATACTTTCGTATTTACCTGCAGAGAATAATCTTAGCTGCAACTCTGTGTGTGGCAGCTCTTCTCTTTGGCTGTACCACTGCGGGCAAGGTATTCATTATCATAAAAGAATCAATCAGAATCATCATCCTAGCTAGGACTGAACTCTCTCTTCTTTGTACCAATTTATTGTTTATCAATGGTCTTTTAACAGGAGGGACAAACATGTTTCCAAAGCCAAAACTGCGACCCGGGTTTGCACTGTGAGATTTGCCTCTCAGCTGGCGTAAGGCCACGCTGTACTCGAACACAACCCATCAGTCCCACTTCTAAGGTCTTCCATCCTCATTATCTTTGTGTGTCTTATTGGGTTTTCTGGTTTTTCTTGTTTAGGATGAGAACTAATATTTGTGATGGTGTTTATGAATTTATGTTGGCCAGGTGAAGGGTTTGCCGTTTAACAGGTACTCATGGCTTACCACGCACAATGCATATGCGAGGATAGGAGTGAAGTCAGGGACAGGCTCTATAATTCTGGCTCCCACAAACCAGGAGGACTCCATTACTTCTCAGCTCCAAGTATGTTAATTAATTTGTTTTTGTTTTGTTCTATTGCCAGAAGATTTTAGATTACTTTTTCTGTATGGTTTAAGAGAAAAGAGAAAACAATGAAAGATAAGAGCGACTATTTAGAAAATATGAAAAATAAAAGAAAATTGCAGAGACAGAAAGATTTATAGAGGTCAATTTAAGCATATTCGGGTGAATAAAGAGATTCTATAATAATTTAGCGGATTGAACATCCTCGTCGGTAACAGTGAAAGCTCTCTTTTTCTTTTTCTTTTTTCTTCTTCTTTTTTTAAAATTTTTATTTATCTATTTTAAATGTGGTAATTATTATTATTATTATTATATTTTTTGAAGCCATTTTTATAATTCATAGCTATAGGTTTTAACCTTTTGGAAACAGAATACATTTATATATATTTAAATAATTGATAATTATAATGGGAGAAGAAAGTTTGAATAAAGTATCAATTGAAGTATAAAGCAAGATTTCTATTTAAATATAACGTTAACCAATGTTCGTTTTTTGAAGGGATTTATTGATTTCTAGAATTATGAGGGGAAAAAGAAAGGTCACCCCTAGTGTGTGTGTGTGTTTTTTTTTGGATAATTTGAAAGTAGAGACATCCCTAGTGTTAACGTGGCTTTGTTATCGCTTCTAGGAAAGGAAATGTACAATTTAATTTCAATCCAAATTGATTTCAATAGCTTTGTACCACTTGGAAATGAACTATTTTATTTTATTTTTCCTAGAATGGAGTTCGAGGGTTGATGCTTGATACTTACGACTTCAAGGACGATATTTGGTTGTGTCACGGCCAATGTAGCGACGTTACAGCTTTTGTAAGTGTGCAATATTAATGGTAACCACACATACATTTAGAAAGAATAGAGTTCATCTCCAAATAGATTTGGAGGAAAACTTGTCCCATTCACTACGTGGCTATTGAAATAATTGCCCACATGTACTTTTAGTCGCATATGGATGGTCTTATGAATTCACTATAATGGATTGAAAGAAATTCCTCCAAACCAATTTGGAGTAGGGATAAAAATTGTCCATTTAGAGATATGACTTAAGCTAGCTTGAATCATCATAATTCTTAAGAACATTGTATAAGTTGAGGTAGCTTGCATCATCATAATGCTTAATTTCCAAGATTTTCTGTAGTCCTTATGGCAACGAACTTTCAATGGATTAAAAATTGAATCTGAAATTTTCTTTTCTAGTTTCAGAAAAATCTATTAATTTTTATTTATCATTAATTGCACATAATTTAAAACAAGTCATTGTTATAAAATCTGATTTACCAGCAACCAGCCATTAATGTTCTGCAAGAGATTAAAATCTTTCTTGAAGCAAACCCATCGGAGATAATCACCATTATCCTTGAAGACCATGTTACATCAACAAATGGCCTAACTAAAGTGTTTGATGCCGCTGGCCTAAGGAAATTCTGGTTTCCATCAAGTCGAATGCCAGGACATGGTAAAGATTGGCCAACAGTTGATAATATGGTGAATAAAAATCAGCGCTTAGTAGTTTTCACTTCAAACCAAACTAAGGAGGCATCTGAAGGGATTGCCTTTCAGTGGAAATACACAGTAGAAAACCAATGTAAGTCTTGTTATTCTCCTCCAATTTATAGTGTATATATATTGGACTAAGAATAGTTTACATCATGTAATAGTTTTATAGTTTAATGAACATTGCTCGATTCTCTCATAGTCGAGAATTTGGGTTTAAGTCTCCCTCTCTCCATTTATTGTGCACTATAGACGGGAATGGTGGTATGATAGATGGCTTGTGCCCAAGCCGCTCCGAGTCGCCTCTCATGAACACAACCTCGAGGTCACTAGTTGTAGTGAACTATTTCCGGAGTGCTCCAAATATAATTGAAGCTTGCAAAGATAATTCAGCTCCGCTACTTAGCATGCTGGATACGTGTTATAAAGCAGCGGGTAATCGATGGCCTAATTTCATTGCTGTTGATTTCTACAAGGTATGGTATTTTGCATGACAAAGCCAATAGCCTAAGAACTTGATTTTGTTTTTTTTTTTGTTTTCTTTTTCCTTCTCTTTGAATAACTTTTTGGGGGTGTTAAGAATGAGATAAAAACTCAGCAGATATATAATAGTATTGTATATGAACATTTCAGAGGAGTGCTGGTGGTGGAGCCTCAGCTTCAGAAGCTGTAGATGTAGCAAATGGTCATTTAGTTTGTGGGCATGGAAATATAGCCTATTGCAAGGTATGAAATAAGAACAAATCAGTTTCCTTTTGTTTTTCTCTTTTTTAATATTAATGAACTTATTAGAAAGTTAGAAATCGGCGAAGATTTAAGTCCAAACACTTGAAGGTTATTAAAATATGACAATTGTGTGCAGGAAAATACAACTACTTCTGGAGCACCTAGCCCCTCTAGGCCCCAGTAGCCAATATATGTAATTATGTATCAGTTGCACATGAATCCAGCTTTGCATATTAGCAGCAAAAACAATTCAAATGCCCTGCACCCAATATATGTATTAGTTAACTTTTGGTGGTTATCATTGTCAATATGAATATAGAAATTATACTCTTCATTTTTGTTTGGAATTCTCCATTGAAAGCTGGAAAAAAGTATTATTTGATGAACCTTCCCACGGCCACGGTAGTGTTAGTGGGTACACGGTAGCGTTAGTGGGTACACGGTAGCACACCCTAGATTTGGAGTTTGGACTTCTTTCAATTAGATGGGTTCAGTCAATTGGTTTCGACAACTGAAACCCCCCTAAACCTAAATAAAAAATAATTGGGTTCCAAAATGTAGAATCTGCTATCAAAGGTATAAGTCTATGGATTTGGATTGGCTGCAATATTTAGGGTATTGCCAATTAATATTATCCTTCACTATTCAAAATATTTTTACCACATTTACTTTTTAACTTTAATTTATTAATTTTTTTATTCAATGGCTGAGATTCCCTAGAAGAATATAAAATTATTGAAAGCGTGTATTGTAAGGTCTCAATTTGTAAAGAACCCTTAACAATAAAACTTGTAGAGAAGTGGGTATACGGACTTGGCATCACCGAAGTGAACAACGGTTAATTTGGTATTTACGATAAGTAATAGATGACAAGAAATTAATAAGAATCTCATCAAATAAATTTGGTTAAGTGTTTTTGTAGGGAATGATCATTACTTTGGCTATGTAACTAAAGTGCTTGCTGGTCCTCGGACTAGGCCGAGGATCAGTTTTTCTTCGAGTTTTTCCTTCTCCCTTTTTTGGTGGGAGTCCTCTTGGTTATATAGTATTGCTCTAGTTAATCTCAGTCGTCCATCTGTCGGTCATTCGGTCACTCTAGATGAGAGTTTGTCCCATCATCTGTTTTTTTTAAACTTTACGTTAGTTCTCAGCCGTCTTTACAGGCTTTTCTATTAGTCGGAGTAATCGAGGCAACTGGGTTCATTGGTCGCATTATCATTAAAGCAGTTAGAATGTTGGTGGGATATTTTTTGATGGATGGAGGATATTTCCCTTTTAGTGATGTCGGTAAACCGAGGACAGGTCATCCTCGGTTTAGGTCTTGGATGTTGTGGGCTCTTTCCCGTTGTCCTCGGCCTCAGCACTATCCTCGGCGCGGGCCTTGGGCCGCTCGTTGTGGGCCAGCGTGATTGATGTAATAGGGCCCCACATGTATAATTCAAAATTCTAAAGCATGTATTCCATCAAGTTACAAACATTGGTGTGTTTGAGTTAAAACAATTCAAACACATGGTACAATTCTCTGTAAATATTTATTAAAAGAAAGATTTGTGAATAATACAATTTCTTCATGTGTTTTTATTTTTGGAAACAAACACACACATAAGGGAGAAGAAAAGAGATTCTTCATGTGTTTTTAGTACAAAGTCAAAATTTATATTTGCTATTGTAAAGTATATGTTGACAATTTAAATCATGTAAGGACTAAGGAGTTCAAAAGAGCTTACAAAAACTACTTAAGGACTGAGTTTGAGATGAAAGATCTTTAAATAAAAAAAATTGTTTCAAGTTGCAACTTGAACATTTTCCAAATGGGATTCTTATTCATCAGTCAACATATAAAAATTAAAAAATAGAAAAAGAAAAAGAAAAAAGGTCTTAGAACTACTTTCAAATAGCTAAGGCTCATCCTTTGAATACTTTTAACGGTAATTCAGTCATTTTAAGTAAAAAGGACCCTCTTCACCCAAAAGAAGATGAATAAAAAACTTTTGGTCCTGGACTACCACACCTCTTACTACAATCGGTTAATTGATATATATTGCGAATTGCCCATGACTTTGACATTATATTTTCAATCAACTTACTAGCAAGTATATAGTTTTGCATGAACTCCTAGACAAAAGAATGTGGTAAAACATGTATTATTTTACCTCCATGGAATAACTAATATGAGATTATTTTATTTTATTTTATTTTTTAAATATGTCAAATTCTCATTAGTTGAAATATACAGATATAGGTTATCTTTCTATTTCACACAAAGGCCCATTATAAACAAGATATCTTTTTAACTATGGTAGCACTGCTATTGCCTTAAGCAATTCATGAATGCATTTGATTGAGATTAAAAAACTAATAAAACAATTTACCAAATCGACAGGTCATCTATTTTCTTCTCTTTTCTTTCAAGAACATGGAAGATCAAAACAAAAATAGATATATTTTTTCAAAGATAATACTAAACATGCAAAAACTAATGTAAGGGTTAATTATATCTAACTTCTAGTTTGGATTAAGTTTGATTTGTCAACATTTGGTTTTAAATTTGTATTTTATCTACTAAAGTTACATCATATAGTATTTTTTTTCTCAAAAAAATCACTAAATTTGTATGTGTAAATTGTAAATCGTATTCAAAGAAAGATTTTTAAAAAATAGTACATATCAATTAACCCTTTAGTTGGTAGAGTATTTTTTTTTTTTTTTTGAGACTTAAAGTGCAATTTAAAAATAAAAAAAATCATAAGTTGGCAATTCAAAAACCTAGATTATAGGAGTAAAATGTAATAGTTAATTCCTAACGGATAAATAGTATATATATGTTTTTTTATTTTTACTTTAGTCTATATCATATCATATCATATTATATATAATAAAAGTTGGGCTTAGACGTCATAGTTGCACCAAGTGGCTTCACCAAATTGCATAAATTTTAATAAATTTTTAAATTTTAAGAATAGATATATACATATTTTTTGAATAAATATGACAAATCAAGTAATGAAAGAAAGTAGTATTTGATTTATAACAATAGCAGTTGTATTTATCTAAAATGTTATCAACAAAGTCTAAGAGTCTAATCCTTTTTTTTATTTAAATTATATTATCACGTGTAACAAAAAACAACAACATAGTAAACGTAAAAATAAAGTATTAGATGAAGATTTTAGATAAACATACATCCTATGTTAATTCTTCCTCTCTTATAATTCTTAAAATGATTAGAAATCTAATTTCCACACAATTGAAAATTCTCTCACTCTCCATCAAATTGCAGAAATTTTGTTAGATTTTTTTAAAAAATAGAAATTTTTTTTTTGTTCTTATCTTCTTCTCTTATAATTTCTAAGTTGATAATTTGATTACAATCCAAATTCTTCATCTAATCATTTTCATATTTTAATTTATAAGTTGATGATAAATAATATCAATTTGATTACAATCCAAAATCTTCAACTTATCCGTATTTTTTAATTTAAATTATATTACTACACGTATAAAAAAAAATTTTAAAAAAAAAAGCAACGCTGTACACTTTAAAAAATCAGTAAGGTAGTACATGTAAAAAAAAAAAAACAGCAACTACTCTTAGTATTTAAATAAAACACTAAATTCTTTGAATTTCCTCTTGCCACTTTTTTTTAAGATTTAGACTTCAGCTTTACACTCCCACAAATTAGACTAACATTAGACTTTTTATTCATATCAATTTCTTCAATGTGGAGTGTATATATACTAAATAATTTATAATGAATATGTATTTTACGGTTCTTTTTCTTTATACTTCTCTTCATCTACCCACAACCTTTCAGGTATGTATTTGTTTTCTCTAATTTTTTTTATTAAATCGAATAGGTTTTGTGTATTTTTTTTGTTTTTCGTTTAACCTAATTTGCTTATGATTTATACAATTTATATGATTATGGTTTGAGAATTAATCATTAAATATGCTTCAACATGATTTTTTAAATTATTTTTTGTTTTATGACATGGGTTCTAATGGTGATATGTTTCTTTCATCCTCTCAATTTTGATTTAGAGAAAAATCTTCTTTTTATCTTACAATTAAGCATGTTTTGATATGAATTTGATTATAAATTGTTCATAACAATTTGATTTTTTTTTCCTAATTGAAATAGCTTTGGCTAACTATTAGAGTTGTACACTTTGATCTATAAAAGAAGTCAATCTATCCATTTAGTTTTTTTTTTTTTTTTAATCAATCATTAAATATGGTTTGACATGATTTTTTAGCTTTGGCTAACTATTAGAGTTGTACACTTTGATCTATAAAAGAAGTCAATCTATCCATTTAGTTTTTTTTTTATATTTTTTTTATCAATCATTAAATATGGTTTGACATGATTTTTTATCAATCGTAAAATTTTATAATAAAGAACAATGACAAACAAGAACAAGGATATAGTATACAAAGAAGTATTCAACAATCTCCCAAAGATACAAAAATTCTCATTAGAGCACAATTGGTAGGTTACAAAATAATAATTTTATTAGGTGTTATCATTTTATATTTGATAATTATTATACCAATTTTTTTCCTCTTTTTATTATAATAATTATTTAAGAGATTATTGTTTATCAAATAAAATATATATTCTATAAGTTTATGATAAAACCCTGCAACGCACGGGCCTTTAACAAGTATATATATAAAACCGAAACCTTTGAAACTCTCACAATTTTTCACGTCAGCACAATATTTAAACAAAATTATCATTTTATTTAAATAAAATTATTTTTGTTTAGACCAAACTTAACAAGGAGTGAAACTCTATCTCTCTTACAAGTCCAACTTAAACTCAAACTCATCATTATCATTTTTTTTAAATAAAATTATTTTTGTTTAATCAAAACTTAACAAAGAGTGAAATTCTATCTCTCTAATAAGTCCACTTTAACTCAAACTCCCCTCAATCTGATTCAACTTTCTTATTTGATTCAAAGCTTTCCCGAAAACAACAATCTGAAACAAGGAATTGGGCTTGAGTCTCATTTCAGCATTGCTCCAGACCTTGCTTACGTGAGATCTCTATTGATATTTGATACTCTTGCTTCCACAGGATTGCCCATATGGATTACAGAACTTGATATTGCAAGTGCCTTTGGTCAACCGGTAATTAAGATGCTTGAGAGGCAAAAGTATGGAACTTTTTTATTTTTCAAAATATCGTTTGCAGTATAATTAAAACCAAAGACATTTACTTTTTTATTAAATCTATAAAACTTCACCACAAATTTTTTAAGCTTTACAGTTTTTCAAGTTTTTCATATTTATATTTATTTTTTTATATTGTACGTGGCAAATAAAACATCTCTATTTTTTGGGGAAAAATCAAAGCTGCCTATGTCTTCTAGCCTAAGAAACAATAAATTTTTGTTTGGTATGTTATATATAAATTAGTTGAATTTGGTTTGGTTTTGAAGTAGAATTTGGGGATTCTATAAATTTTGAAGTTTTGAGTCTTTGGGTTTTTGGTATTTGCGTCTCAGTAGGTTGATCTTAATTCTTCACCTTAAATGCTTTTTATTTAGGTTCATGTGATTTTTTGTTTTCATATTAAAAGCTATGATTTTTGGTTGATTAATTATTTGTTTGGATTAATTTCAATTAATTATTTGTTTGGATTCAACATAAAAGATAATGGAATTAAGTATTATAATTTTGATATTGTTCCATATTTTGAATTGTCTATATTGTTATTACTACGAGAAAGTTATATTGCTACTCAAATTTGAAACTTTGTGTGTTTTCTTCATATCATGGTCTTTGTTTATATATTTGCAGTTTATATTATTTTTGAGTGTGTATGTGTATATAACTATTGGAGTTTTGCTTTATTAATTTAAGAATTGTAAATTGCTTTGTAGATTTTGGTAACTATGCACTTGACACTTAATAACGTTCAATGTTAGACAACACTTCTAAACTATGAAAAAGTATAGAAGTTAAATATATATATATATATATTTTTTTTTTTTTTTTAAATACTAACTAGCAAAATGTCTATATACTCATTGTTGGATTTTTTTTTTTTTTTTTTCCAGAGTTAATAGTTTTTCCGTACATCGCATGGGTTAGCAACTAGTTTAATATAAATTGGAAGAAATAAATTTTGCTCATTGGTGACAAAAGCAACAGCAAGCTATGGAGGCACGCATAATCGTATATGCCTATGCTTACCCTTCTGCTTCTTACTTATGTACTACACAGAATTAACAAACAACCCTGTATCCCAATTGCAGGAATTCATTTTCACTGGGATTTTGTTTGTTGCAACCTTCTCTTTGGTAAATTGGTTGTTCTTCTGCAATTTCGGTATTTGCTATCACATGGAAATCCAACAAATTTATACTCCCTATATATATATATATATATATAATCTTTCCCTTCTTTTTATATATATATTTTTCTTCTTATAACCCAACAGCAGGGACAATTATGCTTTATCTTTTTCAGAGGAAACTGTGACCCAGGCTTCGAATGTGGGTCGTGCTTCTCAGGCCCAGCCTTAAATAAAGTTCCACGATGCACCCGAGTCAAACCTATTAGTCCCACTTCAGTGGTCCGTATTTCACATTTATTTTATTACCTATACTATTATTTAAGAAATTTCTCTTATTTGAGATAAACTTCTTTGTGTTCAAAATCAAGAAACTCAATTAATTCTTTTATGGAAAAAAACTTCTCTTTAAATTAGTTTGAAAAAAAAAAAAAAAAAAACTCTTTAAACTCCATCAAATTTTTTTTATTAGATATGAAATTTAAAAATCTAATCGTTGAATTGCATTTCATGCTTGTAAAATTTCGAGAAAAAAAAAAAGATCAATAACTATATCATCAATCAAATGTTTAAATTTCAAGCAAACTATGTTATGAGAAAAGTACATGAGGGAGTATGTGGGAATCACTCGAGGGCACGCTCGCTGGTTCACAAGCTAATACGAGCCGCGTATTATGAGCTGCATATTATTGGCCTACTATGCAGATGAAAACCTAGTCCTACATGAAGGTGTGTGACAAGTGCCAACGCTTCAGTAACATCATACGACAGTCATCAAAGGAACTTACACCAATGAGCGCCCCTTGGCCGTTCACCTAGTGGGAATTGGACATAGTGGGATCCTTCCCTATGGCAATACGGCAGCTCAAGTTCCTTGTCGTAGGGATCGACTGCTTCATCAAATGGGTCGAGGTAGAACCATTGGCCACTATCACAGAGAAAAATGTTTGAAGCTTCGTCTAAAAAAGTATCATTTGCCACTTTGAAATCCCTAGGGTCTTCATCTCTAATAATGAAAAGCAATTTGACAATGACGCATTTAAAGATTTCTACCAACAGTTAGAGATCAAGAACCACTACTCCTCTCCTGCTCACCCCTAAGCCAATGGACAAGTTGAGGTTACAAACCGATCCCTACTTAAGATGATCAAGACTTGGCTCGAGGGGGCAAAGGGTATATGGCTGAACGAACTACCTAGCATCCTATGGGCATATAGGACGACGGCTTGCACACTAACAGGGGATACACCTTTTCACCTCGCGTTTAGAAACGAGGCCGTCATCCCAGCAGAAGTTGGACTGACCAGTTATCGGATATCCTACCATAACGAAGGAAGGAATGAAGAAGGGATGCGCCTACAGTTAGACCTTCTTGACGAAGTCAGAGCAACGGCAAAACAACAGATCGCTCGTTATCAAGCCCTAATGGCAAAACACTACAATGTCAAAGTCAAGCATTGCCATTTTCAGGTTAGAGACCTAGTTCTAAGGAAAGTGATGACAGCCACTAGAGACCCCGCATAGGGCAAGTTAGGCTTCAATTGGGAAGGACCTTACAGGATCATCGTCTACCATAGAAAAGGGACCTACTACCTAGAGACGCTCGATGGACAAAGGCTTTACTACCTATCGAACACCAAGCACTTGAGGAAATACTACCAGTAGTAGTCGAATGCAGCTTACTTTATCGCTTTCTTTTATTATTTATGTCAAAGTTGGATACTGAGAGATGTTGAAATTTTAACGATGTTAAATTTCTTTTTAGCTCTTCTATTATTAATAAGACTTGAACGAATTATCAAAAGCATTGTCCTACTATATACCATTTAGTGAATCGCCCACAAATTATACTAAGTCCTACCTACGGGGTGGACAGGTGACCAATGATACCGACGGGTACTTGATCTCAATTTATACTAAATCCTACCTACGGGGTGCACGGACGACCAAGGATACTGACGAGTACCTGGTCTCAAGTTATACCAAGTCCTACCTAATGAGTGGATGGACGACCAAGGATACCGACAAGTACTTGGTCTTAAGAGAGCCATTAAGTAAAACATGCAAAAATTGCTATGAGACAGACGGATGAAGTAAAACGTTGATGGCACTAATACGACAGGGGCATGTACACATAATAAAAATAAAAATAAAACAAGCATAAGCAACGAATAAAAGCAGTAGATATAAACTTAAAGGGGTAAATGTTTTTACATAAAAGCCTAAAAGAAGGGGAATCCACCATTGTCTTACAAGTAAACTTATAAAAAGAAAAGGAGACTTAAATACAGATTGAAAAAGAGAAGGGTAGAAGTCAAGACGGGGGAACATTAGAAATAGTCAGATCCATAATAGACAAACCGTCCACGGTAGATATGCCATCAATAGTAGACGGGGCCATGGGAGCCACTGGGCCTTCAAGGGCAGGTTGGACGACAACCTCAAAATCAGTATCCTTCACCTCATGCTCAATGGTGTGGGCAGATTCGTCGGTCTCGTCACTAACAGCATTGCTCCCCCAAGAAGCCGGTAGGACGGTGTCATCTATGGCAATCTGGGACAAGTCCAAATCAAGGTAGACAGCTTCAACCTGTTTTAAGCAATTGTCAAACCCATCACCATAAAAGACGCTGCACTCGTCGAAAAAGGGTTATGAGACCCAGAACGCTACTACAGCGTCACGGACTAACGAGGATTGTTCACCCATTGTTTCTCTATCACTTGACATCTATTCACCTACAAGCGACGAAGGTATTCTAAGAGCCTATTTGACGGGTCTCTAAGCAAGTAACGACCAACTAGGAAAATAAATGAAAAATAACAAAGGACAAGGCGAATAACCTTACCGAGAGTGGACGACGACTCAAAGTGATAGATTCCTTAAAGACGACGGGCTGGTATGGTGACGGTTGCTTATGAACGACAGCATGAAGCAATCACTTTGGCCTTAAAGCTCTCGAGAGATGAAAAAAGAGAGTAAAGAGAATAATTAGAGGAGGAGGAGCTATTTAGAGCATCCACAGTAGTGGAGCTATTTTTTTAGTTATTTGGTACCACAAAAAGCTACTTTATCTATTTTACCTACTCATTTTACAAAACATACAGCAGCAATGGATCTATTTTAGCTTTCAACACAATAAAATAATATATCTACTATAATAAAATAATACATCCCACTACTAAAAAAAATCACAAACCGATCAATGGCACAATCCACAACCACTTCCAACTAAGAACAACCACCCACAACCGCCCAACAACAACTTGCAAGCCAAGAACAACAACTCACAACCACCGCCAAAAATCCAACTTAGCCAAAAACCACTACACAATTGTATGATTTTTACAGTTCCTCGTACTTTTTCAGTGTGGGACTAGAGTAGCTTCAAAAACTTACCATCATTAAAGTTCACCAATGGGTCTGTCTCCGTGTTTGTGGTTATTACACTTTGCACCTTGCTTAATGCTACTCTTCTACAAACTGGCACTTTTTAATTATCACGCCGAAGCAATAGCTATATCAGCCTACGAAAACAGGATTTCATGGCTTTGAAATAGAAGGGAACAAGTAATGAAGGCTTAAACGTTATCTGTAAAAAAAAAAAAAACTCTAAAACATACTCTAGGTGTGAGTCGTGTGACTGCTTAATTGCTTAATTCTACTCTTCTACAACTATTGTGACTGCTTGCGATAACACCTTGGCTACTTTCATGCCTTTTCTGCTAGATGGGTCTCGATGATGAGGGAGAGGGAAAAAAAAATGAGAAGGAAAAAGGAAGAAAGAAGAGAAGCTAGAGTGAGAGAAAAAGAAAGAAAAGATAAAATATTTTTTTAATGAGAGGAGAGAGAGAGTTTAATAATATATATATATATATATATATTATAGCTTATGGATTTGCTCTGTAGCAAGTAGCTAAAAAATTTTAGCTACAACACCATTGATGTAGCATGCATTTTAAGTATTAATGGTGCTAAAAATAGCAATATAGCTATTTAGCACCACTTTTGCTAGTGCTCTTGTAAAGCAAAAATGCATGGTATACAAAGCAACGCTTCTTATTAGAAACGAGGCCAACCAACAGGTGCCACGTGTCACTAGCATTTAAACCTAAGGTGCTGATGCCATTTAATGACACTCCCTTCAATAAGAACATCTAATTAATGATCATAAATACTCATATCATTCCATAGCTCGTTAGCTGAAGTCGACGGAACCATGGAGTAAGGGGCAGCTAATAGGGGTATTTTTGACAAAGAATTAATGCTCCTAGACGCACCAAGTAAGAAAACTGACGGCGCCTACGGGTCCGTCAGCTCCACAGAAACGGACGGAGGACCCAAAACAACGACAATGAAAGTGGTGATGCTACAATAAAGCTCAACGGGTGCCTCTCTAAGCCAACGAGAGATCCTCAAGCGAAGGAAGGCTATGGGCCAACGGGATGAAAGGGAAGATGGGGCTGACGGGGTGAAAAGGCCTACAAGTCTAGCATGGCCTATCTTGGTCCTCACGAATACCTATACATGGAAAAATCTTGCGTAACATGCACAAGAACCCCATTACTCACCCATATCTCCCTCATATGGAAAGAAACCCTCACCACAAAAAAGATTGCTATTTGCGACAAAACTTTTTTGATGACTACAAAAAGCCGTCGGAAAAACTAGCTTTTTCGACGGCAAGTCTCTTTCGTCGACAATTACTCGTCGAATATTAAAATATTTGTGATGGCAAAATGAGTTCATCGAAAATGCCTATTATTTTTGTCGAAAATATGATTTATTTTGGAGGGAAATGTTCCCGCCTTACTTTTTACGACGGCATAAAAATGTTCATTGCTAATAAAGTATTATTTACAATGACTGAATAAAAACCGTCAGAATTACTAACACAGTAACACTTGTGACGGCTTTTGTGCATCGAAAATACAAAAAAAAAAAAAAAATTATGGTGTTATTATTTGTGACAAACATTCTTTCATTGTAAATATGAAAGAGGGTATTATTTACAACGATTGAAGAAAAACCGTCGGAACTATTAACACTTGTGACGGCTTTTGTGCGTCGAAAATACAGAAAATATATATTTTTATGGTGTTATTATTTGCAACAAACATTCTTCTATCGTAAATATAAAAGAGGGTATTATTTATGACGACTGAAAAAAAAACCGTTAGAACTATTAACACTTGTGACGGCTTTTGTGCGTCAAAAATACAAAATATATATTTTTTTATGGTGTTATTATTTGTGACAAACATTCTTCCATCGTAAATATAAAAGAGGGTATTAGCAATAGCCATGAAGCCATCAAAAATAGTAAAATATTTTGGAGGGAAAATTCCCTCCTTACTTTTCACATTTGTGACGACATTTATCCATCACAATTTTTATTTTTTATTTTTCTAATTGGGTTTGTATTTGCGATGAACATGCTGACCATCGTAAATAGTTAATTTGCTTGAAAAGAAAGAATGTATTAGTGGTGGAATTGGATCCCTCCCAATAAATAATATTTGCGATGGACCTAAGCCGTCGACAATGGTAATTTTTTTAGGGGGGGGGGGGAATTCATGCCCATATTTTTCATGTGTTTGATGATTGTTTTCAATCACTATATATTGCATTCTTATTTGCGACGGACATTTTGGTCATCCTTAATAATTAAAATTTTCTTAAGAAAAGAAGGTATTAGCGACGGTAAAGTAAATCTGTCACAATAAAGGTGATTTCCAACATACATATGGCCATAAAAAATTATTATTTTCTTTGAATGGTAAATTTTCCTCAATTTTGTCTTAAAACTCTAGAATTTTTTATTTTAAAAATTGCAAAAAAACATCTTTCAAGACCATCCAAGTACTTAAGGCCCATTTTGGTCATTTTAGAAGTAAAATGTATTTTGATAATTTTGAAGCTTTTAGGGACACTTTCGTCACTTTAGAAGTTTAAAGGTATTTTGGTAATTGTGTCAACGGGGTTAAACAAAGTTTCCTAGTGGGTCGTTACAACAACATATGTCCATCATGCAACCAGATGGAGTACCAAAATCTGACCGTTGGATTGGTAGAATGTGGTGAAATATTTGTGCTTCTAAATTACAATAACAATCAGACGATCAAATTATGAGAACAGAGTAGTCAAATCCTGCGAAACTTCGTTAAAGTCTATTAAATTTGGTCAATCTTTGGCCAAATTCTTCAAAGTTGGTTCTAGGACCATTGGATTTTATCAAATTAGGTTGATCAGAGAGGTTTTAAGTGGGTTTTGGGTATTGGTAAGTATTTTAAGGTTTTTTTGGTTTTTATGCTTTTATCAGTTTCTAGTTTTAAAATGGCAAAGTCAAAGGTCATATGTAAATCCATTAGGGTTATTTTCTAGGTTTTTGGTTGTATTTTGTAAGTAATTTTCTCGATTCTTAGTAATATTTATATAGCATATAACTCTCTTGGAAGAGTATTGAATATTTTTAGTGATTGAAGTTTCATGATAGGTAGATGCAACGACACGCATCCATCTTGTGCCAAAGTCAGATTTAAAATTTGACCATTGGATTAAAATTGTGAGATAAAATATTGGTTTTGATCAATTTTGAGCTCAATCAAACGGTTGGATTAGTAGAACGTGACCAATCAAAATTTCTTGGTGTGTTGGTACAACAACACATGTCCATAATGCTTTAGACTCAAATCCAAAATCCGACCATTGTATTTGAAGAATGTGATGAGATACTGGTGTTGGCGAAGTATGACAACAATTAGACGGTCAGATTGTGAGAAATGAGTAGTCAAAGTTTGCAAAACTTGGTCAATATTTGGCCAAATATGGTCAACCATTGAAGTTGGGTCTATGACCACTCGATAGGATCAAATTAGGTTGAATAAAGAGGTTTTGAGTGGGTTTTGGGTATTGGCTCGTATTTTAACTTTTATGCTTTTCTATAAAATTTTCTTTGCTAAAGTTTAACAATGAATAGTACATACAATACTGAAAATTTTAGAATGATAATGCAAAGTTTTCAAGCACCAAAATACTTGCAACGACAATTCTCTCCGCAACTCATTGAAAATCTTTTAAAAAAATGGCATATTGAATATTTTAAAATACTCTTTAATTAAAAATTGAAATCCATGAATTTTAATTATGAAATAAGATAATTTTGAAAATTTGCGGGTAGTTAAATACACAACATTTTTAATATTAATTTAACAAAATTTGGTTAATGGGATGTCAAGTGGAAAATGTTTTTTCCCTTCAAATGGGGTGGTTTCGCCAAATAAAATAAACAAAGTTTTTTTTTTTTTTAATAAAAATATTGAGGTTATATTTCCCTGACTTTTTTAAAAGAACACTTGCTATACAAAAATTGCAAGAAGTGAGATTTCATAGTGTTTCTATCTTTTTTTTTTTTTTTTTTTGGTTGAGAAAATAGTGTTTCTATCTTTTATTAATAATAATAATTAAAAAAAGTGATATTTCAAAGTGGCCAAAAAAAAAAAAGAAAAAAAAGTGACATGGTTGTCATAAACAAAATACATAATTTTATTAAAAAAAAAAAAAAGTCACGTTGCTGTAAAGTCCATGTTTAAAAAAAACACACACAATATCATTTTAACACTAAAAAAAAGAAAAAGAAAAGAAAAGAAAAGAAAAGTCAAAACCCTACCTCCTAGACCCTAGTTCCCTTCCTCTCCCTCTCACTAAAAACCAACGCCCCCCTTTTTCTTTTTTTGATCCCATGCCTCCCTTTCCCTCTCACTAAAATACTAACACTCTATTTCACTAAAGAAAATAAAGAAGAAAAAAAAAAGCTCTCACCTCTATACTCTATAGGCCACATATTTTTCAATATCCCTCCACCGTTCACTCTTTCTTTCTCTTTCTGCCAATCACAATCAAACCCAAAAGGTCAATTTTCTTAAATCCTTATATTTTGATTTATTTTGTTAATGTAGTGGATTAGTAAATGGATTTGTTGGTTTATTTCCTTCATCTAAATTTTGGGATTGGCTTAGATATATCTCTTTCATAATATATAATCTCATATTGTAGCCAAAGTTCTTGACAGTTTGGTACTAGTAAATAGTGTAATGTTTGCGTGTATTGGTGGCCCCAGCCAATCTATTGATTAGTCTTAATTATATGCAAGCACCTACTACAGGTGTTTTTTTTTTTTTTTTTTTTAATATAATCAACATTAATTTTTTTTTTCTATTTTATTGAGGTTTTTGAAATAAGTGACAAATTTGCTCATTATAGTTTTCAATTAACTGCTATTCTTGGTGCATATATAATTTTATGTGACTTGTTGTGGTGATGGATATATTGTTAAGAGTGATGGGGATGTACTATTAATGTGGTTATTGGTGGTAGATGTATTCTTGGAAGTTCTTATTCACAAGAGAACTACGAGGTTCTTATCAGTAGTAAGGATTTATGATAAATGCAATGTTTGTGTCGGCAGTAAGGATTTATTTTTGATGTTTTGTCATTTATCGTGGTGATTGTGTTAATGTTTTTAAATGAATATATTTTAGTTAATTCTTTATTATTTACTGTAAATATAAAATTTTGCATAGTTGTAATTTTTGTATATTTATTCAGTTTAATTTGAAATGTTGCAGAATAATGCTAGGGAGGAGATCATAGTGTGAATAATAACAAAAGATGACTTAAAGGAGGAAGGTGACTCTCAGATTGAGAAAATTGACTCAGATGATGATTGATCTTCCAATACTTATGCTTTCAAGTTTCGTGAAGGATATAATTAATATAGCTTTTATGTATTATTGAACATCACGCTATGTTGTAGACCTTTTGATATTTTCATTTTTATTGCATTATACACTTATTAGTTTTGAACAATTATGGATTTGTACTTGTTATTTGAATGGAGAATTTTTTATGAGATGTGTCACGCCCCAAACCCGATACTCGGATTTGTGACCATGACCGGCATGCTAATACCAAGCCTAAGCTTGATATTAACACGAACCAACTTAAACTTTTACAAAAGCTTTCCTCTTTCTTTACATTCTTGTTTCTTTACTTAAAAGATATAACTTTTCCTGTGACATTCAGAGCATTTACACTGTACTTAAAGAATCACATAATCCACCAATCACTCCAATTCTAAATCTCACATAATACATCTTTTAATATTTTAAAGTACACAAATTTCATTAGATCCTAAAATACACAATACTACAAAACTAAACATCAAATTACTAACTTAGGATCTATACATATAAAACTAAAACTAGCTCCTTCCAAAACTCGACTAAGGCTCCCTCTGCTCAAAAATAAACATGTTAACTGAAAGAGTGGAAGGGGTGAGCTACACAGCTCAGTAAAGGTAAGATATATGAGAATTCAATAAGAATGCATGTAAATCAAACCATTTCAGTTTATAAACGTTCAGATGGGAGAACATTTTTCATGCATAGTATTTTATACTATTTATAATAATAATTTAACGCTCTTTGTAGAAATAATTGTTCTCCCTTTTCTTATCAGAATAATTTTACCAAAACCTTTCAGATTGAATTTCTTTCATTTCTTACAAAGTCACCATGTATATTTTCATTACAAAATAATCATTTTAACTTAAATCAGATAATCGGTAACTTTGTCTTAAACTAAAAACATCTTAAATAATAATAAAACTTTCCTTCATAAACTTATTCTCGTAAAATATTATAACTTTCATAATTATAAAACTTTACGTTTCATAAAGAAAAACAGAAATCTAATAACTTCGTAACGTAAATTTGTACTTTCATCAGACGCTTTGTCTTTATAGCATAACAGAATTTCAGAAACTTTTATCTTTAATGAACAGCTTTCTTTTCATCAGAAACTTCTTCTTTTCATGAGAGCTTTTAACTTTCTACAATGTATTTAACAAAATAATTCTCTCATGATTAATAACATAATATAGCTATTTATACATAACTTATTGGTTAGTCTATATCTGATAAGTCTGTACAGAGAAGGCCTCATCACATTTGAGTGACCTCGTGTGTATCATATTGTCCCCTTTGGGAGGCCTGATGGCACATCCCCTCCGAGTTTTGTTCCTCCCCGCCGTCCGTACACATTGAGGAGAAGGCCTTGTTCAGATTAGAGTTACAGGCAACCTCATTTCCTCTACTTTAAATGGCCTAGAGTTACGGCAGCCACATTTCCTCTATTTTAAATGGCCAAACAGATAACATTTTTCCATGGAAAGCCAGTAATTAACCCCTACTGACCGAGTTCAGATCACCAGAGGACATAACCCGAAAACATTTCATACTTATTCATCATACTGAATTTTCTTATTTTGCATAACATTTCATAATAAAAGCATTTCCATTGTTTTCTTCATCATGTTTGTGGAATTAATAATAACATCAATATGCTTAAATCATATACATAAAGTTTTGAAAAAACTCACGAACATATCTTGGTCTGATAATGCTTACATGCCATATCTCTAATCAAAAACATTTTAATGCATAATATACTTTAAAATAACCTCATGACTTACCAAATGCCCATATAACTTATCCCTTACCTGAAAGCAGAGGAACCGAGAGCCTGCAGTCGAAGGAGCTTAGACCTAGGGCTGGTAACACCTAAACCAAATATCAAAACTTATTACTATCCATTATTCCTTAACATAAACTTACGCATTCATCTCAAAGCTTATCTCTTATAATCAAAGAAATCCTAATCCCACCTCAATGAGGTTCCCACAAACACAAAATGCATTCATCAAACGTCCTTATGTACCAATCATAGAGAAACCAACATTCTCACATTAATAGCATATCTCTAGAAGAGACAACTTCATTTCAAAAGGTGCTTTGAGCTTAAGGCAATAATGCATGCATAAAACATGAATTTAAGCATAGTCATATAATCATATACATTTATAAGGCAACACACAACATGCTGAACAAAACAACTTCATAAATACAACCATTGAATGGTTTAGAACCCCTCTTTTAGAGTACAAAACCTTGAACCAAGTTATAAAAATTAATCTATGATCCAGACATATCAAATGATGAGCATATTAATTTATAGCTCAAAACGTTCACCCTAACTTTAGAATTAAATCCTCAAAGTTAGGCATGTCCCTTACTATTTACTGTTTGTCACAGCAGCATATACTTAAATTATAAAATACAAACGGGCCATCAATTCACATCCAAACCTCATGAAATTTTACAGAGAAATTCCCCTGTATGTCCAGTATATACCATAAAAATTTCGTAGTCAAAGCATAAAACCATAATTTACTAAAAATCATACAATACAGCATACTCAAATCTGTCCTGACAGAATTTTATGCAATTTAGAAATTAAACCATTATTTTTCTATTCATCCAAATGCTGTGAAACCACCCCCACAACAACCATACGTGTCTTAGGGTTCATACAAACTATTCGTAGCATCCTAATTCACAAAATATGATTTAATACAGAATTTTCTTGTTGTAAACACTAAATCTGTCACAGTGACAGCTTCAGCACATGTTCTTTCTAAAATCATCAACAAATAGAAATTGGCCTTCATATCACTTAGGTATTTTATTCCTATAATAAACATATTAAAATACCTAAATAAGCATCCAATAGACCAAATATCATCAAAATTTCAAGTCACTAAAACAGAATCATAAGTTCATCTTCTAAAATCAGAACAGAGAACAAAGAAGGAAAATAAACAAAACAATTATACTATCAAAACACCCAAAAACATATGAGGTTTAATTTACTTACCCACACACTGTGAAGATGAAACCTTAGTGTTTAGGCTCTTAATTTCTTCTTAGAGAGATATCTGTGATTTTTGGTGAGAGGGTGAAAGAGAGTTACAGCCGTGTAAGAGCAAGGAAGAAGAGAGAAAGAAGAAAAGGGCTGGACTTTCTGGTCTGGTACAGCCAAGAAAATAAGATAAGGGAGAAGACTTTTGTCTTCCTTTTGAGTGTGTGAACCCGTGGACTTGAGAGAAAGACTCAAGGGAGCTTCCTAGCACTTTCCTTAAGAGAAAAGAGAATAAGTGATGTGAGAATTTTCTGATTTAATTGGACCCGTGGGAATGGAGAGGGAGAGCTTCTTGAGTCTTCTTTCTTTGAGAAAGTCAAAGAAGAGATAAAGATGCAACCAATAAGAACAAAGAAGGAAGAAAACAAAGAAGCAAAGCAAGAAGACCAAGAAAGTTTCTGCAGCTAAGAAGTCAAGCAAAATATCTTGGGTGATTCACGTATATTGCTAAGGAAAGAAAGGATAATTCATCTTTTCAACTTTTAGTGTTCACACTTACACTTTTCTACAAGAATAATATCACTTTCCCCACACACACACACACACACACACACACACACATATATATGTATATCCTTACCTTTATACACTTAATTAAGCACCAACAAATATATATCTAATAACTTAAACCGCTTAATATAATTTTGTACATACTTAATATATATACATAATACAATTAGCCATTTAAGTATTTATAATCGCTACAATTCTTATTCAATGGCATTATAAAATAATGTGGTTATTAAATACTCTTCTATTAATTTAGAAAGTAAGTGATTAAAACAATAATTAACCACTTGAACATATAGATTAATTATAAAATTGGGTCGGGGTGTTACAAGATGTATGTTTGTAATTTATATATTATTTATTTACTTTCATGTAATTCATGTGTTTCTTTTTCGACAAAATTGTTTTGTCGCAATTAAAATATTATAACCGGCCTTTTTTTTTTTTCGACAAAGCTATTTTGTTGCAAATAATGTATTAGTGACGTGGTAACTAATTTTTAATAATGGTCAAAGTTCGTCGAAAAAAAGTAAATGGTCACTAAGATTTTGTATTTTTGACAAAAAGCTAAGTATCTACGATGGCTTTTAGTCGTTGAAAAAACTAAATTAATGATGGCTATAGTTCGTCGCAAAATGTATTTGGTCATTTGAAATTGTATTTTTGACGGCAAATCAAGTATTTATGATGACTTTTAGTAATCGAAAAAATACATTAACGATGGCCTTAGTTCGTCGCAAAATATATTTGGTCGTCCAACTTCTTCGTATGAAGTTGTATTTTCAACGACAAATCAAGTATTTATGATGACTTTTAGTTGTCAAAAAAATACATTAACGACGACCTTAGTTCATCACAAAATGTATTTGGTCGTCCAACTTCCTCATATGTAGAAGTATTTTCGACGAAAAATATCAAGTGCTTACGACGGCTTTTTACGGTCGAAAATGAGTGTTAGTGACAGCCTTGTCGGTAATATAGTATTACCGACGAGGCTTTTACCGACGGAAGTCGATAGCCTTTTGCCGTCAGCACTACTAATCTGCGACGGCTTTTTGTGTTGTTGTGACGAACTCTAGCCATCGCTAATAGCAATCTTTTTTGTAGTGCCTAAAATCTTGGAAACCCTAAATACCAGACCCACCCAACAAGGAAAAATCCCTACTCTAAAGGGATTCTGATTCATTACTCACCACTATATAAGCACTAGACCTCATCTTTTCTTAGGTACGCAGAAAATCACTAGCTCTCTCACTATAGAGTTCTTAGAGATTTCTCATTTACTGACTTGTCTTTCGGAGGGTTCTTGGTCGGTACCACACCGGTGCCTTCTGTTTGGTCCTTTTGTTCTTACTCCGTAGGTATCCATTGGCGTGATTTAGGGCCTACAACTCACTGACAATTTTAGCACTTCATCAAAAATAGACAAATGCTAAGGGAGTCCCTACTCCCATCTCCAAAAACAAGCTATTAAAGTATTAAGCAGCATTTGATACCACTTCTTTTTCTTTCTTTTAATGTTTTAAATTTCTTGTTTAATTTAATGAAAATTGTGGGTTCTTAAATGTATATTCGTAATCAACGCTTAATTTTTTAACCACCACCACATATTTTGGCATGATGCTCACCCTATAAGTACTCATTCATGGGGAAGGGAGGGAATGATTGAAGTTTAAGTCTCCAAGAGCGAGCTTTACACATACGTACACTTATGGTCCATTTGGTTGGGTGGATTTTAGGGAAGATGGAAAAAGGAGATTTTTTTTATTGTAGATTGTTGGAAGAAAAATTGGAGGAGAAAATTGAAGAGAAAACACAAACAATTAATTTGTGCATAATGCCCATGTGGACATTTCACATAGGTTTTGTCATTTTCCTTCTTTTTTTTTTTATTTATTTATTTTTTTTTTTGTCTTTTCTTTTACCTATCTTTCTGTTTTTTTTTTTTTTTTTTTCCCTTCTTTTATTTATTTATTTATTTATGTTCCTTCTTCTTCTTTGGTTTTTGGCTGCCTTAATTAAAACTAGGCTCATCACACGCGCTCCGCATATGCGAGAGGCTACTTTATTTATTTTTTTTGAGTTTAATGTAATTTTTCAATTTGAATTTATTTATTGTTAGTAAGGGTTCTAGTTAGCTCAACTGATAAAGTTTTTGATGGTTGAATAAGAGATCTAGAGTTCAATCCCTACTTGCACCAAATACCGATTGGTGTCTTAGTCTGATAATAAAGAGCTATCATCAAGAGTGAACGCTATAAGTTGATTTTTAAGAAACTAAAATTTAAAATTTAAAAGCAGTTAAAATTTAAAAGAGAGTAAACTGCTGGGTTTAGTGTGTTCTACTTTTAGGAAAAAATGTCTCAAATGTGTGTGAGATATATTTAAATAGAGAGAGTGCTAATTTTTAGGAAAAAAAAGTTTCTCTGGTAGTTTTTTTATTTTTTTTTATTTTGTTGAATTACAATTTTAACCTCATTTTTTATTTTTTAAGAATAAGGATTATCTAATTAGATTATGAATATTTTTGACATTTTTTAAAGTCATACCTATCTTATTGAATCCTCTTAATATATAGAGATAAAAAAATCGACAACAATTTGGTCTTAAGATATAGTCATAGTAGTTATTAACCACCACAATAAACCTTTTAAAAAAATCTATTGCATCTGTTTTAACGCGCCGCTATAACTGATTGTAATTGTTGTTATAAGTATTTTGATAGTTTTACTTTTATCAAACCGCCGCAATATTCCTATGCTATTGTGGCCTTGTGGGGGTTTCTAAACTGCTGCAATAAATCACCTATGGTGGCAGTTTAAAAAACCGACGTTTTAGAAGAAAAGAGACGGCCAACTAAACTTGATCTTTTGTAGTGATAATGTACGTGCGAAGACGCTTAATAATTGTCATCATGGACAAAACCATGGCCATGCTAGTCCTTGGGGCTATGGCCTTCAGCTCATGGAATCCAAAACCGTAGCTTTAAGTTTTAACAAGGACTATTATTATTTAATTGTTAAGACAGAAGGGATTTGAGTCGGGACGTTTTGATTAGAAACACCGGTATAAGACTCAGGACACACCATAGCTTTACTTAACGTAACAGAAGATGGTATATCATCAGTTACACGAAGACGAGATGGCTTAATTTAAAATGTACGTGGAGACTCCTTTAAGTTTTAACCAACCAGAAGCATCTTCCCTAGACTGGGCTACGATAAACAATGCGTGAGCGGCACTATAAGAGCATTACCATAGGTGTATCAAATGCCAAATATTTGGCATTAGATACACCAAACACCACTATTCAAGCCTCATGAGGTGTTCCAAATGTGTCAAAATTTTGCAACATACTATAGTACCGTGATAACTTTGGCACAGTACAGAACAATATAACACATGGGTTTATTATTTTTTTATTCAACTTTCTCTCTCATCCCAATTAAAATATCTCTTCATCTTTACCGACCAATATCTGCTCTCTCTCTTACTTCCTTGTTCAACCATTTCTTTGCTCTCTCTCCCTCTACTCCAAGTCACTGGCTCCCTCTTGACGAAACCCAGGCCAGAGCATCAAGCCAAGTTGATCTCTGTTTTTTTTTTTTTTTTTTTTTTTTTTTTTTGGCGGTGATTTGATACCCGGTTCGGCAATGGGTGGGTTGAGATGGTGATGGGCGGATCAATGGTGGTGGGTGGGTCAGCTGGTAATGGGCGAATCGATGGTTGTGCCGATCTCTGTTCTGATTTGTTTTTATTTTTCTATTTTGGTGGTTGTGATTTGTTGGTGGATTTGGCAGCGGTTGTGGGTTGATTTTTGTGGTTGTGGTTGTCGCTTTTTTTTTTTTTTTTTTTTTTGGTGATTGTGGCTGCAACAATTTTCCTGGTTGTTGTTGATGATGATGATGATGGGGGAGGTTTTTTTTTTTTTTTTTTTTTTCTTCTGGTGATTGTGGCAGCAACAATGTTTATGGTGGTTGTTATTATTGATGATGACAACGACGATGACGACAGGGGAGGAATTTAATATATTATTTTAATTTGTTGTAAATATTATTTTAATATATAAAACTGAAAAATAAAACATCTAATAGTAAAATGATATAGTAAAATAATAAAGTAGACTTTTAATGTATTAAAATAACATTTTTTTTATAAGAGATATGATAATAATGCTCTAACACTTTTTGTTGTAGAAATATTGTAAAAATATTGTAGACATATCATTTCTCTTTTTTTAAATACTTAGAAAAGAAAACTCACGAAAAGGTACAGCAAACAACTTCAGTACTGGAAAGAAGGCCCACAATCTCATGACAAGGAGCATCAGAAGCCAGAGCAGAACTTATTAGTTGCCTCCTCAATATTAAATACATTTTTTTAATATTATACATGGCACTTAGCGAGCGTTTGCCTGAAGTGTTTTGCGCGTTTTGCATTTTTTTTTGCCCAACTTGTAAAAAACACATGAATAGTATTTTACCTTTTAAAAATTATTTTATTATAATATTTTTAATAATAAATTTTTAATTTTTAACAAAATAAGTAATATTTAAACAGAGCCTTAGTTTTAAATTTATATAATAATATGGTTTCTGCACTGGAGTATTTGTTGATAGGTTATTATAATAAAATTTTAATATCACTTTTGTGAAAATATATATAAAAATTTGTAAAAAAAATCAATTTTTTCTTATAAAAAATTTTAAAAATATTTCATAAATCAATACTCTTTGAGTATCTATTAAATTTTCCTTAATAGTATTCATTTTTACCCTTACTTTGGCTTCCAAGAAAAAAAAATCATTAATTGGCGCTACTCCTGCAATGCATGAGTTTTTTTTGGAGTGAACTTGGGGACCAGTGTCTAGAATGTGCGGGGCTGGGGTTGGGCTTTGGGGCATGACTCTTTTTGTTTTCTGTGTAGAATTTGGGTTATGACTTATGGCTTTTGAGTAAGTTAAACGCCTGGCATGGCAGTGTTAGCCTGTGACTTGTAATTGTGAGGGTACTTCTTTCACAAGGACAAAGTTTTGTTTGTTGTGTAGGAATAATAGATACGCAACATTAGGCAACTTCTATAGATGAACTAATACAATTCTCTACGAAAACTAGGGATGGATTCACGATTTTAAGTTAAAAAGTGCCAGAAAAAAAAATCCAAATATGTATCCATATAGTATTAAAAAATTATAAATATACAAAATCGTTATTTCTTAATACATTAAGATGCAATCATCTATCAACAAAAACGAAAAAAAAATAAAAAATAAAAAACAAAATAATGTTTTTTTAATACTAGGCTACCTAGGATTTTTATTTTATTTTTTTGTTGTTGTTAAAGTTAGAGAATTCACAATAGTGGTTTTAGCTTTTAACATTTCAAAAAACTAATTTATTTATTTTACCACTTCACTTTATAATACATCCAACATCAAATGTTCTATTTTTTTACCACTTCATTTAAAATAATATAAAAAACTCATTAAAATAATAAGGAAGATAGAGAATTTGGGTTTTTTTAATTAAAGGTGGAGAGATAATCTTAATAAAATATTGTATTTTATTTTTAACAACTTGCCACAGTCAATTGATATTTATACCAGTTTACTGTATTGCAAAAAAAAAAAAATAGCTTTACCTTCTCCAATAACACATGGTTTTTTGGTTTTTATGTAGTAAAATGATTTTTTTTTTTTTTTTTTGGGCTAAAATACATCACCATTGTGAATGTTTTTATTGTTTTTGTTAAGTTTTTGGGTTAGATAGTTGCTAGTTAGAGGGAGCCTAAGATTTTGGAAGGGGGGCAACTACAAAAATTATATATAATAAGTATAAAAAAATTAGACCGGGGGGGGGGGGGGGGGGCGAGCCCCCTTGGGCCCCCACCTGGGTTTGTCCCTGAAGAAAACGAAAGAGAAATTTAGACCTAATTTGCTAATAAAAAAGTGAGAGGAAAGACTTTTTTTTTTAAAAAAAATTAGACACAGTAGAATTTTAATTTTGTAATAGAATTATGATGATTACTCTTGTGGGGCTAGAGAATTTGACAACCCCGGTCCACCATATGCTAAAGCCCAAGTCCCGCGCTGAGGAGGAAAACATGTCAAAGGATGAGTCAAGAAAGCTGCATTCACCAGGAATATCGCTGAGGACATTCACGTCCTCGGCCCGCACGGATCGTTGAACAAGGGAGCAAAATGCCTTCAAAGATAACCTTCCCGAGCAACCCAAGACAGAGGCAAGTACAACGGGTTGGCCATGGAAGCATGGTGGAGGAGTAATCCCCAGAGGAACTATCATCTCCACATTAAATGCCCACAACTAACGTTCTGGCCGCATTAAATGGAGAAGTGACTTCTGAACAGTGCCGCCTCAGCTGCCACCACCTACAGAAAGGATGTAAAGGTGGCTGATGGACACTCAAGTGATGACCTGCATGATCGACAGATGGAGGGTCAAGATTAACAAGAAGGGGGTATAAAATGTAAAAAGTCCTCCAAAAAAGAGGGGACGACAGTTTTAGAGAGAGAAAAAAGTACGATAGCCCTTGTATGATTTTTGTAATCTAGTACCAAAGAGGGAATAAGAAAACAATATCCGAGAAAGTGGCCGAGGAGTTCACCTTCATACTCTTAGCTTGTACTCATGCCAATCGTCCCATGTATTACCATGCTTAATCGTATAATCCTCACTAGGACCTAGTTCTTTAACCCGCACCTTATAAATTCATTGTATTGGGCTAGCTAGGCTTGAGTCCATTCATTCCTCAGGAATAGTGCTCGAACCAGGTCCCTACAACTCTTTATATAATATTAATATAAAGATACTAATTGGTTTTTTATGTAGGCGGAGTTTGAATCAAGATCTTTCATGCAACAACAAAAGACTTTATCAGATATTAATTGGTTTTTTAGAGGTAGAGTAAAGGAGGTATGAATTAAACTCAGATCTATTGCTTTGATAGCATATTAAATTACTGATTGTTCCAAAAGTGAAGCTATTAAAATATATAGTAAATTTAATCATTTAATCACATATTTCTAACTAGTTGAGCATACGGGAACATGAAAATAATGCTTCTTAGACTCTTTCCTTATGCTTTCGTTATTGCCTTGCATTAGAATTTGACCGCCCTAGTAATTAATCGTGGACTAGTAGCCTTTAAATCATGCTATTACAAAACAAGCTGTAAAAGTTTTTCCATAAAAACTTTTAAAAATATTTCATAAATCAATATTTTTAGAGTATTTATTAAATTTTCTTTAGTAGTATTCATTTATACCCTTACTTTGGCCTCCAAGAAAAAAAAAAAAAAAAAAAAAAAAACTCATTAATTGGCCCTACTCCGGCAATGTATGAGTTTTTTATTTTTTGAGTGAACTTGGGGATGAGTGTCTAGAATGTGTGGGGCTGGTGTTGGCCTTTGGGGCATGACACTTTTTTGTTTTTTGGGGTAGAATTTGAGGATGACTTATGGCTTTTGAGTAAGTTAAACGTGCCTGGCAAAGCAGCGTTTGGCTGTGACTTGTAATTCTGAGGGTACTTCTCTCACAGGGACAAAGTTTTGTTTAAACAAATTTGTTGTGTAGGAATAATAGATACGCAACATTAAGCAACTTCTTTAGAAGAACTAATACAATTCTCTAAGAAAACTAGGTATGTACTCAGGATTTCAAGTTAGAATATGTCAAAGTATAAGGAAAAAAAAATTTCAAATAGACATTCATATGGTATTAACAAATTATAAATACACAAAATTGTTTTTTTTTAATACATTAAGATGCAATTATCTACCAACAAAAATGAAAAAAAAAAAAAAAAAAGTTTCTTTTTAATACTAAGCTCACTAGGAATTTTTTTTTTTTTTTTTTTTTTTGTTAAAGTTAGAGCATTCACAGTAGTGATGCTAAAAAATTTAGCTATTAGCATATCAAAAAACTAATTTATATATTTTACTACTTCACTTTATAATACATCTAACATCAAGTGTTTTATTTTTTTTACCACTTCATTTAAAATAATATAAATAACCCATTAAAATAATAAGGAAGATACTAATTAGTTTTTTATATAGACGGACTTTGAACCAAGATCTCTTATGTAACAATAAAAGACTTTATCAGATATTAATTGGTTTTTTAAAAGTTAAGTAAATGAGATAAAGATTGAACTCAAATCCCTTTTTTTTTATACCATATTTAATTACCGATTATTCTATAAGTTAAGTTACTAAAAAAATATAATAAATTTAATAATTTAACTACATATTTCTAAATAGTTGAACTTACCGCAACATGCAAATAATATTTATTGGACAGTCTTTCCTTACGCTTTCATTACTGCCTAGCATCAGAATCCGACCGCCATAGTAATTAATAGTAGGCTAGTAGCCTTTAAATCATGGCATTTACAGAACAAGCTGTAAAAGGGCATCTTTGGGTGGTGCGGTACATACAGATTATAGCGTCAGCTCTCAACGTGTTCCTTTAAACTGAACGTCACAATAGTAGTTGGAATTGGGACAAACAATAGTTATTAGTTGATTGGGATGGAACAAGTTATTGTGACCTTATTATAGAACGTCTAAAATGGCCACACACAAAAAAAAAAAAACCAATAAAAGACGAAAAACAGAGATATATCTTATTTTGAATTATTAGAAAAATAAATTATAAAAACAAAAAGATTTAACACGTGAAGAACAAGAAGGGCTCGTAAAAGAAAAAGAAAAAGAAAAAAGAAATGTATCTATTTAATGATTTAAATTATAAAAACAAAATATTCTCCTTAATATTGGCACTATTCCCTTGGTTAACAGTAGATAATCACGGCATTGAGTATTAACAATTTAACATGTACTAACTGCACATAAAAACAGATTTGCATCACCACGTATACTCTTCCTGTAATATTTATTCGATAAATATAAGTGCTTAAGGTGTATAAAGAGGAATGACTTAACTGAAACTCAAGTCTTCGGAGGAATCTTCGTTCACATTTATATTACTCGAGAGTAGAATTTATATTTATATTAAAAAAATAAATAAATAAATAAAAAACCTGCATCTTTTATTACTTCACTTCCCAAGAGTAATCACACACGTCTTCTTCTACTTCATTTTCTCTTGAATCTTAATAAATACTCCTACTATTGCTAAAATCGAAGAGTCTATGTAGAGACTGAGACATTCCCATTAGTTTCCCACACCACATATCTCTGTCTCACACCAAAAAAAATCCAAAACCAAAGCAAATGAAGGCAAACATTCTTCTTCTTCTTCTTGATGCTTCTCTGTTTCTTGCTCCCTTATAAATCTAAGAGCATGTCTAAACTCTGTTTTCTCTTGCAGAAGTCCATTATCTATACCACTCTCTTTACCTTAATTGCTCTTCTCTTTGGTTGCTCTACTGCTCTCAAGGTATTCTATTCATCCACTGACAAAAAGTGATGAATATTTCTTCAAATTCTCTTGTTTTATATATTTTTACTGTTTTTATCACTCTAAACAGGAGGGACAAACATGCGTATCAGACGGTAACTGTGACTCCGGGTTGCACTGCGAGACTTGTGTAACAAACGGCAATGTTCGACCAAGATGTACTCGGATCCAACCTATTAGTCCCACTTCTAAGGTCCATACGATATATACGTTTAACCCCATTTGTAATTTTGCTTTTCTTTTTGTGTTTTGGACTTTGATTGTGCGATTTGAATGTGAAAGTGAACGTTTTGATTAGGTGAAAGGGTTACCATTTAATCGGTATTCATGGCTGACAACACACAACTCGTTTGCTAGGCTGGGACAGAAGTCAGCTACAGGCTCTGTAATCCTTTCTCCTACAAACCAGCAAGACTCTATTACAAGTCAGCTCAATGTATGTCACTTTCTATTTCTTTTTCTCTTTTTCATTCTGTTTGTTTCTTGGGAAAATTTGAGGAAAAAGAAAAGAAAATTCAGCCTTATTTTCATTTAACAAAGACAGCTCTTTTGGCGGTGGCGGTGGGTAGTCGGCGGTTGTCTCAGTGTGTTGGATTTTAGTTGCCGGAAATGTTAAGGTTTTAGTATGGTTGAAAGACCAAAATGTCCCCTGATTTGAATGTGTGATTTTCCTTTACTTATTCTTTAAGAAAAGGAAATGTCTTTTTCTCTGAGTGTGAAACTGAGGAAACTGAAACGTCAGGATTTGTGTTTGAATGTGTTTGTGGGGTTCTAGGAAATGTGTTGCAAGTGGGAATTTATTCTTTCAATTTCATAGTAGTTGGATTTAGTTGGATTTATATTTATTAGAATAATTAATTCATCAACTAAAGGCATAGTTGGATTTTTAATATGAAATGAATAACTAGTTATGAGGTTTGTCAGGGTTAGCTTTCTTCTTTTTACCTACTCAGTTAGGACAACAAGATTTGTTTGACACGTGGAATGTCACTAATTTTAGTTTTTTAAGTTTTTTTTACTATGATCTATGAAAGAACCCCAAAAGCACTTTTAATCATCCAAAAAGAAATTTTGTAAGGAAAAACTTGAACTTGTTAGTTTACCAAAAAAAAAAAAACTTGAACTTTTTCATACAAAAAGGACCAATTTTGCTTAGTGGAAAAAACATGTGACAATTATGATGGTGGAAAACCGTTTACCTACTTTTGTAGAATATATAACATGGCATTCATAGTGCATTAGGTGTGATAGACTTTGATGAATCATCAGCTTCCGTTTTTCTAGTTGAACCACGAGAATAATCATGTCTTTTATTCATAGAAAGAAAAGCTCTACAACTTGTTTTTCTATCAATGGTGGTAAAGTATTGCTGAAGGAAGCATCCACAAATTTTTTGTCCAAGAATGGTCAAGCCTGTAGAAAATGTTAAATATTGGTGTTCTGTTACCAGGAAAAAAAAAAGGTTTAGGCTTGGCGTTTTGCTACCTAATTAATGTTTATGTTCTGTCCATATCATTTATAATAAGTGGAATTATGCCTTTTGATTCCAAAGCATACCTAATGCCTGCCTAGTTTATTAAGTATAACGATCACTTCTTTGACAAAAAGAAAAAAAAAAATTATAGACTACATCCACTAGGGAATAATTTAGTTGCCAATAATGAAAAGTTAACCTAGTGGAGAAAAGGAATTTGGTTGTCTATTGCCAGAGCACAATTGCACACTAATTATTCAATCCGAGGGATGTAATCATTTCTGCTCAACACCGTTGAGTACTTTCTGCGCAACTATGCTGCACCAATTGATGTAAGATTTGAGGTTTCAAAATACAAAGAACATTATTTCCGGGTTAATTATTTTGAGTAAAGTGATTACAAGATTTAGATATGCATTGAGACTTCAAATTATTTTATAACCAAGGGAACTTCAGTGGGTACTCAATAGTGTGCCCCTGATGTTCTCTCTTTTGGTTCCTTTTTGGAGGTAATTTTGTATGATTGTGATATAGTATGATTAGTCATTTGCAATTTTCTACTATTTTCTGATTTCTTTTTTTTTTTTAGAATGGGTCTTTTCAGGAATTTTAAAAACTTGACCTAAGCCTTTCTAAATCAAAGAGAAGCTGTCTGTGTAGTTTCCTGCTTTTTTTTTTTTTTAATTGAAGTTTAGTTTGATAAGCCTTTGTTAGAAGTTGTTTTCTCTTGCAGGATGGTATTAGAGGGTTGATGCTTGATATGTATGACTTCAACAATGACATTTGGTTATGTCACTCCTTTGGTGGCCAGTGCTACAACTACACAGCTTTTGTAAGTTTGCTTGAATTGGTGCCTGGGAACCACATGACTTGAGGACCATTTCCAGAAATTTCTTAAGTTTTATCCTTTAGAGTTTCATATATAGTCTTCTTAAACACATAGTTAATCTGACACCTGATTCACCAGCAACTTGCCATCAATGTTCTCAAAGAGATCCAAAGTTTTCTTGATGCAAACCCATCAGAGATTGTCACCATTTTCATTGAAGACTATGTTACATCACCAAAGGGCCTGACTAAGGTGTTTGATGCTGCTGGCCTGAGGAAATACTGGTTTCCTGTATCTCAAATGCCACAAAATGGTAGAGATTGGCCAACAGTAGATGATATGGTCCAGAAAAATCAGCGTTTATTGGTTTTCACTTCAAAAGCATCTAAGGAGGCTTCTGAAGGGATTGCCCACGAGTGGAGATATGTGGTAGAAAACCAATGTGAGTTGTATATATTCTCTTCCTCTATGACTTTAGTTGGCTGAGGACATCTAAGTTCAAATTTAGGTATAGTGCCTTAGGTGTGCTAATTAAATTCAAAACATGACTGTATTGAGGAATGTAGCGTAAACAATGTCATTTTTTGGAGAACAATTAATTTCAATGCATTCATGTGTTTATATTTAATTGGGGAATCTAAGGTACAACATATAAGAAACTGTATCTAAGTTATGCACAATTTCAATTATGAGAACTAATTCTATTGAGGTTTGAAACTATAGATGGGAAAGGTGGAATGATAGCTGGTTCGTGTCCTAATCGGGCAGAATCACCTCCCATGAACACAACATCAAGGTCTTTGATCCTAGTGAACTTTTTCCGAGATTTGCCAGATGTAACTCAAGCTTGTAAGGATAATTCAGCTCCATTGCTTAGCATGGTGAACACCTGCTATGCAGCAGCTGGTAAACGATGGCCTAACTTCATTGCTGTTGATTTTTACAAGGTATGACATATGGATAGTGGATACTATGTTTAAAATCAACTTGCTAATAAAGCAAATAGATAAAAGAAAGTGTAATTCATTTGTATATGAATATTTCAGAGGAGTGATGGTGGTGGTGCACCAGAAGCAACGGATGTGGCAAATGGCCACTTAGTTTGTGGGTGTGGAAATATTGCCAATTGCAAGGTTTGCCTTGCACGGCCTACTTTTAGTTCCAATTCTTTTCAAATTCTCTTATGATTGTCTTAGAATAGAAATCATCAACATGGAAGGCTATGATAAATTTCTATTTTAACTTACAAAAATTTGATTATACATGCAGGCAAATGTGACATTTGGAGTATGTGACATTCCTGAGGCAAAAGTTGCCCCAGCGGCTAGACCTGCAGCAGTAGCACGTGACTCTAGCTTTGGTTATGTAAATACCAAGCCACTTCAATTGCGGTGGCTGTTAGGGACTGCTTTTTCAGCCCTGTTCTTGTCATTGTGAATATAGATGTACTACTATTACCTGTGATCTTTTTCTGCATTAATTTCATGGAAAAGAAAAGGAAACTAACCGAGACTAAGATAACCCATTTATTATACATTTTAATGGCACTCTTAATCACTAATTAAGAGAAGAAGAAAAAAATTCATTATTTGTTATAACAGGTTTGTCAAATTGGACGCTTTCACACAGACCAGTTCAACTGTGGTGGTCTCGGAGAGTTTCGGTGGCCTTTTCTTCATGTCGTTTTGAAATGTGATTGTTCATTTTGAAGCATTATTTTCTGTTTGCTTTTAAGATCGTCTTTCAAATTAGAAAGTGACTTATATTTAGGATTAGTTTCGATTGGTATTACATGCTTGTCATAATAAATTAAAGAATCATCATGTCTAATTAAGTTGGCAGCCTGTTTTGTGATGGATTAATCTAAGTTGGTGGACAGAAGCCATCTTACTATCTTACTAAAAATGAAGAAAGGTATTTGAGAACTCAATCTAGGGCTAAGGTATTCGAGAACTCAATCTAGAGTTACGAAGTGTGGTGTGTAATTAGACATATGATTATCCTATTCCCAAGCAAGGAACTCCCATCGCTTTTGAGTTTGAGAGAATCACTTAGAGATGGATTGGTTATCTACAAGAGAGAATGATTAATGCACTTAAAGAGAGTAATTTGATTTAAGTTGAGAGAACAAAAATATGTAGAGAAAGACCTAAAATAGCTTCTTCTTCTTTTTTTCTTTTTTCTTTTTGAGAAACATCCTAAAATAGCATTATTACTAAAAATACTAAAAAATGATATTGAGTAAGAACGTAACATAGAATATAATTTTGGATACAATATAATAGTAAAGAGAAATTCAGGTTGAGAATTCATAACCAGCATGTAGTTTTGGCCCTTTTGGGATGAGACTTTATAGTTGATTTCAATCTTTAGCAAGTAGAAGAAACATGCTTAAGAGATTGATTGCAACTCAGGCTTGCATTGTGTGAAGTGTTTCACAAGCCGAAATGTAGAGCAATATTTCTAATCCAATCTATTAATCCTAGTTTAGACTTTAGACGTCTGTGTATCACATTCCTTCATTTTTTTCATTGAGCTTTTTTTTTTTTTTTTTTTTGGGTTTTAACAAATAAAGAGGGGAGATTTGAAACCTAATTCTTCTTATAAGTGAGGCTCTTGCCTCTTGGTATTCAATGAATTAGTTATGTTCACTTTAATGTGTGATTTTTTTTTTTAATGAGTTTGTTTATCCTCATTAATTTGAAAGTTTTGATTACATGAAAGGGTATTCATTTAATCTAAATTGTATTATTCATGACGGAATTGGCTTGGGTCTAGTACTTTAAGGCACTGAACCCGTTGAGATTTGGACACATGTCAAATAATTGTCACGTGTTTATATCATAGTGGATCTAATGCACAAGAATGCTAGACTACCCTTACCCATTCATGATAAGAGGTTAACAACTCATAATGCAAAAGCAAGCTTCAAAGAGTCTTGTTTAGTACGTGTGTTTAAACAATAGTTTTCAATTTTTTTGGAAATATATGTGGATAAAAAAGTATGTGAAAATGCGTGTAATATTGTTTAAAAACCGCAAATATGTGTTTAAAATGATGTACCAAATAGCCCCTAAGTCAGATACAACTTACATGCTCCTAGTCCTAGATCTTAGCTGGCACAAATTAGGATTAGGACTTTAGGACTCTATAAAAAGTTCGCTCTATATATGTAGATCTTCTCTTATTAAATTTTTCAATGAGAGATACTACGTCTACAACAATTTTACAACATTTTTACAACAAATCACATGTGGTTAGTTGTTATTGGTTCAAATTTGAAACTAACACTAAGATTACTTTTTTGCCCCAACAATAATAACCAGTAACAACTTGCCACTTAGGATTTGTTGTAAAAATGTTGTAGACATATCATTTCTCTTTTCCAATTATCTCAAATTCTTATGTATAGATATAAGACGTGTAGCACTTAAAAATAAAATAAGTATCACCACATTTGACTAAAATAGGATAGCATCCAAAGATTCTATTGGAGGGGATCCTTTCCTTCTTCAGCCAATCAACCCCTCTCCATCTGCAGGTCTTGTAACACTCAACTGTTAAATACTGAAATCAACATTATGTAATGACCCAATGAAGATCATTTGACTTTATATCTTTTTCATGGAATTTAAGCAGAGTGAGGATAGCTTTAATTCCTAGGGTACTACTCTATATGATAGACCTACTTGCTAAGGAGTCAGGCTACTCTATGGCTTTAATGTTGTGTTGACTTTTTGCCAGTGAACTAGTGCACTCTGTATAATTCAACTTAGTGGTGCAGTCCATACGCAAGTTTCACTAAGCCTTAATGGTTCATGATTAGAAAGGATAATATATATATAATACAAATATGGGACTATCAATGATGAGAGAACTAGAAATTAAGAACTTCACTTGGAAGAATATTGGCTACTGATGGGAGACTTATCTAGTTGTGAGTTTGTGGGTGTCATGACTACCTAAGGTCATTTTTACAGAATGGTGTTGTAGGGTTATTAATGTGTGATATGTTACATTAAGGCCAGGGCAACCACAAGAGAGAGAGAGAGAGAGAGAGAGAGAGAGATCCATTATTCCAAATTTCCAATGAATGATTTGTTTCAGTACTGATAAATTTCTTGATGAATCCATTTACCAAAACTGATTTATGAGTTCAGAATCTATAAATAAAAGGGACCCTAAGCATTGGGCTCACAAATGGAGTTGAATTCAGATAGATCTTTAAGTTCATTAATTTCTTACTAAGAAAAAATATTCTCAGTTTGCCATTTTGAATTTGTCTTAATTTTCAATTAATTTATTTCTTGTTTGTTGCTTTATCATAATTGAAGGCCATTTTTCATCACCAAATGGCCAAAATAAGTTCTCTGCGGAAATGATAGTGGTTTTCACTTCAAAAGCATCTAAGGAAACACATGATGACTATAATCTCAGTTTCCCTTACTTTTCTTCTCTTACAAAATTCTAAATATAAATACTGGTCAACCAGAACAGCGAAAGTAACTGGTGAATATCATGAGAATCAGAAGGAGATTATTACAGTGGGAGCTCGTGGTGAATTTTTAAGTTTATATACTATGATCATTATGTGCAAGAACATGACTTGTGTAGCATGTGACCTACTTTAGATCATTGGTGCTGTCCTACCATCCTGACGGTGCATGAATCCAAGGCAGAGTTTTCTTCCGAACTAATTTAGAGGAAATTTTTTCCAATCCACAACATTGCAACTGAAAAGAATATATACCTGTACTTTTAGTCATATAACCTACTTTGATGTAAAACGAACAATACAGACTTTCCTTGAATTGAGAGATCGTCATGAATTAATATGCAAGAAATGTAGAGAACCTTGGAGCCGATGACGAAAATTGCATGAAATTTGGTGAGTTAAAGGGATTTGTTGTGAGCTTTAGAATTCATTGACTTTTGGCAAAGACCTATGTTGCTTTTTCACGCACATTTCTTTGTTTAGGCCTATAATTAGTCATTTTTGCTACTTACGGTTATTTTCCTTTTTGTTAAAACTTTCAATTAAATCAGAATAATTTCTCGTCTATAATGGACATCCCTAAGAGACCGTAAGTTGAGATTTTGTAATATTCTCAATTTTGCAAAATTTGGGTAATTTTTTATTTTTCCATATTTTCTAGCTTAATTTTGTGCCTAACACGAAATAAAATTTTTAGCATCTCTCATTTGTCTTAGAATGCGATTGGTAGTCCTAAAGTTTTCCTTTTGGGTTCAGGAACACTCCTTTTTGAATTATGGGCTATCATCTCTTGAAGCATGTTTATTTCTTGTGGCTTCTCACATACATTATGCTAGGGTTCGTTTGGATACTGTTAAAAACTAAATACACTATAATAAAATAATTTTTAAATGTGTGAATAGTACCGTGTGGCCCATTTTAATGAAAGTTTTTTTGAAAAATGAGGTTTGTAGGTCCTGTAAACTGTGCACGGGACCCACTGAAAAGCACTGAAACACACTTCTCAAGGAAAAAAACCGTGAAACGCAGACGCACTGTATTTCAGTATTATCCAAACGGATACTTAATAGTCATATGACTTATTTAAATAATTTAATAAATCATGCAATTTAATTTACAAGAATAGTGTAATTAATTCAACATAATTTGGAGAAATACTTTGTACCTTTAATTAATTATTGGTGTAGCAGACAAGTGAACTGCGGTAGTTGGTTTGTGACAATTTCATGTTTATTCTCATAATATATAGTAGATATGAAAAATTGTACATCCAGTGTTAGTTTTCAGCATTAATAAAACTAATAAAATAAAATAAAAGTTATCTGTATTACTTTTGAAAGCCCTTTCAAATTTAATAAAAACTAAAATCCCTCGTGGAAATAGTGACATAATCAAATGGGTTTGCTTGCTTGGAGAGTGGAGGCAAACTGATGCTCACATAATCAAGAGTGGAACATATAAAACTCAAAAACCAAAATATTGTGAATGGTTTTTTTTAATGGGAATTGTGAATGTTATTTAAATTATTAATACTCCATAAGAAACTAATTTGATAAACAATAAGACATGCCATACCCGAACAAGCCTTTTTTTTTTTTAATTTTATTTTAAAAAGAATCCGCACAAGGTTTTTTTTTTTTTTTGAGAATGCCGCACAAGCTAAATTCAATGGTGATAAGCACATTATTCCTTGGGGGAAAGGTATGTTGCATCAAGTTTGAAATTCTCAACGACATACAATAGCCGCACAAGCTAAACTCAATGGAGATGAGCAAATTATTCCTTGGGGAAAGCTATGTTACATCAAGTTTGAAATTCTCATCAACATAAAAACTATAATATTTTGTTGATTTACTGTAAAAATGGAGAACATATTCCCTAAGCCAACAAATTTTTTTAAAAGGCATTTATACATACACACACACATATATATATATATTAAAAATGTTTTGATTAAGCTATGTTTAAGTTTTAAGAATGATTGATATGCTTAGCTATGCTGGAAAAAAATACACCACGTTTTGGGTGTATGCATCCTCACAACTAGTGGGGTCCACTCAGTTGTGAGTGGGAGGAAGCACACACCCGAAACAGGGTATACTTCCTCCTAAGCTAGGATGTTACTTTCAGTCGACACAAAAACGACATAAACCATATAATAAGATTTAAATTCATGTTAAAAAAAAAATCATTAACCTCAGCTTTTTCAAAAAGTATAGCAACGGCCCAATTATTTCTGAGTTATGAAATTACCTTGGAACCTATTGTCTTTCTGCCTATTGAAAAGGCCTACTTTTAGTGGATTCAATTGGGCCTCTTGAAAAGGCTTATTTTTAGATTTGACTCTCTAATCTCTAGGTTGGCTCAAACTTATTATATTTAAAATTTAATTAATGGGTGTTTTTAAAGTATTTATTAATGGATTACTCCACTAAAAAAAATTAAACTAGAGATTAAACTTTAAAAACACTTTAAAAGTTAGTTAAAAAAAATTAATACTAGTTTTGTGATATATATTAAAAAAAACTGCCCAAAAAGTTAGTTAATTTTTCTTTTTGCCATAAAAAATTTCTAAAAGTTCTTTTAAAGCATCCGTTAACTTTTCTTTACATGTAATCTTGTTCAGATGCTCAACTACTACCTTTGGTTAGGGTCAAGAGTCAAAACTCGAGAGTGTGGTGAATTTTTCTTTTTTAAGATAAATGAAAGCGTAAATCAAGGGCACTGATGCTTAAATAAGATTATGTGCAGGGCTCAAGACACCTTAATTTTTTTAATTTTTAGCAATTCAAGGGTAAGTAAGGTTAGATTAAAATGTAAAAAGTTTGGGTTACACATTTCTGACCAAGCACTCTGATCAAAGACATTAATCTCACTTATTTAAGTTTACTCATGCATTAAGTAATGGAATATAGATTTATAGGTATATAGGGGGAATCACTGACCAAAAAAATTTCAACATCAGTACATTTTTTAAACCTTTTAGTCCATGCATGTATCATAGTTTTCTATTGTGGTAGATTTTGAAGTTACGTGTCTCGTGAAATAAAAAAAATATATTTCACCAGTGAGATAGGATTAATTGACAACCAAAAACAAAGCTATCGTCATGGCCTTCAAAGTTATGACCTTTCTAAATTTGGTTAGACATACTGAGCCACTGGATGCCTCCTCTTTGGTTTCTTAACAGGATATTTTTCATAAAAGATGACCTATTCACGTTACCAAATGCTTTTTTCTTTTTTTCCTTTTTCATAAAAGATGACCTATTCACCATGTAACAATAAGTCAATTTGATGCTCCGGCTAAAGAGGTTTATTTCTACTGCTTTTCATTTAAGTTTGTATTTTGCTAGTTGCGAGTTTTGCTTGATTAGGAGATCTTTTAACACAGCAGTTCAATCTGTTGCTAAATTTTTTGTTATTCTTAAAATTAGTTTCTTTTGTAATAATTAATTGCAACCTACCTCTTGCGATTCTGGAAGCTTGCAAGTGTGATTGTTGTACTATTTTTTAATTCTTAATGAAATTATAATTTATCAAACAATAAGCCAATGTCTTGAGGATAGAAGTTCGTAAACCTTTTTTGAAGGGAAATTTTCAATCAAAAAAAGGAAAACCACAAAATTTTTTTGAGGTAAAAATCAGAAATCCATTTGAGAAACATATACAGCCCTCATAAATACCTTTGACGACATATTGTGGTTGGATGGGTTGGAAATTGGCTCTAGCTTACTTGTATTTAGTTGGGGATTTAATCTTTGGATCTAAACTCGAATGAATGGACAGAATGTCACTAAGTCATAGGGCCACATTTTCAAATAACAAGACCAAAATAAGTTTTGAGATTATTTAGATGGCATTTTTAGGGTCATCCTTGAAGTTGTAGCCATAGAAAAAAAAAATTTATATATGACGATAAAGTTCATGTATTTCTATAATTTATTCTTGAAAACGATTTGTGGATGAACCTTACAAACATGATAACAACGTGCCAGCTATAGTGTCTCTTCTCATGAACTGCTTTCTATTCACATAGTTTTCACCCAGCTATTACCTATATTTAGTATTATTGTATTTGTGCCATGAGCCAAAGAAAGAAACATGATGGAAAAATCAAAAAATCAAAAAATTGTTAATTGGTAATGCCCATGCAAAGAATATAAATCTAATAGAAAACCTAAATTTCCTGAACCTTACGTACGTAAATAGTATATTTAGCTAGACTTCGAATATTTTCTATTAAAACATGTTTACCATAATTAGTGCATCTAGGTCTTCTAGAAGTCGCACATGAGGAGAGTCTTTGTCCAATGGCAACTATTTATATAAATTTTTTGTTTTTATTTATTTGTTTTTTAGGTGTGAGAAAACTATAAATTATTAGTTGGATAATGAGTTCATTTACACAAAGGGCACCGATTTCTTCCGTGATTGGAGTATAGATTTCTCACTCACTTTGAATGCACATCATTATAAGATATGACATTTGGGTAACAGTCGCCAAGTTTGAAAGCAACCCATATTTTCTAATTGGCTAGTACCTATGACCAGTCTCCCAATCCCTTCGGAAACATCCAATTATATGGCCAAATGGGGCCAAGAATTATAAAAAATAAAATAAAATAAAATAAAAAAGGATAGCTTTATTTCATTATATTATTGTTTAAATACAACTAAGTTAGTGATTGGGATAACCATAGTAAATGTGAGGTTAAAGAGTTAACTATATCCTAAAGTTTGGGGTCTTTAGATTTTATATCTTAGAATTTTAGAATTTAGATTTTACTTTTTGAATTTATATTTCATTTGCATCAATGGTCTCTCCGTTCATATTTTTCGCTAAATGTCACATAAGTTTGTCATACGTGTTTAATTTGTCCAATAAAATAATATCACGTCATTTTCATTATGCCATGTGGCATCATTTTATTAAAAGAACTAAACAAGCATAATAACTTTATGTGGAACTTAACAAAATATATGAATATCGAAGGCTGCTGAAGCAAACAAATTGTAACCTTATGAGGTAAAATATAAATTCTAAAATTTTATTATGTAAAATCTAAAGACCTCTATACTTTAAGGTTGTAGTTTGTACTTTAACCTAACATTATTAAGTCCAATGATCTCTTTTTTTTGGTAGAATTAAGTCCAATGATCTCGGTTAGCTACATTAGTTGCAATAGGAAATCAAAATAGTGTAAAAAGGGAGGAAGAAAAAATCAAATAAGATCAGTCTATACTTCAAATAATCCACAATTTAACAATCCTTTTTATGCTAATAATTTAACAAAAAAATTGATGCCATACATGAATGTCCCTAGATACGATCTTGTCAAGATGTAGTCAATGTTTTCTTCTACATAAGCAAGTTCGGCTCTTTCTAGCTTGTTGAGGTGGATTTCGTCCTTATCTCTTTCATGCGTGCCAACCATGCCTTGTTTGGCTGACCCATAATAAGATAGAAAATGTTCCGCCAACCATTTCAAGGTGAAAAATCTATCCAAGAGAAATAAAAAGTGATGTTTAATAGTAATAAAGATTATACATTTGATAAGAATAAGAATGGCTGGAAAATGGTCTCATATCAAATCAAAATCACTTTATATTTGGTTGAAATTTTTTATCAACATGTACACTTTTCCTTGTATCTTAGCTTTTGGGTGGAACTCTTTAAAGGCGACATGGAGAGCCATAAACCCATATAGAAAAAATAGCTATACAATATAATTGATATTTTACAATTTGTTAAAACAATAAGTTGTGAGTAGTGCAATATTATTTTTATATGGGTCTCATCGCCAATAACATAATTTATATCGTATACTAATCACAATATATCATCTTAACAACTATGAAAATTTTTGTGTTATTACTTATACGGTTCAGTTAACGGGTGTTTTTAAAGGTGTTTATTAATGTATCATTTTAGGAAATTTTTTATACTAATTTAATGAGAAATATAAACTAAAAAAATGTCAAAAAAACCAATTACTTTTTTCTTCTTTCATAAAATGTTACTAAAAATATTTTCTAAATTAATGCACTTAGGGCATAGTTAACTTTTACCTTACTTAGCCTTATTGAAATAGAAAGTATTAGCTTCTTCAAAAAAAAAAAAAAAAAAAAAAAGGTTGACAAAAATGTTTGGTTATGGACCTCGTCAGCATCACAATGAGAATGGACACGTGCTGGATGTGAGGACCACACACGTGGAAAGTGGATTCAATTATTTGATTAAGAGGACCACAAAAGATAAAAATCTTAGGCCGAATCACAAGGCCAACTAGGTTTTTCCCCTTGACACTCTAATGGGTGCCTTGAAAATTATTAATAAAAGTAAACAATAGAATATAAATTGTAATTTCTCCTAATAAAGGTGGATTTTAGAGTTTTAGATGAGCTTCTTACTAATATGAACTATGACATGAGGAGCTCTGTCATCCATCAAGTAAACTGGTAAGATATAATCTCATTAAAGTGATTTATGAAACACTTTATATATATATATATATATATATGAAAATAGTTTGCTTTTAATCGTGGCATGCCAAAACATGATTGGTGCTTCGTTACAAGACATTATGTCATTAGAATATTGAAAATTTGCTTCAATGGGAAATGAACAATCATATCCACACTTTAAAGGTTAGGTTATTTTGTAATTGTAGTTTGGTTATATAATATATTATAAACCTGATTTAAAACATTAATATTACTATTTCGTGTGTGTTTTAATAAGTATTATTGTTTATTCCCAAAAATAAAAAAATTCCCACTAGAAATAGCTCACTAAAATTTCAATCCAACAAGTCCTTTTACTATTTCTTTGCATTTCTATGAATTTCTATCGAAACAAATTCAAGTTTCATTGCTATATATTGTCCAAACAACGCATGGAAGTAGTCGGTATCACTCTAATAAAATCATTGCTTTATTTTATTATTATTATTATTATTTTTTAAACTGAAATTCATGTACTAAAGTCTAAAAGTCTAAAACCAAAGTAAGAAATGTGACAAGGACTCCTTAGATTATAGGGTTATTTTTCTTTCTTAGTGTGAACTTTAACAGGTGGTTGATTGTCAATTTGCAGACAAATGAAAAAGGAATATATGATGTCTGTATCATTGAGAAGCCTTTTTAGACGAGATTCTTAATTTATAACATAATGGGGTATATAAAAAAAATAAAAATATACATATGGGGAGAGAAATTCTCTTATTTGGATTCTGATGTGACCATTAAATTGATTATTTATCAAACATAATGAACTTATTATATGCTTTTTAAAGGATCTATCAACTCAATTCTAAGAAAATTAGGTTGAGGAATAATTTTTTTAATATATAAATGGTATAATTAATGTACTGTGGAATTGATTGACTATTTAATTCAGATTTAAATTTTTACAAAGATGACCATCACCCCATTACCCCAACATATATTCTACTTAAAATTGACTAGTGGCGATTTGGAGAAATTATTCCGTCTCCCTGTAATACCACACCAATTAGCTAATCAATTAGTTATGTGACTTTTCATTCCAATAATATGATAATGTTGAAATATTCATGTTGAAGTATTGTCTTTCTTTTCTTTTTTTTTTTTCTTTTTTTTTTAAGTTTCAATTTATAGTATCTGCTTTTGATTATTGTACTTTTTTTATTATCAAAGTAAGACACCAATGAAAATTATTATACTGAGCAATGTGATTAGTTAAATAGTAAAGGCTTAAAAGTATCACATTAAATAAAAATGATAAGACTAAATAGCTAATATAATAAAAGTGAACTAATGGAGCTTACAAATAAAGAGGGAAGGAAGAAGAGGAGAAAGAGATAAGAAGAGGAAGATTTCTATTTAAATCTTTTTAAACAAAAATAAAAAATAAAAATATTTTATTTGTTTTATATGTTGAGAAAAATTAACGAACGCTTAGAAATATTAGTTTATGAAATATTTTTAAAAAATTTTATAATAAGAAGAAAGTAATAAATTTTTTTTTATACTTTTTTATATTTCTTACGCGAGTTATATTAAAAGTTGTATAAAAAATGGTTTATTAATAAATTCACTAAGTGCAACAAACTAGAGTATATTCTTTCTTCAAAAAGATCACAAAACCGTCCAAACTTGTCCCTTTTAAGTCGACTACTGGTACATATATCATCAAACCAGCTTTCTAGGTAAATCATTATCCATTAATCTACACAATAACACACCATACGATATCTAGATTCAGCAATATTAGTATCTAAATAAATTCTAATGTCATAGATGTCGTTGTTCGTGTAAAATGAATATATATAATAGAGGAGGCACACATATCTATGATATTCTCTCGAGTCTCAAAACTAAAACTGGTAAACCCACTGGATAATGTTCACGGAGGGGAGACTTGGAATTCCGTACGTAGGGTGAATAGCCAGCCACGGAGACAACACACTTGCACACAGCACAAACAAATACAGTGGGTATGGTCAAGACTCATGACTCAAGACTAATTTAATTACAATATTAAAAAAGGTTGGGTTAACAAATAGCCTTAGTGTAATTATTAATAAACTACAATAAAAAAAATTTTGACACAATTTTTATAAAAAATATAAAAAAAACTATTAACAATTGTTTTATTATTCTTCCAATAAAATATTTTTAAAAATTATTCTTAAACTAATGTCCTAAGGGCATTAGTTAATATTTAGCGAAAATCACATTTTAGTCCCTACATTTTCACACGATTTTCACTTTGGTCCCTAACTTTTTTTTTCCACCGCTTTTAGTCCCTATCCTGGAAAACGCATCTCGTTTTTGTCTCTACCGTTACATCAATGACGGAAATTACACAGGTGGCAAACAGAAGCTGACGTGGCCATTAAAATAATAATAAAAAATGCCACGTCAGTATCTAAATTAAAAAAAATTAATATATTAATTTTAACTAAATAAAAAAATTAAAACCAGAAACTTAAAAAAAAAAAAAAAGCCTTAGAAACACAAACGCCCTAACCCTCTCTAACCCTCTCACTCTCATCTCTTTCACTCCATGCCAATCCCGCCGTTCAGCCCACCACATGCCAATCCCTTCTCTGTGTTTGTGTCTATATCTTTCTTCTTCTTTTTTTTTTTTTTTTTTTCTCTGTCTCTTGGTGCATATTTGTGTTTGTATCTTTCTTTGTTCAAGCTTTCAATCCCTCTCTCTCTCTTAATCTCTAACATTTTCTCTCTATCTAAACCCGACTCTCTAATCTCTGGGTTTTTCTAGTTTTCCGTGGGGTGGTCGGTAATGGAGGTGGAGATCAGTAATCCATGGGTCTTGGATTATGGGTGTGGTTGGAGATGGAGATGGAGATGGCTGGGTTTGGTTGGAAAGGCTGGGTTTTTCTGGGTTTCAGTGAGGGGTGGCTGCAGCCATGGAGATCGGTGTAGCCGTGGAGAAGGAAACGGTGACGACAGCTGATCACGCTGCTGGTTGTGGGTCTTAAGTGGCGCTTCTGAAGAGATGAAAGCCATGAAATGGGTGAGCCTAGACTGAGCTCGTTAAAATTGAGTCACGAAAGCCATCATTGTTGGCCTTGCAATTCAATGACTTGGTGTGACGTTTCAGATCTGGCCATTGACGAAGTGGATGACCGAAGCAGAGATTTTGAGGTCTGGGTTTGTTGATGACTGAAATAAGGAGCTGCTTATGGTTTTTGGGTTGTTCATCTCAGTGGGTTTGTTGCTTGATCTCTCTAAATGTTTATTTCTAGGTTGTAAATTTGCGGGTTTGATGTAATTTTTCTGGGGTTTGTTGTTTGATATTGATTTATGGGTTCGATGTTCACTTCATTTTTTGGATTTCATGTAAATTTATGGGTTTGATGTTCATCTCAATTTATGGGTTTAAGCTGATGAGATTAACCAATTTATGGGTTTAAGTTGTTCATCTCACATTGTAGATTATGGGTTATCTGTTCATCTCAAATTTCTAGGTTTTTTTATCTGTTGATGTTGATTATGTTCATCCCATAATTTATGGGTTCAAATTTCTGGGTTCAAAATTATGGGTTCAATTTCTGGGTTAGGTTTTTAGTTTCAATTTCAAATTGTAGATTTGTTGATGTTGATTATTTTTTTATCTGAGTTTTGAATTTTAATGTGTTTGGTTGTAAAGAAAATACAAGAAAGACAAAGAAAATAAAATAAAACAAGGATTAAATTGCGAAGAACATGTAAAATCATGTTCTGGGAAAGAACACAAAGAACATGAACATGTTCTTCCAAAAAATCAACGAAAAGAAAAGAATGTGAATTTGGTTTGTTGTTTTCTCATTTTCTGTTTTTAATTTTATTTCTGTTTTTAATTTTTTTTTATTTAGTTAAAATTAATAAATTAATTTTTTTAATTTAAATGCTGATGTGGCATTTTTTAATGTCAAATAACATTTTTTATTATTATTTTAATGGCCACGTCAGCTTCCGTTTGCCACCTATGCAATTTCCGTCTCTGATGTAACGATAGGGACAAAAACGAGATGCGTTTTTCAGGATAGGGACTAAAAGCGGTGGAAAAAAAAGTTAGGGACCAAAGTGAAAATCGTGTGAAAATATAGAGACGAAAATGTGGTTTTCGCCTTAATATTTTTCTATAAAAAAAGCTATAACTATATTGCATAAGAGACCGATTATTTGTCACTTTCACATGCACTTACCATTTTTCTATCTGTTACAGTTTATAAATCACACATGATCCTGCATAATAAACATACTACCAATCACTTTTATATAATCTCACCATTTTTTCTCTACCTGTCACAATTTATATATGAACATTTGTAGTAAAAGTCACAACTATCTAGCACAAAGAACAAGCTATTTGGCGCTTTCAATCCATCACTTTTTCTCTACTTGTCACAGTTTACACGTAAACAACTATAGTAAAAATTGTGACCAATCCTTATTAATTTGTGTAACAAGTTGGCTACCGGTCAATTTTATATGAATTCACAACTTTTTTCTTTACGTGTCACAATTTGCAAGTAAACAATTATTATAATAAAAGTTGTGATTTTTTATGCAGTATTAAAATTTTGTTCTTGTCAAAATAAGCAAACAAACGGGTCAAATTTTTTTTTTTTTTTTAATGTTAAAAATAGCTGGAAACACGTGTGAGGTTGGAGAAGGAGCACGTGCATTGGGGGAAGTATATAGTAAAAAAAGAAAAGAAAAAATGAAAGTAGTGTGTGAGTGAGCGAGTGGGTTGTATTGTATCGGCAGGCAAGGTTGTCGGGTTGACCAGAGACAAAGAAGGTCACAGTGAGGGGGCGTGGCTCGTGGGACGCCTGTCTTTCTCTGTAAGTAACCCACGCGTGTGTGATTTGCGCCGCTAAACGACACCGCCTCCCTTCCTCTTTACCTTTGCCTTGCCTTTGCTGCTTCTCTCTGATCAGTGTCTGCTTCTTCTGTTCTTCTCTGACTGTCTGGACTCTGGATCTCTCTCTCTCTCTCTCTTTTCTTTTTTCTTTTTCTTTTTTTTTTTGGTTTTGGATAGTCTGTCAAAGTAGGAGTAAAAGGTTACTAGGAACATTTCCCCTTTGGTTTCCAATGGGGTTTAAACTTTAAAAACTTTAACTTTCAAACTTTGAAGCTGTCACGGTTATTGTACATTTGTACAACTGGTGGGGACTCGGCATCACATATCACATATGAAAAAGGTCTTTATGAAAGTTTCTATTTTTACAGGTCAAGTTCAACAAAGAGTAAACTTTTTTTCTTCTTCCTTTTTCTTTTTTGCTGAATTACAAATATAAAACATAAATCCCAGCTCAACAAATTAGCAAGAGTATTCATATGTATAAAAAAGAGTGTAGAATATACTTTTTTATTTTTTTATTTACCCACATCAATATGTATATAAACGTGTAAATTTATAAGTTTACTATAATAATAATGTAAATTTACATTGACCTTATTATTTTGCATTTAGTTAATTATTTTTTCTTTATGTATCTTGAAGATAAAGGAAGATGACAGATGGTGGTTGTTATGTGTAAAGAAAGAGATAATTTTTTTATAAAAAAATTGATATTTTAATGAAATGTAATGTAAAATAAATAATCCGGTATAAGGTGTTTTGGAAAGTGAATATATAAAATAAAAAAGATAAGTTTTTATGTTAAAATAAACAAAAATTTTTGCACAGTTGATACGAATGTTCTATGTATAGAAGCATACAAAATTTTATAATTACTAAAGTAGCAAGTTATTATTAATTGATAAATAAAATAAGATATTAGGGTTTGATTTATGTAAAAATAAATAAAAAATTATCAACTTAATTATTATAAAAAAAATATGAAAATTATAAATGTTAATCATATTAACTATTCAAATTGATTGGAGGTCATATCAGACAGCTAGCTTCTTTTTAGTAAAGGCAGGAAAAATCCAAGTGGGATATCACATAATATAACATTTGAGTTCCATTCCACCCAATAAGGTTGGAAAAGCTTCACTCCTACTTTGCTTCACATTGATTCTAAAAATAAAAATAACGTGGGGTGGAGAGTGAGTATATTATTTTTTCAAATCAATAATATCTTTTCATATTAAAATTACTTCAATCCAGTTCATAAATAAGGTTATCTAAATTTACCGTCTAACTCTGTCTTTCAAATTTACCATATGGTTAATACATGGAGTTATTTTTTCCCCTCTAAATTTAACATTTTAATCCTCTTCGTAGATGGAGTTTCCAAATTAATAGATGGTGTATTTTTCTAATTCTGTGTACTAATTGGAAACCATCTTAATTTAATCCTTTTTAGACCATTGAAGAGTCTTTAAGACTAATGCATTCCAATAATTTGTCAAATCCTTTATTATTTTTAAGAGATTAAAATTTTTATAAAAAAAAAAAAAAAAAAAAAAACACAAAAACAAAACGTTATCTATAATGGTTGTTAGTTGTTACTTGATGGTGACCTATCATTTTTTTTTTTTTTTTTTTTTTTTGGGGAACGACCTATCAAAATTATTTAAGTCTTAAGAAATGTTAAGCAATTATTTAGAGCATAATTAATTTGACCATAGTCGTCTGTTTAGCTCATCTAATTATCTAATTACCAATCATTAGCATCTAACTAATTATATTTTCTAAACTGAATCTAGCAATTCGATTGAAAATAACTTAACAACATAATACCATAATTTTGTTGTGTGTTGATTTTCTTGTTATTACAATATTACGTACATACATGATAGAAAGGGTTATACTTAAATATAGTAATAGACAATGACATTTTCCCCGGTCCTTACCTTAATCCAGCTCTTAATCCTTCTCATCCACACAAGGTTATCATTATGATTATGATATTATCTCTTAACAACACTGTCATTGTAGTTAATTATATATTTATTTATTTTCTTTTAAAGATAGTTTTAATTTATAGTGTCCGTTCTTGATAATTGGTCTTTCTGATTAGACCAAGATACTAATTAATTTTTGGTGTAGGCGGGAATTGAACCCAAATTTCTTATTTGACAATAAAATTTTTTTTACTAATTGAGTTAACTAAAAGAACAATGCACTCTGTTTGTTTTGGAGATAATGTTTTCTAGAAAATAAGTCGTTTTTCAAAAGAGAGATGCTACGTCTACAACAATTTTACAACATTTTTACAACAAATCATAGGTGGTTAGTTGTTATTGGTTCAAATTTGAAACTAACACTAAGATTACTTTTTTGCCCCAACAATAACAACCAATAACAACCTGCCACTTAGGAAATGTTGTAGACATAGCATTTCTCTTTTCAAAAAGTATTTTCTATAAAGCTATCTCATTTTTTAATGTTTAGTAGCCATTTTAAATGAGTTGAAAAACAATCTCCTAACTTCCCTTATTTAGCTTGTTGTAAAATAAAGTTGTTTTCAAAAATAACTAAATAAATAAATAAATGAGTGAAAAACAATCTCTAAAAATAAGTCATACTTTTTTAATTAACCAAAGATAGTTTTCCAGAGAAATTACAGTAAACCCACCTGTGGTTTGGCCCGTTTTCACTTTGCCTACTCGTGGTTTAAAACTTAACACTTTGTCCACCTGATCTTCAATCTGTTTGCTCTCTGTTACTTACCTTACCCTCAGACGTTAGAAAAACACCATTTTATTAAAAATCAGAACATAACGCGAATCAAAAACACAAACCATTGAAACTTTTTCTCACGAGCCCTAGAAACACAAAAACCCCATTCTGGATCTGATATTGAAACCTCAAAAAACACAATTCGTTGAACTCTATTTCTTTGTCTCACGATTTATTTTTCCTCTCTCTCTAAAGACTCAGATTAGGCCTTCATGGCCAAAAGTCCCAAGTTCTTACCGCCCATCTCAGCCACTTGCCACCACCATTGAAAAGAATCAAACTGTATACACCATGGACGAATCGAAAGTTCGAAGCTGCGTGTAGGGACGTAGCTAGCTTTGGACTAAGGGGGCAATGGCGCCCACTAAATTTAAAAAAGAAAAAATATATTATTATATATGTGTGTGTAAATTTTAGCAATTTTGTTTTATAAAATTACATTTTTTCCCATAAAAAATATCATTGATTCTTTTAAGAGTAATGCTATACTCACAAACTTTTTTACAATATTTTTACAAACTATTTTAGTAGCAAATTCTTATTGATTCACACATGGACCCACCACTTACATCATCTTTTTTACTTACTAGTAACCACTTATTACGTCAATAAACTTTTTAAAAAAAAGTTTGCAGCGCTAGTATTTTCCTCATTTTAGTGACTATAAAAAAATTTATAGATCTAAAATCTAAAACAAAATATACAAGCCCAAAAAAAAAAAAAAAAAAAAAAAAAGCTCAACAACAAAAATTACTTGTAAGGGCCAGATTTGGGTTCCTAGTCCTCTACGTTGATAGACTTAGGCCCAAAAAGCTCAAAGTAATGAATTTGTAGAAAATGGGCTGGAAAAACTGGGCTCTAGATGATTAAACCAACTTTGGATTAGGTTTGGATGATAAAATAATGTAAAGATACAAGGTTACATTGAAGAAATCGTCTTCGGAGTTATCTGAGGTGATCTGTTCATGTATATTCTGCTCAAATTAGGTTACAAGTCTTATCTTCTAATATTACAGTGTTTTCTTTCTTCTTAATTTTGTCTCCCCCTCTCTACGAAGGGTTTTTCTTCTTATATAATTCTTTTCCAAGTATCTTCACCTTACACTTGTTGATCACCTATGTTACTACTTAAGTGTCTGTCCCATCAAACACCCTCTCTGGTTGTGTAGGTTTTGGAGTAGCCAACTTTGTACTGTTCAAGTATCACCTCCACATTAATGCGGTCAGGGAGTTAGATGCAGAGTATTTAATGCAGAGGTAGCAGCTTCAGTAGATATTTGTAGCCTTCATCTACTCACTCCTTATCCAATGTCTGATTTCTAACTGCTATGCTACCTGGTAGGATGCTTAGGGAGGTGGGATATTCCTACCGACCTCGGATCTATGATTCCGATATAACTCCTCTCCTCGAACATCTTTTGGATAGTTATGTACAATTCGTATCTCTTTCTCCCATACCATTCCCACAATAACATTGCCTGATCATCCTCGGACGAGTATATGTCCTCGAATTGGGCCATAGGCCCAATATGCAATTTTAACAATACCTTCTGGTTATCTGGCCCCCCACATTACCAATAGTAAAACTTTTTTAAAAAAAGAAAAGAAAAAGAAAACCCAATTAACCAATTTTATTTAAAATAAACAACCCTATCATTTTTAAAATTATAAACAAAAAAATTTTGTTCTTACCAACACAAAAAAAAAAAAAAAAAAAAAAAACCTCAACAACTAAGTAATAGCAGAGTCAAATGTTGAAACAGCTACACATAGCCAACAGTAAAACCGCCCCCCTTAACTCAAAGCTTTGGCTCCGTCCCTAGTTGTGAGCAATTGTTACTTAATCAAACAGATCTGGAAGCTTCTATAAAGAATCGAAGATCTCCTCGTGTTAATGGACCTAGATGATTCTCTTAGACTCAAGAACCAACTCAACGTCAACTCGTTGAACAAAATGGTATCAATTTGTTTCTCCATTAAAGACCTAGTTTCAATTTCACTAAGGTCATCCTCTGATTTTGGGTTGTTATTTTTTGGGTCGTTGTAATTATTGCAGTTTTCTATTGAAAATTTGTGTAATGTAATTTTTGGTTGTAATTGCTAATTTTTTGGGTTGATGTGAGCATGAAATGTTTGCTGCCTTTGTGGTGTTTGATAAAGTTTCTCAATAAACAAAAGGTTCAAAAAAAAATTCATTTTATACGTATAAGCCACAAACTCAACTATTGGACCCAATAGATCAATGCTTAAAGTGTGATTCAAAACCCAGGTTGGAATGACAAATCTGAGATTTTCTTTGTTTCATTTCTATGTGTATGAGATAGAGTAGAACTATGAAGAGATGTAGACTAATGAAACTGGGCAAGAACTTTCCTCTACTATGCAGTATTTTGGATGATGATCTTGGAGAGAAAAATGGTTGTGAGTTTTTCTTGAGAAGTGTTTATTCATTTTCTTCTATGTTTTAGTGTTAAAATTTTCTTTTCTACCATCTTCCATTACCAGGATTTCAATATCAGATGCAGAATGGGATTTTTCGTGTTTCTAGGACTCATGAGGAAAAGTTTCAATAGTTCGTGTTTTTGATCCGTGTTATGTTCTGATTTTTAATAAAAATGTGTTTTTCTAACATTTGAGGGTGTGGTGGGTAATGGAGAGCAAATGGATTGAAGTTCAGGTGGGCAAAGTGTTAAGTTTTAAACCATATGTAGGCAAAGTAAAAACATGTCAAATTACAGGTAAGTTTACTATAATTTCCTCTAGTTTTCCTGAGACTCATTTATTCTGATGCTACCAAACACTAGAAAATATGAAAAACTATTTTTACACAATATTTTTTATAAAAACAAACAAAACGTTTGTTACCAGTTGAGTTAATTAAAATTTCTTTGAGGATATTGAATCTTGTAATAATTTTGAAAAATTATTTTGGCGGGTCACACATGAATATCTATATAAACATTGTCTACTGATGGTGGGACCCAGTAAGAGAGAGCCACTCTTCGAGAGACCACGATGTGTTAATGTTATCGACAAGAAAAAAATTGAGCCCAAATAAAGAGGTGGAGAGACAACCTGGACCCGCACATTCCTTTGTCATCTGTTCATCTTTGACCTTTGACTACCCACTACCTAATAACAGACAATTAAAACCTAATTAAATATCACATCAAAAAAAAAAAAAAAAAACCTAATTAAATATCATATCTACTTTGCATTCCTGTCCCTTTTATTTCACGATATCTCTTTTGTACGCCATGTTTTTCTTCATTCCCTTTTTCATTGAGGGCTTCTGTGAAGTTTCTTTTCATTTGTGCCCTTGACTCCCAATTTAATTAAGATACAAGTTCTGAGATTTTTCTTCACTTCCTTTTCATTTTTACAGTTTTATATGAAGTTTCTTTTGATTTGTGTCCTGGACTCAAGGAACAAGTTCTGATATGTTTCTACATTTCTTTTTCTTTTTGACAGTTTATGTGAAGTTTCATTTCATTTGTGCCCTTGACTCCTAATTTTAAAAGACAACTTTTGATATTTTTCTTCACTTCCTTTTTAATTGATAGTTTAAGTTTATGTGAAGTTTCGTTTCATTTGTGCCTTTGACTCCCAATTTAAGAAACAAGTTTTGATCTTTTATGCAATTTAAGCTTTTATTATCCATGACTTGATTGCAAAATAGAGTGCCAAAGCTACTTTAATAGAAAATCATATTCAACTAGAGTCTTAAATGGCATGAATATTTTATATTGTTTATTATCTAGGGGAAATAATTCCTTTCAATTGAATCCTTTAATTTCCTTATATTTTTATCCGAATTTGTGACACATACATTTAAGAAAATGACTCAATAGAAAAGGATTCTTTCTAATTGAATCTTCTGAATTTGTTCCCATTTTTGACCGGATATGAAACACATGATATTTAAGGAAATAAATTAACAAGAGGAGATCTTATCCACATGTCTATTCTTGATAATAAAACCTAATTTCTTATGATTTCACTTTTTAAATGTTTACTCACATAATAGTTTTGTGGATCGATCAAAATTTCAATTAAAGTAGAGTTTGGTATATCTTATTTTACGTGATACATTTTGTTTAAAAAATAAACTAAACAAAAATACAATTGTATTTTTAAAAAATGGTTTAAAAAAATTATCTACTAGCATAAGGCAAAGACTAAGTACGTGATTTGCCTTTTAAAATACAAGAAATAACATAACAGAAACTTTTGCCATTGACAAACTTTTGCTATGGATATTTCTCAAAGTTCCTTTAGCTCTTCTTCTTCTTTTAAGTTTTTTTTTTTTTTTTTTTTTAAATTTTTTTTATTAATATATTAATTATAAAAGGTACTTTAAGTATATGTATGATTACATTTTTGGAACCCACTTGTCTATCAATTTAAACAAATGACTTTTAAATATTTTTACTTTTTATAAAGTAGTTAAAAGCACAAAGTATTTTTTCTTTTCTTTTCATAAAATTCAATCAAGATTTTTTTTTCTTCACCAAATTAACATATTTGAAGGGTTTCAAATTGAATAAAATTTGGGAAAGAGTCTTTTGGCCTTTGGTGCTTTTACATTGGGGAACAGTCCGTTGAGAGGTTGAGAAAAGTAATTATAATTAACTGATTTTTCCTGTTGAATCACGGGTACAGATTTATTGAGAATAGTGAAAGTTAATCTCTATTAAAAAGGAGGGTCAAAGAAAATAATTAGACAAAAAAAGGTGAGTCAGTCAAGAGAAAAAAAAAACAATTGATTACAAAAGATGAAAGTAGTAAAAAAGAGTGAAAAGAAATCACAAACAATCTACACAAGCACAAGGGCACCAAAGCAAAGACCACTCATAATGAATGATGCTCAATCAAATCTCAAAACAGTAATAAAATGACACATAAAAAGTTATAATTTTTACCACAATTATTTTACATGACAGGTTATAATTAGTTGTCTATTACTTTTCCTTGAATTTTTTACTTTTTTTTTTTTTTTTCTATCACTTATAATCTACTACATAGACAGTTGTGTATTTTTTGTGATTCTAGATTTTGGGTAATTATTGAGTATTTTCAGAGTATCATAAATATATGCTCTTCCATCTCACATAAATTATATATTTTATCATAAATTAGTGAGATTTACAATTATATGATAGAGTAATACGCATTTATATTACTTCCGAGTATTCAATAATTTTTCTAAGATTTTTTTTTAATTTTTTTTTTAATTTTGTTAATACAGTGATGTAAACAGGAGTTAAGTAAGATTTTCATTTTTAAGCTGAAAATATGTAGGACCCACTAGTCGCAATTTCGTTTGACCAACCTAATTTTTTTTTTCCCCTTAACCAGGGTTAGGTCCTCAAGTTAAAATGGGCACCACACGTGTGGCTAAAAGAGTCAGATAAGGGCAGGGAAAGACAGGGTCTGGTCAGGTTAGTCCCTCCAGCTGTTGGGTATGTCCCTATGTTTTCTTTTCATTTCGTATAAGAGAAAGCAAAGCGTAACAAAGTTAAAAGAGAATTTGCAGAGCTCTCAGATTTAGCATTTCTTAGTTTTAACACTTTTGGTACTATCAAACACACAACACAAACAAAACTCTTTCTATTCAAAACCAACCCACTGAGTAGTAATTTGTTTCCATTTCCAAATGCCTGGGAGTTTAGAGCCGTTGGATTTGGGGGTTCAGATTCCATACCATTTCAGGTGTCCGATTTCGCTCGAGCTTATGTGTGACCCGGTCACTGTCAGTACCGGTCAGACTTACGACCGAGTTAGCATCGAGTCTTGGGTCGCTACCGGCAATACTACGTGTCCGGTTACACGGGCTCCACTCACCGACTTTACTCTTATCCCCAACCATACTCTCCGTCGCCTTATCCAGGATTGGTGTGTCGCTAACCGCTCTTTTGGGGTTGAGCGTATTCCCACTCCCAAACAGCCTGCTGACCCGGCGTTGGTTCGCTCGCTACTCACTCAGGCTTCGTCCGAGTCCAACGCGACTCACTCGCGCCTCACGGCGCTTCGTCGGCTCAGGGGACTCGCTCGTGACTCGGACAAGAATCGTTCCGTTATTTCCACTCTCAACGCGCGGGAAATACTTTTGCAAGTTGTGTTTGCCAATATGGACTCCGAGTTGAGCCACGAGTCGCTCGCGCTACTCGTTATGTTCCCGCTCGGTGAATCGGAGTGCGTTTCGGTTGTTTCCGATTCGGACCGAATCGCTTACTTATCGCGCTTGCTTTTCCATTCCTCGATCGATGTCCGAATAAACTCGGCCGCGCTGATCGAAATCGTCGTCGCCGGGACTCGGTCGCCGGAGCTCCGAGCTCAAGTCAGCAATGTCGACGAAATCTTCGAAGGCGTGATGGAAATCATGAAGAATCCAATCTCTTCGTATCCGCGCGCTCTCAAAATCGGCGTCAAAGCCTTATTCGCTCTGTGCTTGGTGAAGCAGACTCGTACCAAAGCCGTCTCAGCCGGAGCAGCCGAGACTCTAATCGACCGTTTATCCGATTTTGAAAAATGCGACGCGGAAAGAGCGCTCGCAACAATCGAATTACTATGTCGAGTTCCCGCAGGATGCGCAGCCTTCGCGGCGCACGCGCTCACCGTTCCTCTACTAGTAAAGATAATACTGAAGATCTCCGACCGCGCAACCGAATACGCGGCGGGAGCTCTTTTCTCGCTCTGCTCCGAATCGGAGATAAGCCAGAGAGACGCGGTGGCCGCAGGAGTACTAACTCAGTTGCTATTGTTAGTACAAAGTGATTGTACGGACAGAGCAAAGAGAAAGGCTCAGCTGTTATTGAAGCTTCTTCGGGATTCGTGGCCCGAAGATTCTATCGGAAATTCGGACGATTTTCCTTGCAGTGAAGTTGTGATACGGTTTTGTTGTTCTTAGAATGCAAAAAAAAAAAAAAAATTAAGATTATGTTTTTTTTTTTTGTTTTGTCAATCCGGTCTCAATTTTTCTTTGTTGTTAGCATAAGAAAAAATTGAAAAAAAAGAAAGAAAGAAAAAAAAATGATAATTGAGGTTTTAGACTAGTATATAGTGAATTGTAATTCTGAATGTAATTTTGTATGTAAGAATTTTTGTTGGAAAGTTGAAAAGCAAATGAAAAGATAGATCTGTTCTTGTTTTTCTGCTTTTATTATATTTAAATTTTTTTACTTAGTGGGGGCCATTTTGTTTTGTTTTGTATTGTATTGATAGACTGATAATGGTGATTAGTGTGTCGTTGGTGGTTCATTTGTTTTGTGGAATCTTTATGCTTATTGGGTGTGGGATTGATATGGAGAAAGAATGTTCATTGCCATTGCCACCACTTGTTGATGATAGACACTTCTACTAATAATGCAAATGGGAAGATATGGCATTATGGGGAAAGAAAGTGTTTTGGTAATTGAGCAATATGCAAATCTAAAATCAAAGTTTTTTTTTTTTGAATACTTGGGTTGGGTGTGACACATGTTTCATTGCTTATTGCTTTCCCTGAATATCAGATTTTGAACGTTGGAGTGTTTGACTGGGATCCTAGATGTGAGGCTTGAAATTGGCCTAGTTGGCTGGTTTTGGAATTGCTGAAATTTTGTAGTACATAGATGATAGATGATAGACCAGCCCTGAACCCAATTAAAGCTATAATAAGCTTAGTTGAAAGTTAGAGGAGTCAGAAACGTGGGTCAACAAAAAAAAAAGGGTTGTATTCTAAGTAAGATAACAGGAATGTTTTGTTAATAATTTTCCTACTTTGAAGTGAGTGTGCGTGAAATTATGTATGTATTAGAGAGGTAAATGGAGGCGTTTGAGTTGGTTTGACCTAGGACTGACAAAGATTGATACACACACAGGCCCCGCGTGCAAGCCAGGGGTCTACAATAGAATTATGGCATATATGCTAACAAAGTAGTAATAAGCAGGGGTTCTCTCTCTCTCTCTCTCTCTCTCTCTCTCTCTATGAAAGGACCTACTTAAAATGAATGGAGCAAGAGTTTTTGTGGCTTGAAAATTTAGAAGATAAAAACAGTACTAGTCACATGTTTTTGGAATAAAACCATGGATTCACATGGCTTTGTTCTTATTCTTTTTTCTTTGTTGTGTGATGGCTACTAGTGCTCACATGCCAAACCCAACTATGTTCCTACTCTACTATTAGTCACAAGAACTTCAACGTTTGTCTTTTGAAACACCCATGATATCCAGCATTTGGGACCCAACACTCTCAAACGTCTCTCTTTAACCTTTTGAATTTTGGCATATTGTTGGATTTTCCATTGTAAGCTATTAGTTACTACCCCAGTTAGGTTCTTTTCTAAACGTTTGTAATTTGGTTTTATAGGGTAAAGTGTGATGAAAGTAAAGTCTTGTTTTCTGGGTTAAAAAAGTAAAGAAAATAAGAAAAAAGTGTCACCTAATTTAGGTGGTAGTGGTAAAGGAGTTGGTGTAAAGAATACAGTTTAAAAGATGCAGAAGAAAATGAAAAAGGTGCCATCTTAGGTGGATTTTTTTTTTTTTTTGGTGACAGTATATTCGAGGTTAGGGTTAAAAACCATCTTCATCTTAATGACAAAGAAAAACTAGGCTTTCTTTTCGTTTAACATAAATATTGCATGCTATTCTTGAAGAAATTTTTGCTTTTGTAATATACACATGAAAATGCAGAGCTTAAATTGCCACTGTCAATGGTACTCTATTACTCTCTCTAGGAGTCGGTGACAAGGTCAACTATTGTGAGCCACCGACCTCTAGTGAGAAGAGTTGGAATAGCCTTGGATGGCAGAGTTTACATGCGCACGTGTGCCACTTTAAATTACATGAGAAAAACTTTGTTCATCACCAAAATTGTCAATAGTAGTAGCTGATGAAAGAATCACTTGATTCATATATTAAAAATACTTGCTTATAAGAGAAATGGCTTAAGATCTTCACTTCAAAAGATTTCACATTTTGTTTTAGCATGTCAATTGATTTAACTGTTATAATCTCTTGTTGTCGAATAAATAATCTTCGCGCAACAAAACCCCGCCTACAATGGTAAAATAGATTTTAAGGGAAGAAAAATGATTTCCTTTTATCGTATTGCTCACAAAACCAATTTGCATTCATGAACTCATGTAAGTATATCCATTGTTTTGTTCGAATGGTGAACTTTTCTTGCTGTTGTGATGAAAACTTGGTTCAAACAAGTTGAAGTAGACCCCGAAAGGAGGAATAAGCAAAGAGAGGGATGGGTGAAATTGAACAGATTCTGCTTAGGCAATTTGGGCTGGCGAGTGTGAAGGTTTATATTGGGACAGTGAAGGAAAATGGAATCAAAGGATATTCTCCGTCTATAGGCTTTACTGCCAGTATTGGAGTAAAGCTATGGCCTTTGGATGATAGTTTTATATTGGTAGTAGACAGAAATTTCTGATCTGCATGATGAACTTAATGCCAGAATATTCCATCTAAGGCTTCATCAAAACCATTCTAATAATCTTATTGAACATCCCAACGATTGCAGGAACTATTCAAGACATTCCCCAATAGCTGCATTGATCATGCTTTTATAAACAAGTGCACTAACATTTTAGCTATAACGAAAAGTCATCACCAATACTCCCTCTATTCCATTTTATTGATATACATATATCCTAGTCAATAAATAAGAAAGATTAAGAAGAAAAAAAATCATAACAGTAGAAACCACAAATTTTCTTTCTTCTAAAAAATAAAAATGTAATGTCCCTATTTTTAATTCTCTAAATACAAAATAAAAAGGGGTTTTGGTTTTGTAAAAGATTATAAAACTTTTCTGAAAGAGGACTACTTTTCTAGATTTAGAAATATATCCTTAAATACACTCTAATTTAATGAATTATTGTGATGTCCTGTATTAGTATTATATTAGTTAAGTATGTGTTATGTGGGTGTGTGCTTAGTCCATCATTGGACATAAACCAAGTCTACCTAGGTTTATAAACAACTACAAAGAATCTAAATTGTGACTAGACTAATCCTTTTAGGGTGTAACGCAAATGTGACTAATACTTATTCTTAGATCATCACAAATATATCAAAGTATACCAGGTAACCACCTATAGGCTTGGAAATATTGTTCTACAATGTGAACCTTAATGAGGATGCCAAAGATATAAGAGAGGGAGATTATCATGCTGCATACTGATATTGAATTATTAGGTCATTAAAAATATATCAAAGTCAACCAGGCAAGCACCTATAGGCTTGAAGATATTAGCCTACATTTTGAACCTTAACATGGATGCCGTAAATTTAAGTGGGAGAGATTATAATGTCACATACCAACATTAAATTAATTGAGAGTATCCATCTAAAATATATTTATATATATATATATATATATTAATTGAGAGTATTTGTTGCGTGTGTATTTGCTGAGTCTCACATTGGGAATATATTGGTTCAAATTTGGGCACTCTAAACAACTACAAGAAGTTGTAATTGTGAGTTTGTGACTAAGCTAATCCTTTTTAAGTATATATCGCATATGAGACTAGCGCTTTTTCTTAAGTCGCTAAAAGTATGATGTTAGATAGTTAGAGTAATAAGAAAAAAAATTGATGCATTAATAATTTTACATTAGAAAGCTGATAAAACTACTACAATATTACTACAAAACATGAAAAAAAAAAAAAAAAAAATTGATGCATTAGTCATTTTACATAAGATAAATGTTAAAACAATCAATTTTACTATAAAAATTTTACAAATTGACATTGCAATGAATGTGATTAATTTTATATATTAACAACATAAAACTTCTTTTGTGAAAGAAAGAGTAGCTCTCGAGTTCCTCACAGCTTCTGTTTGTCCCCTACCATAGCAACCTTGCTGATATTCTTACCAAACTAATGCATAAAACTCAGTTCAACACCCTTTTCAATAAACTGGTCATATTTCCATGAACTCCTCCCAATTTGAGGGTGAGTGTAAAATCAGAAAATCAAGACTCAGCCGTTAAACATGCAGAAAAGGAAAGACCCTTAGCTACAAACTACAAAGGCATTGTCGTGCCCTTGATCCAAGCAAACGAAGTTCAATTAAACAATTCAAATACAGATAAGGAAATTGGGTGATTAGAGAGTAAATACAGATCTCTAGCTACTTTGTTTAATTGCTCGTACAACATGCTCATTATTTGTATATAATCAAGTTACAATAGCCTGTACGAAATACACTCTGCTTTATACTCTAAAACTATGTTTATTTATTTATTTTTACATTAAGAGGTTTCAATTGAGTTACAAAATTCTTAGCTTCTGCACTCATTTATAATTTCTCCTCCCAAAAAAATGGTATTAAGCTTCCCTCAATTTGAAATATATTCATTTTATGGTTCAGTTTATATATTTCAATATTAAAGCGTATCAAATTTTACATAATTAATATTTTTAAATAACGTGACACTTTATACAATTGAGTGAATAATGAAATTTGCTTTGATCTATTTCAAGTGAAATAGAGAGGATGATGTCAACGAAATGAGCCATGCCTTTTTATTTTTTATTTATTTTTACTCCCTTCTATTCTCCTTTGAGATTTTTAAGACAATGTATGGGAGATTTGTTAAACAAATAAGCCCAAAAGACTGGGCTCTGTTTGGTACATCTACTCAAATACATGTTTTTAGTTTTTAAACAATATTATATGTATTTATATACATTTTTTTATTTACGCGTATTTTCATACATATTTTCAATTTTTAAGTGGACCAAACACCAATTGACCATTTACTCGTAACTGACTAAGTGGTTGAAACCAATTTTAATGACACGTTAACTATCATTATTATGGGCCCATTAAATGAATGGACTACAATGAGAGGTTCAACTTGACTTGAACTAGATGACTAGTTGTGCCCAGGGCAAACTGGGCCTAAATTTCAAGCTGGTTGCTTAGGTTGGGCCACAAATATAGATGGTTGAATATATATATATATTTTTTTTGAGAAATTAGATGGTTGAATATAGTCCTAATGAATATAATAACAGTCCTATTCTGTATTTCTGTGATGGCCTGATATAATCGGCTGTGCTTAGAATGAAGATTGACAATTGATCTTAACACTTGACAATCTATTTTTTTAAAATAATTTTTGTAGAATTTTTTTACAGGCATCAAATTTTCCATAAAAAAAGTTCACACAACACTCCCATGCCACTTTAACACAAAAGCTAAAAGGGTGTGAAAATTTCGGTTTTCCAGTAACATTGTATACAATAGCCCATATCTTTACACCCCATATCTTCTTCTTCTTGGCCTCCATGATTAAAAGAGCACTCGATAATAGGTAGTACACTCTAAACTCCAAATTATTGTTCATGTCACTCTCATTTTGTAATATTTTGCTAACTCTCTCGCCTTAGTCTCCTCCTACACTCCCAAAGTACCAGACTTCTGACTTCTCTTCTCAGCCACTAATCTGCATACCACTATTCCACTACCACAAGCATTAAACCTACTTTTATCTGATATAATTAAAACATTAAACAATAACACTAACTAATCTTGATTTTGATTTGCACATAGAAGAGTTAAAATATTTTTAGACATGGACCTCTAACTGGTAAACATTCAGTATTAGATAAAATGAATGAGAAGGCAATACAGATATCCTTAGTTCTTTCATCATCAATTCATGCACAAAAACTCAGGAAATGCAGAGGCAATACAGGCAATTTAAAGACAAGCAAAATTTGGCTAATTTTTCTTATCAATGTCAGTCTACATATGAAAGCATTTAACTATCATCACGCAACCTCTACAAGGATTTATATTTGTATCAATGTTTTGGAGAATCTGGGCTTTAACTCTTTGAGCACATCACGGGCATATTAATCCATGACTAACCATGTTGTGCAGTGACAAGAGAAGCAGAGAGCAGAATAGCAACACAGAAGAGATGCTTTGTACATAAAACAGACAGCTCATGTCCTCCCAATATAAGATCATGAATGACACTAAGAACAATATTCAGTGAAATTACTCAATCCAAAGCATTGTAAGCCCATTCCCTGATCAAATTTCCTCATCATTATCACTTTCACCCCCAAACATAGCAGCCATTTTCATGGCTAGCTTTGCTGCCATTTCCCTCCTCTGAAAATCAGGCATCAATCTCAAGTTTTCACGCACATTCCCTATCTCGGACATCAACTGTTCCAAATCCTCTAATTCAAAAGGTGCACTCTCATCCACCTCTGTGGCTTGCTCAGATGCATTTGGTATCACACCCTGGTCATTCTCATCCTGCAATGACGCCGTTAAAGTTGAAGGCTTTTCTTCATCAGATCTGGTTCCATTCTCTTGATCACGTTCAACGACAGAGCTATTTTGAGCAACAAACCCTGCCATCTCTGAGGATGGGTTAATAGCATTTGCAGACACCCATCCTTTATCTGTGTCATCCCATGGTTCAGCTGAGCCAGCAGAGAGGATTTCATACTCAAATTCAAAATCAGATTCTCCTGAAGATAACTCTGAGAAGAGGGGATGAAAAAATTTAGCTATGTAATTAGCAAATAAAAGTTCAAACTGAATAGCAATACTCTATAATTTTCTAGAAGGGGAGAGGGGAACCTTCTTTTTCAGGTAATGACGGTTCAGTTATCTTATTGCCAGATTTTAGAATCATTCCAGGCCACATATGAGCAGAAAGAGCACCGTAGAGGCGTTCAACTCCTTGTGAATCTCCATCAACTGATAAACCTGTCAAGAACAACTTCTTTATATAAGTTTGAACACAAACACATACATACATGTATGTACGTACGTATGTATGAAACCACATAATCTATACCTAATTCAGTCCCTTAATATTCTGAAAAACCATCAAGTTATGTAGAGAAGACCCCATCATGCTCTTTCTTACTCCAATATAAAATAAACATGTAATTCTATCTACTATGTAAACCTCTTTATCAAAATAAAAAATAAAACTTCAATCAAAATATGATGTCCATGTAAACATCAAAAGTATGGTTATCTTTCATATCATGTACAGTTTCTATAGAATTTATGGCTTTATAGTTTGAAGTAAAACTAATAGTGCAAATTACCTTTATGACCGAGTAAAAATCTTTGCAATTGAGCAAGGTATCTCAAATTGCTCCTTTTTGTATGCATATTGTCTAATTGCAACATATAAAGGCAATATAAGGAATGCAAAGTAGCTAATTGCAACTAAAGGCAAAGAATGGGTTTACACTTGTCAAAATCAGCATTGGAAGCACAAGCTTCAATAAATTCAATGTTATGTTGAGTGCACCATTCCAAACAAGACCTCCTAATCTCGCATGAAGGTTCTTCATCACCCAATAGACTACTCCCTTCAGTTTCAGAAATTCCATATTCAGTAGACTCTGCATAAGGATCAGCAGAGGAATCTCCAAGCTGCTTCTGCAGGTGTCTTCTGTATTCAGCATGAACTGGATGGCCTGGAAGGAGATCCACCTTGTTGCCAATGCATAATAATATTTCAAAATTTTGAATATCAGAGCGAGCTACCCAATCCTTAAGGGAAACAAGAGATGATAACTGCACATAACAAATGAACAGAGAGATATAGTGCATCAAAAAATCACACTGGCATAAAACATCAAAGAATTTGCAATGTAAAGATGCGAAAGGGGAAAGAGTCTAACATCATTCATGTCAAAAACCATGACCAAGGCAACCAACCGGTTAAACATTGGCAATGTCCCAATAGAGAAGGCATCTTGAAGATGAGCCATCCATACAGAAACATCAGCCGTGTAGTACTTGGTGTTGATAGTCCAGCTGTTGATGAATATCTATTAAGCACCATTTATTTGTGTTCTAGCAAATCTTTTTAGATTAATAATAATAATACAAGTAACATAGAGTAAGAATGTTGAAGAAGAATGTTACCCATGGCCACAAAGTTGAGACGATGAATCAGAAGCTTCTTCAAAATCCACAGAGAGTAATCCTAAAATCAGATGATGAATCAGAAGCCTCTTCAAAATCCAGAGAGAGTAATCCTAAAAACAAGTAATAATATACAATTGAAATCATCCAAAATTAAGCAGCAGTGATTAAATTAGGAGCATTAGTAGATTGGTTATTCAGTTTAAACAAGTGAGCTCAAGGACTACTGACTGATGCAGATAAAAAGATAGATAGGTTTACAATTTAATTGGCAAAAATATAGATTCAAATACAAAATCAATGAGCCACTTGACTAGAATAAAGAATATCTGGCAAAAGAATTAGCAGTTAGGTTAGGTATAGGGTTTATATTAAGTAAATCATTAATATTGATTGATTATAGAAGGAAGCAGTGAGATACATAGTAAAGAAAAGAGGAACATACGGGAGAGGAGGGTCCGTTTGCCAACATTGGAGGATCCAAGGATGAAGATAGCGGGTCGATTCTCAATCTCAATCTCAATCTCAAGAGAATTCTTTTCTTCTTCCCCCATCTTCACTCGCCCGTCTGTGTCTGTGGTGGCACTGTCAATTTGCGAAATTGAAAATGAAATGATAAGCTAACTAACTGATTCTGACTTCTGAGCTGGAGTTGGTTAAGATTAAAATTAGTGAACTCACAAATATTTCATTTTTTTTTTATGGCTTTTGTATCAATTGTTTTCAAATCAACTAAACATGTGGAGCAGGGCCGGCCCTTCCCTTAGGCGAGTTAGGCAATTGCCTAAGGCCCCCAAGTCCCAAAATTTTAGAAAAGAACCGACTAGTAGAGGAAAAACAAATTTAGTTTCAAAAATAATCTGGCACATCCTTTTAACCAAAAAAACAAAAATTTTGGTAAATCCATTGGTTCTAAACAAAATCATTAACCAAAAATCAACCAGATAAACTACAAATCCAGTCTAAGAGATTAACCACAAATCAAAACAAATAAATCCACTCAAAACCCTAAAAATTTTACCTTTCTCTCTAGTCTCTGCTCTCCGCCTCTCTCTAGTCTCCAGTCTCCACTGTTCAGCCTCAGCCGCTCTCTGATTCTCTGCTCTCCGCCTCTCTCAAGTATCAACTGCTCACCACACCTCAGGAATCAGGTATAAAATTATAGTAAATATTTGGGCACAGGGCACTCCATTTTATTTGTTAAGAACTTAAGATAACTTTGTTTATTTGGGCCCTCCCTGGCTGCTTTTGTAACTTTGTTTATCACTTATCAGTTTATCATTATGGCTGCCTGGACCCTCCCTGTCCCTGGACTGGGCGTTAAGTTTGGGCCTTCAAGTTTTTTTTTTTTTTTTTTTTTTTTTTTTTTTTTTTTTTTTTTTTTTTTTTTTTTTTTTTTTTTTTTTTTTAAAAGCCTGCATTTTTTTTTTTTTTGGGTTATAGATAGGATTTGCTTTGTGTTTATTTTTTTGGTGAGTGGGTCTTATTAATAAGTCTTGTGTTAGTGTTATGGCTGTGCTTAAATTTTCGTTATGCTTGTGCTTAATTTTTTTTTAATTTATACAGGTTAAGATTGCTAAAAACTTGTTATTGTTTAGTGAAATTACAACAATATTTTTTATATAAATCAGGTTCTATTTCTCATTTGCTCTACACTTGAAAGTTATTTTTTATTTTAGTCTTTATAAATATATTGTTTGATTAGAAATGTCTACTAGAAAATATGCATCTGGATATGAAAAACTTAAAAAAAGGAAAAAAGAAGAAAAATTAATTGAGTCTCAAAAGGATCAATGGATAAATTTGTTATTAGTAATAAACAAAATATAACACAAAATTTAGATGAAAATATCACAAATGAGTAAGAAATTCACCAAAATAATTTAGAAGAAAATGATGTTCAATTTTGCAATACAACAAATCTTGATAATGAACTTCAAAATAATTTAGAAGAAAATGAAAATAATGATGAAAAATATAATATAAAAATATTAAATAAACATTAATTTAATCAATATATAAGTATAAAAAACGCCACATTTTTAGTTCTCGCCTTAAGCCCCAAAATGTCTAGGGTCGCCCCTGTTTCCCTCTCATCCTCTCTCTGTCTCAACCCACGTCACACCGTGCTCCGTAGCTAACCACCAAGCTCTCCTTCTAAACCTCCATGGCCGGAGCTTTTCAAGCTCATCACCTCCAACCACGCACCACTGCCGAAACCCAGCCAAAATCAAATCACGACCACCACCACGGCCAAAACCCAGCCAAAATCAAATCGCAACAAAAACCTAGAAGCCCACCAAATAACAAATCAAATCACACCCACCGAAATCAAAGTACAAAACCCACAAAACAACCAAAATCACAAAATGAAAACACTGAAAGTGAACCCACCATTAAAAAAACATATATTGGTTTTATTATTATATTTTAGAAGAAGAATCATCTTGTTGAACTAATTTTAGATTCAATTAATCAAACACATCCCATAAGCAAGAATGATAGACTGAAAGCAAAGCAAAAAAAATGGTATTTCCCAAAAAAATGTTTTCAGAAAATAGAAAGGGTAAGCAAAATATAAAAACTATTTGCTTCATAATCTCAAATAAATAAATAAATAACCAAAAATCACACATCATAATCCGGTGAAACCTCGTGAGCCACAATTTCACTTAAGAGGATCGTCTGAGTTGAGAGGAAGAGATTTTCATAATCTTTGGCTCGGCAGCACAATCTTCAATTTCCTTTCTTGACGTGGCTTTCGCTCGCTCCTTTCCTGTCAGTATAGGCGACGTATAAAGAGAAATAAAAGAAAGAAAAACAAAGCACCGTGTAAAAAAGAAGAAAAGAAAAATGGTGAGAGAAGAAAGACGGACTGAGATCAGGTGCACTGTCATAGGTATTTTTTTTTACATTTTTTACTCTTTTTTTTTACTTTTAACTCTCCTTTAATATATTTTATTTAATGGTTGAGATTGAAAGTTATTTTTTCAACTTTTAATCTCAGCCATTAATTACAATTGCATCAAGGTATTACACCTGAATCTGAAAAAGATAAAGAGACCTACACATACACATACACATACATAAGCACTCATAAACACATACACATACACATAAACATACATAAATATAAACACACATAAATACGTACACATAAGCACACATACATACACATACATAAACATACACATAAACATAAATATACATATACATAAACATAAACACATATACACATAAACACGTATAAACTCATATAAACGTAAACATACACATACATAAACTTAAATATAAACACAAACACACATAAAAGCTCGATTTAGCACACCAAAGTAACTAACGAAATTGTTTGAGGATTGATGTTAGTTTGCAATTTTTTCCAGTCTATATGAGGGTTTAATTTTTCTCAGTCTGTATGTGTGTTTATGTCTATGTATGTTTATGCATAAACACATACATAAATATGCATAAACATAAATGAACATAAATGAACATAAACATCATAAACATAAACATAAACATACACATACACATAAACATAAATATACGCACACACACTCATACACATACACATACACACACACAAGCACACATACACACACATACACAAACATATACATACAAATACACATACAAATACACATAAACATAAATATACATATACATAAACATAAACACATATACACATAAATACGTATAAACTCACATAAACATAAACATAAACACATACACATAAACATAAACATATACAAACACACATAAAAGCTGGATTTAGCACACAAAAGCAACTAACGAAATTGTTTAAGGATTGATGTTAGTTTGTAATTTTTTCCAGTCTATATAAGGGTTTAATTTTTCTCAGTCTGTATGTGTATTTATGTCTATGTATGTTTATGTTTATGTGTGTGTGTTTATGTGTATGTGTGTTTATGTTTGTTTGTTTTTGTTAATGTTTGTTTATGCGTGTTTATGTGTATGTGTATTTATGTTTGTTTGTTTTTGTGTATGTTTGTTTGTGTTTGTGTTCATGTATTTATATAAACATACACACGTACATAAACATACACATAAACACACAAAAACATACACATACAAACTCATACACATACACATACATAAACATACACACATACATAAACATAAATGAACATAAACATAAACACATATGCACATACACATAAACATAAACATACACATACACATACACACACATAAACATACACATACACATACACACTCATACACATATACATACATAAACACACACACATATATAAACATAAATGAACATAAACATAAACACACATGCACATACACATACATAAACGTACACATACACATATATAAACGTAAACATACACATACATAAATATAAATAAACATAAACATAAACACACATGCACATACACATAAACATAAACATACACATACACACACATAAACATACACATACACATACACATACACACTCATACACATATACATACATAAACACACATATACATACACATACATTTTTAGTTCTCGCCTTAGGCCCTAAAATGTCTAGGGCCGCCCCTGATGTGGAGGAATGTCATATTCTAAATCAATTATTATTCTTATCATTATTCCAAATAAATGTAGTTTTTTTTTTTTTTAATTATATAAAATTTATAAAAATAATAACATTTTCCACCCTATATAGATAACCAAAGTACCAATACATTAAAGCTACAAAATTTGAAAGCAAAAATTAAAAGAAATTTCAATAAAGTGAAAAACTATACCTGGTCATACTGTTTCTTCTCAGACTTGGATTGCTTCAAGGATTTAGCTTTCCACCTAAAAACCCAGAAAAGAAAAGCAAAAGAAAAACCCTTTTAATTTGTAATTACACATATTTGGAATTGAAATCAATCAATGATAAATGTAAACCTAAAAGACTTTACAGACACCAAAAAGACCCATTACCGAAAACACTTTCTGCTCTCTATGCTGATACAGTATCCCCATCACTCTTCTCAATCAATAATAAAATCTCAGACTTCCCAAGCCTTACCTCAAAATAAACAATTCAACTTTTTTTTTTTTGTTTTCAAACGTTAACTTTAAATTTTTAACAAACTGAATATAAACCATAACCTAAAACCAAGCCAACCAAAATACCAAAAAGAGAAAAGAGAAACTTTACCGGTAACGGCCCTCTGAAACACTCTATCTCGGCCTTATGGAGTCTCTCTGTCTAGCGATTCCGGTCGTTTGACACTGACTAGGTCCGGTGGGGTCTCCCTGCTCCTCACGGAATGCACAATCTAACAACTCTTTCTATTTTTATTTCTCTCTTTTGATCTGACCTTCAGTTTATTGTTGTTTTGTTTGTGTTTTTTTCAACATCCATTTAGTTTAACGCTGTGTTTTAAACTACCTTTATTTATTTTTTTAAGAAATGCTACGTGCACACAGTATTTTTGCAAGAAATAAGTTGTTATGGGATGTTAACTGGTCGTAAAAAAGTAATTTAAATTTTGAATTTAAATTAAAGTTAATAATAATTTATTATCTATAATTTATTGTGAAAATATTGTAGAAGTAGTATTTTTTTTTTAAGAAGTAGATAACCTTAATTTTATGAGTTTTGATTATTTGTTGTAAAATAATAGAAATATATAAAACAAAGTAAAAGAAACAAGAAATATATATTGATAAACTATTATATTCAAAAGGTCATCCATAATTCTTTTGATCTCTTTTCAATGTGTACAATAACAGTAAAGTAATCCCACATACACATACATATATATATATATATATATACATACATATATATATATATATAGGGCCTTAAAATGCTTGTAGAGTTTATAGGATAATGTTATAATAATGACTACACTTATGGGTATACATCTTCCCTATAGACACTTATGAATATACATCTCCCCCACATAACCTTTTCATTGCCTAAAGTTTACAATTTCAATCAAATTTTATTTCTAACACTCCTCCTTGAATGACTACTTTCTAAGAATATGTCTCGTTAAAACCCTGCCAAAAAAAAACCCTAGGGGAAAAAATTTTTGGCTAAGGAAAAATAGTACAATATTATTGTATAACTTCTAGTACCTTAGGATTGCCTCATTAAAATCTTCCAAAGGAAAACAAAGTGGGAAAAAACCTTAGCGTAGGAAAAAGAGTATAATCAGTGCAAATCCTTTAGAAAATTTACTCCCCCTCATGAGTACATAGAACTTCCATTATTCAAGGTAAAAAGATCCTTAAGTTGACGCATGCCAATATTGTGCACCATCTTCTTAAAAGTCGTAGTTGGTAATGACTTAATGAACATATTGGCCAAATTATCACATGATCGTATCTGCTTGACATCAATATCGCCACTCTTCTGGAGCTCATGTGTATAAAAGAATTTTGGTGCAATATACTTGTTTCTATCACCCTTGATATAGCCTCCTCTAATTTGAGTGATACAAGCGGCATTATCTTCGTATAATATCCTTGGATTATTTATTATTGATGATAATCCACAGTTCTCATGAATATGTTGAATTACCGATCTCAACCAAATATACTCATGACCCGCTTCATGAATTGCAATAGTCTCTGCATGATTTGAGGAAGTAACAGAAATTGTTTGCTTAACAAATCTCCATGAAATAACAGTATTTCCATAAGTAAATAAAATATCTAGTTTGTGATCAGCCTTTGTGTGGATCAGAAAGGTAACCTACATTAGCATATCCAATTAACTGTGGTTTTGATCCATTTGGATAAAATAATCCCAAATCAGTAGTCCCACAAAGATAACGTAAAATATGCTTAATTCCATTCCAATGTCTTCGAGTTGGTGCAGAACTATATCTTACTAATAAGTTAACTGCAAATGCTATATCAGGTTGTGTGTAATTTGCAAGATACATCAAAGCACCAATTGCACTAAGATATGGTACTTCAAGACCAAGAGTTTCTTCATTATCTTCTTGTGGTTGAAATGGATATTTCTTGACATCAAGTGACCGACCCACCATTGGAGTGCTCAAAGGATGAGCTTTATCCATGTAAAATGGCTTCAGGACTTTTTCTGTGTACGTCGATTGATGAACAAGAATTCCATTTGGAAGATGTTCAATTTGCAAGCCAAGACAAAATTTTGTCTTACCAAGATCTTTCATCTCAAATTCATTCTTTAAACAATTTGCTGTTTTTGTTAACTCTTCTGGAGTCTTTACAAGATTTAAATTATCAACATATATTGCAACAATAGCAAATCTTAATTCTAATTTTTTGATAAAAATGCATGGACAAATGAGATTATTCTCAAATCTTTCTTTCAAAAGATATTCACTGAGGCAATTATACCACATGCGCCCAGATTGCTTTAACCCATATAAGGATCTTTGTAGCTTGATAGAATACATACTTCGGGATGTAGGATTATATGTTTCAGGCATTTTATATCATTCAGGGATTTTCATGTAGATATCATTATCTAATGATCCATACAGATATACTATAACAACATCCATTAATCGTATATCCAAATTTTATTTTGCTACCAAGCTGATCAAAAATCTGAATGTAATTGCGTCCATTACAGGAGCATATGTTTATTCATAATCAATACTAGGTCTCTGTGAGAAACCTTGTGCTGCAAGTCGCGCTTTGTATCTTATAATTTCATTTTTCTCATTTCGCTTATGTACAAATACCCATTTGTATTCAACAAGCATTACACCTTTAGGTGTTTTGACTACAGGTCCAAAAACTTCACATTTACTTAGTGAATTTAATTCTGCTTAAATCGCCTCTTTCCACATTGGCCAATCATTTCTACATTGACATTCATCAATGGTTTGTGATTCATATTCATTACTTCTGATAATATCAAGGGCAACTTTATATGAAAATATGTTGTCGACAACAATTTTATTTTTATCCCATATTTCTTCTGTATGCACATAATGTATTGAGATCTCGTTATTTTCAGGTACCTAATCCTTTTCAGGGGATAATTCTTCAGGAGGTTTATTTTCAAAAGATTTTTGTTCATAAGTTTTAGATAGATAAATTATTTTTGTGATCTGTTTCCTGGGTATAACCTTTTTATAGGTTGCAACTTGTTTTTCTTGTACTTTTCTCTTCTGAGGAATTTTATTTTTAACACCGATAGGTTTTCATTGACTAAATCACATAAATTACATACTATGCATCTCATGGATTATATGATAATGTCCAAATGTTCATGTTACAATTATTTTAGATAATAATAAAACGACTTTATTAATCACAACATAATGTCATACATAGCATCATACAATAGGATTTAAACAGCACATATTCTAACAATCTCTCACTTGCCCTAAAGACTATTGTGCACTAATCTAACTCCTATTCCCTCCAAATGTGATTCAAAAGTCCTTTGGGGGCAAGGTTTTGGTAAAGGGATCTACTAGATTATTTGCACTATCAATTTTTGCTACCACTACATCTCCTCGAGCAACAATGTCTCGAATGATGTGATACTTTCTTTCTATGTGCTTTCCTTTTTTGCGATTCCTTGGATTTTTGGATTGTGCAACCGCTCCACTATTGTCGCAAAACAATGTTATAGGAACTTGCTCCATTCTTACAACACCAAAATCAGAAAAGAATTTCTTGAGCCAAACAGCTTCCTTTGCCGCTTCACAAGCAGCAACATATTCAGCCTCCATGGTGGAGTCAGCAATACAAGATTGCTTAACACTTTTCCAACTTATGGCTCAACCTCCCAAGGTGAACACACAACTTGAAGTGGACTTTCTAAATCAAGATCTGACTGAAAATCTGAATCCATATAACCAATGGGAATCAAATCCTCGCTATGGTAAACAAGTATATAATCTCTCATTCTCCGTAGATACTTGAGAATATACTTTACAGCTTGCCAATCTTTTGATTCTAGATTTGATTGATATTGGCTGACCATGCCAACTGAATAACAGATATCTAGTCTAGTACAAAACATGGCATACATGAGACTTTCCAATATAGAAGCATAAAGAACTTGTCTCATCATATTTTCTTCCTCAAGAGTTTTAGGTCTTTGATCATCAGATAGAGGAACTCCATGTCTGAAAGGAAGCAATCATTTCTTGGAGTTTTGCATGCTAAATCATTATAGAATCTTATCTATATATCCAGGTTGTGACAAATCTAACATTCTATTCTTGCAATCTCACTAAAGTTTGATCCCTAGAATGAAGTTAGCTTCGCCCAAGTCCTTCATATCAAATTGGCTTGACAACAAAATCTTCACTGATGACATTACCTCTATATCATTTTCAATGAGTAGAACATCATCAACATAAAGCACTAGGAACATTACTATTTTATCTTGATGTCTTTTGTACACACATGGTTCGTCAAGATTTTGTTTAAAACCAAATGACTTGATTGCTTGATCAAATCTGATGTTCCATGACCTATATGCTTGCTTAAGTCCATAAATGGACATTTTCAACTTGCATACCATATACCCTTAGTTCTTTGCTATGAAACCTTCCGATTGCATCATATAGATTTCTTCTTCAAGATTGCCATTTAGAAATGTAGTCTTGACATCCATTTGCCAAATCTCATAATCATAATGAGCAGCAATGGATAAGAAAATTCTAATAGATTTAAGCATTGCTACTGGTGAAAAGGTTTCTTCATAATCAATATCTTCTTTTTGTGTATACCCTTTTGCCACTAGCCTTGCTTTAAAGGTTTCAACATTTCCATCTATCTCCATCTTCCTCTTGTAATCCTATTTGCAACCAATAGGTTTAATGTCATTAGGCGCCTTTACAAGATCCTAAACTTGATTGGAATACATTGAATCCAATTCAGATTTCATAACTTTGACCCAATGCTGTGCATCTAAATCATTCATTGCCTCTTCATAAGTGTAAGGATCAGTTTCAGTCTCTTCTGAGATAGCTTCATAAGTTTCTCTCAGACCTATAAATCTTATAGGTGGCCTAACAATCCCCCTACTACGATGAGGCTCTTGTGTACTAGTTATCTCATGAGTAATATCTTATGGTGTGTCCGATACAACTAAATCATTCCTAGTTTCATCCATTGATTTTTCAACTACAGGTTCATTCATTTACGCCAAAACAACTCTACTTTTAGGAGTATAATCATTCATAGTCATTTTCCAAAAATTTGGCATTTGTTCTAACAAATACTTTATTATCTTTATGACTATAGAATAAATCTCCAACAATTCCTTTTGGATAACCTACAAAGAAAACCACTTCTATTTTAGATTGTAACTTGTCAGACTTTCATTTCAACACATGTGCTGGACAATCCCAAATATGGAGATGCCTCATCTAGGCTTACACCCAATCCACAACTCTACAAGTGTTTTTGAAACAGACTTCAAAGGTACTAAATTTAGAAGATACATTGCAGTATTTAAGGCATATCCCTGAAAGGAAATTGGTAGAGTTGAATAACTCAACATGGATCTAACCATATTTAAAAGAGTCTTATTCCTTCTTTCTGCTACACCATTTTGTTGTGGAATTCCAGGTGCAGTCAATTGGGATATAATCTCATTTTCAGTTAAGTAATCCTTTAAATCCTTAAGAAGGTATTCGCCACATCGATCAGATCGAATGACCTTTATGCGTTTACCTAATTAATTCTTAACTTCAGCCTTAAACTCTTTGAACTTTTCAAAGGCTTCAGACTTTCGATTCATTGGGTACACATAACCAAATCTAGAGTAATCATCAATGAAAGTAATGAAATACTCATAGCTACCTCTTGCTTTGATTGACATAGGACCACATACATCTGAATATACTAGTTCTAGTAAATCTTGGGCTCTTCTACCTTTTGCATTAAAAGGTCTTTTGATCATTTTGCCCTTCAAACAAGATTCACAAACTGGAAATCCATCAAAGTCCAATCACTCTAAGAGTCCATCTTTGATTAGTCTTTGAATCCTATTTGAATTAATATGACCTAAAGATAAATGCCAAAGATATGCATCACTAATAGAAGGAAACTTTCTCTTTAATGATTTCACATGTGAATTATTATCTAATTCAGAATTATATAATTCATGCTTATTAAGAGTTAAAATATAAAGACCATCAACAATATTGCCAGAACAAATAAACATTTTATCCTTTTTTATTACAACATTGTTTTTAAAGATAACACAATATCCATGTTTACTTAAATAAGTTGTAGAAATTAAATTTCTACGAACATTAGGTACATATAGACAGTCTTCCAATATTAAAACCCTAGAATCAAAGCATAAATTAAACACTCCAACAGTTACAACTGGAATTCTGCTCCCATCAGCCAAAGTAAGAAACAATTCCCCTTCATTCAACTTTCTGGTCTCCTGGAACCCTTGCAAATAATTGCAGATATGATTAGTACAACCTGAATCCACACACCAAGAATCCATGGGATTTTGTACTAAACATATTTCAAGAAGGAATAAACTTTTCATACCCTTATTATTGGCAGCTCTAAACTGGACAATTCCTCTTCCAATAACCTTTCTCGCCACAATGAAAACACTTTTCTTTGACGTAGTTATTCTTTTTTCTCTTGTTGGCAACACCTAAGGAAATTTGTTTACCATCTTGCTTGGTGAAGTCCTTCTTCTTCTTCTTTTTACTCTTGCCTTTCGACTTAGATTGAGAAGTAGAAGCTTCAGCCATATTAGCATCAACACTGGTTGTACCAAGAATGCCTTCCACCGCCACCAATTCATTCATTAATTCAGACAATGTATAAATCTTTTTGTTCATGTTATAATTAAGTCTAAATTTCTTGAATGATTCTGGTAGTGACTAGAGTATCATATCCGCTTGGGATTCTCCATCAATATTGGCACCTAAAACCTTCAGTGTATTCAGATAAGAGATCATCTTAAGACAATACTCCCTCACTAAAGTGCCTTCAGTCATTTTGGTATTATAAATTTGCCTCATTGTTTCTTATCTTGCAGAACAGTTTTGCTCACCAAACATCTCCTTTAGACTTAGCATTATGTCCAAAACTAGTTCTACATCCTTTATTTGAGGTTGTAGAATATTTGAAATAGATGTTAGGATATAGCACTTGACTATCTTATTAGATTTCTGTCAATGATCATATCACTGTTTTTCCTCAGGGGGAGTATCTAATGATGGAAAGTTAGGACATGGTTGATTAAGCACATACTTGTGCTCTTCAGCAGTAAGAACAATGTCTAAATTTTTTTTCCAGTCAACATAGTTGGATTCAGTCAGTTTGTTTTGATTAAAAATAGCAACAAGTGGGCTAAATGATGCCATGATAAAATCTGAAAACAATAAACATGAATATAATAAGTAAACTAGATATTATCAATTTAGCATATAAACATATAATATGGAAACTTAATAAAACCATATTATAAAATATGCAACGACAACCCAATCCATATTCAATATTCCTCAGCATAGAGTGAACATTAAATACTATGATTGATTGAGAACTATTCTTATTATTAGTGCTATCATGATAACTCTTATCAAACACTAATAATATGTCATTAAACATTTAGCCTCTAAATAATAATGGTAAGAACTCAGCATAGAGAATACTATAATATTTAGTCTAGTGTATACCATTGTCTAGAGTCATGTTTAGCCACATTTTATCCACCATTAACAGGTTTATCTTGTAGTACCATGATTCAAAACACCCTCCGCATGTAATGCAAAGCTCAAGGCTAAGACAAGGTGTTTGATCAAACTACTATAAACCAAGAAGTTCAAACTTGTAGGACCATGAAATAAATACTCTCCGCATGTAATGCTAAGCTCGAAGCAAAGACAAAGTATATATTTCATATTACTATGAACCAACAATGGAGGCCGTGAGATGCAACCCTTGTATTTCTCTCCCACTAGATTTTTTTTTTTTTTTTTTGAAGAGCTCCCACTAGATTTTTTAAAAGAAAGATTTTTAATTAGAAATCATGTGTAATCTCATCACACATAACCTTGCACTTTTAAATGTGAAAACATTTAGTGAAAATTCAAAATTCACTACTTTCGATCGATTGAATGTATCCTTCTATCAATCGAAATTATGAAGAAAATTTGAATAAACAATCTGGATGACTTGATCGATTCTCAATTCCTATTTGATCAATAGAAAAGGCAAATTCGATCGATCGAAAGGAATTCTCAATTAGTCGAAATTTTCATAAATTCATCATAAACTCTTGGGTTGACTCGATCGATTCTTGATTCTTGTTCGATCGATCAAAAAGGAACATTCAATCAATCTAAGGGAATTCTCAATCGGTCGAAACTCGTAAAACTGAATTTTCCAGAATTTTCACCAAGTAGTTTCAACGGTTTTTCATGAACAAACTACCATCATATGAACATAATAGATTGAGTTTGAGATCAAAACTGAATTCCATTAATGCTATATCCTTAAAGTTCAATTTAACATTGTTAATATCAAACTTAAACAATAGCATAACAACAATATTAGTTTTATAAAACAATAATTTCAACAACCATGCAGAAAATTGATTATAGATTCTTCTAATATAATGAAATTACTATCTCTAATTCCAAAACTCACAAAACATGTTATACAAATTCCAAAATGAAGACCGCTCTGATATCAATTGTTGGAAAAAACATTGTTTGTATCTCATACAAAACATGCGCAATGAAAAATTAATGGCTCTACTTCATTCGCAATTGATAACATGTACTATGTAATTTCAACATATAAGAACAAGAAAGCATACCTTGGTACAGTAAAATTCAAAACCAAAGATTAGAAATACTTGGGAATACTCTTAATCTTCACTCCAATTCCACTTATGCCCAAGAAGTGTGGTCTCTTAATCAGTTCATATATACGTGTTCAAGGGAGAATATTAGAGTGGCTTACACTCACATACATACCATTTTATTCTCTTATAAAATTCTGTATGTTTCTCTCCTTATAATTGATTATCTGATTAGGCTAGCTTTATGGGCCATTCCAATTGGGTTTTAGTATATGGCTTGGAGTGGGACCAAAAGGGAACAAATAAGACACTAGCTCCAATGGGTTTTGGGATTTTCTGTCAACTCTTGACAATATTATTATTAATTATATTTAATACCATTATATAAATATAATTGCACTCTATGCCTTATTAATAAATTATATCCCAAGACTTTATTATACATTCAATCCTTTCATTAAAATATTCGTAGTAATACAAAGTCATACATGTTAACTGCCACTTTGAAGATTACTACATCTTAATCCTTGAATACCCGGTTTAATCCTTTAAGTTATTCATCATATATTTATGAAATCTAATTTCATAAGTATATACTTTAGTAACTTCTTACTAAAGTATTTAGGCCTAACATTCTAAATAACCAAATCCATTAAACTTATCTCAAAGAAATATTGTATATCTCCATGAAATATTGTATATCTCCATTAAGAGATTATGAATTTCATCTTGAGAATATATGTTCCTTCAACACTAAATGTGGCTGCCCAACATACTGAGGTTTTGATCGTGACTTTAGATCTCACTCCTGATATATCAAAGCAACTTACACTTCATGATCAGGTTAATTATTCTCTTAGGATTAAGAGTTGAAGTAAATAGAAATTATGAGATTTATTATTCATTTGACAGTCGTTAGTAGAATAATAAATCTCATAACGGTTAAGTTCAATATGTCGTAAAACTTAAAACATATCAACATATCTACTAGAAGTCTCCACTTCCATGATCAAGACAAATTATCTTAGTTGATATGTTATAGTCTTCGCCGATATAATACCCAATTTCATCGCCGACTACGAACTAAAATTCTGAGTTTACAAAGAACTTGTAATTTATATCTTCTGTAACTAAATCACATACTATGCATCTCATGGACTATATGATAATGTCCAAATATTCATGTTACAATTATTTTAGATAATAATAAAACAACTTTATTAATCACAACATAATGTCACACATAGCATCATACAATAGGATTTAAATGGCACATATCCTAACACAATTCCTACCTATACCATAAACCGATTAGTGTCTTAATCTGATGATAAAAAGTTATCATTAAGAGTGGACGCTATAAGTTGAAACTTTCTAAAAAAAAAAAACTTATAAATAAGTATTAGGATTTTTTTTTGGAAGTGTCATTATAGACTACTAATAGGTGTGAAGGTATTACACATGGTTTATACGCATGGGCTGCGTTATATTAAGGCTAGTGGGTTTATATGAACCCCCCTGATGTGGCCCAAACAAAATATTTATATATAAAATTTTTAATTTTTATTTTATTTTGACCCTCCTAAAATAAAATTTTGAATGCCATGGTCCTAAATTTTGTTTACCTAACTGAAATAAGCTTGAATATGATTATCTTAATTTTACTTTCACACTATTTTCACAATAATAATATGTGGCAAGTTGTATCTAGTTTTTATCTGGACCCACAATTGATATCATTTTTATCTACCTTTAACAACTGGTTACCTAGATTTTTTGTGTGGAATTTTTGTGAAAGTATTGTGTCAATTCCAAACCTTTGCTCATTCATTAAAAAAATATGAATATTCTCTCTAGGATTCTAGCTTACTTTGCACTTGACAGTGGAAGGAAGTTGTTTTTCTTTGCACTTTTCTTCTTCATTAGCAAAAAAATTACATCACTATTACCACAAACAAATCTGTATTTATATTTGTAATTTTTTCCTCATTCTCTCTATCTTGCTTTCTCCTTTCTATTTTTTCTTAGTTTTTCTTTCTATCTCAAATTTCAAGAAAGTGACTATGTCTATGTTTATGGTTAAGAAGCCATCCACTTCAAAAGCAAAAGCTTATATTAGTTACTATTTTTTTTTCTTAGTTTCACATTTACTCCTAGTCCTACTCCTAAGTATGTTACTAGTCTTCTTCTTCTTTATCATTTATTTTTATATAATTGATATTACATATAAATATAATAAGTTATTATTAATTTGACAAAAATGTATGATTAGTTATTTAATTATATTTGTTTATGCATTTGATGGTTGTTGTTTTACCAATCTTATAATGTTTTTAGACTATTGCATAATATAGTTGTTTTGTATGCTAAAGTGTATTTAGAATATTATTTTAGATTATTGTATATTATACGGAATTTGTATATATAGTAAAAAAGATTAATAATTTTTTTTTACTCGCCCTCCATGACAAATGACAAATTCCTAGTTCTGCCATTGCTAACCCCCCTAGAAAAAAATCGTGGAGCTGCCATAGTACATACATAGCTTGTAACATCATATACTCTATAATAAAAATTAAGCTTATGGTTATTTTCTCTCCACAACAAATGATTAAATTCTCATTAATCATGATAGTTTACTATAGCTAAAACTCTATTAGCAAAGTTTGAAGAGATTTAAAATTCTAATCCAACTAAAATCCTATTTAAAAGAATTTCAAGAACTTTAAAATAAAATCTAAAATTTATTTTAATTAGTTTGATCACCTATCATAATAATTTTATATTTTAATATAATAAAATTTATACATTACATAACATCATTACCCCAAGTAGCTCAATAAATTTTTGCATTATAATATTGTACCACAAAAGCTTTTGAAATCTCAAAATTATAGTTTCATATACAAACACAATTATAATAAATGCAATCAAAGTAAATGACTCTTTTAAAAAATAAATATAAAATTCCTATTAATAAGTATCATAAATATAAAATTCCACCTAAAACCAACGAATTTTGACTTATAATTGACTTCATAATACTTTCCATCTAAAACCTCACAATTTTATACATCATTTTTCCATTTTTTTAATTTATTGACTTGGCTATGGAAACCATCTTAACACCGTAAAATGTTTGAATGCTTCGTATGGTACCCAAAAAAAGAGTTTGAATGCTTCAATTGATGAAGCTTTTAGCATATTTTTGTCATTGGCATTTAACAAATTCTCTTCAAATCCATTAATCTGAATATGGTTTTGTTCATAAAATACTTATATATAATATACCGTGTAGTCATTTATAAGTAATATTGCGATTCTGCACCATTGTAAGTAGTATTTGGCATTCGGTGCTTCCTGTGTTTTTTATCATACAAGGTTATTTTATAGTAGTATTTAAAAAAAATATTGAAAATTGAAAATACCAAACTGTTTTCTAGCCTTTGAAAACTGTTACTAATTAATCATGCTCAAAATATCTCAAAAGGGGAAAAGATTAATTTTTTTGATGTCCTTTTTCAAAACCCACACTATTATCTATTTGAAAATTCTACTATTTTAGTTCTTCTTCCATATTTCTTCAAAGACAAAATTAAGAATTTGTGTATCTATAGTGTATAGACTTATTGGTTTTTAGACTAGATAACTCTGGTTCTACTTGTTTATATTACTTATCTGATATATGGTCTAAGTAGCATGTAAAAGAAAGAACAGTTGCCTATTAAAGAGAGAGAGAGAGAGAGAAAGAGAGAGAGATATGATGATGAAGTTGAAATCTGCACAGTAAAACTTTGATATGCAGAAATTGAACTACTTAGTACTTTGGAAAGCATAAAATCTAGTTGCAAAAAAAAAAAAAAGAAGCTACAGCTTTGTTTGGAGCTATGGCTATGAACAAATATTCGCCATTTTAGCTGCTGTGAATCCATATGACTAGCCAACTGATTGTACTTTAAGGGAAACACTTCAGTTATCAGCACCATTAATATTCTTTCTATGTTGGGTGTCCTGGATGATCAGGAAGAAACCCATAACATTATCTCAGCCACAGCTTGCTTGTATATTTCTTCCACAGGAAATGCTGCCTCTTGGAACTGAACGGAAGCTCCAGTCACCTGCTCAATGCACAAAGTATTCACCCGTAGAGTAAAAATCTGCTTTCAAAATGAGCATATGGATATTAATCGCTTTTTTTGTTTGTCTAATTTTTCTCATATTTCACTTTATGTCCTACTAATTTTAGTATGTGATGTGTTTGATTTTTTTTTTTCTTCATTTTAAATTTTTATTACTTTATGAGTTATATTAATTTTTCTCCTAGTCTTTTTAACACATTTGTTAATAAATAATTTTAGAAAAATTTTGATACTATTTGTATGAGAAATATAAAAAGATGTCAAAAAATATTTTTCTTTTTAAAAAAAAAAAAATTTATAAAAATATTTCCTAAACTAGTGCCCTCAAAGCATCTATTAACTTTTTTTCTTACTTTATAAATGAAAAAAGAAAATGTAATAAGTTACAATATTTGGTAAAGCATAAAATAAAATATATGATTTTTATTCATGTTTAACAAACATAAAAACTAATATATGTAATGAAATTAAAGATTTCCTTGCATATATGTTTAGTGCATATGGATAATGTTCGCTGTAACAAAAAAGCGGCTGAAAGACCAGCAAATTAACTAGGGTTAGCTGGATTCGTTCTCTTTAATCTTTATTCATTCTAAATGAATAGGACCCTAATTCATGAAGCAAGGATTTCATACTTGTATTATGCATTCTAACCACAATTAGCTTAAGAACACTAAATTAAAAATAAAGTTAGAGCAAGTTAAAGTTAGTGACATTAATTACTTAAAGAGTGAAATATACTGAAAAAGGAAAATTTAAGTAGAATAAAAAACTTACATGAGCTTGAATCATGTACATGGTCCGATCATAATCTGAGGTAATTTGAGCAGATACCACCTCTATTTTATGCTTCTCCATCACATAGCAGATGGTGGTCAAGAGGCCAGGCTTCTTAGGCGAGCACACACTAATTTGTGCATCATTGCCGCAAATATTCAAGACGACATTTGAAGAAGTCCATGTTTGAAACATTACAGGATTTCGCAAGACCGGAAGTGAATTTGAACAAGTAGTTGTTCCAATTGCCTGGATATTTGAAGATCCTTGATCAGCTAAGAATGCCTCCCTTGAGTCGTAGGATAGCTTTTGTGAAGTGATTGTGTTTGGCTCAAAACTGAAAGTTGATGAGACACCTTGGAGCCTATCTAGCTTTTGTTTCTGCAGCTTCTGGAGAGTGTGCTGTAGGGTTTGGATGTAGTTCACTGCTTCATCCACGATTGTGGATTTGTCGGCCTATATGAAAAGTTTCAAATGGATGGTAATTTAGAAGACAGAATATAAAAACTTTTAGCAACTGCGTTTGTGAAATCAGATGAAATTTCTTTTTGTTCGGTGATATATGTGTGTTTGTCATTAGTTTATAAGCCAGTTTTTTCTTTTTTGGCTTTTATGTACAACTTTTAGAATTTTTTTTTTTCTTCACATTTTCAAAGTAAAAATATATTTTAACACACTGTCAAAAAAAAAAAAAAAAAAAAAATTTAATTAAATAATCTGCTCTTAAACAGATATATATATATATATATATATATGAAATTACATTGTCAAATCAGGTTATAGGAAAGATAGCTCATGGGGCTGAAATTTCACTATGGTCGTTTTATTGCTATATATTATTTTTTCAAGGATTTAAGTTGGGACTATAATAGCGCTCATCTAGAAGCCTAGAACAAACAGATTTGCATATTAAACCTGAAACAAATTCAACCAGCCAATTATACTTGAAACCATCATTCAGATACATTTACACATTCATCCACAAATTAAAAAGAACGAAAAAAGAAAAAAGATTTACACTTTTTTTAGGTAGCCAAATATATAGAATAGCCAAACAAGGGGGAACTCAAGATAAAATCCGTACTTAGATCATGCCTAGAGAGTATTCTTGCTACAAAATTTGAAACATTGTTTGAATCTGTCATCACTTTAATTATCTGTCAGAAGCAGCCTTAATTACAAAATAAGCAAAAGGGCACATCGATGCGTGAACAATATGGTTACAATTTTCACATTTTACCAGGGGAAATATTTACACCAAGAATGAATTATGAATCCCGAGTTTTGATGGGCATCTATAGTGCCTTTAAGAATTCTTTTTTTTTTTTTTTAATTATAAATTTATATCTTGTTTAAATGTGGAAGAGAGAGAGAGAGAGAGTTCTCTCCAACTCCCCAAGAAGAAAAGAAAGTAAAAAAAAATTAAGAACTTGGTATGTATAAATATCAAAAGTAAAAAAGTTGAGATCTTGGATGTGAATAAATATCAAAAGGAAAATTGAAATAATAAAGGGCATTCTCTTTTTTATAAATATATAATTAAAATGAGAGAAAAAGAGAGCGGCAACATGCAAAAAACAACAATATCCATTAAGTTTCAACCTTGAAAAGCAACACATTTTGATGATCAAGAAGCAATACATTTACCTTAGGAGGAAGTTGAGGAAGCAAAGCATGGAGATTAGCAAACATATTTCTCATCTTCTTCCTCCTCTCTCTCTCTGTCCATATATGAACATCATGATCTGATTCACCACTTCCTTTCCCTGCTCTCCCTTCACTATTACTCCCCTTCCCATTTTTGCTCACACCCCCTCTTCCTTTCTTCTTAAGAATTGGCAATGGCACCGCCTCTTCCATTCCTATCTCTGCCTGGCTATTCGAGCTAGAACCTGGCATCTTCTTGCCCAATTTCTCTTCACTACCACCAGCTGAATTGTCTGAATTAGTAAAACCCCATGATTGGTTTTCCCAGAAGAAACTTTCATGGCATCCTACTCCTTCTTCAGACATAGCTACACACAAACTCACACAAAGAGAAAGAGAGAGAGATTTGTAAGAGAGAGAGGTGATGAGGAGGCGTTTAAAAAAGGTGGCAAAGTTTTAGGTGTGAGAGATGATTTGGCTGGCATGAACCCAAAATACAATCATAAGCTAATGCCGTTACTGTGCTTAAAAACAAAAACGGATACCCTAAGTATTCGATAAGGGTCCCACAATGATGATGACCTTGCCTGCCCAAACCATATAATACCTATTATTACACAAATTACTACTGCCATTAGCCTCAATTGGAAATAAATATATGTGACTTTTTGGCTAGGGTTGTGACTTGTGAGGCATTGAAATAATGACAGTGTTTGTTTCATGCAGTGTGTTTTACACGCAATGTGTTTTTATAAATTGAAAACGTGGTTTTAAATCACGCTTCTTTTTAGTTATTATTAATCATAGGAGGTGTAAAACAAGTTTTTACCTTAAAACAAAAACAAATTAAAAATTAAAACAAGGGGGTTTTGCATAGGTTTTTTTTATAAGTAAAGTTGAACTATGTTTCCACCAAGTTACTAGAGTTCAATTCGTACTAGGCTTGATTGTGAAATAATCAAAGTCATGTTTAATCTTACCATACAACCATTTAAATTATCAAATCAAGCCTAATAAACTTTATAATTAAACAGCTTCATCTGGGATAAATTATTTAGTACTCCTATTAGTTGATATCTATGGTTCCCCAATTCAATAGAATCAATAATATAATGTCATTTGTTAAATAAAATTATTGAGATCCTAATCAAATTTTACCCCACCCAAATAATAATAATAATATTTTGAGGATCTATAATTGATTCAAAAACAAATTTTAGGACTAAAGCTTTATTCTTCTTGTTGTCTAACGAGATCTAAACGATACCGAGACTGAAATTGTTTTTCAACACTACGTCTGTGACTTCTCTGGTACGTGTGCACAGCTTCTTCAAGACCATAACTCTAGGCACAACCAACCATCCCCTATGCTTAAACTAGCATGTATGATGTAACCAAGTTCTAGGAATACCATTTCAAATTAAGATTAAAGACATTTTGAACCAAATCAATCTAACAAAAATTATTCTTATTTTGGCATGGCATAGTTTTCTGTATTTTATTTGTTTGATATTGTATTAGTGGGAGGACCATATAATTTGTCATTATCTTCGAACTTGCATTTACAATATCATTTGTTAAAATTTGTATTAAAATCTCATTTCTTCTGTGTCTTTTTTCAAAAAGAAAATCCTATGAAATTTTCAATTTTTCTTATCAGAAAACGCGTAATTTTCTCAAATATATCCACCCGTACGTTAGAGTTCTCAATCTCATCCTTTCAAAGCTAAAAGACAATGTTCATTAATTACTATATTCTGAGTGAAACTAACTATGTACTTAATTAGGAGAAAGATGCGAGCGTTTCTTTTTTTGTTATATGTAATGATTATGGTCAGGACTTATATAGCAGAGGCAACAATATACTATAATAATTGGCTTTTTAGGGCAACCTCATAATGCATGAAAGCATCTTTTTCAATAAGGTAAGAAAATCTACGTAGATTATATTATATTAATTTTTATGAAACTTTTATGAGTGAGAGAGAGAGAGAGAGAGAGATATTTATATATATTTTTCATTTGGAGGGTGAGGGGTGAGAGTTTACTAATTAATAGAATAATCTTTTACCCTACAAATGTTACACTCATAATGGATTGAATATAAATTCTCTATCTTTTAAATAAAATAAATATTCAGCAAATATAATACTAAAGAAATATTTCTTTAAAAAAAAAAAGCCAATCATACATATCAATTATCAATTGTTTGCTTCCTAAGGTTATATTTCAATTATCTCCCTTCAATAGGGCTAATTATCAGTAGGCAAGAATCTATGGAGTAAAAAAGTTCCCATTTGTAATATTCAATATCGGTGTATGACTTTATTAGAAGAAAGAAAGGTGATGCAATGACCCAAATCTGTTATTTTTTTCATTTTTTCCCAATTACAATTTTAACTTCCTTTATATATACATATAAAGAATTGAGGTACTTCTTCTATCATTTTTTTATATATATAAATAATAAAAGGCAAACTACACTACCCCTCAGGATTTTTTTTTTTTGTTGAAAACTACCCCTCAGGATTTCTGAAATAATACTCTCCCTAACAGTTGTAAATTTGTATAAATGATAGTCACTCGTTGAGGTTTGTATGATGGTGAGTTTGGTTCAACTTTTTGAAAAAGTACATAATGAAGAAGTAGAGTTTTCAAAAAGTACATAATGAAAAAGTATTCTTTCAAAAAGTTGAGTGTTTGATAAAAATTGTTAAAAAGTACTTTTTGAAAAAGCTGAGTGTTTGGCTAGCATTTATAAAAGTAGCAGTTTGAAGGTAAATTATTTTTTTTTTTTGAGCAGAAACGATAGTAGACTTTATTTATATAGAATCACTTTGTACAATGGGGAAGAGAAAAGAGGGGCATTCTTCTAACCAAAGAATAACCTTCTCTTTCTCTTTTGCAGCACCAACCAAAGTTAGAACCACTCGATTACATCATAAAGGTAAAATTAAAAATAAAATAAAATCAAATCAAAACTATCTCTAAGCAAATTAATGTCTACAAGGACCCAAGCAACCTCTAGTGAGCAAAATTCTATCAAAGTTTAAAGGATCAACAGGCTCAGCAAGGTTACACTTCTTCAACTTTTAAGAAGCTGATGCTAAGACCGAATTGTAAAGCTGTTCTCACTAAAGAAGTCATTGTATAAATGGAGCTCAAGGTCTTCTCCACACGACCACATGATGTAGCAAACACTTCACCTCTGTTGTTTCGTACAAGGAGACCAAAACCCACTGAATTTACTCTTTTTTTTTTTTTTTTTTTTTTGGATTTTTTTTTTAATTGGAAAGGTAAATTATTAAAAAGGACAATACATATATAAGAGAGTTTATTTCATACTTAAATCAATATTGTGAAATTATTTTTTTCTTACCAATATTAGCTAATAATAACCTACCACTTAAGATTTATTGTGAAAGTATTGTGATAATTTATATTGATTTTAATTTAAACATACTATTACAATTATTTTTTTTTTCTTTCTAAACAAATTATTTTTTTCTCACCAATATTAACTAATAATAACCTATCACTTAAAATTTATTGAGAAAATATTGTGAAAGTATTTCTCAATTTTAATTTCTTATTCTTTATTTTATATTTCCTTTATTTTATTTTATTTTTTTATCCATATTTCCTTCTTCTTTTTTCTTCTTTTTTTTCCTCTTTTTTTCTCTTCCACACACGTACCCTTAATTTTTTTTTCTTTATTTCCTTCTTTTCTCTCCCTGCCACTTTCTCCATACACGTACCCTTACTTTTTTTTTTCTTTTTTTCCTTATTTCGTCCACTTCACACAAAGCTGAACTAGAATGTTCCACACACTTCAAACCCCTCTCTCATCCCTCAAAGTCTCTACATCTTTTTTTTTTTTTTTTTGACAGTTCGAAAGCTAATGATGATGATGATGAAGAAGATTAAGATGATGATGATGAAGAAGTCTCTGCATCTCTTTTTTTGTCTTTTTTCTTTATTTCCTTATTTTGTCTTTCCTTCTTTATTCTTCACACTTCAAAGAAGATGATGATGATGATGAAGAAGAAGATGAAGATGATTGAAACATAAGGATTTTGGGTGGATTTTGGGATTTTGGGTTTTTTTTTTTTTTTTTTTTCCTGTGGATTTTGGGTTTGATTTTAAGTTGATTTTGTTTTGGTTTGATTTTGAGTTGGGTTTGGGATGGGTTTTCCAATGGGGTTTGAGTTAATTTTAAGTTGTTTTGTGTTGATTTTGAGTTATTTTTGGTTTGGTTTTGTTGATTTTGTGTTTGGATTATCAAAGTTGAAATGAATTTTGTTGATTTTGTTAATTGTGGTGGTAGACCGGTGAGGGTGGTGCTGTGTTTGTAGCAGCATGATGAGAAGAATCAAGGGTAATTTGGTAATTGAAGGAAGAGCCTAACAGATAGTTCAGAACGCGCATTGGACTTTTTGTTTATGGACCTCCAGAGCTCCATAATGGTTTGCGCGTTCTCAGCCTTGGCTCAAAACGCAACTTTTTCCAAAAAGTTGCGTTTTGTGCTGAACCAAACATTGAACCAGCTCCAGCTTTCTTCAAAACGTGCGTTTAAGCTCCTAAAAGCTGAAACAAACGGGCACTAAGTGAAACAATGACTTTTATTTCCTTTTAAAACTATGATACACTATTGGAATATTTCATTTTAGAGTAAACTACGTAATTGGTCCCTATCCTATATATTATATTTCAATTTGATCCCTCACCTTTCAATTGTGTCAATTTGGTCCCTAACTTTTTAGTATCGTGTCAATTTAGTTTCTACCGTTATCTTTTGGATGAAAATTTATGATGTGTCTAATGGTCAAAACAAAAAATTAGCTTACGTTGATGAGACAATAAACTTAAATTTTATTTTGGCCATTTGTCATGTTAGCAATTTTCATCTAAGATATAATATCAGGGACTAAATTGACATGACATTGAAAGGTTAGGGATCAAATTGATACAATTGAAATATTATGGACTAAATTGAAATATGGTGTAAAGGTTAGAGGCCAAATATATAGTCAATCCTTTATTTAAAAAAATATATTATTACCTAAATTGTGGAGAAAATGACACTACCCTCCTTGAGATTTATGAATCAATGACGTTCTCCCCGTTTAGATACGCATAATTAATGGTACACTCTTTTAAACACAGAATATTCTGCTATTGAAACCAAAAACTTAATTGTTGCATTTATTTAAACCTTAAAATTTGTGTTCTTTCATAAAACATTTAGAGGGAGAGTCATTTCAAAAAAATTAAGGGAGGCTAGTATAATAATTTACCTAATAATAAATTATTATTTTTATGAAAATTCTTATAATTATGATGCTCATGGTTATAAGCTAGCCGTACTCCAACAATTTACAAAGGAAAGGAAGCCTTACTAGAACCCATTCACCTTACTAGAGAGGATCTTCTGTCAAATACACATATAATTACAAGAAATCTTGGTTTATCTTCACAAGACATTTGTTAGCTCAAAGAGAATAATGTGCTTTATTTTAGTCACTCTCTAGAATAGGCTAATTTCTCCGGATTTTCAAAACCACATCACAAACAAGTTTGAGTTCTCAAAATTAATGTAGACTAGAATAGGCAACTAAGTGCATATCTGGTCTAGAATATTCTTATTGAACTTAATTTCTAAAATTGATCTAATTAATCAGTTTTTACTTTAAAATTATTGCTTCATCAACATAATTCAGATTGTTCATTTTTAAGTTGCTTTACCAAAAAAAATATATATCATTACGGATTGATTTTATATCAATTTGACGTCAAAAGAATTCAAGACACACAAAGGGATAAAAAAGGAAATGGTATTTGGTGTCACAATGACATATGTAATGTTCATTAAAAAAATAATGACGTATGTAACCGCACCTATGTGAGTGCGATTACACATGTCACCATGACATAAAATAAAAATTCGTCATAAAGACAAAATATAAAAGAAGCACGCCAACTTTTTTGTGTTTTAGAAGGAATTCATCGCGTCTAAGGCCAAAAAACCAAATATGAAATAACTCCATTATATAGGAAATTAGTAAAATTTTAGCGTCCATTGGTATAGCTTAATTTATTGGTCTATTTAAATTTAAAAAAATTAGAAAAAAGCAAGTACTTAAAAAGCTATACATAAGCAGGCTTAAAAATTATGTCACCTATAACTTGAACAAACGCACTCTTAAAATGATCATTTGAAGAATCAAAATCCATTGACTCAACAATCATGCTCCACTTTTTGTTACATAGCAGAGAATAAATCAATTAAAGTCTTCTTAATTAACTCTCTAACATTCTCTCAAAAAAAAAAAAAATAAATAAATAAATCGTGAACATTGGTGTTACCTTGTTGTTAAAGGTGAAAAGACTTGTTTAGACCCTGAAATAGATTATGCAACAGATGTATTTGTTAATTACCAGTTAAACCAATTACGTGATAACAATGTTAATGATTTAAACAATAAAAGCAATAGATGAACTCACTTTTACAACCCACTACATGGTAAAAAAAATCGATGGAGAACATCTCCAAAGAAAGAAAACCACTATAGGGTAACATACTACAACTAAGGCAACCCACTATATCAGAATGAGTTACAATCTAGAATGACCCGTCACTTAGATTCTACGACTCAGTAGATGAACTCACTTTTGCAACCCACAAAAGCTTCAAAACTCCAAACTTCTCACATGGACACTTTCACAAACAACCATTCTATGTTAACTACCAAAATCTATGACCGATTCCAAAGCACCTCCTTGAAGGTTTAATTTGATAGCAGTGAACTCTCTAGGATATATGACTAAATTTATGATTTCATAATGTTGATCACACACATAAATGTAAACTAACGCGATATCATATTTTGCACTCACAGGATCACAATACAGAGGATTTGATTTTCCTTTTTGTAATACTAGTTACTACCTCTAATAGCAACCTCTAGGAAGTTGAGTAATTAAGTCCTTAAAAATGTAAGTTTTATCAAGGTTGAGAAAACAAGCACATCAATTAAATCTCCAAGCTCCCTTATTTGAATCTCGAAGTAGCAAAGCCATCCCTATCCATTGAAACCTATGGCATTGGATTCATATCGGAACCACTTTTCAGCATCATTGACCAATAATATACTGATATATATTAAATAGTTAACAGTCCTTGTCTTTCTTAATCTCCTCTGAAAATTTCTCCAATTCCCTAATACTCCATAAAATTTATTCGTATTTTATTATTATGCCCAATATATTTTGTAATATTCTAGTATACTAGTTCAATGCCTGTGTGTTGCACGGTTTTGGTCAATAACTTATTAAATACAATATATAATAATGCATTTGAGAAATGATAAATTAAATGAAATATTTTTATTCATAATTCTCTTCAACGGTACCAATTGTCTAACAAAACTAAACAATAAAAATTAATATCAACATTTAACAAAATAACATGTCCATGTAAATTAATATTTAAGCATTAAATTAGTATCAACATAAAATTCACAAATTATAAGCTATCCAAATGTATAAGCATTAAAAAAATAAAAATAAAAATTCCATTTTCTATATATATATATATATAAGAGAATTGATTGAGTATCGCAACTCTTAGCCTACTCGATGATGTAGTCAAAATTCTACATTGTATTATACTTGGGTGATGCACGACTTATTTAAAATTTATATGGAAATAAATTATAATCATATATATATATATATATATATTTAGAATACTAAATATTTTTAACATACACACAAGGAGAGGGGAGAATGTCTTAAATTATAATTATATTGATAATAAGTGAGCCATATGATAAAATGGATTAATTTTATAATATATGTAACTTTGTGCGAGTATGGTATATAGTATATAAATTTTATTATATATATTGAATTAAATTTATTTAAACTGCCACAAACATTTAGTAATAGAATTATAGTTGAAAAGAATTTATATTTTAGATGATAGTGTTTTATGTAGAGTAAATTATTGGTAATATTTTTCTAATTTTCATTAACCACGCAGTTTAAACACTTGTCACAAAGAAAAAAAAAAGGTTAATCAATGCATTAATCTATGAAACCCCAAAAAATAGCCTTGGTGTAGTTATCGAATTACAAAAATAAAAACCAATGAAATAAAATGGAAATCTACCTGAAAATCCAATATTAATAATAAGTAAAAGGACGAATATTAAAATTGAGTTAAAAAACGAAATTGAGATAAAATGGGAATCTACCTTAAAAGCCTATACAACCTTTTCTTTACATCCTTGGGATTGAGTGTCAAGAGTCTTCACAATCTTAGAACCCATAGAATCTTCTACGACAACATTGAAAAAGAAAAGAAAAGAAAATATAAAATAACATTTATATAGCAATAGCTAAAATTGAAAATAAAAATCAGAAAGAAATTAAAATATAAGTTCAAACAATAGAATAACATAGATTACAACCTTTGAATTGTATGTCAATTTAGGAGTCTTCAACAATTTTATAGGATGCTTGCTTGGAATCACCTATGAAAAAATCAAAAATAAATTTTAAGAAAAAACTGTTAGAACATATAACAAATGGAATGAAACATATACCAACAGCTAAAATTGAAAATATAAATCAGAAAGAAAATTAAAATAAATTAAAAATAGAACTGTATATTATACAACCTTTGAATTTAATGTCAATTTAAGAGTTTCTTATGACAAAACTGAAATAAAAATAAAATAATAGATCTAAAATTATATAAAAGAAAGCGAATGAAACATGAATTTCATCGATCCTTTAAGAGATCCGATTCCCTAATGAAAAACAACAATATTTGACTCTATAATGAAAACCAACACTATTTCAAAAGTACTAAGAATTAGCTTTCAATTCCAGTTAAAAAAAAATAATAATAAGTATGAGAATCACTAACCTTTGTTGCTTGTTGTTGGACTGAGATTATGATGGGGTGATAGATTGAACATATTAATAACACAAATTTCCTTACATTTCCATTTTAATGTTACAAATTGCATCTAGATTATACCTACCTTTCGTGATGATTGATATAAAATTTTAAGATAGCGAAACCGTACAATTTTTCTGGAAAAGATTATTACAAATTAATTGTACTTTTCTTTAGTTGCTTTATAACTTCTTTGGATAAAGTTATGTTGATAACAACTTCTTCTTCTTTGTGGGTTTTTTTTTTTTTTTTTTTTTTTTTTTTTTTTTTTTTTAATTACAATGATTTTTTAGATAAATATAACATATTATTTGTTCTTATCAACCTTTCTTCTATTGTTTTATCACTTCTTAGGGTAAATTAGTTTTGTTCTTTGTGTATTTATTTTATTTTGTTTTTAAATTTCTACGTTTGATAATTAGGTTTTAATAAAAAAAATCATATCCTATTTCCTTATAGATCAATCAAGTTTTTTTTTTTTTGTTTTTGGTTTTTGCTTTCATTCTATTCATAATTTCATATGACCTTTTTTTATTTATTTATTTATTTATTCTACTTTTTTTTAGTTTGGTAATATAACACATTGATTAACAATTCTATTTTCAATAGGATTTAAATTTCACATCAAATGGGACCATAACAATATATATTCTTAAAAAAAAAAAAAAAAAAACTTATCTTATATCCTTGTTGCCTCATTCACATGTTTTTATTTTATTAATTTTTTTTTTTTTTTTACATTATGTTGATATCAACATTTTTTTTTTTCATTCTATCCATAAAATATGACCTTTTTTATTCTATTTTTTCCATGGGATAAAAACAAACACGTTAATTAGAAATCCTAATTATAATAGGATATAGTGATATACATAATATTTAATTTTTATTTTTATTTTAAAAAATTCTTTGATTTTTCTTCAATTTTAATATTAATTTAATAATATTAAAATTTTGAAAATTTAGATGATAAATATTATCTAAATTAAATTTTTTTTTTTGTTAAATATTATCCCCTCATTTAAGAAATATATTCTAACAAATAAAAAAAATAATGTTAATTAGATGATAAATATTATCTAAATTAAATTATGTTAATCAAATTTTATTTAATGATAAGAACAAATTAGAGTCCTGGTAGTATACTATTCCTTTTTAGTTATTTAAAAATCTAAAAATTTAATAAATTTTTTGCAATTTAGTGAAGTCACATGGCGCAACCACGGCGTCTTAGCCCATGCGTTGCATAGTTTTATAAAAAACTTATAGAATATACATTTTATTTGATAAACAAAATCTCCCAAATAATTATTATAATAAAAAAAGGAAAAAAAATTGGTATAATAATTATCAAATATAAAATGATAACAACTAATAAAATTACTATTTTGTAACCTACCAATTGTGATCTAATGAGAATTTTGTATCTTTGGGAGATTGTTGAATACTTCTTTGTACACCATATCCTTTTTCTTGTTTGTCATTGTTCTTTATTATAAAATTTTATGATTGATAAAAAATCATGTCAAACCATATTTAATGATTGATAAAAAAAATAAAAACTAAATGGATAGATTGACTTCTTTTATAGATCAAAGTGTATAACTCTAATAGTTAGCCAAAGCTATTTCAATCAGGAAAAAAAATCAAATTGTTATGAACAATTTATAATCAAATTTATATCAAAACATGCTTAATTGTAAGATAAAAAGAATATTTTTCTCTAAATCAAAATTGAGAAGATGAAAGAAACATATCACCATTAGAACCCATGTCATAAAACAAAAAATAATTTAAAAAATCATGCTGAAGCATATTTAATGATTAATTCTCAAACCATAATCATATAAATTGTATAAATCATAAGCAAATTAGGTTAAATGAAAAAAAAAAAAAAAAAAAAAAACACAAAACCTATTCGATTTAATAAAAAAAAATTAGAGCAAACAAATACATACCTGAAAGGTTGTAGGTAGATGAAGAGAAGTATAAAAAAAAAGGAACCGTAAAGTACATATTCATTATAAATTATTTAGTATATATACACTCCACATCAAAGAAATTGATATGAATAAAAAGTCTAATATTAGTCTAATTTGTGAGAGTGTAAAGCTGAAGTCTAAATCTTAAAAAAAGTGACAAGAGAAAATTCAAAGAATTTAGTGTTTTATTTAAATACTAAGAGTAATTGCTATTTTTTTTTTACATGTACTACCTTGCTGATTTTTTAAAGCGTACAGCGTTGCTTTATATATATATATATATATATATACATGTAGTAATATAATTTAAATTAAAAAATAAGGATAAGTTGAAAATTTTGGATTGTAATCAAATTGATATTATTTATGAATTTATAAATTATAATAAGAAAATGATTAGATGAAGAATTTGGATTGTAATCAAATTATCAACTTAGAAATTATAGGAGAAGAAGATAAGAACAAAAAAATAAGTCTATTTTTTTTAAAAAATCTAACAAAATTTCTGCAGTTTGATGGAGAGTGAGAGAATTTTCAATTGTATGGAAATTAGATTTCTAATCATTTTAAGAATTATAAGAAAGGAAGAATTAACATAGGATGTATGTTTATCCTAAATCTTCATCTAATACTTTACTTTTACATGTACTATGTTGTTTTTTTTTTTTTTTTTTTTTTGTTACACGTGATAATATAATTTAAATAAAAAAAGAAGATTAGATGAAGAGTCTATTGATTTTAAACTTGTTGATAACATTTTAGATAAACACAACTGCTATAGTTTTAAATCAAATACTACTTTCTTTCATTACTTGATTTGTCGTATTTATCTAAAAAATATGTATATATCCATTCTTAAAATCTAAAAATTTATTAAAACTTCTGCAATTTAGTGAAGTCACTTGGCGTAACCACGGCGTCTAAGCCCAACTTTTATTATACATAATATGATTTTTGTGTTATTTTTGAGGGAGATTCCAAGGTGATCATTTCAGCTTTAAAGATTGAAGACTAGTCTTTTGCATCATTTGGTCATCTCATTGCAGAGGTCAAAGCTCAGGCAGAATCTTTTCATAGTTTTAGTTTTTCTCATATCCATAGACAAGAGAATTTTGTAGTTTATAACCTTGCTAAACATGTGAGACATTTTAGCAGTTAATTTATCAGTATGGATGAAAAATGTTCTTTCACAACCCAATAATGTTTTGTTAACCAATTATAGCTGATTTATTTTAACAAAAGTTCAAGTTTTTCTTCTTAAAAAAAACTAGAGACGGTTAAACTTTCATAAATATTTAACGTAGTCAGCCATCTTTATATGACTCACAGTATGATGACAAAGTTGTTTTTGAGAAAATGGATTACACTACTCTTCTCACTGTAATCCCTTGTCTCTCTCTCCCCCGAATCATTTTTTTTTTTCTTTATTTTTGTTTTTCCAATTAGTCTTTATGGAAAGTCGGCGACGTAACGCCATTGTTAAGTGCGTTAAGGGAGAAGATACCTGGCTTGCTCAGTTGCTCTCTGCCCTGCTTTGTGGCATCAACTGGAGTATAGCTGTCTTAAGACGATTTTGATTCTCATTCGAATATTCAAATTTATTTTTAGACAAAATTTGGCCTCAAACTTCAATATTTTTCTATTCAATGTGAATTTTAACAAATTCATCATTTGATGAATTACATTTACTTCTTACATCATTTATGTTTGTAAAATTTGTAGAAAATCAAATATCAATAGTTATTTCATCAATCAAATGTTTAAATTTTATATTTTGTAGTTTAAAATTATGTATAAAAAATAAGTTTATTAATCGAATAGTAAATAATATCTGATTAGCCTAAAATTTGACATACGTATTAATAATACTAGCCTCTAAGCACGCGTTCATGTGCGTGCTCAAAGGCTCTTTTATTTTTTTAGGTAAAGGTTAATAATTTGTAATAATTATAATTTGAGATTACTACATTTTCCAAAAAAAAAAAAAAAAAAAAAAAAGCTAGGGGTGTGATGAGTATTATGCAATATTTGTGGGTGAAATAATTTTTTCATCACACCCTTAGGATTTTTTTTTTATTGAAAAATTTAGTAATATCAAATTATAATTGTTGCAAATTATTAACCTTTAATCAAAAAATTAGAAAAGTCTCTGAGCACGCACATGAGCGCGTGCTTAGAGGCTAGTAATCATTATTCATCAAGGGTGAGCATATTTATTTTGATGTAAAGACTATTGAATCACAAAATAAAACATACAAAAAAAATTATATGAATCTTTGATATTCAATTGTATAAGTTCTTTACATAATAAGTGAAGGACTTGCTACGTGCATTACTACTCAAGCACCTATATCCATTTTTTAACCACCCAATTAACCAAAAAGAAGAAAAAGAAGAAGATGTGTGTTTAATGGTCTTTTATAATGTATAGGAGTAAAACCCAAACCACCCTTCTTAATCTATAGAATCAACCTGCAAATAAGTTAAAAATTGAGTTACTAATGGTACTATTTCGGTTGGTAGAAAAAAATCCTCAACAATTAACTAATAATAAATATTTTAAATTTCCTTTAATTTTCCATGATTCTCATTCTACAATAAATAAATAAAGGAGTATTATTTTGTGAAGGTTTGAACGAAAAAGGGAGGGTGGGGGGAATAGGAAAAACATGTGAAAGGGATTTTAGTCCTATAAACTATGAGTAAATCTATAAATGTACCATTCTAATCTTTTTTTTTTTTTTTTGATAACAACTCATAAACTTCATTCAATAAGTAGGACAAAAGTCCATAGACATTACATCAACCATAAGCTGGTCCGCAATAAAAGGGGGAGAGTCCTCCACCCAAATTACACTTTCAGTAATTGATTTGGCTTCTTTAGCCATTGAGTGTGCAGCTGAATTGCTACTTTGTCTCTTGTGCATAATCTTCCAGTTGTCAAACATCTTAAGCCACCACGAAATGCCTTCAGTTACCTTTTGGATAGAGATTGCAGGGGTGATTCTACCCTTTAGAGCTTGAACTACTGCCAACGAGTCACCTTCAGCTATGATATTCTTTAGACCCAGATCCCATGCAAACAAAATGCCTACCTTCGTTGCCTTTGCTTCAGCCTCAATTGCTCCCAGTGGCCTGCTGATTTTCTTACTCATCGCCCCTATCACCTCTCCTTGAGCATTTCTAATAACCACCCCCACACCTATAATCCCTTGCTCTTTGAAGACCGCTCCATCCACATTAACCTTATACCAGTTGGGTGGTGGCGGAGACCATCTCTGTGGGGGCAGAATGGTTTTAGGCAGTGTACTAGGCATGTGGGCTCGAAATTCCTCCACATATCTCCAAGCCTCTAGCGCTATCACTCTCCCCTGTTTTCCTTATCCGTCATGTCTGATAACATTCCTATTATTCCAGAGGCTCCATGCCGCCGTAGCAAACACCTCCCAGTCACTAGTACCAAAATGCTCACGCAGCCACCAAAACACATCAATAAATTCCTCCAAAGGAAAGGTCAGATTGGCATACCTTATCTTCAGCTCCTCCCAGGTGTCCTTCGCTGTAACACAGCTCCATAGAATGTGTCCTGTGGACTCCTTTTCACCGCAAATGTCACACTTATCATCTGCAATGATCTTCTGCTGCTTTAGGCCTAACTTGGTAGGTAGGATGTTCCTACATGCTCTCCATACAAAGTGCTTAATTTTACTTTGACACTTTAGATTCCAAATCGCCTTCCATAAAGCTTGCATTCTGGACTTGTCTGAGCAACCAGCGTTATGATTCACCGGGTTAGCTTCCTTCAGCATCTTGTAGGCAACTTTGTATGCATTGTTCACCGTAAAAATCCCGTTGGGCGTTTTTGACAATATCTGTGAGTCATCTGGAGCCATGGGACTTAAGGGGATTCCAAGAATCACATCCGCTTCATGAGGTAGGAATAAGGTTCTAATGAGATCAGAATTCCACCCTCTGCTCGCGTCGTCAATCAGCGCCGACACCATTTCCTCGCCACCTCTAATCTGGACTTTTGGGCTTATAACCTTGTACGTGTCAGCCACTGGAATCCATTTGTCATTCCAAATATGCACCTTCCTCCCATTGCCAATCACCCATATAGACCCCATTTTAATAACCTCCCTTGCTGAAAGGATACTTCTCCAAATGTATGATGGTCTTCTCCCCATTTGAGCCTCCATAAAATTTGTCGTCGCGAAATACTTCACTTTGAAGACTTTATGAACTAGGGAGTCCGGGTTTTTCAAAATTCGCCATCCCTGTTTTGCCAACAACGCCAAATTAAATGCCTTCAAGTCCCTAAATCCCATCCCACCATCAGTCTTTGGGGAGCATAGCTTTTCCCACGACACCCAAGCTAGCTTTCTTTCATTTACCTTCTGACCCCACTAGAATCTACCCATCAACGAATTCAGATTTGAGCAAAGTGAGTCCGGTAGTTTAAAGCAACTCATCGTGTATGTGGGCGTTGCTTGCGCTACTGCCTTTATTAGAATTTCTCTACCTACGTTGGACAACAGTTTGCCTTTCCATTAAGCTATTTTTCGACTCACTTGATCCTTTATCCTGTTAAAGGCTTTCTTTTTACTACGTCCCATCAGTGGGGGCAACCCAAGATACCTCTCATGTTGTTGGATAATCTGTGCCCCAAAAGTTTCCTTAGCCATTTCCTAAATATCTGAGCTTGTATTTTTGCTAAAGAAAAGTGAAGTCTTCTCTTTATTTAACCTTTGCCCCGATTCCTTCTCATATGTGGAAAGCACCTCTGCAATTTGTACACAATCCCCAGCCGTAGCTCTACAAAATATAAGACTGTCGTCCATAAAGAAAAGATGGGAAATTCTTGGAGCTCTTTTCTTAACCGATACACCCCTTTGCGGATAAACCTTCTGTGCAAAGTAGAAAAAGATATGGAGAAATGGGGTCCCCTTGTCGCAGCCCCCTTGTAGGGGTGATAGAGCCTCTAGGTTCCCCATTGATTAGAACTGAATAGGATACCGTCTTCACACACATCATAATCAATGAGACCCATTTATCCTTGAATCCCATTCTTTGCATTATAGCCTCCAAGTAGGGCCACTCCACCCGATCATAAGCCTTGCTCATATCTAGCTTTATAGCCATTAGGCCCTCCTTACCCTTCCTTCGTTGGTCAATGGTATGCATTGTTTCAAAGGCAACTAGAACGTTGTCCGTTATTAGCCTTCCCGGAACAAAGGCACTTTGCGCTTCACTTATAACTTCAGGCAGAATTTTCTTCAGGCGATTTGCTAGAACCTTCAACAAAATCTTGTATATCACATTGCATAAACTGATTGGGCGGAACTCTGTTATTTTCTAGGGGCACTTAGTTTTAGGAATAAGGCAAATATATGTCTCATTAGCACGGGGAGGCATAATACCTGAATTGAGAGCCTGTAAAACACAATCTAAAACACACGAACCAACAATATCCCAATATTTCTGATAAAATAAAGGGGGCATACCGTCAGGACCCGGCGCGTTGGTCAGGTGCATCTGATTAAGCGCCCTTCTGACTTCCTCCAGCTTGAACTCCTTAAGCAGCTCCATGTTCATTTCAAGGGTGACACACTCTTCAATAGCATCTATGCTAGCATCAAAGTTGGTTGGGCAGTCCGATGTGAATATATTCTTGAAGTAGTTCAGGATAATAGCTTCGGTTTCACCTTCTTCATTATGCCACACTCCTTCGGAATCCCTTAAGCCCTCAATTCTATTCTTACTCCGTCTCTAGCTGGCTGCTGCGTGAAAGAATTTCGTGTTCCTATCCCCATTTTGAAGCCACTCCACTCTTGACCTTTGCTTCCACATAATCTCTTCTCTAGTGAGTACCTCATTGACTTCCATCCTCAGGTCCCTAATTTCAGCCTTGTTGTCATTCAGCGAGTTGAGCAATTCCAGCTATTTCAGATGGTTTTGTTTCTGCCTTAGATTTTTATTCACATTGCCAAACACTGTTTGATTCCACTGCCTTAAATGATTCTGGTACCTTGTTAATCTATCCTCAATGGGGAGGTCCGACAATTCTTTGTACGAATCCCAAGCCTGTTCAATCACTTCTTTGCATCCACCTTCCCTAACCCACATAGCTTCAAAAAAGAACCGCTTTTGTCTCTTTCTCTGGGGTTTGCTCTTCTTTAGACAGCGAGCAAGTAAGCAATGATCCGAAGCTGCCATAGACACATGGTAAACCTTTGCTTCTGGGAACTTAGCTCTCTGGCCATCGTTTGCCACCATCCTATCAAGCCTAAGAAGGGTGCGTTGATTACCAAATCTCCCATTGCACCAAGTGTATCTTTGCCCAATGAACCCCAAATCAAACAAACCACAAAAGTTTAACGATTCCCTAAAAGCCTCCATCTGGTTAGATTCCCTTTCATTCCATCCTAATTTCTCATCTACATGGAGAATTTCATTGAAATCTCCAAAAACCACCCACAGCAACACAGCTTGAGAATGGAGAGTTTTTAGTAAATCCCAAGAGCTAGAATGCATACCTGTGTCGGGATGCCCATAGAAGCCCGTTGCCCGCCACGGCCCTCCACCATTGTCCTCCATCACCACCACGTCAATATGGGTATGGGAGCAACTTTTAAAATGGACCACCGTACCTTCCTTCCCATAATAAAGCTAAGCCACCACTCCTTCCATCACTAGGCACCACAATACCTTGGGTTAGTTCAAGCTTTTGTTGAAGTCCCTTGATTCGGCTGGGTTGTGCCTTGGTTTCAACTAGGAACACCAAGGTGGGGTTCTTTGCTCTCACCTCCTCGGTAAGCAAATGCAATGCCAGAGTCGACCCCAAACCCCGACAGTTCCAGGCTAGCACACTCATTGGGCTCAACGGTGCTACGTCGCAGCCACCGCCACACCGCCATCCACTTTGTTTTCCTCACATGGAGGTTTGTTTTCTACTCACTTTCCTTTACTTTTCTTTGTGCACAGAGTGTTGGGATCTAACTCCTGGAGAGGCACGGGTGCCTCTCTTTTAACACCGGCTGGGCTTAAATTCTCACTTGGGCTTGTTTCTTTGATTTTCCTGGCCAACCTTTTCCAATGTCTGCTGTTTGGGCCTAGTTCCTCCTAAATCCAGCCCTTATTTGGGTCCAAACTCATTGCCAGTGGGCCCATATTGTCTTCGGCCCAGTTTAGTTGAGACATAGATTTAGTTGCATCTTTTGTACTGGGATCTTCGTGCCCTTTCTCTTCGACACTGTCATCAGACGTCGCTATCTCCCACCTTATCCCTATGTTTGAGTCTTCGTGCCCTCTTGTCTCATCCATATTCCCCAAACTATTTTTATCCAACACGTCAGCCTTCTTTTCCTCCTTAGATTTGACTTTGCCATTCTCGTGTAACACCTCTGGGTTCTCCCCCTCTGCTCCAGTCGCCTCGGTGCAGGGTCTTGGACTGTACCCCACTGACCGGCTTTTTCCTGCAACCGTTTCTCCGACGACCTCAGTTCGCCGTTCCGGCGCTAGATTCTTTCTCAGCAGTCTCTGCATCTCCCTAACCACCCCTTCATCCCTGTGTTTGTTGTTCGGCCCATTCCTTTCACCCATACTATCATCTTCTCTGTTGGCTCGTCTCCCTGGTTCGCCTCTCAGCCACGGCCTATACTGTGCGTTTCCTTTCTCCCCATTCTCCTCCCTCGGCGTGCTCTCTAAACATTCTTTTTCACCATGGTCAAGCATACCGCATCTATAGCAGAAGTTGGGGAGTCGTTCATATTTAAAGAACACCCATCTCCCACTGTCTCCCTCAATACATACCTTCTTTCCTCTCACCAGTTTTCTCGTCATATCAACATTTACCCTCACCCTGAGATACTTCCCCCATTGCACCCCTTTCTCAGGGGTATCTACTTCTAGGACCTTTCCTATCTTTCCTCCAATCGCATAGCCCGTCCCACTGGTCATACACTTGAGCGGGAGGTTACAGATTTGTATCCAAAATGGCGTCCATCTAAGGGATATCTCTTTAGGAACCAGCTCTCCTTCAAACTCCCTCATGAGGACTAGCTGTTTTTCATAGCTCCAAGGTCGTATTTCCATCACTTTTTTCTTGTCACACTTGTCTCCAAACTCAGTAAGAAATAAGTTGTCTTCAATCTCCGAAACTTGTAGCCCCTTGTTTGGTTTCCACAGCATTCTCATATTTTTCTTTAAGGCTTCCACACTAACGCTGCGTTGTGTTAATACTTTCATTACCATGCAATTTTTCCTAGCTTCTTTCGCTACCTTTGTACTGTTGCTTCCCAGTATTATGTCTTCCTCCTCTTCTTCAGTAACCTTCAGTTTCTTCCACATTTCTTCAAGCCCTTCTGCCATGGTTAAACTGCCCACTCTCACCGAATTTAGCAAGGGGGTACAAAGACTAGCCTTACAAACTGGAAGGCCACACTACTCTTGCAGGAACGCAAGACCTCACTTGCTTCTACATGCACTATAGCATGAGAGCACTCAGCCTTTTCCGTACCATTCTAATCTTGAATCCTCGTGTTGGCTCCTTGTTTGATTTTTTTTTTTAGAACTGCAGAAAAACTTTTATTAAATTGAATCAATTTTTTAATTTGACCTAGAATTTTCACTTTTAAAAAATCCATTATTATCTATATTTTTTTAGTAACCAAACAAATATTAATAAGTAAATAAAATTTCCAGTAAAAAATAACCCAAGAATTAAAACCCTTTGAAAACAAATTTGAACATTTTTCACTCAAAATAAATAAGCAAATTACGAATCCATTAAGCTACAAACTTTGAAAACACAAATTCAAATAAATTTCAACTAATTTGTTAGGACATATGTGTTTACATGTTAGGAACATATGTCACATTTTATGTAAATTGGCTAATCCTTTGACAAAACGCACTCTACTTGTAATTGGGTAGTTCTAGGTGTATTTAATACTTCAAGAAACTATGTTTCAAGATCAAGTGTTGAAGTCATCAAGTCTGTCCAAGAAAAAGCAAGTTGAAGTGCAGAATTTTTAAATCTCGACACCTGCTCGACACCTACCTCGACACCTGCTAGCTGTCGAGATTTACAAAAGTCAGAATTCCAATCTGATTTTCTTGGGATCCGTGAATGTGTTTTTGGGCTTTCTTTTCTTCTAACCCTAAATATATTTAAGGAGTGTTTTAAGAGCCGTCAACATAGACACAAGTTGCATAAGCATTGAGCAATCTTTGTTCAAGCAAATTGTGATCTAAGACGAAGTTCTTGACCTAGTTCATCTTCTTCAAGAAGTTGCTGTGTACTTTGCACCATAGGGTTTTGTGACCAAGCATCTTCCTGATCTTCATTGCATAGGATGATCTGAAGAACTTTGCAGCCAACCTCTCTTTCTAAAGTTGGTGTTTGAAGTCGCATACTGGGATCCGCGCATCTGGTTAGTCACGTACTTGGGAGCCGTGCATCAAAAGGGGGAACTGTCACTACAGATCAAGTCCGATTGGGTATTGGGGTAAGAGTTCAACTGTAGGTTGATAAGGTACTTGGGATTCCTTATTTGTAACTGCTTGATTTGATAATAGTGGAGTTTCGGGAGTGGTGACCTGAAAATCACCCGGTGGGGTTTTTGCCGTTAGGGTTTTTCCCCATTCGTGAACAAATCACCGTGTCATTTATTTTCCGCTGCATATTTAGTTATTTGGTGATTTGTTTGTGCTGCCACGTATTTGCATGTTAAATTGATTAATTAATAACTTGACTTAATTAATTAATTAGTTTAAATCACAAGGGGTCATTCAGTTTGTGGCCTATCAAGTGGTATCAGAGCAGGCACACTCTGATTAGGTTAATCTTTGCTGTGTTGATCCATTGACCCCTGTTTGTCATGGCTATGACCGGCTTTAAGAGATCTAGGTTTTCAAATACATCTTGTTTTTCTAATCACTATTTGTTTGAGTGTCTCAGAAAACACAAGTCTAAAAGTTATTTGAATTCACTTATAATGACTATGGTAAAAGATCTCAGTTTGGCTAAGAAGAAACTAGACTGTCTCAGAATGAAAATCTGCAAAAGAGTTCGTTTGAGAAGAGTAAAAGTTCAAGGCTTAGCTAGTAGATGGCAGTTGAGAGAAAGAACTGTTCCATCTGACTTGTCATCCAAGCATGAAGTATGTTTCATGATGAAATCTGCATTCAAAGTGATGGATACATGCCTTTGGTATCTTGACAGTGGTTGCTCAAGACACATGACTGGAGATAGATCTCTCTTCAAGATCTTTGAGCCTAAGAAAGGTGGAAATGTGACTTTTGGTGATGGAAGCAAGTCACAGATTAAAGGGAAAGGAATCATATCTCTACCAGGACTACCGGACATTGCAAATGTTCTCTATGTAGAAGGCCTGAGGGTGAATCTACTAAGCATAAGTCAGATATGTGATCAAGACTTCATGGTGCTGTTCTCAAAAGGAAAGTGTCTTGTCATGGATGAGTCCGGAAAGAATCTCATCAGTGGGGTTCGTACTTTGGACAATTGTTATGGATTGGTACCTGATGCTGATATAATGTGTAATAGCATTCGTTTGCCTAATGAGGATCTATGGCACCAACGGATGGGACATGCTAGTTACAAGCATCTATCCATTGTCTCTAAGCATGAATCTGTCTTGGGGATACCAAAGCTCAGTAGAATGAGCAATGTGGTATGTGGACCATGTCAACTTGGGAAACAGACAAAAGCCAAGCATCCAAGCACTCAGGCATCTGCTACTTCCAGACCGTTGGAATTGTTGCACTTAGATCTTATGGGTCCAACCAGAACTGAATCTCTTGGTGGTAAGAGATATATCATGGTAGTGGTAGACGACTTCACCAGATACACTTGGGTCATCTTACTTCGATCCAAGTCTGATGCTCCCGAGCACATTGAGGCCTTGTGCACAAGACTGCAGAATGAAAAAAATTTGAAGATTGATCGAATTCGAAGTGACCATGGTAAAGAATTTGAGAATTCCTACATGGAATCCTTCTGCTTGAAATCAGGTATATCTCAAGAATTCTCTGCACCGATTACTCCTCAACAGAATGGTGTGGTAGAAAGAAAGAATAGAGTTATTCAAGAGATGGCTAGAGCCATGTTGCATAACAAAGATGTGGCTCGAAACCTATGGGGAGAAGCCATAAATACTGCATGTCATACAGTAAATAGGGTGTACTTCAGACCCGGTACCAAAAAGACTCCCTATGAGTTATGGAAAGGAAGAAAGCCAAATGTGAAGTATTTCAGAATCTTTGGAAGTACTTGCTTCATCCTCAAGGATAGAGAAAATGTGGGAAAGTTTGACTCTAGAAGTGATGAAGGTATATTTCTAGGCTATTCTTCTACCAGCAAGGCCTATCGGGTATACAACAAAAGAACTATGAAGGTAATGGAGACTGTAAATGTTGTCATTGATGAGTCTTCAAATTCCAATTCTGAAAAAGGCATTGATGAACTTCCCAAGGAAACTCCTCCCACTGAGCCTACAGAAGTTCAAGACATTGTTGATCGAGAACCTGCATCTCCTGATGTTCCAGGTACTCCAAGTGTTGTGGAAGAGTCTGCAGAAATTCCTACTTCACCTGATTCTGAATCTCGTTAGGAGAAAGGACCTTCCTCAAGGATTAAATTAAATCATCCTCCAGAAGTTATTGTGGGCAACATGAATGAACTCACATTAAGGAAACGAACAGTTGATAAATGTGTTGCTAACTTTGTGTCTTATTCTTGCTATTTGTCACAGGTTGAACCCAAGAAAGTGGAGGAAGCACTACAAGATGAAAGTTGGGTTGAAGCAATGCATGATGAACTGCTCCAGTTTCAGAGGAATGATGTTTGGACTCTTGTACCTAGACCGGAGGGTGAGCACATCATTGGTACAAAGTGGATTTTCCGCAACAAGACCGATGAAGAAGGCAATGTGATTCGAAACAAGGCTCGACTTGTGGCTCAAGGATACTCTCAGATGGAAGGAGTAGACTATGATGAAACATTTGCCCCAGTTGCTAGAATGGAGTCCATCAGAATTTTGCTTGCCCTAGCATGTCACCTGAAATTCAAACTTTATCAGATGGATGTAAAGACTGCCTTTTTGAATGGGCTGCTGAAAGAGGATGTCTATGTGGCTCAACCAAAAGGATTCATTGATCCACACTTTCCGGATCATGTATTATATCTCAAAAATGCACTTTATGGGCTAAAGCAAGCCCCTAGAGCTTGGTATGACAGACTCACACAATATCTTGTGTCACATGGGTTCACAAGAGGAAAAGCTGATCAAACTCTCTTCATCAAAAAGGAAGATGGTGAATTGATGGTTGCTCAAGTATATGTTGATGATATCATCTTTGGGTCGACTAAGGATGAACTTGCTCACGACTTCTCAAGGCTCATGCAAGCAGAGTTCGAGATGAGCATGATTGGAGAGCTGACTCACTTCCTCGGATTGCAGATTCGTCAACAAGATTCAGGTATTTTTCTATCCCAATCTAAGTATGCTAAGAATCTTGTGAAAAAATTTGGCTTGGAATCTGCTAGTTCTGTTCGTACCCCTATGAGCCCTAATGTTAAACTCACTGTAGATGTGTTAGGTAAGAGTGTTGATCCTTCTCTTTATAGAAGCATGATAGGTAGTCTTCTTTACCTTACTGCTAGTAGACCTGACATTAGCTACAGTGTTGGTGTGTGCGCTAGATATCAAGCTAATCCCAAAGAATCACATATGATTGCTTTAAAAAGAATTATAAAGTATGTCAAAACTACCACTGAGTTCGGTGTGTGGTACAGCAAGGACACTAATAATGTCTTAGCTGGATATTCCGATGCGGATTGGGCTGGGAATGCTGATGATAGGAAGAGTACTTCAGGGGGTTGTTTTTATGTAGGCAACAATCTTGTCTCTTGGATGAGCAAAAAGCAGAACTCCATCTCCTTATCCACTGCTGAAGCTGAGTACATTGCTGCTGGTAGCTGTTGCACACAACTCCTCTGGATGCAAAAACTCCTTCATGATTATGGTATTTGTCAAGATCATCTTACTATCTATTGTGACAATACCAGTGCCATAAATATCTCTAAGAATCCGGTTCAACATTCTCGAACCAAACACATAGAGATTCGACATCACTTCATTAGGGAGCTTGTCGAAGATGGTATTCTCACTCTTGAGTTCATTCACACCGATGATCAGAAGGCCGATTTGTTTACCAAACCTCTTGACAGCAAACGCTTTGAATTCCTTCGTCAAAACATTGGTGTTATCTCCATGGAGTGATTTCCCTATCCTCTTTCCCTTCCTCATGCATTTGCATCTAGTTTTATGCATTGTTTTGTTTTTTTTTCTTAACATGTCTTTGTGTGTTTACTTTCAGTTTTGTTTATTTTGTTTTTCATATAAAAATAAAAATAAAAATTGAAAAATTGAAAAATATAAAAACAGTGTGTGTTTTGTGTACTTTGGTACTTGTGTACCTTAGGTGGCCAATGAAACAAAGTTTTCTAAACTTTGTATCTCTTGTAACTTAGATGAGCATCCTTATGCACAACTGAGCAAGTGAGCTTTGTGGCTCTTGTTTGTGATGAGTAAGATTAGGTTATTCTTAGACTTAACACTCATATCACTCTTTTTGACGGGTAGGACTAGAAAATCCTAAGAGAAAGGCATTAATAACCATCTCACCACTGTTGCCCGCCAATCATTAATGACATCTGTATGCTTCGGCATAGCAAAAGTGTGATGTCAATGACATTTGTGTGCTTAGGCATAGCAAAATTGAAATGTCAAAATATCAATGGGTATTTCTTTTCTTTCTCATAAGCCCATATATGATATGCTTAAAAAGAAAATATGCAAAGAAATAAAAAGCAAAAAGATTAAAAATGCTTTAAAATGGTTGCAAGCGTGTATTCTAGGAGATGTGGGAGTTATAGGATGTACCTTGAAGGTGATAGTCCCCATCAAACAGTTATGATTGTGTGTGAGTTAAAGTTATCTGCTCATATCTCAGATCGTCATAACATGTATACACATATGCAATCTTGCGATGTTTTTCACACACAACACGCAATATTCTTTGCTACTTTTGATACATGTGCAGGTACAATGTGATTTGGCCATCACAAAGGTTTACATGTGCTTTTGTATGCTCACTAAACTGTCATGACTTATTTTTGAAATATAAAATTAGTTAGACTTGTTTAGTGTGTGTGTGTGTTTTTGGGAGATCCATGTGCTTAAATTTTCATTGAAAGATGATTTTTGAGAGATTTATATGTTGGTTGGATCATGTTTGAGGTGCATGTCTTGATTGCATTCATGTCTGTGTTTTTCACTTCTTGAAAAACTGCATTTCATAGCTGGCTCGACACCTTCTCGATACCTCCTCGATACCTGGTCAGCTGTCGAGCCTCTAAGCCTTTTCTTTATCGCAATCTCGATACCTCCTCGACACCTGGTGGATCGATCGAGAAAATCTCTGTCTCCTCGATACCTCCTCGACACCACGTCGATCGATCGAGCTTCTGATGTTGGATGAGCTGTTTGGTACCTCGATACCTCCTCGATACCTTAGCTGTCGAAGGCATATTATCTCGATACCTACCTCGACAGCATCTCGATACCTCTCGACACCTCTGCTGTCGAGATTTACTGGAGATCCTATATAAGCTTCGTTCGCGATTTTTCTCTCATTTCTCTCGATCTCTCTTCGATCTGTCCGAGGCGGTTCGTCTTCCTGAGCAGTTTTCTTCTCTCCAACCTTCATTCAACTTGATTTCTGGCACTTTCTTGCTTCAAATCACCTGGTATGATCTTGTTATCCTTTGTTTTTCATGCATTTCATGTTTTAAAACTTAGGTTTTGGGTTTTTCTTTGAAAACTTTGGGTTTTTCAAAATCATTGAGTTTTTATTGAAATCTTGGGTTGGGCTTTCAATAAAAAGAGTTTAAAATGTCATGCATTGCATTCCATGTGCATTAGAATGATATGTTCATGCATTTAGTTGTGTGATTCTTGTCTGTGTGCTGATAGGATTGGATTGGGCTGAGCCCATGATGCTTTTTATGTTTGCATGTCACATGATCATGCATTCCCATGCATACGTCCATTTTGTTCAACATATTGTTATATTTGAACTGTTTGGAACTTTTCTGATTGTCTCCCTCTCTATCTCTTTTCTCATTGTTTTACGTTAGTTGCACCTATGGCACCTAAACGTAAATCCACTCCTGCTCGGAACCCTCTGCGTTCTGGAGCTTCTTCATCTTCTGATACTGCTCCTCATAATCTTCGGTTCCGTGATGGAGATGCCTATAAGGCATTTACTGAGAACTTTTCTAAACGAGGTGTTCATTCGGAACGCCACGTTGTTCTGGCAGACTTTGCCGACACTGACCTTCCCTCTGTCATTCACAGTAGGGGATGGGGGTCACTGTGTGACATCCCGGTCACTTGTCCTCTCGTGCTGATTCAGGAGTTTTACTCCAACATGCACGGGATTGATCGTTCAGTACCTCTCTTTTTCACTCGCGTTCGAGGTACGCGCATCCCTGTCACACCGCAGCTAGTGGCGGATGTGCTTAGGGTTCCTAGGATAGAGTTTCCTGACTATCCTACTTGTGAGCGACTGAGGACTGTGTCCAGGGATGAGCTCATTTCTGCCTTCTGTGAGCGCCCTTCGGAGTGGGGTGAGCATATGTACACATCATGTAGACCTTTTGCTAAAGGTCCTAGATTCCTTAACATGGTGATGACTTTTGTACTTCATCCTCTTTCCCATTATAACTCTATCACCGAGCCTCGTGCTCGTTTCTTGCTTTCTCTACTTGAGCATCTCACGATAGATTTTCCTTCCCACTTCATTTTCTCTATCATAGATGTTCATTTAGATGCGGCGTCCCGTGATAAGCTCATCTTTCCTTCCGCTATCACGAGGATACTACGCCATTTTTCCATCCCTTTTCCTTCATTCGACCACTTCACACACATCTCTGCCATAGATGCCGCTACCGTAAAACGTAGTGAGGCACAGTTCAGGGCGAGACAGCCGGATTTCACTCCTCCCTCCCGTTCGGCTCCATCTAGATCTGCTCCATCTACATCGACTCCTCTTCCTTCCTCCAGCGATGTATCTCTTGGAGACATTATGGCGCAGCTGCAGCGCATGGATGCTCGCCTCGATACACTCACCACTGAGTTGTATCAGGTGAATGTTCGTATTGGTCGTATTGCACGACGGCAGGCGACCATGGGTGGTTTTGCTTCTGAGACTTCTCCTCCACCACCTCCTCCAGTGGCTTCAGATTCTGACTCTGAGGATGATGATGATGATGGTGATGACGATGATGCTTCAGATGATGATGATGATGGAGATGCTAGCTCTACTGATGAGATGTCTACATGACACTCTATCCTTTGTCATTCGTGACAAAAAGGAGGAGTAGTTTTGGATTATGAGAGTAGTCATCTTAGGGGGAGAGTTAGTATAGGACATTTTTGATAGGGGGAGTGTTCATACTTTTTGAGGGATGTAGTGAGGCTTTTGATGTATCTTTTTCTTTTCTAGTCTTATTAGATACATTGGTCTTGTATATCAGTTTACATACATTGTACTTATCTTCTATATATGTGGATGTATGTTTCTTTTTCACCTACCTCTTCATGTGTTGTTTCTTTTCTCTCTTTATACACATGTTCTTTATATTTGTATGCAATCTAATTATTTCTGTTTCACACAAGATGCCTTGATGAGTTTTGTTTATAAGTGTTTCAGAAATACAGGTTGTCAAAGTCTACTTGCCATAAACTCTCTTTTTGCAAAGTTCTTCAAGAGTTTGTGTTAGGATAGATTTTATTGTATGTAACAAGTGAATATGAGTTGAGTGATTCATGACTTCTCTCATATGTTCATTTGTTGGTTGTGGTTTTGTCACGGATTGCCAAAGGGGGAGATTGTTAGGACATATGTGTTTACATGTTAGGAACATATGTCACATTTTATGTAAATTGGCTAATCCTTTGACAAAACGCACTCTACTTGTAATTGGGTAGTTCTAGGTGTATTTAATACTTCAAGAAACTATGTTTCAAGATCAAGTGTTGAAGTCATCAAGTCTGTCCAAGAAAAAGCAAGTTGAAGTGCAGAATTTTTAAATCTCGACACCTACCTCGACACCTGCTAGCTGTCGAGATTTACAAAAGTCAGAATTCCAATCTGATTTTCTTGGGATCCGTGAATGTGTTTTTGGGCTTTCTTTTCTTCTAACCCTAAACATATTTAAGGAGTGTTTTAAGAGCCGTCAACATAGACACAAGTTGCATAAGCATTGAGCAATCCTTGTTCAAGCAAATTGTGATCTAAGACGAAGTTCTTGACCTAGTTCATCTTCTTCAAGAAGTTGCTGTGTACTTTGCACCATAGGGTTTTGTGACCAAGCATCTTCCTGATCTTCATTGCATAGGATGATCTGAAGAACTTTGCAGCCAACCTCTCTTTCTAAAGTTAGTGTTTGAAGTCGCGTACTGGGATCCGCGCATCTGGTTAGTCACGTACTTGGGAGCCGTGCATCAAAAGGGGGAACTGTCACTACAGATCAAGTCCGATTGGGTATTGGGGTAAGAGTTCAACTGTAGGTTGATAAGGTACTTGGGATTCCTTATTTGTAACTGCTTGATTTGATAATAGTGGAGTTTCGGGAGTGGTGACCTGAAAATCACCCGGTGGGGTTTTTGCCGTTAGGGTTTTTCCCCATTCGTGAACAAATCACCGTGTCATTTATTTTCCGCTGCATATTTAGTTATTTGGTGATTTGTTTGTGCTGCCACGTATTTGCATGTTAAATTGATTAATTAATAACTTGACTTAATTAATTAATTAGTTTAAATCACAAGGGGTCATTCAGTTTGTGGCCTATCATAATTGAAAACTTACCTCTTTCGCTTATTGTATTGTTTATTATCAAACTTGGGTTGCTTCAAAGGTTTTGCATTCCCATCTACAAAAGAAAAGAAAAAGAAAAACTTTTTTTTACACCGAGTAATCGAGATCGAAGGGAAAACTACCAATTTAAATTGAATTCAATTGATGATAAATGAAATGAAAAATCAAATCCAAGAGAGTTAAATAAACAAACCAGAAAACCAAATAAGTAGAGAAAATAGAAAAACTGATACTTGAATCTCGCTTGTGTTACACATTTTTTTTTTATTAAAAAAAATGTTTTTGAAATAGTGGTAACTACCATGTGCGTGTTATGGATGAGAAGTCGAGAAAGAAATGAGGACGAGAAAGTGATGGGAAATTTGAGAAGTGAATGCACCGTTAGGAGTAGTGTTAATTCAAGTTCTTTAACATTATAAAAGTTTAGTGTAAGGGTAGCTTTTAAATTAGTAGAATTTCTTAGCAAGGATATTTTGAAAACCAAGGGAGTCTAATACAACGGGGGTTTTTTTTTGGTTGTGTGTGTGTTTTGCGGTGTTGGATGGAATTATGGAAGATGGGTGGAACCGTGGGAGTTAATGTGAACTTTTGGATAACAGTAAAAAAAATTAATGAAAAGAGGTACAAAAAACTTAATTTTTTTTAGGTAAACTTATCTAATTGCAACCAAAAAAAAAAAAAGAAAAAAAAAAGAAAAGATAATTGTGTAAATTTATCTCTTAAAAAAATTTAAAATTGTTGACAATATATATCTGAAGTTAAGTTTGAAAACCAACAGGAAAATGGTCCTATTTTGTAGGCAATGTTGTAGGTGAGAGTTAAAGATGTGTTTTTACTGAATTATTTTTTATTTTTGTCTCTACTTAAAATTAGGATGTAGGGGTATTTTTGAACTACCAAAAAATCTAGTCCAGGAGAAGCCCCTTAAATAGTAGTATAGATAAAGAACATAAAATCCAACAATTTGGTTATTGTTTGGTAACAGTTTTTGTTTTTTATTTTTAAAAAATTGTTTTTGGAATATAAATAAAAAACAATTTTCTTGTATTTTTGAAATCAAAAATATGTTTGATTAGTTGAAATTAAAAAAATAAATTTGAAGAAAAAAAATACTAAAATATGTTGTTATTAGTGTGGGGGCTCGAGGACCGAGGAATGATATAATGAGATGTAGCTATCACTATGGAGGCATCATGAGCCCGAAGAGAGAATCTACCCAAGGATAGGATGGGAAGAGACAAAAGACTTCTGGGAAGTCCAGATGAGAATGATGGGATATAGAGAGAGAATCATGGAAGGTGAAGGAAGTTTCTAGTGAGAGTCCACCTGCTGCCTCCACATTAAATGTCTGCAACAGCTTTATCAGCTGCATTGATAAGGAAATGAGCTGAACAGTGGAATTCACAGCTAAGCAACTCTTTCTACCACCTTCAACAAAAGTTTAAGGGGACAAGTGTCAGAGGGAGAGTCTGGGTAGGTGGAGATGAAGGGCCAGGATACGATGGACTGAGAAATATATAAGGGAACTGAACTTCTAGATAAAAATGGGGATTTGGAAAAGAACACTGAGAGAAAGAAAGTGACCAGTGCACCATTCTGTGTAAGAACTGCCTCCTCGGGCTAGCTTGTAATAAACCTCACATATAGATATAAACTTTAATCTTTAGTCACTCTGGTCCTATTATTATCCTTGGGCTAAGCCCCCTCTCCTTTGTTTTTAACCCACTCTCTTACAAATATCTATTAATTTGGGCCTAGTTGGGTTACACCAATTTCACTGTTCGAGGTTGGTTTGGACAGCTTGATTTTTGTGTCCTTACAATTGGCGCCGTTTGTGGGAAGGAAGATGTTACTGTGGGTTTATCCTGAGCAATCATGGCCAACTTGGAGCAGAATAGGGAGAAGACTGTTGGCTCACAGAAGGAAAACCAGTTTGTTAATTTGGAGCGAAGGAAGGATAGACACCATACACCAAGTGTTATGGTAGAATCATACCATACTGAACGCACAAAGAGGAGTCACTTCAGAATTGGGAGCCATGTTTCACACGATCAGGAGACGCGAAAATTGCAACTTGAGGTAGATCACTTTCGTAAGAAGCTAAGGAAGGTACACTCCAGCCACATGATGATGCCTTGGTGGTAACCATTCTGATCGAGGAGTATGATGTAAGAAAGGTCCTGGTAGACTAGGGAAGTGGGGCGGAGATTATGTACCCGAACTTATTTAAAGGGTTAAATCTCAAGCCCGAGGACCTGGAGAAGTACGACTAACGACTAGTGGGCTTTGATGGGAGATTGGTAACCCCCCGCAAGATGATAAGGTTACCTATACAGGCTAGAGACGAGGAGGTGCAAGTTGACTTAATTGTAGTTAAAGCATTTTCCCCTTACACAGCTATCTTGGCCAGACCATGGCTTCATGCTATGGGAGCAGTCTCGTCAACCTTACACTTAAAAGTTAGGTACACCACATAGGGTAAAATTGGGCAATTAGTAGGAAGTCAAGCAATGGCTAGGCAATGTCTGATAGTAGCCATTACATGGCAACTCGCAGATCGAGTCGTAGTGGAAGAGGAGCGAATCCCATAGAAATCAAAGGGTCCCAAAATAGAACTTGGGACCGAGTTGCAGGGGGTGCTGTCTGAGGAATTGGAAAAGGTTTTGATTGGTCAAAACCAAGAAAAATACTTTTAGGCGATGTCTTAATTGCCATCCTTGGAAAAGGCCACGTTGGTGAAATTTCTAGAAGGTAATATTGATGTGTTTTCCTTAAGTCCTTATGACATGCGTGGGATTGATCTTGAGTTTATGTGTCACCGGTTGAATGTAAATCTAGAGGCAATCCCACGAAAGCAACCTCATCGGCCTTCATCAAAAGAGCATGCCGAGGCAATAAGGGTAGAAATGAACAAACTTAAGCAAGCAGGGGCAATCAAAAAGATCTTTTACCCCGATTTGTTGGCTAATACCGTGGTAGTAAAGAAGAAAAATAGGAAGTGGCATGTGTGCATGGACTTCACGGATTTGAATAAAGTGCGCCCGAAAGATCCTTTCCCGGTTCCTTAGATTGATTAACTGGTGGATGCAACAGTTGGACATCCTCGAATGAGTTTCTTGGATGCCTTCCAAGGGTATCACCAAATACCTTTAGCATTAGCTGATCAGGAAAAAACTGCTTTCCGCTCTCCTATTGGAAATTACCATTATTGAGTGATGCCCTTCAACCTTAAGAATGCAGGATCCATGTGTCAAAGAATGGTGACACAGATGTTTGAGTCACAGATTGGGAGGAATGTGGAGGCATATATTGATGATATGGTGGTGAAGAGCAAGCAGGTTGTAGGGCATTTAGCAGATTTAGGGGAGGTGTTCTCGGTGTTAAGGGAACATAAGTTGCGCTTAAATGCATCTAAGTGTTCTTTTGGGATTAGCTCAAGAAAGTTTCTAGGCTATATGATTACACACTAAGGAATTGAGGTAAATCTCGATCAGATTAAGGCCATTAATAGCTTGCATCCTCCTTGGAATCCTAAAGAGGTACAGAAATTAACAGGGATGGCAGCAGCTCTAAATAGGTTTATCTCTCAATTAGCGGATATGTGTCGTTCGTTTTTCTAGCTCCTCCATAAGTGAAAGGACTTTCAATGGACCGAGGAGTGTATGTTGGCCTTTAAGGAGCTCAAGAAATATTTGTCACGCCCTTCCCAGTCTTTTCTAAACCTAAAAAAAGAGGAAGTTTTGTATGCGTGCTTGGCAGTTACGGATTACGCAGTTAGTCTAATCCTAGTCAGAAATGAGAATAGGGTACAAAGACCTGTCTGCTATGTCAGCAAGTCCTTGCATGAAGCTGAGACACGCTATTTGCCTTTGGAAAAGGCAGTGTTGGCCATCATACACGCCATAAGGAAGCTTCTACATTATTTTCAAGCATATGTTGGTGCTTACAAAGCTCCCCTTACAAGCTCTTCTACAAAAATCAGACTACACGGGCAGGATTGCTAAATGGGGGACCATGCTGGGTGCCTACAATGTTAGATACATGCCTTGTACTGCCATAAAGGGACAAGTCTTAGCAGATTTTGTGGCAGAGTTTACAGAAAGCATGACCGATAAAGGAAAAGAAATAGTTGACACTATGACAGTCTTGGCCTCTGTTGGTCCCACCTGGGAGGTGTACACGGATGGAGTGGCTAACCGAAAAGGGGCGGGGGTAGGAATTGAGGTGATAACCCCTGAGAAGCTGGTGATGGAAAAATCATTGCGATTGGGTTTTCTAGCTACGAACAATAAAGCTGAGTATGAGGCCCTGTTAGCTTGATTGGCGATGGTTAATCAGTTGAAAGGAGAAGTTGTAGAGGTATATTTAGACTCATGGCTAGTGGTGGGCCAAGTTAATGGAGAGTTTGAGGCTCAAGATGAACGCATGTAGGGGTATCTTGTTAGAGTTAAACAGGTTCAGGTCCACTTCAAAAGCTTTACTCTAAAGCAAATCCCAAGAGGACAGAACTCTCATGTAGATTCTTTGGCTATATTGGCAACGTCTCTAGGATCAAATTTGCCTCGGGTCATTATTGTTGAAGACATGGCTAATTCCAGTTTGGTGAAGAAGCCCTTGGTGGGTGTACACAGTATTCAGGTTAGGCCAAGTTGGATGGATCCCTTGGTTACTTTCTTGAAACAAGGACTGTTGCCTAAGGATGGAGGTGAGGCAGAAAAGATACGTAGAAAGGCTCCCCGTTATTGGTTATCCGAGGAACAGAAGTTATACAAGCATTCTCATACAGGGCCATATCTACTGTGTGTACATCCCGAGGCAGTGGAACCCTTGTTAGAAGAGTTACATGAAGGAATATGTGGGAGTCATACGGGAGGTAGGTCTTTGGCCCATAGAGCTCTTACCCAAGCATATTGGTGGCCGAGCATGCAAAGAACTTCTCAGGATTATGTGAGGAAATGTGATCAGTGTCAAAGGTAGGCCCCGAATATTCACCAACTTAGGGGGGGTTCTGAACCTACTTTCCAGCCCTTGGCCGTTTGCTCAGTGGGATTTGGATATAATGGGACCATTTCCTCGAGCCACGGGAAACCGAAGATGGCTCCTTGTCGGGATGGACTACTTTACTAAGTGGGTAAAGGCTGAACCTCTATCCAATATCAGGGATGTGGATGCTAAGAAGTTTATATGGAGAAATATCATCACTAGGTTTGGAGTCTCGCACACGTTACTTTCTAGCCCTTGGCCGTTTGCTCAGTGGGATTTGGATATAATGGGACCATTTCCTCGAGCCACGGGAAACCGAAGATGGCTCATTGTCGGGATGGACTACTTTACTAAGTGGGTAGAGGCTGAACCTCTATCCAATATTAGGGATGTGGATGCTAAGAAGTTTATATGGAGAAATATCATCACTAGGTTTGGAGTCTTGCACACGTTAATCTCGGACAATGGTCTTCAATTTGATAGTAAAGCCTTCTGAAGATACAATGGGGAGTTAGGAATCAGGAATAGGTATTCTACTCTAGCTTACCCGCAAGAGAATGGTCAAACTGAGGCTACAAATAAGGTTATAGTGTCTGGGTTGAAGAAAAGGTTGGATGATGCCAAGGGGAGGTGGGTGGATGAATTGCCCCATGTGTTGTGGACTTATTGCACTACACCCCAAAGATCAACTGGGGAGACTCATTTTTCAATGACTTATGGGGCAGAAGCAGTAATCCCTGTTAAGTCAGGGTCCCCAACCCTGAGAATTGATCAGTTCAGCATCGAAGAGAATAGTCACTTTCTCTCTACCAGCTTGGATTTGGTTGAGGAAAGAAGAGAAGTAGCTGCAGTAAAGATGACACATTATCAGCAGAGGCTTAAACGAGGATATGACAAAGGAGTGAAGCTAAGGCCACTAGCCCCAAGAGATTTAGTTTTGAGAAAGGTGGTGGGTACAACAAAGAACCCAGCCTGGAGGAAGTTGGGTCCCAACTAGGAAGGCCCGTATAGAATAACATCGGTGGCTGGTATTGGGGCTTATTATTTGGAAGACTTGGATGAAAATGTAATTCCACGTCCTTGGAATGTAAATAATCTACGGCGTTATTACTATTAATGATATGAAGTTCTTTTTATTCATATATGGTTCATTTGCGTCTTGTTGTGGTTGCGAGTTCTATGGTAGTTACTCATTTAAGAAATTTCTAAGTGTTAAACAAAATCTCGGTCTTGTTCGACTCCTCGGGTCACAAACCTTGGATAAATTAACCTTTATTTAAGAAATTTCAAGTGTTAAAAAGAACCTCGGTCTTGTTCAACTCCTCGAGTCACAAACCTTGGGTAAATTAACCTTTATGTAAGAAGTTTCTAAGTGTTAAATAGAACCTCGGTCTTGTTTGACTCCTCAGGTCACAAATCTTGAGTAAATTAACCTCTATGTAAGAAGTTTCTAAGTGTTAAACAGAATCTCGATCTTGTTTGACTCTTCGATTTACAAACGTCGGGTAAATTAACCTATGTGTAAGAGCTTCTTAAGTGCTTATCAAAATCATGGTTTGGTTTGGCTCCTTGCGTCACAAACCTTGGACAAGTTAACACTTATGCGAAATTTTCTAAGTATTGAATAAAGTCACAAATTTTGCTTGCTTCCTTGGGTTACAGATACAAGGCAGATTAGCCTTTTAGCATTCTAAGTCCAAAGTAAGGCAAGTGTTGCTTGAAATTTTTACTAATGCTTTGTTTGTTTTGATGTAAAATATTTTCAGGAAAATATTTTCCAATTTTATGGAGTTTGTTTTGCAGTAAAATATTTAGTCAAAAGTAAAATATTTTCAGTCAACCAAATTAACTTAGGCAAATTTATGTAAAATATTTTATGCTTAAAATTTTGGTAAAACATTTTACAATTGCTTACTCTCTCTACCCCGACACTTATCACTCCATTTACTCCCATAGTCACTTTACGCTGAAACACTCCCAAATCAGATTTCTCCCTAAAAAAACCCAGCCACCTCCGGTCTCCTCTCCCATCAATCCTAGGCTTCAGGTCTATAGCACCACCGGCCAACTCCAACTTCCGCCGGCACTGCCCATCGCCGGCGATAACTCTCCCTTTCACTCTCAAGTTCTGTCTTCCCACAAACCAGAGACACCAAGCCACCAAAGAGCCCATCACTCTCAGGTTCGTCAGGGCTTTTGCCATTCTCTCTTACCCATCTCGAACAGACAAAGAAAGTTACAAAGAGGCTTCTTGAGAGGTGTGATGCTGGTGGTGGTCAAGTTAGCCTTTCGGCATGATTTGGTAGTAGCGGTCAAAGGAGGTGTTATGGTGGAGATCTGGGTCTTTGCGGGTTGGTTCTGAATTGGGTTTTTTTTTTTTTTTCTCTGAAATAGAGATCCGATGACGGTGTTTGGGTTGTTGATGACGGTGGCCGATTGGATGGGATAATAGTGGGTAGGTGGATGATGGTGGCCTATTAGATGAGATTATGGTGGGTAGGTGGATGACAGTAAGTGTGGTGGCTGGATTTGGGGTGGTTGGCGGCTGCTGGCTTTTCAATGGTTGGTGGATGACGGTAACGGTGTTGGTTGGGTTAGTGGTGGCTGGCTTTGCAATGGCTAGTGGTCGTTGGTTTATGTTTACATTTTCAAATGTTTAGGATAAATCAAACACTTGCCAAACACTTGAAAATGAACATATTTTACAGTAAAATATTTACATGTAAAATATTTTACATTTGAAAATATTTTACTTCGAAACAAACATAATGTAAGTGTCAAAATATGGTTACAAATTGCCTTAATTGTCAATCTATTAACTTTCTCAAAGTTCATGTCAACTTGAATAGGATAGTGAGGGGAATTAATTAAGTTAGTCAAGAGTTAGTATGTTATAGATAATATGAAAAAAGGGAAATAGCAGGAGATATACTTAGACAAGTTGAACTTAAATAAATGAAAAATTATAAAATAAAGGTTGATTCTTTTCATTGAAGTTTAGGGATTGGATTACAATAGAAGGAAAGGGGGCATTGACTAAACTTAAGCCCAATTACAAAATTGACTAATTGTCTCTTAACCTAGGCTTAAGTTATGCTGATGCTTCTTTCTCCTTCCCTTCCTCTTTTTCTTTCTCCTTCTCCTTCTTCTTCCTCTTCAACTAACTCACTTTAGCTGCTTTTTCCTCTTCCACGTCCATAACAGCTACTAGAGGTGGCTGCTCTTGCTCTTTCTCTGTAGAAGGTGTGACAGCTGGAGTAGTAGAAGGCTGGACTGAGGTAGAGGCAAGGGTAGAGCTAGGATCGGCTGAAGGCTGAGGGAGGCTGGGAGCCAGGCACAAGGCTAGAGGGTAATATACTCTATCAAGAGCCTTAAGCTCTGATTTGGTTCTAACCCTATACCTCAAGGCAAAAGGCCTAAGCGACGTCCCTGAGTTGGGCAGTCTTAGTCATGCCCGCGTCATAGTCTATCTGCTCGGGCTTAGCCTTCTCGGCATCCTTTGCCTCTAGCTAGTTGTGCAGTTGTTTGACCTTCACCATGGTCAAGGCCAGCTGGTTTCGGCCTTTTTTTGGGCCTTTAGGGACTCTGCAGCCTATTTCTCGTAGCTGGCTAGGGTAGCTTCAGCATTCTTCCAAGACTTCTCTACCTCAGCCAACTGGGAGAGGGTCTCTTTCAGTTTCTTATTAGCCTCTGCATGGGCCCTCTCACCTATTTCCAGCTTGTCTTCAGCCTTATGAACCTGACCCAGGGCATGGTCCACCCATTCTTCAGCCACAAAGGCTACTTGCACAAACTATAAGATTGTTGTGGGTTAGTATCTATACATGTGTTGTATAAATTATGAAAGGAAGAGGGTGATTATATACCTTGGCAAAGTCCTTCTTCAATGACAGGAAGATCTCACATTTCTGAAAGGACCTAAGCTCCTGCATGTCCTTAGGAAGGCAAAGAGCTTTTTCTAAGCATTCGGCCATGATGCCTGACCTACCCTTTTAGGGGTCCCTTAGGTTGGCATTGTCCATAACAGGGCTTCTCGAGTTTAGAGTAAATGAGGGTCTCCACGCAGAGGGATTTAGTTGTTGCTCCTCTTTAGAGCTTCTAAAGGTCTCAAAGGGAGCACTCTTTTTTTGTTGGGCCCTAGTCATTCGGGCCTCTTTGGCTAGGGACTACTGTGAGACGAGTGATTTCCCCTTCCTCCACAGCCTCAGGGCCCTTGCCTCCTTGGCCCCCTTTTTTTTTTTTTTTATCTGCGGCGTCACCAAAGGACACACGTGTGGGAGCAAGAGTTGGTGGTCGGGGCACCATTGGGACTACTAGGGAAGCACCCCCAGCATGGGCTGTAAGTAATGCCAGGAGGTCTGGAGTCTTCTCCTCGAACACCATTCCTTCTGGGAAGTTGGCTTCTCCTCGGCTGGTGCTGACTTAGGTAGAAAGTAAACAGCGTTGTGAGGTACTGGGAAGGTCTTCAGGGTCTTCTTGTTGGTGAAAAACCTCGAAGTCCTTATCTATCACTTCTTGGATGGGTTCAAGAGTGGGCTCCTTAGTTTCTTCGTCCGAAGGTATGGAAGGCTCCTGGGAGTAAAGGAGTCTAGTTACGAGTGGAGCTGGAAGTTAAGCGACTTAGGTTCCAGATGGAAGAGGGTTAGTGAACAAAAATTCAGGAACTGCTACATCAATTAAAGCTAACCATTTGTCTTTAGCTATAATTACGTTATTTGGGCTTTGGAAGCGCTTAGAGATGGGTTCAAACCCGAGGATTATATGCACCGCCTGAAGTTGACCGTCTTTATGTAGAAAAATTTCTAACCTAAGGAACCAGTTTAGGTCGGGAAAATTCACGAGGTTCTTGTTCGGGGCTGTGTGGTATTCGTCTGCCAAAAAATAAGTAACATAAATCACAGGTTAGAGAAAAGACCTTGTAAAAAAAAAAAAAAATTTTATTTATGTAAATATAAAAATCCTACGTGCATCTAATATTTGTGGGAACCCTACCTAGTTCCCCTTCTTGGATGGGACAGTGCAATCCATCATGCCAGTTTCTCAAGACAATGAGGAAGTCCTCGTCCATACCCTTGTTTGACTCGGGCATACAGGATATTAACCTAACGGATGGAACCCTATATTTAATGTAGTATTTGGTTTCCTTCCCTTTTTGGCAGTTGTTTTCCCAATTCACGTTGTGCCACATGAGGTTAGTCCTCATTTTATGGTTTATCATATCTACGCTACCAAGGACCCTAAAAATATTGAGGGAGATTTATGTTGGGGTCAGCCTATAGTTCATTAGGAAATCTCTAGTGATCCTTCCCATGGGGATTTCCACCCCGCCTTCTATGAAGGTGATCATTAGAATAGCTACTGAGCCAAAAGGTCTGTTCATAACCAGCCATTCGCCTAGTTCATAGTGTTGGAGTTCAACACCGTTAAGGATCCTATATTGAGCCCTGAAGGCGGCCATGCCTTCAGGGGTATCTACTAGCCTAGCAAATCTACCCTTGAAAGTTTATGATGTAGGAAATAAAAACCTATGTGCAAAAGAATATGAATCCAAACACACCTGCAAGTGATAGAAGAATCTCTCATCGGGCTACTACTTCAACGAAAAATTGCCAAATGAGTAAATGAGGCAAAGCCAGCCTCAACCTCTCCTTATATAGGGGTGAAAAATGAGCGGTAAAGTTCCCTCTCATAAATTCAGGTAAACGAGAACCATAGGATCACCATCATACCGTAGAACGTGAGGGGACAAGCAGCCGCCTGACACAATAAATACGAGATCGTGGATACTAAAATGTTAGGAACATGCTGGAGACAGGTGAAAGAACGTTATCACGTGGGAACACACATGGCACGTATCAGGTGAGGTTGTGTAACTAAAACCTTGCTTTTTATCTCAAGGTTAATAACAAAGTTTTAGGGGGCTATTGTAGGGGCCCGAGGACCGAGGAAGGATATAATGAGCTATAGTTATCATTATGGAAGCATCATGAGCCCAAAGAGAGAATTTACCCGAGGATAGGATGGGAAGAGACAAAAGACTTTTGGGAAGTCCGGATAAGGAGGATGGGATATAGAGAGAGAATCATGGAAGGTGAAGGAAGTTTCCAAAGACAGTTCACCTGCTGCCTCCGCATTAAATGTTTGGCAACAGTTTTATCATCTACATTGATGAGAAAGTGACCTGAACAGTGGAATTCACAGCTAAGCAGCTCTTTCTATCACCTTCAACAGAAGTTTAAGGGGACAAGTGTCAAAGGGAGTGTCTAGGTAGGTGGAGATGAAGGGCCAGGATATGATAGACTAAGAAATATATAAGGGAATGGAACTTCCAAATAAAAAGGGGGATTTAGAGAAGAAGAACACTGAGAGAAAGTAAGTGAACAGTGTACCATTCTGTGTAAGAACTGCCTCCTCGGGCTAACTTGTAATAAGACTCACATATAGATATAAACTTTGATCTTTAGTCACTCTAGTCCTATTATTGTCCTTGGGCTAAGCCCCCTCTCTTTTGTTTTTAACCCACTCTCTTACAAATATCTATTGATTTGGGCCTAGTTGGGCTGCACTAATTTCACTGTTTTAGGTGAGTTTGGACAACTTGATTTTTGTGTCCTTATAATTAGAATTTGAACTCTAATGCTAACTCATTAGATGAGAAAAATTCATTAAATCAAATATGTATTTTCTTTGACTTTTGAAAATTAGAAATTGAAAACGGTCTTTTGCATGTTTTCAGTTTCCTTCACAAACTAAGTTTTGAGAATAATTTTTTTTTCCTGTCTATTTTGAGTTGCCAAACAAGATTTTTAGTTTCAAAAATAGAAAATTGTTTTTGAAAACAGAAAATAAGGGAAAAAAATAGTTACCAAACATACCCTTAGATTTTCAAAATATGTAGTCGTGTTTTTTTTTTTTTTTTTTTTAGTAGAAGTTGTAGTATTATGCTACAATTAATTTGAAGTGAAACTTTTTCCTTTACTTTTTTATTGGGCGAAACTACACTATTGGTCCCTGAAGTTTACTCTGTGTGCGCAATTGGTCCCTCAAGTTTGAAGCGAGCACAATTAGTCCTTTAAGTTTTAAAACTGAGTTGTGTTGGTCCTTTTACTAACTGTTATTAACGGTGTTACTTACGTGGCTAACGGAACAATGACGTGGCATGTTTTTAATTAAAAAATTAGAAACTAAATTTACACCTGGGAAAAACCAAATTAAAAAATTTATTTTCTACCTATTTTAAAAATCCACAACGAGAGAGAAAGGGAGAGAGGGAACGGCAACAGCCCAAGCCGCAGCTGCCGCCGGCGAAGACACAAGCCGTAGCTGCCGCCGGCAACGGCACAAGCCCTAGCAGCCGCCGACGACAGCCACTGCCCTAGCAGCCGCCGGCGACAGCCACTGACCCACCTCCCTCCTCCTCTCGCACAACCACTGAGCTGCGTTCGTCCTCCCATCTCAGGTATTACACCGGCGAAGACAAAAATCAGCAATACCTGAGAGGGTTTTCAATAAGGGGAGGTGGAGAAGCACCAAGCCACAAACGGAGGGAGAGATGAGAGACGGAGACTGAGAGTGAAAACGGTATGGGTATGGACCTGTCTAATCGCCTCCCTCTCTCCTCCCTCTCTGTCTAATCGCCCTCTCTAGTGAAGGGTGGGTTCCGATGGGCAATGGCTGGGTTTCATCTGGGTCTTCATCTGGGTTTTCATCTGGGTTTTCTCTTTGTGATTTCATCTGGGTTTTTTTTTTTTTTTGGTCTTTGGTCATGTAAATTGCACTTGTTAATTGGGTTTTTCTTCTTTTTTTTTTTTGGCTTGATTTTCGACTTTGAATTCTAATTGCCTAGATCAAATGCAAGGCAGATGCTGTTTTTGGATTTGATTTTTTTGTGGGTTCATGGTGCTGGAGGTGTGGGTTGCCGTCGTGGTGGTTGGGGTGGAGGTGGGGATTGCCGTCAATATGATTTTTCAATTTCATCTGACATGGAAAATATTTTTTTTAATTTTTTAATTAAAAACATGCCACGTCATTAAAAAAAATGCCAAATCATTGTTCTGTTAGCCACGTAAGTAACACCGTTAACAACAGTTAGTAAAAGGATCAACACAACTCAGTTTTAAAACTTAAGGGACTAATTGTGCTCGCTTCAAACTTGAGAGACCAATTACGCACACAAGGTAAACTTCAGGGACCAATAGTATAGTTTCGCCTTTTTATTGTGGCAAGGGTGAAATTTATTTATTTATTTATTTTTAAGATAAGTAAACAGTACAAAAGGGGAGGTGGTGTTTAAACCACACAGGTGTGGAAACATTTACTACCATTGTAATTTATGTGAATATATAATTTACCATTGTAATTTATGTAAATATAAAATTTTATTACAAGTGCTGGTTTGTGTAATAAGATTTTATATTTTAATTATAAACCTTGTTGGCTTGTAATGTAATGAGATATTACTTTTTTTTTTTTTTTTTATAGAATTAATGAGATATTACTTTTTTTATATACAATATAGAAATTCTATTCTAACATAATTTGTGTATACGTGTGTGAAGCCCTCTCTTGAAGACTTGAACTCTGACCTTTGCCCTCTACACCCCACAATCATTTATATTTGTGGAGTGACCATCACACCAAAGATGTGCGATATTACTTAGATGGTAATACTTCTTTTTTTATAACAATAGACCTATTGTTATGTAATGAGATAATATAAAAACATTCTTATAAAAACCTATATATATATATATATATATAAAATAGTAATACTACCATCACAATAATTTTCATAACTGCTTAGTTGGCAAGTTATTATTTATTTTTATATAGGCTCACCACTGACGCCACTTTATTATCTACCACTAATAACTTGCCACTTCAGAAAAATGTGAATTTCGTTGTCTCTAGATTTGTTAATATTATAAATCTTCTTGTTATATCATGTGATGATGATGTTAGAACTTAAGAATTTGTATTATTTAGTTTGATTATTTTAAATTGATAGTTTTATGTTGCATAAAACTATATGTATTAAATATGTATTTGTGCAAGAATTGACAATGGCACACAAGAATTAAATATGTATTAATTTTATTTTAAATTGATAATTTAGCATTTGCCCTAAAATGGCACACAAGAATTGATCACTTCCAAATTATTTCGTTACAGTGAACAAATTAGTACAGGCATCGAAATGAAATTGACAACATTGGATAAGAGCTTTTAAAATTGTAAATCACCGATATATTTGACCAATGGAAGGTCTACATTTTTTTTTTCAAGTGAGACCTAATATGCCAACCCATAAATACACATTCTTTTCTTTCTTTCTTGGGCAAATAACACTCCCCTCCCTTGAGGTTTAGAGAAATGACACTCACCCCCAAACTTGAAAGGAAAAAACACTCCCCCCCTGAGATTTAAAAAAAATAACACTCCCCCCCTTCTGTTAATATTAGTAATGGAATATAAAGCATATTATAAAATATGTTGCTTATGTTGATTTTTTAGTCTCTTATAGTACCTTTCCAATTGATTTTTTAAAGTTTAATGATCCTCTTAGATTTTTTAATCGTTCCTCTCTCTAACACTTTGGATCAAAATTTATGAAATAAAACAATTTGCTGAAACTTTCAAGCTTTTATTATTTAAAAATGAGTTTGAAATTTTCAAAGTCACTTATCAATATAAAAAACTTTCAGAGTCAATTTTGGGAATACATTATTAACCAAAGGGTACGTTAGTGCACAACATTTTTAATGCCAATTTAACGCCAATTTAACAGAGTTTAGATAAATAAATGTCAAAGGGGGGAAAATGTTTTTTTCCTTTAAATTTGGGGGTGAGTGTCATTTTTCCAAACCTCAAGGGAGGGGAGTGTTATTTGCCCTTCTTTCTTTTCAAAAAATTAATAGTCAAAACAATGGAAAATGAGAATTATGAACCCTAAACATTCACATTTAAAAACATTTGGAAGTGTCAATTATACTATGTCAATTCAATTAAGGCTTTTAACCCACACATTCATGCATGATCTTATATTTTTGGCAAGAGCCCACATAATTTAATAAGAGCTTCTAAAATTAGACTCGGTCTTCCCACTCCTGGTGTGTGTTGTTTGTCTTGTGTCTTTCTCAAAAAAAAAAAAAAAAAAAAGAGCTTCTAAAATTAGAATCCCATATCTAGCCCACCCAACAGGATATGCCAGCCCATACATTCACAGACACAACCCAGAGGGCTATGGTTTTTTCTTTTTACTTTTTTCTTTTTTTTGCGGAGGACTAAGAAAGTGAAGGTTTTGGAAGAAACAATGGATGTTCCAAGCTCATGGGAAACCCTTGTTCTTAAATTTTATTTAGTTGCCAAGAAATGCGGTAGACCTGAGAAATATATGAACTCCTAATAGGCCCTCCCAACTCCCAAGAGAGAAGAAATTGTAAAGGAAGCATATAAAGCCATTACAAATAAGAGATTAAGTTGATTCTCAAAAAAAATAAAAAAAAAATAAAAAAAAGAGATTAAGCAACATACAAGATACAACCACCTAACACTATTGATCAAACACGTTGAACTGATCACGAGCCCATGTGAAACACTATGAGAACAGATGAATAACTTGTTGAAGACCAACAATATGCATAGGATTCTAGTATGAAATGATAAAATCATCTCTGAAATTAAGTCCAAAAATAAAATCAGTCATAGTTTGACCTTATGTATCCAACTCTAGTTACAGGGGATTTAATAAAATGAAGATAAAATCCAAACTAAAATATTAAAATCTACCAAAATTGATAGGTCCAACTATAGGTGAAATAAAAATTTTAAATTTAAAAAAAAAAAAAAAAAAAGTAATTCTTATTGCCAGCACCATTCTCAATGCCAGATAATGTGATATTTATAATTCCAGTGTATTTATAATTCACATTATGATATAATAAATGTATCAATTGCTAAAGGTATAGGCAAACCCTTTTATGACTAAAGCAGCATTTTTTTTTTTTTAACAAACAGCTGCATCTTTTGTCTTTCTTGAAAACAGGCAGTTCATGAATGAGAAAGACTACTTTAGGAGAAAAAGGAATTTAAGTAATCATCCACCCAATTATGGATTTGTTGATCCATAAGCAAAGAAATAATAATTTCAGGGCTTAGAGAATGATTGGTCGTCTCTCTCATTTTAACAGGGCCGTCGTTTTACAAATGGGGCACAGATTCTTCAGCATTAGCCACTGTTTGATGCAGTTGGTGTGAAAATCATGCCCACAATCTAGTGCTCCGAGATTATCCCCATCAGCATACTCCTCCTGCATGCAATGGTAACATTTCAAGAAAAGGAAAACAAAGTTGAAACTTAAAAGTAGTTGAGTGCAGCAACTGAAAGCATAAATCTACTAGTTATAAGAAAAAGAAAAAGAAAAAGAAAAAGAAAAGGCTTGGAGGAAAAGAAAGAGAGTCTAGTTATTCTATTTTCTCCGTTTTTTTTTTTTTTTTTCTCACTGCCACATATAGACGGACGGAACTCATACCTGACATATACAGCATGGTTCTAAGTCGCGCAGGGATTCTGTTGCAGTAGCATATTTTCGCTGTTTCATTAACTCAAAAATGGTATCCTCGCTCAGTCCAGTGCTCACATCTCCAATGCGTTCTCCCAAAGCCAACAATTCCTGATATCCCAATCATTTGTATCAAGGGAACACTTACTAGTAAAATTTCCAATTGGAAAAATCATTTGTCCTTTCTTACCTCATAAGACATGTTATCGACGTCAAGCCGCATATCTCTATGCCTGTCATGCATATCAGCCATTCCATGATATACGAAGGGATCAAAAAGCATATAGTCCTAGCATATCACCCAAAGGAAGTTCAAATGTTAGACAAAGCCATCATCAGTGTTGAATGATAAGTTCCTAGTAGCAATTTTCTGGATCACCAGAGCATCTTAGTGAACCCTAATTAGAAGCTTGCCTAACAGAGCCATCATGTAAAGGTCTGTACTTTCTCATAGTTGCAACTATGCTGATTTATGAATAGGAAAATCTTTTAGAATGTGTAAGAAAGATGTACAAGCCAGACGGTAACCTATGTTTCCCTTCAAGCTCACAAACTATTTAATCCAAACCCTAGGAGTTAAATCAAACAGAAGGATAAAAACGAATATTTAAGTATCTAGGAGGATGGGGACAGGAGATGAACAAAGCTGTTATCCAATAAAAAAACTAAATTCACTTAAAGGGTGATACCCAAAAAGTTGACCATAACCCATCACCCTAAAACAATATATCAAGTTCACCCACTTAAGCCACCTATTCTAAACCAAAAGAACATAAGAATTTTATAATTAAAAAAAGAAAAAAAGAAGAGATCATCCACACACCAATATTATACTTGTAATTTGTTCGTGTGCCATCAGTTGCACAGGATATCATGTATAATAGATTATTCATGTTTAAGCTAGCACCATCATGATTCAAGATGATAAGGATACAAGGGTGTAGTTAAAACTAGGTGCTCAATAATTTTTACAATATGGTGTAAAGATAAATGTAAGGCGTTTCGGTTGGTGGAATTGGCCTAGAAAGCATTTGTCTAGCATTTGGAATTTAGCTCCATTATGCTTGATGTGGTGTCTCTGGAGGGAGCGAAATAGGAGGACGTTTGAGGACATGGATAGTTCGGATGACAAGCTTTTGGCTTCTTTTAGTGGCACTTTGTTTGATTGGTCTAGGGCTTGGAGACTCACCTCTAGTGATTCTCTCCCTATGTTCCTTAGCTCTCTCCTGTGTACTTAGTTTCTTTTCCTTTCTTTATCTATACACTCTTTCTGTTCCCTTTGTATTTTTCTCTCTGCCTTATGCTTTTCTGCATAAGGTAGTGTTCTTGAATATAAATCTTTATTACCTATCAAAAAAAAAAAAAATGTAAGGCGTTTCAAATTCAGCAGGAAGTTATTTTAACCATTTTTATCCACTGCAAAGTATATGTATCACTATAGTGTTAACTGTTAGCAGCTAGCTGCTAGGCATTATGCATGATTCCATCACATCAACAAAGCATCACCGCTTTCTCTCCTGGCTGCTAATATTAAAATAGAAGGAATCTAATAATAAAAGAATCACATTAAATGACTGAAGCATTTGAAATGCACAAAAACACAACAACAGAACCATCAATTAGTTTTTGAATACCACAATAAGAAAAGAAAGATAAATGAAACTGAATCAACTTGAGCCAGAGTAGGTTGTTAATGCAGTCAACAGATCAAAATAAGTTCTAAGATACCGACTTCATGCAAAAACAGTAATTTAACATTTAACATAAATGATAATAACAGTAAACATAAATGATTATAAAAGTAAACATCGAACCTCAGCTCGTATGTTCTCACCCCTGCGCATGGCACTCAAGACTTGACGAATCTGGTACATAGAGATGGACAAAAATTGTTAGTTCCAGTGGGAATGCATCTGCAAAATCAATTAGCCAGTCAATGAGTTGTTTTAACAACCAACATAATATTACATGTCAGACAAAAACCATGATGAGTGAGAATACAAGTAGCAAGGAGTTTTTTGTGCATAATTGGACATTCAAGTGAGTATCCTTTGGGCTAAGTGGCACTTCCACCTCAAATAAAAATGGGATAATGGGTGATGTCAAGAGTTGCATCCTGTGGGGTGTGGGTGAGAATTTTACGCTAAAAAAATTTGAACTGGACATTCAACACAGTTAAAACTTTTCCATTTTCCCCATTTCTCAAATATAGGTACATAGTGATAAAAGGATGACAAGTACTTTGTGGTTATTAAACCCTAGCTCAACATTTAATTCATTGAGATAATTAACCCTCCACAGATCACATGTTCTGCTGCAAAGAACACCATAAAGCTATTATCCACGTTATGTAATATTACAACTTCTTCTTCTTTTTTTCTTTTTTGATAGGTAAGAATAATTTTATTGAAACGAGACTACTTCATGAAAAAGACACAAAGTAGCCTAAAGAATTACAAATAGAAAAAAATATCTACATAGACTACATATGAATCGACTCTACTAAAGATTGAACAGAGTTACTATCTATGAGACCCATTACAAAAGATCACTCATAAAGAGAACTAATGAAGGATTCTAGCAATTGAGTTGACATGCACTCCACATCTTCAAAAGTAATCTTACAACTTCCATGCATATGTATCTGTATGTGTACTATAAATGAAACAAATCTCAGGCATAATTACTTCCGTTGATCAGTAAATCCATGGTATATAATATGTTGTACATATAGATTCCTTGCTAACATGAAATTATCCAGTTCCAACTCATACTTTCAGTAAATTATCCTAGAGAGAAAAAAAGGGAGGGGAATAAAAAAGAAAACAAAAACAAAGAGTAACACAGATTTTTATTTTTAACTGGAGTACACTTTTGGCCATTAAAGTTTAGGATTGTTTCATTTTAGCCCTTTACATTTTAAGATTTTCATTTTGGCCCTTCATAATTGATTATGTTCTCATATTGGCCCCGCCGTCCATTTTCCTTAGTAATGTGACTGTAAATACAATGAAATTCCTACATTCCATAGGATTTTAGAGCTAGTATTTCATGGAATAGTTAAACATGAAGGGATTTAACAATCACATTACTAAGGAAAATGAACGACAGGGCCAATATGAAAACATAATCATACATGAAGGGCCAAAATGAAAATAACCCCAAACTTTATGGGGCAAAAGTGTACTTTAGTCCTTTTTCTTTTAATTGGTGAGTTTATACATGCACTCAAAGGGTTGTGAATCCACGCTTTTACCCTCCACCTTTCCCACGCCCGGGGGGGGGTTGAGGTGTCAATTGCGCTGAAGCTCATTGGTGAGTTACACAGAGAAAGTAACTATAATGAGCAGGCATATCCATCTATGTATATGTACATAATATATTATTAGGACAAATATAGAGTTACTTCAACTAGGAGATTACAATCATTACACGAATCAACCTCATAAACATGTACCCACCTCCACTCCCATGTGACAGAAATCTTTAGACCCATGAGCTAAAGTTGAGATAGATTTGAGAAGTAATTCACAATTAGTTATGTAAAAGAACCTATAGTTCATATGTTTGTCAAAATCATACCTCATTCATGGAAAAACAGAATAAAATTGAAGATTGCATAACAGAAAGTTACAGACATCACAATAGTAGTCACCACATGTTACCCAGAAATGCACGATTGGATTTTGTTTTAATGATAATTACATGGATGCGAGAATCTTGAATCCACGACCTCATGACCCACCTTACTGGGAAGGATTGCTATTTGAGTTAATGCTCATTGGCGGCTAAATCCATGATTGGAATAATCAAGATCATACCAAATAGCTAACGATATCATCATGATCCATCCTTACCCCCTGAGATCTATGAATGTGACAAGCTTCAAGAAAGCACATCAAGGTGCGGTGGAGCTAATGGGTATCTCATCTAACGGTAAGGATGGTTGACAAGGTGTGATGGGGTTGATGGGCCATCAATCTAATAGTGAGAAAGAAAATCAATGGCCAACGGCACAATGCAGTGCGGGAAAGAGAACTGAAAGGGGCTGTTCAAGAGTGAGAATTAGCCAACAAACGGTTGCACAATGATTTAGCTACAAAAAAATTGAGGTAACTTTGGTTGAAAGAAGGTAATAAGAACACGTTTTTTCCCCCCATCATATAGGTAAACTCTCATAGGAGGAATAACTATCAACAATCTAGATTGATGTGCTCACATCAAATAAAAAGGAAAATAGAGATAATTGTGCAATTCTATAGTAACCTAAATAGTGAAAAAAAAAGGGGTGGAGGCCCCAAGTAGTTGGGATGCAATTCTCTACCATTAATATTGTGAATGTAGAACATCTAGAGAGAGTTAGAGACTGAGGATGGAGAAGTCCTATACGTGCTGAAAAGCATGGACGGGTTGAAAGAAATAGGACCAAATGGTTTCACAATTGCATTAATAATAATAATAATAATAATAATAATAATAGTCATACTTTTGAGGATTTGGAGCAAACAGGGGACCAGCAATTAGCATTGTTTGTAGGGACTTTGTTTGCTTGGTCTCGTGCTTGGGGATTCACTTCTAGGGATTCCATTCCGTCATTTTTAGATTCTCTTTCTTCTTGTACATAATTCCCTTCATGTAGTTTTTTTCTTTTTCTGTACATACGTTTTTTGGCTGCTTCATTCTTCTTGTATGAAGTTTTTGTTAATAATATTGTCTTACCTATAAAAATAAAAATAAAAATAAACCCTGTAGGCAGTGATGAGAGAATATATTGTGAAGGTATCCCACACCTTCTGAGACGGTAACATCTAAGAAAAATATTCCACAGTTTATGAGACAGTTATCTTTGAGAAAAGTTTAAATGTCTCATTACCAAAAAAGCAGAGGCTATGGATGTAAAAGATTTTGGACCTATTAGCCTCATGGGTAGTATTTATAAAATTTAGGCAAAAGTATTGTTGAACAAATTGAACAATGTTGTGGGGGAATTAGTATTTTACACTCAAAATGCTTTCATTCGTGGAAGAGAAATCTAGGATTTGTTTCTTATAGCAAATGAGTTATCAGATAGTACATTGAAAGCTGGTATTTGTTCTGCAAACTAACTAGATTTGGAGAAAGATTATGACCATGTTAATGGGGAGTTCCTACTATATCTGTTGAAGAGGTTTTGTTTTTGGGAGAAGTTGTGTAACTGGATATCATCTTGCATTTTCATTTTATGATTTCTAGTTTTGGTGAATGGAAAAAGGGGTTTTTTTGAAAGTTCAAAGGCTTAAGAGAGGGAGATCCCCTTACTCTATTTCTCTTTGTTATTGTTATGGAAGCACTAAGAAGACTACTATCAAAGGTACTTAGCTGGTTTTTATATTACCAAAGCCAGTGGCAAATTTGAGATTTCTCACTCTTTGCAGACAGCACACTCATTTTCTATGGAGCGGAATAACTTCTATATTGAAGGTGCGTTGGGGCTAAAGATTATGTAAATCTGAAATTGTAACGGTTGGTGAAATGAGAGATATGGAGGAGTTGGTTGCAATTATATTTGGGATCACCTCAAGGAGCACATTTTAAATCAACTCCGCATGTGTCAATTGTTGTATATTTTGTTCATAGTTGATCCCAAGCCTGGAACAAAGATGGTTGCAGTAGGCTAGCAGCCAGTGTAATAAATCGTCACTTTATTATGATGGAGCCACTACAGATCAGGAAAATACATGTGACCAACCCTGACTCATTTATAAAGAATCCACAGCCAACCCCCAAAATTTTGAGACTAAGCTTGGTGATTGTTTGAAAAAAGATATAACAGCGATAGGCAAGATGGAACAAATTTCATTTGTCCAAGGAAGCCTTACAGTAAGAGTATGTTGTCTAGTCTCCAACTTAAAAATTAAGTTGGAGACTTTTTAAGTTGGAGACTAAACAACACACAAACAACACACTCTTATTCCATTGTCTATCCTTGATTCCCTTGCTTCTTGTCAACCAATAAAATAGAAAAACGATGACATGATTTTTGCGGGCAAGTAGGGAGAGGAGTTTGATTAAAATTCCATCTTGTGAATTGGAATGTGATTCGTAATCCAATTTCATTAGGTATGGTTTGGGGGTTAGGAAGCTATTGGTTTTCAACGACCATTACTTGGGAAATGATTATGAAGATATATGGAGGAGAGAAACAGTCAACAAAGAAAAGTTATAGATTTAAATATGGGGTGACTTGGGGTGGATGGTGTTCTGATATTGCTAGGGTTCCATATGGAGTGAGTTTACGCAAATATCATAAGTGGATGGACCAACTAATGTAGGAAAAATTGGGAAATCCATCTACATATGCTTGTGATTCGTATAGAGTTAGGAGAATTTGTGGACTTTGGGTTTAAAACCGTTTCAAAGAAGGGATAGGGCGTAAAAGAACACTAAGGCCAACGTGCCTCAATATAAAACATTCACAAATATATATATATATATATATATATAAAAGCACTCTTTCTTATACTTAAGTATTTGGACTCTTGGTTTGACTAGTAAACTAAAAACCAGAAAAATGATTAACTTGGACTCACAGAAATTAAACCTATGATACTTTGGATCTCCAAGAAAATTCTAGGCTCAACTAAACTATTTTAGATGTTAATTCTTTTTTCTTTATTTTCTTTTTTTGGGTTTCACTCTTGTAAACATCTCATGTATTAGGGATAGCACCTCTTTTTGGGTTTATTTATATAATGAAATTCATTATTAGCTTAAAAAAAAAAAAAAAGGGCTACACGATCACTATTCAACAGACTTTATAATTCCTATTTAGCTAGTTACTAGTTTGAGATGAATTTCAAATGTCTTAATGCAAAAAGATTATTAAAGGTCAAGTGTAAGATGAGGAGAACTATGACAACCAAAATAAAAGAGAAGTTAAGAGTCCGTTTGGTTGGAGGGGTGGAAACGTGGGAGGATAATAAATAGGAAAAGAATAGAAAAGTGGGAGGATATAAGAGATTTAGTTTTCTCTCATTTATGTTTGGTTGGAAGGATGAAAAAGTGGAAAGATGGAAACCTCATTTGTTTGGTTGAGAAGAAAATGAGAGGATGAAATATAAAGTTAGTATAAATTTACAATTATATCTCTGTTAATAAAACAAAAAGTAACATAATATTTTTATTAAAAAAAATTTATATGGACACTTCACTTTATAATCGTAAAAAATGTCAATAAACTGTGATGACAGAGTAAAATACATTGCAAAGAAGATTAAGTAGAAGATAAGAATAGTGGCTGATTTTTCTCAACAAAAAAAAATATTAAAAAAAAAAAAAAAAGGATTAGTGATTGGCTCAAATTAAACCACAACCACGTATAATAAAACCAAAATACATCTTCAATTAATATATATCCACACATCAAAATCTAGATTCAATGACTAGCACTCTTTTGTTCTTAGCTAGAAACTGGCGAAGAACGAAGGGCAAAGAAAGAAGAACCAAAAAAAAAAAAAGCAAAGGCGATGAAAGAAAAAAGCTCAGGCAAAGAATGAATGAAGAAGAAGAAGATTCTATTCTGATGAGAGAAAAAATAAGCATACGAAGCAGGCATTTTCTTCCCTATTTTTGGTTCATTCTCAGTTTTCTTCCCTATTTTCTTTCAGATTAGGAGGGATCTTGTTTCAGAGGGCCCGAGTGGAAAATACCTGGGCCCCACCAAATTATTTTCCTCTCTTCCTTCAAACCAAACACCCACTAAAATATTTTCTCTCCACTTTTCTCTCTTTTTTTTTTTTCCATCCTCACTATTTCACCTCCAACCAAACATACCCTAAGAGTCAAGTCATTTAGATTGAGTAAAATGTAAACAATGAAATGAGTAAGCAGCATATCAAACTACATAATTACAGAATCACTAATAAGAATCACTCTGCACCGCTGCAATACCACTACCACTATTGCACATTCAATTGAGTAAATGCCATAGCCAGAACACAGCCTCTAAATAACAAAGACATAGAAAGAGTAAACTTGAAAAGGAGAAAGTATTATCAGAATACCAACCTCAGTTACCAGTCGGCGTCTCCCTTCAATGTCAACAGCTAAAGCCCGCAAAGAATGGGGACTACCAAGAACATCATCACCTGGTCTCTCCAAGAAGAATGCTGATCTTGGATATTGTTGGTGACGGCCCTGGCTATTAGGTCCAGACGACATCAGTGTATCTTGTGAAGAAGTAGACGGGCCTGGAGGTAACGAGGTAAAATGACCACTGGGACCTCCAGATTCTGAGTCCATGGATGGAAACAAAGACCAGGGAAATTCCGACAGTCTTTGCTGATTTTGTGATGGGGGAGGATGGCGAGGAATCCAGGTAGGATTGGGCAATGTATGCATGCTTGAACTGGGACCAATCCTAGCAGTGGAAGGAGCTCCTCCAGAATTGCCCAAGTTTCCAGTAGCCAAACTCCAACTTGTTGGATCATTTACAGAATTTCTCACATCCGTTGCAGGTACAAACATAGGGTGCTCTGCACTGTGTCTTGGGATGCTTCTTAAGTTTGATTCTTCTCTTAATGCAGGCCCTCGTTCTCCAGAGTTAACAGAACTTGACAAGCTGCCCACTCTTGAATTGGAAACCCCATTCCACTGGAAAGAATGCATGTTTCCTGACAAACCAGGCATATGCATTGCATGAGACTGGCTTTGGGGACCACTTGAAGTTGCTGATACTGCTGCTGTGGGTCTCAAATCCGGAAAATCACCAAATGGAACAGGTCTAGGCGATTGATGAGAGGAAAAATTAGATCGCCTGATACTCCCTGTCGAAGATAAATTAAGTGGTACAGCTTCCTGTTGATGTCTAGCAACTAACCTCCTACTGTAATTCAAGAAGCTATCTGCATCCCCTGTAACGCCTAAAGGAAATCCATCAGTAGTCGCTCCTCTTACACCAATCCCAATGCTTAGATTCTGCTGTTCTGGAGGACTAACAACAAGAGAATTCTGTGAGGGCATATATAAACTGTCAGAAGGATTATAATGAGTAGTGCCAGTATGCCATCCAACATTCTCACCCTGCGGAAAGGAGCTAGAACTTCCACCAGTATAAGACTGCCCAGAAGTACCTTCAAGGGACTTTCTCTTGCAGGATAAACCCCAAGTCCCCAACGAAGAACTTGAGCCACCATTATTTTCCTCCACCATATAACTGGGGCATCCTGATGAAGTCCCAACATTATCAAATGAACTACTAGCAGTAGATCTCTGATCTATTTCTAGTCCACTTGACCTGTTAAGATTAGGGCCTATACCAGATCCCATATCCTGGCCACTATTCCCACTGTTAGCCACATATGTTGCATTTAAATTCACGTTCTGGGGGATATGTGTAGAGCTGGAGCCTTGCATGAACAAAGGGCCACTTCTAACCCTATTGCCACTTATGCCAATATTAACTCTCCCGGGAAAAAGGAAATTGGTTCCTTCAAATCGCCCTTCATTCAATCTTGGACCAGACCCAGAATGAATATTGAATGAAGAAGACCAACCATGCTCAGTTTTTGTTCCATCATCATTTGCTTGGTTTTGTGGATTCACTCTAGAGCTAGGTTCACCTGTGTTCCAGCCACTAAAGCTTGGAACATCCTGTGTACTAACATTCAGACTCGTAGTCTCGGCAGAAGATACCATATAATTTGACAGCGGACTTTCTACAGGATGTAGCGTGTTATTCAAAGAAGTCTGCTGACTCATACCTGAGGTATTAGAAACAGAACCCTGCCCAATATCCACAACTTCAGAGAAGGAATCAAAGGTAATCCTTTGCCCTTGCATCAGGGCCAATTTATTCCAAGTGATAAAGACTGTATGATGTTACACAACAATCCAGCTTCTAACAAAAACGGCGGTTTATGTCTCACTTCTCAGGCACTCCTGAAAGCATGCAACCAGAAGAAAAAGATACAATATACATATAAACATCAACAGTGATTTAGATCTCAAGAGAGAACAATGTCCAAATAGCTGTATAAACTCTGATATTAAACAACAGAAGTAGACAAAAAGATAATATAATGTTCTTGCAACAGGCACTTACTAGACCATATGATATTAAACTTTATAGGCTCCTATGTATGTCAACTTTGATGAATGATATAGACTTATGACTGATTGCATCATTTCATGTCTCAACTGAAAGCCCAGACAAGCTACCAGACAAGCTACACCTGAGAGTACAACAGAAATAACCATCCTTAAAGGCAAGTGAAGGGAAAAAAGGTGCAGAAAACAATGACTTTTGGATGAGATATGCAGGTTGTTATATGCTAACCCTTAATACCCTCAAGCTGATACTTAGCAGAATTAAATGGAGATAGGATGACATTGATACAGGCATGATAATAATCCTCACATTCTATTTGAAGTTTTGAAATACCTTCAATGATCGAGCAAAGAGCTTACCTGTTATTTAAACTGCAAATACTGGCAGTTTTAATGGGTCAATTTAATTACACATCCCTCGTTTGACAGTCTATAAAGAAAACAACGCCATGTCAGAAACATAATCAATGGTGTCTTTGCATGAATGGCGAGCTAAATGGGTTAATTTGAGGCAAATGCCCATAAGAATTTAAAAAGTTTTAAAAGCGTAGAAAGGGAAGAACCATAAATAACAATCAATCATTAAGACAGTTAAAATTTGAAAGGTCTAAGATAAAACCAACATTGAACAACTATAAATCTTCCACTCCCATATCTCTCAAACATCCCATGAACATAATGAAATTTGGCTGATTAGTATATTTAAGTAACTCAAGCTAGGGGGAAACACTTCTTAATCCTATTTTCTAACAGATTTAAAATACTATTGCATGTCAATTGGCATTTTGATCCAATGGTTCTTTCCTCCGCAGAATTGTTCAGGGACAAAAAACAAACAAACAAAAATAGGGGGTTGGGGGGAGGGGGGTGGGAGAGAGTCATACATACAAGAGTATTCACCTAGCCATCCTTATAGATATATGATTGAATTTAAAACTATGGCATCCTCTACATGATGACTGCCATTTGCCATTACGCCAAAGTCACCAATGGTTTCTTTCCGGTGTAGGCAAAAATTGAATCCAGGTCCCTTATTCAAGGGCAAAAGACTTCACTAGTAAAGCTAACTAGAACCCACATTCTTCTATTCGTCTTTTATTAATAGTATTTGTTGTTAATTTGTTGCCAAAGGAATGTTTGGAAGACATAGAAATTGTTTTCAAATCTACATTATTTATATGAGTGGCCTAATGTTTGATTGGCAATGTCTCCTCTCTTTTCTTTTGTAGAAAATTTGATGTGTATTTACCCAAAAAATTATAATACTAAATAGATACAATGTTCAAACTGCTAGCTTTTGGTACAAATTAAATTTAGATATAATTAAAGTCATCACCAGAGGAAAAATTGCAGGAATTTACATAATAATTGCTCCACTAGAGCAGGTCATATCTCAATCAAGAACAAACCTTTAAAAAATCACTAACAAAAAAACTTTTAAAACATCAAAAATTTCTACACTAATATTATTTTTAGGAGAGAAAAAAAAAGGGACAAAAGTGAAGAAGCGAGATCATTAAGAATCAATGCACGCAAGAGTAAGCATCTGCATTTTCAGATCAAAAACTCTAACAAAGCTTTGTGAAGATCACCTAAGACACTCAATTTCAAAATACCCAATACAAAATCTTGTATTTCTTACACTTTAAATTACCCAATTCAGCATCAAATGCCTTAAACACAAATACCAACATCATAAACTCAAACAAAAAATTAAAAAATTATAACCCAAAAAATTAAAAAATCAACAGGACCATGCAGGGAAGGGGGAAAAAATAGAAAAAGTTTCAAAATTTTAGAAAAAAAAAAATTAAATGGGTCAATCTGATCCCCTTCGTGCTCTCAAAATTGCATCAAAATCTTCTAAGAAAACCCACAATAAAAAAGACAAAAACAAAAGTAGGAATAATGATAATAGAAAATAAAAAAAAAAAAAGACAATTTTTTTTTTCTTAAGAAAAAGCACCTGAGAGAGCTGAGGAAATTGAGAGTAAAGGAGAGGATCGGTGAGCAGAAAGATCAAATTGGATTTCAGATGAAGCAACAGGAAAAAGCACTAGCTCTTGAACCAGATTCAATAACGCTTATGACTTTTCTCTCTCTCTCTCTCTCTCTCTCTGATTCCTTATTGTTCTTCTTGTTTCAGTTACTGTTTTTTTATTTTTTTCTTTGGTTTTTGTGAAGACTTGGAAATCTCTCAATACGACAAGAGCAACTGCGCAATCGGATGAGAGATAGAAAAGAGAGAGAGAGAGAGAGCGAGTGTGTTTGTGTGTCTCTGCCTCTGGCACAGTAATCCTAATCTGTGAATCTGATTTTTTTAAGATTTGTGTTGTGAGGTTTGGGTTGGGCTTGGGTTTTGTCGTTTGTTTGGGTCTTCGTTTTTTTTTTTTTTTTTTTTTTTTTTTAAGTAAGTACTAGGCAATAGGCATAATAGCCCAAAAATATATTCGTTGTCTGAACAAGTTCCACGTAGCTCGCATGCACTGAATCAGCCGCTGTGACCTCACGACTTTTTAACTTTTCACTCGACAACCCATTAGGATAATCAGGAAGCTTTTCTGGCTGTTTAACTTAAAACATCATAAAAAATGTCGATAATACTTGAAAGTTTTGAATTCCCATTTAGATTATTTATTTATTTTTTTTAATCTCTCTACGTTTGCAATATTTTTTTAATTTTGATTCTTATTTTATTTGTTCCAATAGAAAAAAAAATTTTGGTTTTTCTAATATATTTTTTACATAATTGATTCGTTTTCTTCAATTTGATTGCAACCATAAAAATGAGAGAAAGGAAAAAATTCAGATAGTATGAGCAAAAATTTTCATTTACAAAAACTTACCATAAATTCATAATCTACACAAAAATTTAAGTAGGAAGAGTAACTAATTTGAAATAAATAAATAAAGTTAATGATTGGTCAATGGCCGATAGATGATCGATATGTAAAGGGAGGGTGAAGAGAGAAGTTACAATTGGGTGAGCTTTTCATAGGATGGTGTTCAGTTTTTTGTGGTTGTTGATGGCCATTATTTGCTAATTCTTACAAGCCCAACATAAAGCATGCCCTGTTCTATTTGTGCCCACAAAACAGATTGTTAAGGGTTTTTATTTGTGGTGTATATGGCAATACAATAGTGTACTATCTCTCAAAAAAATAGTGTATTATCTCTCTTACTACCTCCTTTATTTTTCTCATTTTAATTTATTGAGGACTTGGAGCATTTTCAAATTTTTGTATTGTTTAGAAAGTGAACAAATACTTTTACCTTTTGTCAACTTACTTTTTTAAATACAATTTCCAGCATACTCTTTATCTTTTTTCTATCTCATTTAAATATTATTTTTTTATTTATTCTTTATTCTTTCTTTAATCTTCCTTTATTATTTTTTTATCAATTTTTTATTCATTCCCAAAACTACCTATTTTTTCCAAATTCCTAATAGCTACATTTTTAAATCTCCCAACAGTATAATTTTTTCAAAATTTTCAGTGATCTATTTTGTTAAGGGTCTAATTTTAATTATCGCTCTTTCATTATTTATTTGTCGATCTTTATCAAATCTATGTTAGTATTGTGCAAGTCCTTTGAAAATTCTATAAAATTTAAATTTATCAAATATAAGTATATTTGGAATGAGTTTATTCATTAATTCTTTCCTAAAAATTCATTAGTTTTTATCTTTTAATTATTAATATTCATTAACTTATCATTATCCCTTTTTATAAAGTTATTATTCTTATTTATTAACTTCTAATTAATTTTCCTTAAAGAGCTGACCATTAGGTTTATTTTAGTAAAAACTTATCATTAATTTTCAATAAAAGACAAACTTATAACTTAAAGGCCACACGTTTCTCCCATCAATAAACAAAAAATAGGGTAAACTAAGTATTTCGTCCTTATCTTTTACGATATATTTTAATTTAGTCTCTAACTTTTTAATTGTGTCAATTTAATTTCTAACCTTTCAGTATCATGTCAATATAATTCATGTAGTTATCTCTTGGATGGAACAGTCTAACGTGCAAACGGCTTAAATATATAAAATAAATAAATAAATTTATTTCCACATCAACTGCCACATGAACTAACATGTCAACCTATATATTTTTTTTTTAATGAAATGTAAAAATCCCTCAATCACAATTTCAAATTTCTTCACATTCTGGAGAAATTATAAGATCCACATGGTGGATAAATGATGTGGTCCACCATTCCACTAAAAAACTGTCATTTGTTTAAAATTGTTAGTTATAAAATTTTTTAAAACAGAAATTAATTACTGACTCAGCAATTTTAAACAATTGGAAGTTTTTTAGTGGAATGGTGGACAAGTGATGTGGTCCACCAAAGTATTAGAGATATATATTAAACATATTAGCCCAATGTAATAGACCCAAGCCCACTCCTGCTTGTACTAGTAGTCTAGGGTTTGGTTGCCTATATCTACACATGTTAGGGTTCATTATAACACAGGTTATTGTACTACACTCTTATACATAATAAAGATGTAGCCCTTAAGGAATTCATCCGTGGATCCGTGGATGTAAGCCGTCAAGGCTGAACCACGTAACCCTCGTGTTCTCAATGTTCCCATTCTATGCTTCCTCTTTCGCATTCACTCTAGCATATACAACATGGTATAACACATTGCGTTGCTAATAACATATTTAACATGGTATCAGAGCCAAATTTCGTTCTTGGCATCAAACAAACATCTCTACATAGCAAAGAAGATTCCCACTTGCATACCATTATCTGAAGTCACACATGTTTGTTGGATCCAGACTCCACAGCATCTCGCAGCCACCACGGCTCTGTGCTATGTCAAAATCCAACAACCAAGCAAGCCGTGACTTAACTTATCAGATCTGCGCAAATTCATGCTTCGCCTAATGAAACCAACACCATAAACGTGCTCCACGACCTCCCGCGACCAAAACCCAGAAATCCGATCATCTGAAGCTGTTCCATGAGCCTCCACGCGCCGAAGATGTCTCCGGAACTCTCACACGCACTGCCGAAGATTCTCGACTCCCAGCTGGGATATCAACCACATGCACCACCGAGACAGCCTTGTCATCCCCCGATCTACATGGCCTAAGAATCTAGTCCTCAATCGATGTCACACGCGCCCACACGCGCCGCCAGGGTATCTGTCTTGACACCATGCGCTAGGGAATGCATCACACGCCGAAGAAGTCCTACTGATATCATCTGACGTCATGTGATGACGTCATCAATCCACGTCAGCATGACACATCATTCGACACGCAAGCCCTAGTCCACGTCAGCAACACGTCATAGGATGACGTCAGCGGCTCTGCTACCTGATCCGTGACCCGACCCGAAAACCTGAAACCGACCCGGTCCAGTATTCGTTGACTTTGACTTGGACCAGTTGACTTTTTGACTTTGGTGACTTTGACTTTTGCGTTAACCTTTGACCAAAAGTCAAAATTTTCGAAAGGGCTTATCTTGCTCAGTTTTTTTGCATAGATTTCAATTTTGAACTCCAATTCTTCATTTGAAGCTCCAAGATTGGTAAATTGGCATATTCTTCATTGTGGTTTCTTCAAAGGCATTATTCAAGGCATCTCTAAGTAATCTTCTCATGCTTATCCAACCTCAAACCTTCATCGAGCTTCCGCCTTGAGTTTGAGGGAGGTGTTAGAGATATATATTAAACATATTAGCCCAATATAATGGGCCCAAGCCCACTCCTGCTTGTACTAGTAGTCTAGGGTTTGGTTGCCTATATATACACATGTTAGGGTTCATTGTAACACAGGTTATTGTACTACACTCTTATACATAATAAAGATGTAGCCTTTAAGGGATTCCTCTGTGGATGTAGGCCGTCAAGGCTGAACCACGTAACCCTCGTATTCTCAGTGTTCCCATTCTATGCTTCCTTTTCCGCATTCACTCTAGCATATACAACATGGTATAACACATCGCGTTGCTAATAACATATTTAACACAGAGGACCCTATAATTTCTCCATATTCTGGTCCTCTAGAGAGAAAGGTGAGGCACTACGGTGGCCAGAGATTATACCGATGGGGACGCCTGACAATGACAACTGGAACTAAGGGCCAACGGAGTCACCAATTTGCTGATAATATCTCTCTTTCTTTCGATATTACCTTCCTCTTAGGTTTTTATATCTTGTTTGTTTGGTACGAACCAAAACGTGAAGGGTTCAGTTTGAGCTAGTATTGACTTTTGGTGTAGTTCTAGGCAAATTTATGTTTTTGTTTTCTTGTTCATTCACCTTTAAGGTTCTCTTTTAATTGTGCAGATTTTTGGGTACAAGGAGATAAAGAGCCCCAACTTCATTCACCATATCTAGTTCTTCAATTTGACTCTTTTGTGAAAACTCTTAAGGTAACCCTCTGAAGGTCTAGTGTTGGGTAATCTTTATTTATAACATTGCAACCTGATAATTTAAATCATGATTTCATTAGTTTGGGTTCACTGATAAAACCATGACAACCATGCCAATTGGAAAAATAGGCACAAACTGTGATTCCTACATTCCTTTAAATCTTGGTATGATGATTATCTTAAAGCAAAGCAACTAGGGCCATTTTGAGGGGAGTTTACTCAAAGTGTATTTTTATAGAGCAGAGAATCAAACTGAGACTGAAGAAAACATGTTTAAACTAATACTAGAAACAAATATGTTAATAAGGAGACTGATCAAGATGGATTTCATCAGGTCATCTCTTGGCACCGCTGGAACGAAGGAAAAGGCGTCGTCGTCCTCACGTAGTGATTTTGGATTTTAGTGAGAAAGTGTTTTAGATGGGTTCTGCCCTTGTTTATTGAAGAGGAGAAAATCTAGGTATAGTGGGCCTGACGGGCCATCTTCCTGACGGCCCATCCCCTATAGGCCGAGACTGGATAAGCCCAATATCCACGACACTTGAGAGGAATTCTAATACAAAGTGGAGTTCTAGAAGATGTCTCATTAATGGGTCTCTCCATAAGGAAACACCTTGTGAATCACGTTTAGTCTCCCACAAGGAAAGGATTTCGCGATCTCCGCTCATAAAGACTCCTATAAGGAAAAGACTTCTACTCCAAGGAGGAAAGGTCAACTCTCGACTACTATAAAAGTCCCAATACCCTCACAAATCAAGGTACGCATAATTAACCCCTCTCTATCACTCTAGAGTTGAAAGAAGTTCTAACTTGACCTTCGGAGGGTATTTGGCCGGCACCACATCGGTGCTTTCTGTTAGGTCTTCTCCTTTCTGTTGTACAAGTGTCGTTTCGAGTATACAAGCATTGTGCAACTCACTGGTGAGATTTTCGGCATCATCAGTTGGCGCTGTCTGTGGGAACGATCAGATTAAGCCATATTATCTTTTCCTGGACTAAAGGGTTGCATGGTACTCACTCGCTCGATGGCAACCACTAACGACGTTCAAGGTGAGGAGCCACCCACAACTGCCCTCGAGAGACAAGTTCGGACTCTCGGTGCCGCCGTAGAACTTCTCACCAAACAAAACCACGACTTGGAAGAACAGCTGCGCTAGAAGAATGCAGCACTGAATGACCAACAAGAAGACTAGGAAGGGACCAGCACTTCTAAGAAAAATCTAGAGAAGCCTGAAGGCAGCCACGCCCCAAGCAAACCGGAGAGGCAGAACTTGAGCATGCCATCCCTCACGGATGCGACTCCACCACATATTATTGTAGAGATGCAGGCGATAAAGGAACAGATGGAGGTTATGATGAACGCACTCAAGGGACGAGTTTTAAGTGATCTTGACGATTTAGTCAACCGCATCGACTCGCCCTTCACTGTGGCCGTGAACTCCTTCCCCTTACCCCACAAATTTCGCATGCTGTATATCGACAGCTATGACGGAGTGAAGGATCCTCTGGACCATCTGAAAACTTTCAAGACCCTAATGCACCTTCAAGGGGTAGCAAACGAGATCATGTGCAGGGCCTTCCCCACAACACTCAAAGGCCCCGCAAGGGTATGGTTCAGCCGACTAACGCCCAACTCCATCAGCACCTTCAAGGAACTAAGCGCTCAGTTCACCACACACTTCATTGGGGGGCCACAGGTATAAGAAGTCCACAGCATGCTTGATGAGTATCAGGCAACGAGAGGACGAGATGTTGAGATCCTACATAACGCGCTTCAATAAGGAAGCGCTATCGATTAACGAGGCCGACAACAAAATACTTGTAGCAGCCTTCACAAATGGATTGCGAAAGGGTAAGTTTTTGTTCTCCCTATACAAAAACGACCCGAAGACCATGTCGGAGGTACTCTGCAGGGCAACTAAGTATATGAATGCTGAGGACGTGTTGCAGGCCCGAGAAGAGAAACCAAGAAAAAGGGAGAGGCATGAAGATGCATGACAGGATCAAGGGCGGAAGAGGCCGAGAACAGGAGATTGAAGGGACGAGAGGCGTTCTAAACCTCCGGGAGGAAGGTTCACAAGCTTCACCCCACTAACCACCCCGATAGATCAAGTCCTAATGCAAATCAAGGACGAAGGGGCTCTGACCTTCCCTGGAAAGCTAAAGGGAGATCCTAGCAGGCGTTCTAGAGACAAATACTGCCGCTTCCACCGAGATCACGGCCATGACACAGCTGATTGTTACGACTTGAAGCAGCAGATTGAGGCCCTCATACGACAAGGGAAATTGCAGAAGTTTGTAAGTAAGGAAAGAACGGATCCACCACCTCAGGAACAGCCCCCCCGACGGGACAATGACCGCCCTAGACCGCCCATTGGCGACATCAGGATGATTATAGGAGGGACGCCTACCGGGTCATCCAAAAAGGCTCGAAAGACGTACCTCAGTATGGTCCAAAATGTCCAGCTGACGGGCTCAGTACCAAAAATAGCACGGAGAGAAAGCCCCGTCATCGGGTTTTCGAAGAAGATGCGCAACATCTTCACCATCCGCACGACGATGCGCTTGTTATCAGTTTGCAAGTAGAGGACTACAACTTGCACCGAGTGTTGATCGATAATGGGAGCTCGGCGGACATCCTGTACTACCCGGCATTCCAGCAGATGGGAATCAGCAAAGAACAATTGATTCCGACAAATGCCCCACTCGTTGGTTTTGGAGGAATGAAGGTGTTTCCCCTCGACGCGGTCACATTGTCTGTAACGGCAGGCGACTATCCTCAGCAAATCACAAAGGATGTGACGTTACTCGTGGTCGACTGTTCGTCCGCCTACAATGCTATCTTAGGGCGACCTACCCTCAATTCATGGAAGGCGACAACCTCGACTTATCACTTGATGATCAAGTTCCCTACCGAATACGGGATAGGTGAACTACATGGAAATCAGGTGGCCGCACGCGAATGCTACGTGGCTATGATGGAAATGGATGATCAACTCCAAGCCATGAGCATAAAAGAACATCGAAGTGTGATGGAACTCGTCGAGAAGCTTGAAGAAATATCCCTTGACGACTCCAGACCTAACCAAACAACAAAGATTGGGACCCTTGCAAGTCCTATGATCCGATAAACACTTGCAGCCTTCCTCAGAGAAAATCGGGACGTATTCGCCTGGAGTCATGAGGACATGCTAGAGATAGACCTTTCAATCATGGTGCATAAGCTGAATGTATCACCCTCCTTTCTACCCGTCAGGCAAAAGAAGCGGGTGTTTGCCCCCGAACGGGATCGAGCCATAGCTGAAGAAGTCCGCAAGCTGCAGGAGGCAAACTTTATTAGAGAAGTTTATTACCCCGACTGGCTAGCCAACATAGTGATGGTCAAGAAAGTTAGCGGGAAGTGGAGGATGTGTATAGACTTCACCGATCTAAATAGAGCGTGCCCCAAAGACAGCTATCCCCTCCCGAGGGTCGACACTTTAGTAAACTTTACAGCTCAACACCAACTATTAAGTTTTATGGACGCTTTCTCTGGTTACAACCAAATCAAGATGCACGAAGCCGATCAAGAGAAAACGTCATTCGTGACCAGCCAAGGCCTCTTCTGTTACAAGGTAATGCCGTTTGGTCTAAAAAATGCGGGCGTAACATACCATAGGCTTATGAACAAAATGTTCGCACCACAAATCGGGAGAAATGTCCAAGTCTACGTAGATGATATGCTGGTGAAAAGCCGAAGGGAGGAAGATCACTTGGAAGACCTCAGGGAAACATTCGACACTCTTCGCTCTTACAACATGAAGCTGAATCCAGGAAAATGCGCCTTCGGGGTGACGGCAGGAAAATTCCTAGGATTCATGGTTTCCCAAAGGGGCATCGAAGCCAATACGGACAAGATTCGAGCTATAATAGAGATGGCACCACCAAAAACTGTGAAGGAAGTACAAAGCCTTAATGGCAAGATAGCAGCACTAAATAGGTTCGTCTTGAGGGCAACGGACAAGTGCTTACCCTTCTTTCGTACATTGAAGAGATCTTTCGAATGGACTGCCGAGTGCCAACAAGCGTTCGAAGAATTGAAAACTTATCTCTCTTCCCCCCCATTGCTGAGTCCCTTGCAACCTGGTGAAGAACTTTTTCTCTATCTTGCCGTCTCCCCAACCGCCGTCAGCGTCGCCTTGATCAGAGAAGAAGAGAAAGTGCAGAAACCTGTGTACTACACCAGTCGAGCGCTACGTGAGGCCGAAGAAAGATATCCGCCCATGAAAAAACTTGCATTTGCGCTAGTTACAGCAGCGCGCAAACTAAAGCCATACTTTCAAGCCCACACGATAATCGTCCTAACTGACAAGCCTTTGCGACGGGCAATAAGCAACCCTGAAGCTGCTGGGCGATTGGCACTATGGGCTATAGAATTAAGCGAGTTTGACATCCAATACCGCCCGCAAACTGCCATTAAAGGACAGGTCGTTGCAGATTTCATAGCTGAGTTCACAAATGGCGAGGATGGGGGGGCAGAAGAATCTCACCAATGGAGCATACATGTTGACGGATCCTCCAACAGGCAGGCTGAGGGGGCCGACGTCGTGCTACACTCACCCGAAGGAGACATGGTCGAATGTATGATCCGCCTTGAGTTCCCTACCACCAACAATGAGGCGGAGTACGAAGCTCTGATAGCAGGACTTGACCTCGCCAAAGCTGCAGGAGCCGAAAAAGTAATCATTCACTGCGACTCTCAAGTTGTGGTCAACCAGATAAATAGGGATTATGGGTGTAAAAGCGAAAGGATGAAAAAATATTTGGACTAGGCAAGGTGGAGGGTAAACGAGCTAAAGGCCGAAATTACACAGATCCCCCGAGGAGAAAACGAGCAAGCTGATCGCCTAGCCAAAGCTGCTTCAGCTGAACATATGGCCACCCTTAGTAATGTACTCTCTTTCGTTCAGCTCTCTCCACTTATAAATTCTGTTGATGTACAGGAGCTTGGTTTCGAAAGTAATTGGACTACGCCATTAGTTTCCTACTTGAAGAACGGCGTATTACCGGACGGAAAGGAGGCTACACGAAAGCTGAAGGTCCAAGCAGCGAGGTTCGTCCTGATAAGAGACGTCTTGTACAAAAGAGGCTTCTCCCGCCCCTACCTACGATGCTTAGGTCCTGAAGAAGCAGATTACGTCATGAGGGAAGTGCACGAAGGAATCTGTGGAAATCACTCAGGGTCAAGGTCATTAATACACAAGCTAGTACGAACGGGGTACTTTTGGCCAACTATGCAGAAGGATGCCGAGGCCTATGTAAAGAAATACGACAAGTGCCAAAGGTTCAGCAATGTCGTCAGACAACCACCTGAAGAACTTACCCCGATGACGGCACCGTGGCCGTTCGCTCAATGGGGATTGGACATCATGGGACCGTTTCCTACAGCAATACGACAACTGAAGTTTCTAGTAGTAGGCATCGACTACTTTACGAAATGGGTAGAAGCTGAAGCCTTGGCCACTATTACGGAGAAGAACGTACGCAAGTTTGTTTGGAGATGCATCATATGCAGATTTGGCATCCCTAGAGTCTTAGTCTCGGACAACGGGAAGCAATTCGACAACGATGCCTTCCGGGACTTCTGCTCGCAATTAGGGATAAAGAACCATTACTCCTCCCCCGCCCACCCTCAAGCCAACGGACAGGTCGAAGTCACGAACCGATCCTTGCTGAAGATTATCAAGACTCAGCTCGAGGGGGCAAAGGGTATATGGGCTGAAGAGTTGCCGAGCATACTTTAGGCCTACAGGACGACGGCAAGGACACCAACACGGGAGACACCATTCCGCCTAACATACGGGAGCGAGGTTGTCATCCCAGCCGAAGTCGGCCTCACAAGCTACAGGGTGCACAACCATGACGAAGGAAAAAATGACAAAGCCATACGTCTATAGCTCGATTTAGTGGACGAAGTCAGGACAGCGGCAGAGCAAAGGCTCACACGATACCAGGACCGCATGGCCAAGCACTACAACTCCCAGGTCAGGCATAGAGACTTCCAGGTTGGAGACCTTGTTCTAAGGAAAGTCATGGGAGTAGCAAGAGACCCAACCCAAGGAAAACTCGACCCAAATTGGGAAGGACCTTACCAGTAGAAGCGATGACATGAAGAACAACACCTATCTTTTTATTCTTAGATTTACTATTTACTTATCCACTACAATAAGCCCAACGGGCATGTTTTTACTTTGGTTTTGCTACAATATGTTTTTAAGCCCAAGGGGGCACGTACCTTTCTACGAATGCATGATTTTTATTCAGATTCAACTATGTTTCCCTACATGCACTCTTAAAGATCTTAAGTCCGCAATGTAGACGGACAACCCCAAGAGGGTTAAAAATTTTATCAAGTCCATAAAGTGGACGGATAAAGTCCACAAGGTGGACGGATCTCTCCAAGAGGGATAAGATCTTAAATCCGCAAACTAGACGGACAACCCCAAGAGGGTTAAAATTTTTATCAAGTCTATAAAGTGGACGGACAAAGTCCACAAAGTGGACGGATCTACCTAGGAGGGATAAGATCTTAAATCCGCAAACTAGACGGACAACCCCAAGAGGGTTAAAAATTTATAAAGTCCATAATGTGGACGGACAAAGTCCACTTTGTGGACAGATCTCCCCAGGAGGGACAAATTCTTAAAGTCTGCAAAATAGACGGACAACAAAAGAGGGTCTAAAATTCTACAAATCCATAATTTGAACGGAGTCCATAAAGTGGATGGTCTTCTTCCTAAGAATGTTAGAAATTACACAAAATCATAGAATAGACGGAGTCCATAACTTGGACGGATCATCCCAAGAGGATGAAAATCCTAAGTCCTATAGAGGACGGATAAAAGCGTAGTCCACATGATGGACGGATCTTCCAGAGATAATAAATATCCCTAGTCCTATGGAGGACGGATGAAAACTAAAATCCACAACGTGGACGGATAATCTCATGAAGGTTAAAGTCTAAAGTCCACCAAGGAGACGGATTTCCTCAAAGAAGATTAAAATAAGGCCATAGGGTGGACGGATCCCCCTGATACGGCTAATAATCAACACCTCAAACCAAATAAGACGGTGTTTCCTTTTGTTTGACAGGCACAAAGGCGAACGGTAAAAATCATTAACCCAATCAAATAAGGTCAACAGATAAAGCAATAGAGTCTATATGCCAAGTGAATAAGAAAGTATTGACGGACAAAGTACCCATAAGAGGGAAATGTTTAATAATACAAACAGGACGGAATCATAAATTTTTCTCCAAATATCTTTACATATAAAAAATTAAAATAAAAAGGCGAAATAAAATATAAACTAGACGGGCTCTTCCTTCTCTTCGTCACGACGGGATTAGCCATGCTTAGGATCACTCTCAACAGCTGGCTGATCTTCAGGAGCATCTTTACCGTCTTTAGGATCACTTGCAATAATTTGTTTATCTCCAGGGGCGCTGACGGGTGGGTTCTCTCCAAAGAGCTCTTCCGTGTCCTCAAAGTGGGCTGGACGGGTGGAGGTAAGTTCTTGAGCATTAACATTGACGGACGATAGATCGAAGTCCGGATATAATGCCTTCACTTGATGAATAGCCTTGTCAAAGCCATCATTGTAAGAATCTCCAAGCTCTGACAATAGGGCGTCGGAATCACGGTATTCTTGGATAGCAGTCTCCTTTGCCAGACGGAGCTCTTTTTCTTTTTCTTCGAGGACTTTCCTCAGCTCCTCCGTCAACTTATAGTGCTCGTCCCTATCCGTCTCAAGCAACTTAAACTTTTTCTCTTGGACGACCTTCCACGCCTTCAGCTCTACAAGCTCTTCCTCCGTCAGCTTGGCTTTCTCCCGAACACGGCCTAAGGTCGTCTCATGATTGAGACACCGTCCCATGAGGCCCTTCACCATGACCATGGTCTGAAATGTGGAATAATTCAAAAATTAAAAGTAGTAGTAAGACGGAGAAAGAATAAACGGATATGACTCGGACGGAGCTTACCTGAGCTATGCTGAATAAACTTGTCTCACCCATGGCCTCCGTCGAGTGATTACCCAGGTCTTCGTAATCCTCGGAGGTGATAATGGAAGACAGCTTCTCCAAAGCATAGCTGGGGTCGTCCCGTAGAAGAGGAGGTGGCTTCTTAAGGCTGGAGGACGGATCCTTCATCAACCCTTTACCAGCCCCATGCTTGGGTGGGGTGGCCATCTTGGCTCCTTCAGCCATAAGCCCCACGACAGGCTCCAAGGGTACCTTAGGCTTCTTAGGGAGACGGTCTCCCTTGGACGGCTGCTTACGCTTCATAGAAACCGTCGCCTCCTTCGGATTTGTAACATTGGCTGTCCTATTTTTTGCGGTGTTAGTCCGTATAAGTGCCCTTCTCTTGGCAATATCCATCTCTGTAAATATGAACAGATAAAGTTAGCTTCATAAAACAGAACCTATTATTCAAGCAAGAAGTGAATGACGGACATAAACTGATGGATCCTTTTTTCGTGTTTGATTGCTTGGGGTGAAGGTACAGGTCCGTCACAGTACCAACAAATTGTATCAAGGTTGACCAATTTCGCCCAAGTCCTTTCTTCCGGCGTGGTCTTGTTAAAAATTCTTTCAAGAAAGCTAAACTCCTCAATACTAACTTGTGGGCGCCATCGGACTGCAAATAAAGAGGACAGTTAGAAAAGTTTTGAAATAAATTGAGCGGTTTAAAAAAAAGGGATCCTCACACACTAGGACAGACACATACCATTCTCAGATAGTATGCCACATGTTGTATCGACAGGCATGTGGTCTGTCCCTCCTGGATGGCACATCCATCCGTCACCCTCTAAGAAAAAGTAACGACTCTTCCAGTCTCGGTTGGAATCTGGGGTTTCGTATATTACCTTTAGCAGCGAACTCCTAGGTACAAAACTGTATATACCCCTAGATTTGTTGATCTCATCTGGACGGTAGCAGTGTAAAAACTCTCGTACGGTCAACCTCCTAGCTCCGTTCGACCAAGCCCCGTACAGAATCTCCATTGCTATGAAGACTCTCTAGGCATTGGGGGATATTTGGTTGACGGACAAACCCAAATACTTTAATAGCTCACGATGAAGGGAGCTCAGTGGGAATCTGAGTCCAGCCTTCAACATTTACTCATATACTCCGACACCGTCTACCCCCTCATAGTAACATTTCTTCGATTTGTAAGGCAGACGGATTGGAATATGATCCGGAATCTGATAGTTGTCCCTAAGAGTTTTGAAGTGGCTTTCCTTAATGGTTGATGTAAAATCATTAACCGTCCACTCTAGAAGCATGATGAACTCCCTTGGTCCATCGGCCCCTACGACGGGTCCTAATTGTTGCTCCTCGTTATCGTCAAACTCTACTTCTTCAACCAATTCCATATCCTCATTTGTTGAGGACGGAGAAAAGGCGGACGGACTCCTATCGTCGCTGGGACTGCCCAGGTCTTTATGACCTGACGGGTATACTTCCTCATAGTCCGCCCCGTCACGGACAAACAATTGATTACTCGACGCACTAGACATTGCTTAACTTAAGACTGACGACTCTATAGAAAGGGTGATGGATGTATGAAGTCAGGTATAAAAAATCTGACGGAAGAACTAAATGGCAAAAAGTACTTACCAGTCAATATAATGTGAACGGAGAAAATTTGACGATGACGGATGCGAATAACTAGGCAATGAAGTCTGACAAGAATGACAGATTGTGCTTTGATCAATGTATTTCTGAGCAAAAGTGGGAAATGAGAGGTGAAGGCTTGATATTTATAAAGAGATTACACGGGAGACGAGGTGACGCCTCGATCCAAGACAACGCCCAATAGCACAGTGACGCGGGTCATAGTATTAGGTTGAAATTATGCCTGTGTGGAAACCGTCGACCCACGAATATTTGGCCCGTCATACCTCTGACCCGTCATGACTTTTACCCGTCATGACTCTTACTTGTCATACCTCTTACCCGTCATGCCTTAGCCATCTATTGTCACCCCGCGAGCCCTATAAATACTAACGGACTCACGGTGTGAGGGGGCAACTGAAGAGGAGAAAATCTAAGTATAGTGGGCCTGACGGGCCATCTTCTTGACGGCCCATCCCCTATGGGCCAAGACTGGATGGGCTCAATATTCGCGGCACTTGAGAGGAATTCTAATACAAAGTGGAGTTCTAGAAGATGTCTCATTAATGGGTCTCTCCATAAGGAAACACCTTGTGAATCACGTTTAGTCTCCCACAAGGAAAGGATTCCGCGATCTCCGCTCATAAAGACTCCTATAAGGAAAAAACTTATAGCCCAAGGAAGAGAGGTCAACTCTCTGCTACTATAAAAACTCCAATACCCTCACAAATTAAGGTACGCATAATTAACCACTCTCTAGCACTCTAGAGTTGTAAGAAGTTCTAACTTGACCTTCGGAGGATATTTGGCCGGCACCACGCCAATGCTCTTTGTTAGGTCTTCTCTTTTTTTGTTGTGCGTGTGGCTCACTAATGATTTTTTCGGCATCATCAGTGTAAATGATAAAGACCAAATACGTAATCTGTCCCAAAAAATATAAAGGCCACATGTTTGACGTTTCAGTGTTTCACTCAAACAAAATAGAGGGATCACCGTCTTCCTTCTTTGTCGTTTTCTTCGCCTCTACCGCCAACGACATGCAACCCAGAGGGGTTAGATCAGTTTATTTATTTATTATTTTTTTAATTTCATTAGTTTTATGAGGATGATTGTGTTTTGTTTGATTGCGTTTTGTTATTTGTGTTTTATAGTACTTTGTAGTTGTTGAGATAAAGGCTACAAGATTTTTTGATCTAAACTTCTTATTTCTCTATTATATATACGTGCTTGAGAGATGGGAATAAATGAGAAAATAATTGAAATATGTTTTCTGTGGCATTTTCAATAACACAACTAAATATTAGAAAGATGGTCTCTTTGTGAAAGTCAAAGGCTTCTCATCTCCAGCACCTAGATAAGGGAGTGGGCATGCAATGATTCAAAAGCATGAGTATTATATCAGCAGGTCAAACACTGAAAATCTCATTTAAGTACAAGGGAGCTTGGGTGGGTAAGCAAATCGATAAAGCAAAGCCACAAGCATTTTCTTTTCCCACGGGTAAATAAGAGCACTCAAGTCAGAGCTTAAGAGACGCAAATTGCGACCGAAAAATAACAGGGAACTTTGATAATTGCCTCGCCACCACTGTAAAGAAAGGGATGTGGTTGAGGAAAATAACAAAAGATCATCAACAATACAAACAAGAAATTAACATGAATCAAAAAACACACAACTTCCTTCTGCAAAGTTGGGTTTGTCTTTTTGTGTATTTTTGTGGGTGTTGGATTAGGCTGCCCCGCTAGCATTTGAATGGTGGGTTAAAACTACCAGACAAACTTGGGCCTAGCTGAAATCCATTTTCACTTATCAACTTCGTACCTCTTCAAACATTTAAATTAAAGAAATGATCATTTGTTTCAATAACTATTATAACCCTATTGTTTAAGAAGCAATACTTTAAATTATTTTAAATTTAGTACTTAAAAACTTATATTTACAATAATATATTAATAATAATTGATTATATATATAGCTCACTAGCATACTCAATAAAACTAGGTGCACAGCTATGACTTATCAGGATTAGGAACGAAACCAGAACTTTAAGTTAGGAGGGGCAACTTTACCATTGACTGTATGTGGAAATTTAAACCTTTGATTTTGTTACTACTTAATTGCTAAATTTTTTTTTTTTTTTTTTGTGGGTAAGAACAAAAATATTTTTCTTTAGAATTTTTTAAAAAGCAGAGTTGTTTATTTTGGATAAAATTGGTTAATTGAGCTTAATTTGTTTTTGTTTTACTATTAGTAATTTTTGTTGTTGAGCTATTTTCTTTGAGCTTGTATATTTTGTTTTAGATTTTAAATCTATAAATTTTTTTATGGTCACTAAAATGAGGAAAATGCTAGAGTTACAAGCTTTTTTTATAAATTATTGATATGATAAGTGTTACTGGTAAGTAAAAAAATTGATGTGAGTGGTAAGCTCATTCTATAAACCAATAAGAATTTGCTACCAAAATAATTTGTAAAATGTTATAAAAAGTTTGTGAGTATAGTATTACACTTAAAAGAATTAATGATATTGTTTAAAGGAAATAAAATGTAATTTTATAGAATAAAATGGCTAAAGTTATTACACATATATATAATAATTTAAAAAAAAAGGGGGGGTCCATTGCCCCCATTAATCCAATGATAGCTCCGTCCTCGATCAAGATCCCTTACTTCCACAACCCTAGGCTGAATGAGTAGAATGTCATTATGATCACGCCCAGGTAGAAGACACTAACTTAGGTTGTCCCCTTCTACCTATTTTTGATATAATAATAATAATAATAATAATAATAAGGTTTTGTGTGGGGTGACTTTCAAGCAACAAGTAGGCATAGTTGGAAAGCGAAATGTCCAGGCCTTTCTTAAGGCATAATAATAGATTAAAGTACTATTTACAACACTATACTGGTGTTTTTTTTTTTTTTTTTTTTCGGTAAAATATACTGGTGTTTTATATTCAAGCCATGTTTGTTTGTTTGTTTCTTCAGACATAAAGCACTTTTTTAAAATATATTTTTTTAAAATGGGGTAAAATTGACTTGTTTTCCAATATTTAGTTGCAATCCTAAAAATAAGCGAAGCAATATTTTACGTTAAATATCTCACATGATTAAATCATTAATATTTATTTCAAATAATTTTATGAACAAAAATTCATAGAAAGATACCCTCAATTCAAAATCTACACAAAATATGGGAAAAATGACTGGTTTGATTTTTATTTTTATTATAATTTTTATTTTAAGTTTGAAAGGAGATGGAACTGACATTCATTGGGATGGAAGGTCTCTAGTTGCTATTGGTTCCCCCTCCAAAGGTATTTCTTTTGTTGAGATTTTCCTTCATTGCAATCTAAAGACCCATTATTGATGGCATCTTCAATTCTCATGCCATTGTCAGTTTTTTTTTTTTTTTTTTCTTTTTCTTTGAGGGAAAATGCCATAGTCAGTTAGTCACACAATTTCTCAAAATTCATAATGGGAAAATAAAATAGTCAATCACAATCACAATACACAATACACCTATAAGAAAATTTTCACAATCATATTTACTTGGTCATTTTCAGCGAGGCAGTTTATCATCATTAAAGTATTTTCCCTTCACTAGGCTAGATATTCTAAGACTGTTTCATTGCTCCTTGACTTTATTGTCTTCAAATCCTTCAAGTGCACATCAATTATTGTATTGTAGGAGAATTGCTTCACAAACACCTCAATGAGGTCTCCCCATAAATTCATCTTTCCCAAATCGATGGAGTAACTAATACCATTTAGTTGAATTCCTTGTGAGGGACGTGTAAGTTGTTTGCTCTCTATTTTTTCATTTAATCCTAGTAATTAATGTTCAAGTACTAACACAAGTCTAAATTTTCTGTCTCATTTTTCTTACTCCACTTTATGCTCTACAAATAAAACATGCTATATGGCCACTAATTTAATTAAATACGAAATTTATGTCTTTCCTAATTTCAATAACCTAAAATAAATATTAAAAAGTAACTATCGTATTCCCACTGCCACCACCACCAGCCTTCGCTGGCCGCCCCTATCAAAAGTGCTGATTCCATCAAGTAACGGCCGAACACCGCCACCAACCTATCGCCTCTAAAGAAATCCATCACTCTACTACTTTGTCCCTCTCAAACCCAAAAAAAAAACCCACCCAATCCTCCTTCACGGACTTTGAAGTAGTGGTAATACGACTCATACGTCCTAGCCTTAGTCACATAGCCCCATCTCTGCTCAAACATCAAAAGAGTTCCAGACATTTGTTTTGATCAGTAGGCGTGACATCTATGTCTAACTTCTACTAATAATTATTTGGAACCATTATAAGAATATAACTATAAGATCCACATTATTGGAGTGAAAAACCAATTAACCAGATTGTAATATCTTGATATCTGAAGCCTGAAGGGTATTTTGGTTGATGAAATGGAGAGAGGTGAGGGGAGGGTGGTAGCGTGGTGGTGCCGAGTGGGTTTTTTTAATGGCGAATGAAGTGGAAAGGCATAAGTTTCATCGGAGGCAGTCGATTAGCAGTGGTGGGTGGCTATGACTGGGGGCATTGATGGTGTCAAAGCTCTTGACAGTGGTGACTGGCAAAGGGTGGTGGTGGTGGCATCTGCAGTGGGAATAGGATGGTTGTGTTTTTTTTTTTATTTTTTTTTATTTTAGGTTTTTGAAATTAGGAAAGAAATAAATTTAGCATCTAATTAAATAGGTGGACATATAACATGTTTTTATTTGTGAAATATAAAATAGAGTAGTAAAAGTGAGATAAAAGATTTGGACTCAACTAACATGCTAGCTATTTAAGGTCTTTGATTCCCAAACTTTTTAGTATCTCCAAATTCTTATTTGAGGAGGAGTTGTACTTGTGGCGTGGAGGTCATTCCTTTAACACTGTACAGGAGGTCATCCATTTCTTAAGACTTTATGAGTAGCATTTTACATCTTTTTACATGGTTTCTAAAGTGATTTGATTGAAGGTTTTGCCCTTTTTTCTCTCTCGCATACTTAACTTGGTTTTCCTTCCATCCGACTCATTCGAAGACCTATTATGCATATTGTTAGGGTACTTTTTTTTTTTTTATTTACACCTAATTTTATTTGAGTACTACTTATTTATACCACTAATAAGTTATTGGGTTTTTCCAAATATTTTTTGCTTTATTATTATTATTATTATTATATTTTTTTTTTGAGGAAATGCTCTATTATTATGTTAATCACAAATATTTCATATCTCATTATTTAAATTGGGTCATGATATAAACTATCACAAAAAGCCCAAAAACTCATATTTTATCCAATTTTATTATCATTATTTAGCTAAGTCCAAAACCAACCTTATGAACTCAATACACACATCCTATTCTATTTAAAGCCCAAGAATACTTATGCTTGGCAATATTTGAAAAGCCCATGATTCAAATTCATGGCAAAACAATTTTATCAATGAAATTCAAATCCATAATCAAAGCCCATGGTTTAAACCCATGGCAATTTATTTATCCAAAACCCAATTCACATTAACAATATCAAAGCCCAATTCTCATTGGCAATATTAAAGCTCAGTTCTCGCTGGTAATATTTAAAGTCTAATTTTCATTGGCAACATCAAAGCTCAATTCTCATTGGCAATATCAAAGCCCAGTTCTCGCTGACAATATTTAAAATCCAATTCTCATTGACAATATCAAAACCCAATTCTCATTGGCAATATCAAAAGCCCAACTTACGTTGGCAATATTAAAAACCCAGGCTAACTACTTAACACTATTTTATCAAAAGCCCAGGGTTATTAATACTTGGCAAAATACTATATCATAGTTGTTTCTCTTAAAAGTTCAATAACGAACAATACTTTAGATTAGGGCTGTCCATTAACCCATCCACCCAACCCACCCGTCCGACCCAATCCGACCTGAAGGCCCATGGGCGGATCTGAATGCCCAAACGGGTCGGGTGCGGGTCCAACAGAGTTAAAAATTCGATTTTCGGTTTGGGTTCGAATTCCACATTTACTAACCCGTAGAAACCGACCCAACCCGTTAGAAACTTAAAAAGAAAAAGAATGGGTTTTTAAGTTTTTCACATTTTAGTTTTTTACATCTCACCATTCCGCTTCCCTCCCTTCCTCTCTCAAGTTGTCAAGAAAAAGAATGGGTTTTTCTGTCATCGTTGTCAAGTTGATCATTCTGCTGTTGCCTGATAGGCCACAAATTGAATGATCCCTTGTGATTTAAACTAATTAATTAATTTAGCCAAGTTATTAATTAATCAATTTATCATGCAAACGGTGGTAGCACAAACAAATCACCAAAACTAAATATGCAGCGGAAAAATAAATAACTCAGTGATTTGTTCACGAATGGGAAAAACCCTAACGGCAAAAACCCCACCGGGTGATTTTCAGGTCACCACTCCCGAAACTCCACTATTATCAAATCAAGCGGTTACAAGTAAAGGAATCCCAAGTACCTTACCAACCTACAGTTGAACCCTTACCCCAATACCCAATTGGACTTGATCTGTAGTGACAGTTTCCCCTTTTGATGCACGGCTCCCAAGTATGTGACTAACCAGATGCGCGGATCCCAGTACGCGACTTCAAACACCAACTTTAGAAAGAGAGGTTGGTTGCAAAGTTCTTCAGTTCATCCTATGCGATCAAGATCTGGAAGATGCTTGGTCACAAAACCCTATGGTGCAAATACACAGCAACTTCTTCAGAGAAGATGAACTAGGTCAAGAACTTCATCTTTGATCACAATTTGCTTGAACAAGGATTGCTCAATGCTTTAGCAACTTGTGTCTATGTTGACGGCTCTTAAAACACTCCATTTATATGTTTAGGGTTAGAAGAAAAGAAGGCCCAAAAACATATTCACAGATCCCAAGAAAATCAGATTGAAATTCTGAAATTTTAAATCTCGACAGATATCAGGTGTCGAGGTAGTTATCGAGCAGGTGTCGAGCTTTAAAAACTGTGCACTTCAGCTTGCTTTTTCTTGGACAAACTTGATGACTTCAACACTTGATCTTGAAACCTTATTTCTTGAAGTATTAAAAACACCTAGAACTACCCAATTACAAGTAGAGTGCGTTTTGTCAAAGGATTAGCCAATTTACATAAACATTATGACATATGTTCTTAACATGTGAACACATATGTCCTAACAAGCCGTTGACTCACCATCGTCCTAGGTTTGGTCTTGCTCAAACCCCTTTCTCTTGAAGCCTCCTCTGATCTACAATTTGAGGTTATGATCTTGTGCATCTGATAGTGGGTCAAAATATTGTTTTTTAAAAATAAATTTTTGCACTAATCTTGTGATGTATGTGGTGATGGTGGGCGATGGAGTGGTGGTGGTACCGGTTTAGTGTTTTCTTTCTCTTTGTTTCAGTCTCATAGATCTGGGTTTTGTGGTGTGTTATTTGATTTCTGTAGGTTTGGATTGTGATTTTTGTCCTTTGGGTTTTCTCTATGTTCTTTGGGTTTTTTTTTTTTTTTTTTTGAAAAATCTCTATGTTCTTTGGGTTGATTTCTATTGGGTCTGGGTTTTGATTTGTGTAACTGTGTTCTTCGGATTTTCTGTGTTCTTTGGATTTTCTATGTTCTTGTTCATGGTGTGTTATTTGATTCTTGGAGGTTTGGATTGTGATTTTTTTCCTTTGGGTTTTTGATTTCTCTTTATGTTCTTCGGGTTTTTTGTTTTGAAAAATCTCTATGTTCTTTGGGTTGATTTCTATTAGGTCTGGGACTCTAGGTTTTGATTTCTGTGTAACTATGTTGTTCTGATTTTCTGTGTTCTTGTTCTTAGTTTTTGTGCTTCAGACCCAAAACCACTCGACGGCTCTGACCTGCTCATTCGACGACCCGAGCCATTGGGTCCGACCAAATGTTCGGGCAGTTGCGGGTCTATTTTTTGTTCACCTGATCTGATAGGGTCGGGTGCGGGTCAAGCCAAAACCCGATTCGACCCGACCCGTAGATAGCCCTACTTTAGATTCTTAAACCTATTACTATAATATTACAAGCTCATGGAATTTATGAGTTATCTATTTTCAAAACCCATGGCAACCATCTTATAAAAGCTCATGGAAAGTTATGATTATTAGACCCATGACATTTATTTATTTCATATTATAAACTCATGTTCACTATCTATTCTACATCACAACATTCATAATATTTAATACCAAAACTCATGGTAATTATTCATCCTACATGTCCATTATGATTATCTATAGAGAAACTCGTGAGAATATCACATTATTCCATTATAGTTTGTGTTAACATATTTATTTAAAACTCATGGTAAATATTATTCTCAAGAAAATATTGGAGGTCATTATTTAAAAATCCCCAAAGAAAATATCATTTACAAAGTAATCCATAGCAAAAATTATGAGAAGCTATACAAGTTGTTATTTAAAGCTCATGGATTCATTTTATTTCTACTAACAACTAAAGCCTACGAGGAGTAAAAAACCCATGGCAAAGCATGTCTTTAATGCCTATTTTGTAAGCCCAAGAATCTCATGGAGTAGGGAACAAGCCCAAGCAAACAAAGGGCCATGTGGCCCAACTAAAAGTGCTAAAATGGAGCAAAGTTCCAGCCCAAAAAGGTCCCCAGAAAGAGGCTTGAAAGTGGGCAACCAGCCCTTGTTCATCACTAACCAAAGTACAGCTAGAAGCCCTTACAAGAGAACCAAGTCTTTGAGGATGAATTAGGGGCTATCCCATCAGCTTTTCTGTCACCCTCTACCTGACGTGAACAGTGCCCGAGGGTTGTGATGTCAGCTGAAGTCTAAAGGGTGATGGAGCTCCATCATCTTCCTTAAGACTGTACCTCCAGCGGAAGGGGAGCTGAAACCAAGTTATCCAAACTTCAACAAATTGATGCTATAAATGTCAAAAACGTTCAAGACATGATTCATGTGCCAAGCTCATGAATCTTAAAGGGGAAAATTTGGGAACATGTGATTTGGAGGGCATAAAGGAATTTCTAGCGGAACCCTTTGAAGTGGACTTAAAATTTGACACCTGGCTTGGGGTGTTGAATCCTACTTCTTATGGACCAAATCTCAGTTACAGCACTAGGATTCTTCCTTAATACTTGCCTTAATCCCATTGGCTGAACACAATCTCAGCAATCTTAGCGTTTAATGCAAGATTAGCCCAAATACTACCCATGTGTGACAGCCCCAAAAGTAAATCTCCCATTTTCAGGCCAAATTCAGGTTATTAATTCAGCTGACCTGCTCCCCTTAATGAGACCTACGTTTTTTTGGATTCTTATTAATTAATACTTCTCTAAACTCCATTATAAAAGCGTGAGCACCTCAGCCCACAAGGGGACAGCCACTCCCTCTGAAACTCTTGATTTGTTTGCCATTTTGTTTGTGGTTTAGCTCTCCTTAAGCTCACCACTCATTCCTCTTAGGCCACACTCACCTAACCTCAGATATTCATTTTCCCCTCTACACAAATACAGCTCATAAATGTCTTCCAATTAGTTACAGACAACCCACCACTTGCTAAAGCCTTAACCTCAATATTAATCATATCCCACTCACTCAAAACAGCACACTCACTCAAAACAGCCCACATTACCCCATTCATACTTTATGCACACATACTCACCAAAATCTTAGTTTAATACTTGCTGCACTGAGCTGAGATCTCTCTCTCCCTTCATACCATGCCAAATAACTTCTTTTTCATTATTATGCAGCCACTAATATTTACTTATTGTTTTACTATGGGAGGTTATAATGTATTTGAGACTTTTTGGAATTTTTTCTTCATATTAATGTAATGATAACTGAGAGTACTGTGGACCCTATTGAACAAAATACTCAAGAATTTCCTGAAGTTAATGCTTTATTAAATTTATTTAATAATTGAATATAGTTTACCCTACCGCTGGAGGAATGATTTGAACTATGATACTGCAAGAGAACTAATAATATAACAAACTAACAATAGTAACGTGTTTATTGGGCTTTATTGTTGTTTTCTTGTTAGGGTGCAGCCTCTATCTCTTGCTTGGGCAGGCTTACACGACATCAAAATCCTTTAGGTTTTATTTCAAGGGTCCATCGTCGAGTTTCGACTTGACTACCCTATATTCTATTTAGGAACATCAAAATTTTCCCCTCAACACATATCATGTTGGCAAAAAACCTTAATCTACAGCATATTGGAAGGTGTTTTTATATGCACAAAAGATTCAGATTCATATTTTAATGCTTTGGAATGGTGGAAGGCTAACACCTGAAATGCCATATTCTCTCAAAGAGAGGATCTAACGTAGTATTCATCCCTATTATCACATTAGTCTAATGGCGTCTCGTACCTAAGGGTTGTGGGGGGTCTTAGGTTCAAGACAGGGGATGGGGTATTATATATAAACCAAGCTAAAAAAGAAGTATTTATAATTAAATGATACTTTTTATTTCTTATGAAAATAAAACTATAAATTATCCTCCCAAGGAAAAAAAAAATGTGAAACCGCTATCCATCTTTATTTATCATTTTAATTCTTACACTTGAAAAGAGAAGAGATTTCCTCAACAAAAAAAAAAAAAAAAAAAAAAAAAAAAAAAAAAAAGAGAAGAGAAAATTATGTAGTTTATATCAAGTTTTTGTTTTTGGTAACATTGATGGCCATTTAGCTGCCACAAATTTACAACTCACAAATACACCCAAATATTTGGTTGTTATTATACAATATAACTTACTCAAAATTCATTAAATTCTTAATTAATCATGCCTTAAAATAGTTGGACACCATCAACAACTCTCCTTCTTAGTCTTGCTTAAAAATTTAAAACATAATTAAAAATTAACAAGAAAAATAATAACATCAACCTACCCTAAACCTGTTGGTTCCAGTTAACTTAATTAATAAAGTTTATAAGAAAGAACAATCATCATATAAGGAATGTCATATATTGAAGTTATATTGTATCTATTGAAAAAATCACCTATCTATACACAACATTTTTCATAATTCTATTTTTACAAAGATTAAATTTTTTTTATCAGAATTATATTTTACAACGGTTAAAGTTAATATATTTTGATTAGAGCACAATATAATTGATGTCAATAATGTCATTAAAAATAATATTTCATCAATCATAATATATCACTTCAATAAAATTTTGATTTTAGCATTAATCATTCAAAAAAAAAAAAAATTTTAAGAAGAAAAAACACAGCTAATTCATCAGGTTTTTCATAACTAATGTCTTAAAGTTGTTAATATATCTCCCTCAATCAATGTCAGAGATTGAAGCTTTGGCAGCAGTTAATACTATTGAGTTTGTCCAAGATTTAAGTATTCTGAAAGCTATTTGAGTTTGTCCAAGATTATTATCATCTCTTCTTTGCAAGCTAAAGAAAATTCTCTCACCTCGTATAGCCATTTAATTGCAGATGTTAAAGTTTTTGTGGAATCCTTCAGGTTAGTTTTTCTCAAATTCATTCCTAAAAATTTTGTTGTTCATAGCCTTACTAAATATGTTATCTATATTATATAGATTTATAGGTCTTTAAAATTTTATATCCTCTCTCTATGTATATTACTTAGTATTCTTTTAATATTTAAAAAAAAATATATTATATAAGTTTATTGGTGTGAAAGAGGGGTGCCTTCTAGTTGTAATCCAAGCTCATATGGCTTCTTCTTTTTTTTTTTTTAAGAAATTGCCACCTTTCCTCTAAAAAATATCATATTATTGGTGCTGAGAAATAAAAATCGGCCTCTGTTGATCAAGAAAGGCACAAAGTTGACAACGCCCAAATTTCCAATTAAAAAACAAGTTACCTTTTTTGAACCAATCGAAAGCTTCCAAATCAGTCTCACTCTCACCACGCCCAGTAATAATGTGCCTAGGTATCTCTTCCTCCAATACAGATTTTCCCATCAAACACAAAGATTCACCCTCCATTCACATAACAACTGTCCTCGATTCCCAAGAAAATCAAATTCTCGACAAAAAATAAAATCCCCCAAAAAAAATACAAAAAGATACATGGAATCCCGGAAATTGGCAGCTTTACTCTCATCCTTGATCTCTGAACTCATCCTTCTCCTCCTCCTCCTTTTTCCTTCTTCCACTCCCCTTTCCCTCAATTCCAATTCCAGTAATTCCACCAATTCCAATTCCAATGCAAACCTTTTCCCTCTCATCCACCACTTCCTTTCCGTACAAAAAATCGCCGCCTCCCTCGGTTTCCTCTCAATTTCCCGGAAACGCAAGCGAACCCATTTGCCAGAACCAGAAGCTGGACCCATCGATGATGAAGAAAACCCGGAACTCGGACCTCGACTCGGTGGCGGTCGAGTCCAACTCGTTCTGACTCGGACCCCCGATTCCTTCAAGAATTGCTTCAGAATGACCTCCTCAACCTTTGAATGGCTCTCTGGCTTGCTCGAACCATTGCTAGAGTGTCGTGACCCCGTTGGTTCACCCTTGAACCTCTCCGCCGAGCTTCGTCTCGGTCTCGGTCTGTATCGCTTAGCCACTGGGTCAGATTACCCCGAAATATCTAACCGATTCGGTGTCTCCGAGTCAGTAGCGAAATTCTGTACCAAACAATTATGCCGTGTTCTTTGCACCGATTTTCGATTCTGGGTCACTTTCCCTACCCCAAACGAGCTTGAATCGGTGTCCACAGCGTTTCAAACCCTCACTGGATTGCCAAATTGTTGTGGTGTACTAGAGTGTACAAGGTTCAAGGTTGTCAAGAACAATGATGAAATTGAAGAACATAGCATTGCTGCTCAAATAGTTGTCGATTCCTCCTGTCGAATCCTCAGCATTGTCGCAGGCTATCGCGGCAATAAGGCTGATTATAAGGTTCTAAAGTCATCGACTTTGTGTAAGGATATTGAAGAAGGAAGGTTATTGAATTCACCTCCAGTGAATGTAAATGGTGTGGCTGTGAATCAGTATTTAGTTGGAAATAGAGGGTACCCTTTGCTTCCTTGGTTAATGGTACCTTATGTGGAAGCTTTGCCTGGGTCTTGTGAAGAGAATTTCAACAAGGTGCATAGTTTGATGCGTGTTTCGGGGCTTAAAGCCAGTGCTAGTTTGAAGAATTGGGGTGTTTTGAGCAAGCCTGTAGAGGAGGAGTTTAAGATTGCAGTTGCTTATATTGGTGCTTGTTCCATGCTTCACAATGCGTTGCTTATGAGGGAGGACTATACGGCTTTGGGGGATGGGTTGGGGGACTGTTATCAGAGCACTGACTACCATAGTGGGTTGGAGGAGAATTTGATTGGGAGCAAGGCTTCTGATATAAGAAGTGCATTGGCTAAAAGAGCAAATGAGTTACATGATTAAAGATTGTTTTATGAGCATTTAGTAGTTTGGTGCAGTTCAAAACCAATTAGGAGTCGGCTTCTTGTGGATTTTGGAAGGATATAGCTAACATTGTTCTGGTCAACATTTTTTAGATAGGTAATTGAGATTTTTTAGATAGAAGATTATCAAAATGTTCCTTCGGATTTTACATTTAAACAAAAAAAAAAAAAAAAAAATAGAGATCCATAAGATTAGAGAATTTTTCTGTTGCTCCAATTCTGTTCCATTTGCTTGCCAATTAATTTTTGAAGATGCATTCAGTTCAGCGTCTTTGTACTAATTTTTAAAGTGAAATGCAGGGGATATTTTTTTTCCCTCTCCCTCAAGATTGTAAATCACATCTTAAAAAAATAAGGATTGTGATAACTATCTGTTGGACATAGTTATTCTTATTTCTCAGTTAGTTGAAACTTGAAAGCTTGTTTGTCTGTCTTTTGTAGTTCTGCAAAAGGCTTTTCGATATTTCATTTAGCTTTCCAATGAAAAGGAGGTGAATCTTCAATGCTAGTGACAAATAAAAACCTTAAAATGTTTTCCCTTTGTCGTTTCTGATCCAGGGACACACTGAATTGGTAAATATGGTTTACCTCAGTGTTGATACTTTTAGAATGATTGATTGGTTCTCAACTGAAAACATTTCGTGTTCTTCTTGTGCTTATGTTCCCTTGTGGGATGTGACTGTGACGTTGAAATATACTAGAGGGTATCTTCAAATATAAGTTGATTGAAGACAGTAACTGTCAGCTAAAAGCAAAAAAGATTGAAAAGATTGACACCAAAAAGCTTTTAGAGAACGTTTTTATAGTTTGGCACAGCCATTTTATATTCTGTAATGGGATTCCCAAACTTGGGTTATAGACTAAATTAATAGATTATTACAGTCATAGTTGCAGTAAATTGAAAAGTGACCACAGATGAAGACATTGTTTAATACTCAATTGTTGCAAATAGCTCTCTCTTAGTTAATTCACTTGTCATTCAAGCTTATTCAAATGGGCCAGATTGTGTCTTTGTACCCAACTTCGGAAAGATGGGTGGGGGGGAAGGAATTGCAAAGCATGTTCCTTAGAATCGCCCTGGTTACAGTTTAGGAACCAAGGTCCAAGATAGCAAGCTGCATTCTTTGGTCATGGTGATGGAAAGTTGTTGTATATACATGTATATATGCATGTTATAACTAAAGAGGGATCCTACTTGAATAGTAGAATAATGGAGAGCAATTTCAAGTAAAATAAAATTGAGTTTAAGAATCTCACTTGAAGTGAGGAACAAGTGAACTTCTTGTTTGGATCTTGCATGAGCGAGGGATAGACAAAACTTTTTATCTAGATTTTATTACGGTTATTGAAGAGTTTGCTTGAGCAAGAAAAGTTAGTTCACTTGAGTGAGATGTATTTTCGCTTAAGTGAGATACTTACAGAATGTTTGCTTTTAAAGAATTTTGCAAAAGAAAAAAGGGAAATAAACTTATTTGTATCCATGACAGCTAGATAGAGTTAAAGTTTTAAAGTACTTGTCCAATCATAAGTGACTTTTCAAAGATGCATTTTCGTTGGTAATTCTTCATTATTTTATAAATAAATAAAAAATTACTTTTTCTTTTTAATATAAATTATGCACAGCATGATAAAAATTCACAGGATTCTCCAAGTTTGTTACTTGTAGAATCTTGGTTTAATTGTATCTTGGAAACAATTTACCTGCAACCCATTAGTAAACTCAATCGAGTGGAGATGAATATCGTCTTAAAGAAAATGATCATTCTGTGCATCTAAGTCTCTTCTTCCTTTTATAATTTTCATTGATTTTTCCTAAATTTCCCTAAAAACAATTTGGTTTAAATTATATATTAGTCTACAGTTGTAAGAATTGCAAAATTAGTGAAAATATGTTAGTTAATGTTGCCCAAAATACATTTGAGTAGTTTCTTTTTGTAATTCGATGGCCTAAATTCCAAGTTTTAAGACTTTTTTTTGTTTTGTTTAATTTGGTACTAAATAAGATGAATAAGTTTTCACTCCTCACACAGTATTGCATTTTTGTCATTATTATTTAACAATAATTGTAATGTAGTTATAGGAAATTGCGCCCCTTCATGATATATTCTTTTTTTCATTAGTTACATGTTTCATTTTCTGCAATCCAAATTATCCAACATATCAAATTTGCCTGCCTGCTTGTGTGTGTGTTGGTACGGTGTACATGTATTATTGTGATTTCGTTTTCAGTGGTTATTATAAACCAATAAGTCTGCTTATTTTGATACACACAACAACACATCAAATACTTTTTTTCTTTTCTTTTTTTGATAAGGAAATAATATTTATCTATATGAATGTACAAATGGATGAAGATCTTCGCCTATCTGATAAATAATTTTATTCATTTTTTTTTCTTGTAACAAGTGCGAGAGAGGAATTTGATCTTAGTGACTCCTTTATGAAAAAAATTGGACAATATCAGTAAGTTATAATGATTAGTGTTAGAATATAAGTTAGTTTGGTTCACTGGGCTTGGGCCTAGTGCACTGTACTTGCACACTCATATTACTTGAACTTCACATATACTATACAGTCTATGCTTATATAAGGCTCTCTATTGTAGAATATTATACACAGAAAATATACATTAATATACAGACTATTCTCAGTTTCTCTCTTTATATATATATATATATATATATTTGAGAAAGAAACCTCGAAACTTTAATTGAAGAAAAAATCAACCATTATTGGTAAACAAAACAGAGTTGAGATGTGGTGGAACATCCTCCATCCACGCCGAGAAACTTCTAACATGTTTGGCATGTTTAGTTAGGTTGTAAGCAACAGAATTACCAAGTCTATGAATATGTGAGAAAGCAATACAACAAATGGCTTCTGCAGTGGCCTTGGCTAATGCAAGGATATGGCCAAAAGGGGATAAAGATTCTTCTGCGCTGTTGAGGGTGTTGATCACACTTTCGGAGTCACCTTCAACAATAAAAGAGGAGCAACCAAGCTCAAGGGCAAAGGAGATAGCTCGTGCTGTTGCCAAGGCTTCTACCACATCTGAGGAATGAGGTAGAGGAATTTGCTGAGAGAGTGAAGCCAGGACATGTCCTTGGTCATTGCGAATCACCACTCCCAGGCCTACCTTCCCGATATCCCTGAAAGTAGCACCATCAAAATTCACCCTGAGAGTGTTTGCCATTGGAGGAGACCACCTTACCCGCGGAGGTGCAGGGCTGAACGCAGAGATGGGGGAGTGAACTTTGCTTGGCAAAAGAGTTGGAGAGCTTCCTGTGAATTCTGAGCAACCTGTGTGATGGGATAGTTAGAGCTGTTTGTCAAAATTTGGTTTCGGTGAAACCAAATTGTCCACAAGAGCATCACCATCAGGTCCAAATTTTTTCCTTCACCGTGGGCATAGAGCAGTAAATCTGTCATGGATGAAAACCTGAGTCTACGATGAAAATTAAGCTCCTAATATGCATCTCAAACTCTGGAAATTTCTAGGCAGTCCCACACAGCATGCAATACCGTTTCTGGAGAGGATTGGCAGTGGTCACAGGCATCATCCATCAGAATTTGACGCCTCCTCAGGTTATACTTTATTAGCAGCGCATCTCTACAAGACCTCCAGACAAAGTATTTGACTTTGTTAGGGACAGAGCCCAAATAAGCTTCCAAACTCCATCATTTTGATTCGAATTCATAGGAGCAAAATTGACGGAATTCTCATTTACAAGAAATCTATATCCTGGCTTCACAGTGTATGTGCCTGAGGGAGTGAAAGGCCAAGCAAGCTTATCCTCGACATAGGAACGACATAAAGGAATACTCATTATCAACTCAACCTCTTGAGGATTAAACAGGCCTTGTAGGAGATAAACATCCCACTATTTTGAAACTGGATCAATGAGATCAACAACTTTAGCATCTTCAAAACCTGCAACTAATGGAGATAAAATTCTAGGATGGTCATAGGATGGTAACCATGAGTCCAGCCACACTCCAATGGAATCCCCACAACCCACTCTCCACTTCGCACCTTTTAATAGAACATCACGACCTTTTAAAATACTGTGCCATGCATATGAACCTGAACTAGAATCAGAAGCCTCCTTAATAGAACATCTAGGGAAAAATTAAGATTTAAAAAACCGGTAAAACAGCGAGTCATTGTTGTGTAAAAGTCTCCAAGCTTGCTTTGCTAGCAAAGCTTCATTGAAACAAACTAGGTCTTTAAAGCCCATACCTCCAACAGATTTTGATTGGCAAAGAGTTTTCCACTTAATCCAATGAACTTTTCTTCGGTCACCCTTTTGTTCCCACCAAAACTTTCTAATAAGGTTTTCAATCTCATTATATAACCCCACAAGGAGCTTGAAACAGCTCATTGTGTAGGTGGGGATGGCTAACACTACGACCTTTATTAAAATTTCCCTTCCTACTTGAGATAATAATTTTTCTTTCCATCCTTGAATTTTTTTCCATACCCTTTCCCTTATGTAGTTGAAGCTGGCTTTTTTGTTTCTCCCCACTAGAGAGAGCAACCCCAGATATTTTTCATATTGCCTTATTTCTGGAACACCCAATGCTTGTTTAATGTGATCCCTAATTTCTTCAGAAGTGGACTTTGATAGGCCAAGAATGTATTGACCCCTTGTGATGAATTAACTAATCAAGCTAATTAATTAGCCAAGTTAATTAATTAGCCAAGTTAATTAATTAATTCAATTAGCATGCAATAAGCGTGGTAGCATAAACAAATCACCAACTAAGTTAAAATGCAGTGGAAAATAAATTAACATGGTGATTTGTTTACGAATGGGGAAAACCTACACAGCAAAAACCTCACCGGGTGATTTTAAGGTCACCACTCCCAAGAATTCACTATTATCACAACAAGCGGTTACAAGTAAATGAATCACAGTACCTTATACCAACTTACAGTTGAACCCTTACCCCAATACCCAATTGGATTTGTTCAGTAGTGATAATCTCTCCTTTTCAATGCACAGCTCCTAGTACGTGACTAACCAATTCGATGTGCGGATCCCAGTACACGGCTTACTCACCAATTTGAGAAAGATGTTGGCTACAAAGTTCATCAGTTCATCAACACGATGAAGATCACGAAACTCCTTGGTTACAAAACCCTATGGTGTACAAACACAGCAACTTCTTGAATAGAAAGATGAACTACGGCATATGTCTTCGTTTCATAATATGCTTGTGAAAAACTTTTGCATTGAGTTGCATCAGCTGTGATAGCCCTAAAACAATCCTTATATATGTTTAGGGTTGTGAGAAAAGAAAGCCCAAACATCTATTCACGAATTGGAGTGAAATCAGATCTGAAAAATTGATTTTCATAAACCTCGATAGATACCCTATATGTAAAGAAGCTATCGAGCATCGGGCTTGAACAGCCTTTTAAACCTCGATAGATACTAGCTATCGAGATTTAAAATCCAACACTTCTTCAGTTGTTTTCTTGGACATATTTGCATGACTTTAACACTTGAATTTGAAACCATATTTCTTAAAGTATTAAACATATCATAGATCTACCCAATTACAAGTAAAATGCATTTTTTCAAAGAATTAGTCAATTCTATATTGACATATGTTCCTAACATGATTCACATATGTCCTAACAATCTCCCCCTTTGGCAATCCGTGACAAAACCACAACAAACAAATGAACATATAAGAGAAGTCATAAATCACTCAATTCAAACTCACCTGTTGAATACAATAAAATCTATTCTAACACAAACTCTTGAAAAACTTTGCAAGAAGAAAGTTTATGGCAAGAAGACTTTGACAACCTGTATTTCAAAAATATTTTAAACAAAACTCATCACGGTATCTTAGTATGAAACAGAAATAAAAGATTGCATACAATATATAAGAAGCATGTGCATAAAGAGAGAAAAGAAACAACACATGTAAAAATAGGTGAAAGAACTGTAATAACAACCTCATCATATATATATAATATCATAAGTATAAGGTTTGCTATCACAAAGTAAGAACAATGTATCTATAAAAGAAGAAAAGAAAAAAAATACATAAGTCCTCACTACATCCTTCAAAAAATATAGACACTCCCCTTAACAAAAATCTCCAATTCTAACTCTCCCCTTATATATATGACTACTCTCATATCAAAACTACTCCCCCTTTTTGTCACGAGTGATAAACGGTAAGTAACTCAGGCAGTCATCTCATCATCACTGGGCGAGTTAGCATCCTCATCCCCATCATCATCATCATTGTCGGAGTTACCATCATCGCCCTCGTCCTCAGATGCCTCTGGAAAAGGAAAGGCAAGGTGAGCCTGCCATCTAGCAATACGGCCGACACGAGTCTTCACTTGACACAACTCATCACTGAGTGTGTCAAGGCGAGCATCTATGCGCTGCAGCTGCGCCATGACCGCCTTAAGGGTCACACTACCCGCCGATGAAGAAGGTATGGATATGGAAGGAGCGGAAGAAGCTGGAGGAGCTGCTATCTTTGCCCATGGCCACTTCGGTCGAAGTTGGGCCTCACTCTGTCTAATGGTGGCTGCATCTATGGCACACATGACCTAGAAATAAAGAGACATGGGATAAGAGACAGAAAAATGGTGAAGAAGCCTCGTGATAGCGGAACGAAAGATGAGTTTATCATGAGTCGTCGTATCCCTATAGACATCTATGAGGGACAGGATGAAGTGAGAGGGAAAATAAATAAGTAGTCCCTCAAGAAGGGATAACAAAAATCGAGTATGAGGCTCTATGATAGAGTTATAGTAAGACAATAAATGTAGAACAAATGTCATTACCATGTTAAATAATTTTGGACATTTTGCAAAGCCTTAGCAATGGGTGTTTTGACGATCACCCCAAGATGAAGGTGTCTCACAGAATAGAGACGAGAGTTCATCTTTGGACACAGTCCTCAGACGATCGCAACTAGGATAGTCAGGATGCGCTACCCTAGGAACGTGTAGTACCTTGGATACAATATCCAAAGTAACTACAATGCGCGTACCTCGAACGCAAGTGACAAAATGAGGTACAGAGTAGTCAAATCCGTGCATATTGGAGTAAAACTCCTATATGATCATGGAGGGAAAAGTGACCAGGATATCACACAGTGACTCCCAACCCCAATTGTAGATGACAATGGGAAGGTTAGTATTGGAAAAGTTCGATAGAATGACTTGGCATTTCGAATGAATGCCTCGTCTTGAGAAGTTCTCCGGAAAGTCCTTACAGGCTTTATCATCACGGAACCGGATGTGCGATGGAGTGGGGTTAAAGAGAGAAGAAGAAGATGCCCCAGAACGAAGAGGATTCTGGGGCGGAGTGGATTTGCGTTTAGGTACCATAGAGCAGACTAACGCAAGAAAGAGAGACGGAGAGAGAGAGAGACACACACACACAGAAAAGCACCAAACAAATCAATATAAAAATATAAAGAAATGAAGGTACGTATGCATGAAAATGCATGAGCATGTGATATGCAACATAAATAGTGTCATGGGCTCAGCACAATCTAAGCCTAACAGCACACAACAATTCAACATATATAGCACACATCTATAATGCATGAAGATATAATTAAAATGCAAATGTAATGCAATGCATGTGATATGTAACATAAATAGTATCATGGGCTCAGCCCAATCCAAGCCTAACAGCACACAACAATTCAACATATATAGCACACATCTATAATGCATGAAAATATAATTAAAATGCAAATGTAATGCAATGCATGATGATTTAAAATCATTTGAACAAAAACTCGTCCCAAAAATTTCACAAAAACCTCCATTATTTTGAAAAACCCCAAAGTTTATCAAAAATTGCAAAAGTTAGGTCAAAAGGATGAAATGCATGAGAAAGTGTAAGAAAGGAGATCTTACCATAAGAGGAAATCACCCTTGAGGCCGAAGATTGAGTGAGGAAGAGGTTTTGAGTGAGAAAAGAGGGTTTAGGAAAGTGAAGAGACAAAATCTATTGAGAGAGATAGAGGAGAAATGAGGTAAATATCGCGCAGACCCCATTTATAGAAATCTCAATTTCTCGATGAATCGAGAGGTGTCGAGAATTAAAAAGTGAGAAATAGCTATTGAGCAGCTATCAAGAGGTGTCCACAACAAATAAACTTCGATGGATCGAGAAGCTATCGAGCATCCAGAAACTTTCTTGATGGATGAAGAAGCTGTCGAGCAGTTATCGAGATTGAATCTCAAGAATCCCAATAGATTGAGATTGCGATAACAACTATCCAGAAAGGAAGCTGAAGAGCTCGATAGATAGCTCAGCTGTCGAGAGGTATCAAGAAGCTATCGAGATTGCTTAAAAATAGTTTTTCAAATAAGAGAAAAATACAAACATGAATGCAATCAAGCATGCTTCTCAACCAAAGATCTAAACAACATTTTAATCTCTTAAAACCATCTCTCATCAAGAAAAATGTCAAGCATTTAGATCCAAAACACACACACACACACACAACAAGTCTAACTAATTTTATATTTCGAAAACAAGTTAAGACAGTTTAGTGAACATAAATTAACACATGTATTCCTTGTGATGGCTAAATCACATTGTACCTACACATGTATCAAGAGTAGCAAAGAATATTGCGTGTTGTGTGTGAAAAACATCACAAGATTGCATAAGTGTTTACACGTTATGACAATTTGAGATATAAAAAAATTGCTTTAACTCACACACAATCATAATTGTTTGATGGGAACTATCACCTTCGAGGTACATCCTATAACTCCTACATCTCCTAGAAGATACGCTTGCAATCATATATAAAGTATTTTGATTCTTTTTGCTTTTATTTTTCTTTGCATATTTTCTTTTAAGCAAACCATGCATGGGCATATAAGAGAAAGAAAAGAAATACCCAATGGTGTTAAGCTTTTTGACATTACACCTTTGCTATGCCAAAGCATACAAATGTCATTTCATGATTGGTGGACAACAGTGGTGAGATGATTATTTATGCTTTTCTCTTAAGATTTTCTAGTCATTCTCGTAAAAAAGAGTGATATGAGTGATAAGTATAAGAGATTACTTAATCTTACTCATCACAAACACGAGCCACAAAGCTCACTTACTTAGTTGTGCATAGAGATGCTCATCTAAGCTACAAATGATACAAAATTTAGAAAATTTTGTTTCAATAGCCATCCAAGGTACACAATTACCAATGTACACAATACACACTATTTTTGTATTTTTCAAAAAAAAAATTTTAATTTTTATGAAAAACAAAATAAAGCAAAACTGAAAAATAAACAAACAAAAACATGTTAAACAAAGCAATGCATAAAACTAGACTGACTCAAAACATGAAAGCAAAACACACAAGTAATGCCAAAACAGGAACAAAAAGGGGAGAGAGAGAAAAAGTGACTAAATCACTTGGAGCCTTTTTCCTTTCACACCTTGGAAGAACCTTTTCATTTAGCAAACTCTTGATTCGGCAGTGAGGTGGAAGAATTGAAACCGTTCAAGTTCGAAAGAAACATGAGGGTTTTGAGTAGATCTCCAAGAGGAGCAAAGGAGGAAGGAAATTGATTCTGGTTTCCTAATGAGATCATACTGTTGTTCTGTTGAGTGACTAACCACTTGTAGCAATTAGGTTAAGTATGTCCAGCTGCTCCATAGCGATGACAGAGATACTGCTTCTTCTGTTTAGGCTTTTGAGTGTTTCCCTTCTTAGCCCTAGGGTTTTTAATCTCTTTCTTATCAAGCTTAGGGGGTGCTCCTAAGATAGATTTACCCTTGTCTATGTTCTCACTAGCTAACTCATTTTTGACATCGTTGTTCTCATATTCAACATTATTACTAGGAGGAACAAAAATAGCAGTACTAGTAGAAGCAATACTAGGAGAGGAGAAATCATACCCTAACCAGTTCGATCAGAAGCAGAGTTCTGAAGATTGAGCATCTCATCAAGCTTTACAATTGAAGTCCTTTCCAACTGAGCTCTGACTTGGAACAACTATGCCTCAAGTTTCTTGGTCTTCTTAGCTAGGAAGTTGTTCTCGAACAACTATGCCTCAAATGCCTCACTCTTTCCAATGGTCTTGAGATACGTAGGGCACTTTTATTCATGTGACCAAAGCCTTAACACCCAAAGCATTTTGGTCTTAATGGAACAGTGTACTGACCTTTTTTCTTTTGTCTTGGTTCTTAAACTAAGACGAGCTGGACTACTTGTGGTCTTTGTCAAATCCTTTAGCATTGGCATTCTTCATAAAATTTTTGAATTACCGGGTTATATAGGATTTCATCTTAGAATCTTCATCTTCTAAAGATTCATTAGTGTCATTGCTCTTGGCCTTTAATGCCATGCTCTTTCCCTTACTAGATTTTCCTATCCTTGTCAAATCCAATTCATAGGTCTGCAGATTACTAACTAGCTCTGTCAAAGGAATTTTGTCAATATCCTTTGATTCCTCAATCGTGGTGATCTTGGCAGGAAATCTCTCAGGTAGAGATCTAAGTACCCTTCTAACAATCTTGGGTTCGGGAATGGTTTTCCCAAGATTAAAGGCTGAATTCACTATGACCTTGAGCTTGGCATAGAACTCATCAAATGACTCATCCTCCTCCATCTTAATCTCTTCGAAGCTTGTAGTAAGCCTCTAAAGTTTCGAATTTTCGACAGCCTTGGTTCCTTCATAGGTTGTCTGGAGGATGGTCCATGCTTCCTTAGTAATTTCAGTAGAGGATATCTTCTTGAACTCCTCATTCATGACCGCACTGAATAATGTATTCAATGCCCTGCTGTTGAAATTTGCCGCCTTGATCTTAGCATCATCCCAATCGTCTAGCGCTTCCTTCGGCTTGGTCTAGCCTATCTCCATAGCTTGCCACACTTTCTCATCTAATGACTGCAAGAAAACTCTCATGCATACTTTCCAATATGCATAGTGCCATCAAATAAATGAGGTATAATGAGAGATTGTCCTCTATCCATGACAAGCAGGGGTTAATGGATCACACAGCAAAGATTATCCCTAATTAGAGTGTGCCTGCTCTAATATCACTTGATAGGCCAAGAATGTATTGACCCATTGTGATGAATTAACCAATTAATTAGCTAAGTTAATTACTTAATTCAATTAGCATGCAATAAGCATGTTAGCATAAACAAATCACCAACTAAGTTAAAATGCAACGAAAAATAAATTGACACGGTGATTTGTTTACGAATGGGGAAAACCTACACAGCAAAAACCCAACCGGGTGATTTTAAGGTCACCACTCCCAAGAATTCACTATTATTATAACAAGCGGTTCCAAGTAAAGGAATCTCAATACCTTATACCAACCTACAGTTGAACCCTTACCCCAATATCCAATTAGACTTGTTTTATAATGACAATCTCTCATTTTCAATGCACAGCTCTTAATACGTGACTAACCAATTTAATGCGCAGATCCCAGTATGCAGCTTACTCACCAATTTGAGAAAGATGTTGGCTGCAAAGTTCTTCAGTTCATCAACACGATGAAGATCACAAAGCTCCTTGGTTACAAAACCCTACGGTGTACAAACACAGCAGTTTCTTGAATAGAAAAATGAACTAGGGCATATGTCTCCGGTTCACAATATACTTGTGAAAAACTTTTGCATTGAGTTGCATCAGATGTGACAGCCCATAAAACAATCTTTATATATGTTTAAGGTTGTGAGAAAAGAAAGCTCAAACATCTATTCACGGATTGGAGTGAAATCAGATCTGAAAAACTGATTTTTATAAATCTCGATAGATACCCTAGCTATCAAGCATCGGGCTTGATAGCCTTTTAAACCTCGATAGATACTAGCTGTCGAGATTTAAAATCTAGCACTTCTTCACTTGTTTTCTTGGACAGATTTGCATGGGTTTAACACTTGAACTTGAAATCTTGTTCCTTGGAGTATTAAACACATCCTAGATCTATCCAATTACACATAAAGTGCGTTTTGTTAAAGAATTAGCCAATTTTATATTGACATATGTTCCTAACATGATTCACATATGTCCTAACAGACTTGCTGGAAAAAAAATAGTAGTTTTGCTCCCATTTATTTGCTGCCTCGATCGCATTCCATTTGTATCAAGGATGTCTAAAATCATCTAACACTCTTGAAGGATTGCCCTGCAAAACAATAGACTGTCATCTGCAAAAAGGAGGTGGGTAATACAAGGGCAATATCTGCCAAGGGAATATCCTTGTATATCACCCTGGCCTACTGCTTTACTAATGAGGCCGTGTAATCCTTCTGTGCATAGGAGAAATAGGAAAGGGGAGAGCGAGTCTCCTTGTTGAATTCCTCTTGAGGGATGTATCATGCCCTTATCTTCTCCATTGACAAGTATAGAGTACGATACTGATGTAACACTAAGCATAGGAAGCTTGATCCATTGATCATTAAATCCCATCTTTCTCATCACTGCTTCAAGGTATGGTCACTCCACCCTATCATAAGCTTTGGTCATATCAAACTTAATGGCCATGAAATCATCTTTCCCTAAGTGTTTCTAGGCATGCTATGTAAAGATTCAAAAACTACCAAAATATTATCAGAAATAATATGGCTTTTAGTAAAAGCACTTTGATGTTCAGTGACAATTTTTGGTAAATTTCTTTTCAACCTATTGGCCAAGACTTTTGAGAAAATCTTATACAGGACATTACATAGACTAATTGGTCTAAACTCAAAGGCATACTGAAGGTTATTTTTCTTGGGGATGAGAGTGATAAAAGTATGATTCAAGTGCTTAGGCAAAGAAGCAGTGTTAAGGAAGTTAAGGACTGATTAATATCATTAACAACCAAATTCCAATAATGCTAGTAGAAAATGGGAGGCATACCGTCGTGTCTTGGAGCTTTTAGAGGAGCCATCTACTTTATGGCTAATTCTACCTCCCAAGCTTTTAATTATGGAGAGAGCTGGATATTCATATAATCACTGATGATTATGTTAATGGAGTTTGTGGTTGCTTCACATTGTTACAAGTGGGCCGAGGTAAACAGACCTTGGAAATAATCTGTTAAGCATTGTGCCACATCTTCAGGATTTGATCTCCACTGTCCCAATGCATCCCAAATTTTATGCATGGAATTTTTTCTTTTTCTCTTTGTTGCACGGTTGTGATAGAACTTTGAGTTTTGGTCTCCATGTGCTGCCCATAGAACCTTGGACCATTGGAGCCACATCCTGTTTTCCTTGTCAATAAGTTCCGAAATCTCCCTTGTCAATAGTTGCTTTTAGCATATTTCATTTTTTCTCCAACTCCCTTTTCACATTCCCAAAATGAACCCGGTTCCATCTCTTCAATTCTTTACCACACTTTTCAATTTTACTCATAACCTTTATAGCTGGATTGGTTACCTCACTAGATGAACATACTGCTTCGACAACATCCGAGCAACCCCAGTCAGATAACCACATTTCCTCAAAGCGAAAGGGAAACAAGCAACCTCCATCCCATCTGTTACAATCCATAGAGGACAATGATCAGAAGAATCGGATGGTAAGTGATGAATTTTTGTGCCAATAAATTTCATGAGCCAATCATTGTTGGCTAGGCCTTGGTCTAATCTCTCCCATAATGAGTGTCCATCTACAAAATGCTTTTGCCAGGTAAATGGAGAGCCAACAAAGCCGAGGTTGAGAAAACCACACTCATCAATGACATCCCAAAACAACTGCGCTTGAGTTTGGCTTTTGTTACTTTCTCCCAATTTTTCTGAGCTCCTCACGATTTCATTGAAATCTCCCGTACAAAGCCAAGGTAGGTTGAATCTGTTGTTTAACTGGTGAAGCTTGTTCCAAGATTCATAGCGTATGTGAGTAACTAGTTCACCATAGAAACTAGTGAACCTCCATGCATCTTCCTTCCCTTTGTTAATTATAGCATCAATGTGGTTTTTTGAGAAAGTATCAACAAATAAATCAATTGAATTTCTCCAATATAAAGCCAAACCTCCTCTTCTGTTATTTCTTTCTACAAAAAATAAATTCTCAAAGTCTAAATTCCACTGGACTTCTTTTAGCCTTATTTCATCTACTCCTATTTCGGGCATAAACACTGTGGAGGGATCTTTTGCCCGAACCACTACTTCGAGCTCCTTTCCTGTACATAGGTTCCCAAGCCCACGATAGTTCCAAACTAAGAAACTCATTGGGATTGGCAAGACTGTGTCACAACCTCCACCATTAAACTTTCTTGCTCGTCTACCTTTGAAACCTAAAATTTCTTATTCTGTAACTCAGGTAGCATTGATTCTTCCTTTCATCTGTTTCTTTTACTCAATACAGTCTGTGTCATAGAAGAATCCTCGGGCTTATTGTTACGTCAAGCTTTTTCCACTTACAGGGCACTAGGAGACTCGCGGATGGATCAATGTCAAGTGAGGGGAGTTCCACTAAAAGATCCTCTTCTCTCGATTCATTAATGTGCTGAATATCTTTACCAGAAAAAACTACATCCGCATAGGCAATGCGGTTGTCCATTTTCTTGCCAAGAAGTCTGTTTCTAACACTGAGCTACAGGTTTGGATTGAATCCTCTCCTGATGATATAGCTCCCATAGTAACTTGAGACTCCTTGTAATCTTTTTGAGTTATTATGAAATAAAACTTTGCCTCCGAGCTTGGATTATCAAAAAAAAAAAAAAAAAAGAATCCTTGACAGTTGGCAAGGATGTTGCCCTTTGACCTGAAACAACTAAAGGAGTTTTATTGCTTTCAAACTTTTGGAGAGCCACGTCTATCTCATTAATGTGAAATTCAAAATTTAAGGATTGACTAAGAGCATCCACATTGGTGGAGCCATAATTTTAGCTATTTGGCTCCACCAAAAACTACTTTATCTATTTTACCTTTTCACTTTACAAAACACCCAACATTAGTGGTTTTATTTTAGCTCCACCAATGTACTCCTATTTTTGTAATTGGTGGTGCTAAAAATAGCAATTTAGCTTTTTAGCACCACCAATACTAATGCTCTAACTGAAGGAGTTATAGTTGGAATGAAATCAATTAGCTCATTATTTGGGTTAATACTAGCCTTTACAACTCGCGTGAAATCCTCCACAAAATCCACAATATGTTTACACATTTTCACAACAAATCATAGATGGTTAATTCTTATTGGTTCAAATTTAAACTAAACACTAAGATTACTTTTTTGCCCCAACAATAACAACCGGTAACAACTTGCCACTTAAGATTTGTTGTAAAAATGTTGTGAATATATCATTTCTTATATTCTTAAGTCTTAGCAATTTAGGATATATAATGTTGAGCAATTTGATAGATGCTACAGCTAAGTACAACTTTGGTGGTGGTCGAAAATATTTGTTTTTGACACTTGCAATATTTTAGGATATTCAGTTTTTTTTTTTTTTTTTTTTTTTTTTTTAAGAGAGAGTTTCAACCTATGACCGGAAATTGAACCCCAAATCTCTTATTCAACCATAAGAGACTTTATCAGTTGAGCTAATTAGAACCCACAGATATTTAGTTTTTCAAATAGGTACTACTAACATAGATTTGTTTAATCAATTTAGGAGGGGTTCTAATTTTAAACTTCCAGTAGACTAATGATCTATTCATACCTTGGTAAAGTCAACAGAAACACGGTTGACATTAAAAGAAAATAAAATAAGGAGGAGAAGAAGAAGCAAAAGGAGCTATACGAATTTTTACTTTTAAGAACCGTAAACAACTTGCCGTCCAAAGCTCTATTCTATTTAGCTTCCTATGGAGAACCTTCTTCAGATTTTTTTTTTTTTTTGTGGGGTGTGTGTTTGTGTGTGATGGACGAAATGTGTGTTGCCCTGTATAGTGAATATTGTACCTGCAGTATTAAGTGTTTTTCACTTCTTTTGATTCAAACCCCAACACATCAACTATTATTTCCATGATTGAATATAAGAGATGAATTTACTATAAAAAAAATATATGTAATACATGAGGATCTTCACCTATCTGACAAATCAGTTTAGTCAGTCAATTATTAGAAAATACAATATTGAGCAATTAGATAGACACTACAGCTAAATACAACTTTGCTGGTGCTTGAACTTTAAAGGAATTTGTCGGAAACACTATTTCAGTTTTATATATCAATTCGGATATTAGGCATTTGTACAGAATTAAAAGAAATTTGCACCAAATACAAGTCTAATTTTTCAAAATTTTTATTACTGACAGCATGAGTTTTGAGTCAAAATCCATTATATTATTTCTATCTAAAGAATTTCATGTTTTTCATAACTATTTTGCACATGCACCTTTGCCACATGAACATGTTTCTTGGTTCATTGGTTGAGAGATAGAGATGACTTCGAAAATATTGAAAATAAAATATGGAGACTTTAACCCGTGTGAGTTCTTAAGTTATTCATTTTTTTAGAGGGTTATTTTATTTTGATTTCATTTTTTATTTGGAAATGCAATATTTAGTTGTTGCTTAGTCTCATCATTCTCTGATTTGGTCAAATGCTAAGAATTCATCAATTTTATCCCACACTTGAATATGTTAAAATTATGGATTTTGAAGAACTATCACAATTCTTAAAATTATGGATTCGGTCAAATGTTAATTTTAAGGTCATCTTTGTTTATTTTGAACCTTTATTTTTTTTTTTCCTTGGTGCATTATTGCTAGTAACCCATTTGAGATGATTATTTTAGCCGTTTTTTTCTCAAACCCTATACCAAGTATCCAAGAATGTATGCAAACAAATTATCTTTTTGTGGTAAATTTGTGGTGAAACAATTGGAAGAAAAAGAGAACTTAAAAAAAAGTAAAAAAAAAAATGACACAATCAAAAAAGGGAAAAAATGTTGAAAACAAAAAAGGAGAATGTGAAAGAAGAAGAAATAAATAATGAATTCTGTAAAGACACAAAAATCTGGCAGCCCAAACTCACTTAGAATAGTGAAATTTGTGCTATCCAACCAGGCCCAAACCAATAGATATTTGTTTAGAGAGTAGGGTAAAACAAGTTGGGCTTAGCCCGAGGATTTAGACAAAGAAGGAATGAATGAAAGCCAAAGATTAAGGGTATGATGAATGGTTCTTTACAATCTCGCCCGAGGACGATGTTCTTGCACAAGGATGTACACTCTTCTCCCTCTATCACTATTACTATTTGATGCACACCAAGGAGCTAGACATGCTAAACATACAAGCGGAAATGGAGCTGGATTTGCACAAGACCCTTTGTCATTTTCTAGTGGCCCAATTACAAGACTTAGGGCCAAACGTTTCAAGGAAGCACTAAATGGGCTAGTCCAAGAGAATTGGGCTGATTCTAAAAAGACTAAGATGGACTCAAATAATAATCAAGGCTTAGTCCATGTCATCAAAGCAATTGAAGAGGCTAATGCATGCAAATTCGCAACCAGCATGGTCTGACCATAAAAGGGTGTGAATTTTTTAAGTTCTAAGGATATTAAATGGGAAGATGTCTTGGTATTGGATGGGCATGTTAATTCTAGTCATTTAGCTATTTTTGACTGCCTTTAGAAGTCCTAGAAAACTAAAAAAACGTGGGAACTTGATTAGATTAATTTTTGTGCTGTTTTTGAAGTTGTAATTATGATTTTTACCTATTCTTGGAGGGTTGTTCCAAGTATATATCTGGTAGTACGAATTTTAAAAAAGACAGATTGGTATTCAGAAAATTATTCTCCTTGTGAGTCTTGTGATTCTCTTGGTTCTTAAAAGAACTCTTGAACTTATCAAGTTAATCTTGTGGCGTTCAAACAACCAAACTTATCACCTTTGATTCTTGAGAGATTCTTAGGAATTCTTGGTGTGGCGTTTCAATTCTATCGTAGTCTTGGTTTTCATCTGGTTAGGTGACGGGTCAGGGCTCAACAAATCTTGTCTACACGAACTTGGGGTTCCAAACCATCATTGTTATCGGGTTTCATCACAATTGTTGGTGAGGTTCATATCATTTTGGTATCAGAGCTTTGGTTCTAAGATAAGTTTGACTATCTTTTACTTTCATTCTATTTCCTATTCCTTGCTCAAAAAAAAAAAAAAAAAAAAAGAAAAAGAAAAGAAGATTTCTCAGTACACGAAGAGGAAAATTTCTCAGTCATATCATTTTTCAGTACATAATTCCAGTAAGAAAATTTCTTCATTTCAATCTTGTTTCTCACCTTAATTCAAGATCTTGACCTTGTTGATGAGTTTTGGTTGTTTCTCATTTTGAATTGCTGCTAGTTTATTTTGAATTATTTTCTTGAAGTTCGATTAAGAACTAAAGAAGACACAAAAGAGTGGAAAAAAAAAAAGCAAGAGTGTGTGAGACCATAAGAGGGTAAAAACCGTTTAGAGTGAAAACACGAGTGCGAGTGTATCAATTCTTGAGTGAAACACGTAAGGGAGGGCTTGTGAGGATTCTAACTTTTTTTTGCAGATTTTAAATATGTCCAATAATCAAGAAGAAAACACAACTGAAGGACTTCGACCACCAACGGATCAGACCCTCCAAATGCAAGCGATGCTAGGGGAGATGAGGCATATGTTGAGGGCTGAATTAGAACCTATTCATGAGAGGTTGGATAGGGTAGAAGCGGGAATTCCTAGGGGCCAGCAACATGACAACCCCAATAGGCAACAAGGTGGGCGTGTTCCATGGCAGAATGTTGAGGAAGAGGCGGAGACGGAGGAGGTTGATGGGCCATATGTGAACCGAGGTAGGTTTAAGCGTGGGTGTGGGAATAAAGAAGCAAGGATGGGTAGGCCTAGGAGGGATAATGATTTAGGAAACATAAAGATTAAAATTCCATCTTTTCAAGGTAAAAATGATCCTGAAGTTTATTTGGAGTGGGAAACTAAAATGGTGATGGAGTTTGATTGTCACAACTATTCAAAGATAAAGAAGGTTAAGTTGGCTACAATTGAATATACTGATTATGCCATTTTTTGGTGGGATCAATTATTGATTAATAGGAGGAGGAATAGAGAACCACCCGTGGACACTTAGGAGGAGATGGAAATGCTTATAAGGAGGTGTTTTGTACCCAATCACTATTATAGGGGATTGTATTAAAAGTTGCAGAGGTTAACTCAAGGTTCCAAGAGTATGGATGAGTATTACAAGGAGATGGAAGTAGCTATGATCCAGGCTAATGTAGAAGAGGACCGGGAAGCCACCATGGCTAGGTTCTTGCACGGTTTAAATTGTGAGATTGTGGATATAGTTGAGATGCAGCACTATGTTAAATTGACGGATATGATGCATTAAGCCATAAAGGTGGAGGAACAATTCAAACAAAAGGGATTGGCTAGGAGGGGACAACCTATGGCTACCACCAGTCTATGGAAGACAGCCCCAAAAAGGGACGAGCAGCTACAAAATAAGCCAAAATTTGAACCATCTAAGAGTGCCAACTCAAAGACCACTTTAGGTAACACCGAGGCTTCGAGTTCTAAAACACGTGATATTAAGTGTTTTAAATGTCAAGGGCGGGGACACATAGCCAGCCAGTGTGTAAACAAAAGGGTGATGGTGATAAATGCTCAAGGAGAGCTTGAGTCGGAGAATGAGGAAGAAGTAGATGAAGATGTCCACATGTCATCTTTGGAGGATGCCGATGATGAGCAAAATGTTGTGGTGGGAGATTTATTGGTAGCAAGGCAAGTTCTCAATGTGCAGGTTAAGGAGGAAAAAAGTAATCAAAGGGAGAACTTGTTTCATACTCGGTGCTTTGTAAATAACAAAGTTTGCAGTGTCATTATCGATGGAGGCAGTTGCACAAACGTAGCCAACACTTATTTGGTGGAAAAATTGGCCTTAACTACCTTGAAACATCCTCAACCTTACCGGCTTCAGTGGCTGAATAAATGTGGCGAAATCAAGGTGACAAGACAAATGTTGGGGGCATTATCCATTGGCAAATATGAGGATGAGGTACTATGTGATGTGGTTCCCATGCATGCGTGCCATTTATTGTTGGGAAGACCATGGAAGTATGATCGGAAGGTTATGGATGATGGATTCACAAATAAGTATTCTTTCACTTTTAAAAGGCAACCTATTACTCTTGTGCCATTAACTCCAAAATAGGTTAAGGAGGACCAATTGAAGTTACAAAAATCAAATGAAAAAAAAAGGGAAAAAGAAAGGAAGGCCAAAATTGAAAAAAAAAAAAGAGTTTAAAAAAAAAAGAGAGAAAAACAGTGATCAGAGTGAAAAAGAAAGAGAGAGGGATTCGGCCATAATAAGAGCAAGAGAGGAAAAATTCAATTACATTGCAAAAAAAAGTGAGATCAAGAGAGCATTATTTTCACACCAGCCCCTTATTGTACTCATATACAAAGAGGCTCTTTTATGTACTAATGATCTCGCCGGTGCATTGCCGAGCAATATTGTTTCTCTTTTGCAAGAGTTTGAAGATGTCCTTCCCGAAGAGGTACCTCATGGTTTACCTCCAATTCGAGGGATTGAACATCAAATTGATTTCATACCTGGTGCATCAATTCCAAACCGACCTGCTTATAGGAGTAATCCTGAGGAGACCAAGGAACTTCAAAGGCAAGTAGGTGAATTATTGGAAAAGGGGTATGTGCGAGAAAGCATGAGTCCTTGTGCAGTTTCAGTGTTGTTAGTTCCTAAGAAGGATGGAACATGAAGGATGTGTGTCGACTGCCGAGCCATCAATAACATAATGGTAAAATATCGTCATCCTATTCCTAGATTAGATGATATGCTGAATGAATTACATGGTTCTTGTGTCTTTATAAAAATTGATCTTAAGAATGGATATCACCAGATTAGGATGAAGGAAGGTGATGAATGGAAAACTGCTTTTAAGACTAAATATGGTTTGTATGAGTGGTTAGTAATGCCTTTCGGTTTAACTAATGCTCCGAGCACATTTATGCGTTTGATGAACCATGTTTTGCGTGCATTTATTGGTAGATTTGTAGTTGTGTATTTTGATGATATCCTAATTTATAGCAAAAATTTGGAAGAACATGTAATGCATTTGAAATCTGTTTTAGAAATTCTAAGGAAAGAAAGGTTGTTTGCTAACCTCAAAAAGTGCACCTTTTGTACGGATAAGCTTGTGTTTCTTGGTTTTGTTTTTAGTAAAGGAGGAATTGAGGTAGACGAGGAAAAGGTGAAGGCAATCCAAGAGTGGCCAACGCCTACAACAATCAACCAAGTGAGGAGTTTCCACGGCTTAGCTAGCTTCTATAGACGGTTTATGCATGATTTTAGTAGCTTAGACGCCCCTCTCACTGAAGTCATCAAGAAAAATGTATCGTTTAAGTGGGGGAAAGAACAAGAAAAGGCATTTAATCAGCTCAAAGAAAAGTTAACTAATGCACCTTTGCTTGTTTTACCTAACTTTGCTAAAACTTTTGAAATTGAGTGTAATGCTTCAGGAATAGGTATTGGAGCTGTTTTGATGCAAGAAGGCCGTCTAGTTGCTTATTTCAGTGAAAAATTGGGTGGGGCAGCCCTAAATTACCCCACTTATGATAAGGAGATGTATGCCTTGGTAAGGGCTTTGGAAAATTGGCAACACTATCTATGGCCAAAGGAATTTGTGATTCACACAGATCACGAATCTTTGAAGCATTTGAAAGGACAGCAAAGGTTGAACAAACGCCATGCCAAGTGGGTGGAATTCATTGAAACATTTCCTTATGTGATCAGATACAAGCAAGTTAAGGAAAATGTGGTGGCTGATGCATTGTCCCGAAGGTATGCTTTACTTTCCATTTTAGATACAAAAATGCTTGGCTTTGAATGCATTAAGGATCTGTATGCACAAGATTTTGATTTTTGTGATGCATTCAATGCATGTGAAAAAGTAGCATTTGGTAAGTTTTATAGGCATGATGGATTTTTGTTTCGAGAAAATAAACTGTGTGTGCCTATGTGTTCTTTGCATGAATTGCTTATGAGAAAAGCTCATGGTGTTGGTTTGATGGGTCACTTTGGTGTAGCTAAGACTTTAGAAATTTTGCATGATCATTTTTTTGGCTTCATATGAAACGTGATGTGGAAAGAATCTGTGAGACGTGTATCATGTGTAAACAAGCTAAGTCTAAGTTGAAACCCCATGGTTTGTACACCCTTTTGCCAATACCTAGTGAACCTTGGACTGATATTTCTATGGATTTTGTTTTAGGTTTACCTAGGACTAAGAGGGGGAGAGATTCAGTTTTTGTGGTGGTAGATAGATTTTCCAAGATAGCACACTTCATTGCATGTCATAAAACTAATGATGCATCACATATAGCTGATTTATTCTTCAAAGAAATTGTTAGGCTACATGGTATGCCTAGGACCATTGTTTCTGATAGGGATGCAATGTTTTTTAGTTACTTTTGGAAAACTTTGTGGGGAAAGTTGGGAACCAAGTTGTTGTTTTCTACTACTTGTCATCCACAAACGAATGGTCAAACTGAAGTAGTAAATAGAACTTTGTCTTCCTTGTTGCGTGATATCATTAAAAAGAACTTGAAAACCTAGGAAGCTTGTTTGCCACATGTTGAATTTGCTTACAATAGAAGTATACATTTTGCATCTAAGTTTTCACCATTTGAAATTGTTTATGGTTTTAACCCATTGTCACCTTTGGATTTAACTTCTTTACCTTTGAGTGAACGTATGAACTTAGATGGCAAAAAGAAAGCAGAATTTGTAAAAATGATTCATGAAAAGGCACGGCTGAACATTGAAAGGAGGACTCAACAATATGTCCATTAAGCCAACAAGGGACGCAAGAAGGTAGTGTTTGAACCAGGAGATTGGGTTTGGTTGCACTTAAGGAAGGAACGTTTTCCAGAGAAATGGCATTCAAAACGCCTACCTCAGGGTGATGGACCATTTCAAGTAGTGGAGCGCATCAACGATAATGCCTACAAGCTAGACTTACCCGGTGAGTATGGTGTCAGTGCAAGCTCTAATGTTGTTGATTTGTCTCTTTCTGATGCAGGTGATGATTTGAGGATAAATCCTTCTCAAGAGGGGGAGAATGATGCACACTAAGGAGCTGGACATGCTGAACATACAAGTGGAAATGGAGCTGGATTTGCACAAGACCGTTTTTCATTTTCTAGTGGCCCAATTACAAGACTTAGGGCCAAATGTTTCAAGCTAGCACTAAATGGGCTAGTCCAAGAGAATTGGGATGATTCTAAAAAGACCAAGATGGGCTCAAATAATAATCAAGGCTTAGTCCATGTCATCAAAGCAATTGAAGAGGCTAATGCATGCAAATTCGCAACCAGCGTGGTCTGACCATAAAAGGGTGTGAATTTGTTAAGTTCCAAGGATATTAAATGGGAATATGTCTTGGTATTGGATGGGCATGTTAATTCTAGTAATTTAGCTATTTTTGACTGCCTTTAAAAGTCCTAGAAAACTAAAAAAACGTGGGAACTTGATTAGATTAATTTTTGTGTTGTTTTTGAAGTTGTAATTATGATTTTTACCTATTCTTGGAGGGTTGTTCCAAGTATATATCTGGTAGTACGAATTTTAAAAAAGACAGATTGGTATTTAGAAAATTATTCTTCTTGTGAGTCTTGTGATCCTCTTGGTTCTTAAAAGAACTCTTGAACTTATCAAGTTAATCTTGTGGCGTTCAAACAACCAAACTTATCACCTTTGATTCTTGAGAGATTCTTAGGAATTCTTGGTGTGGCGTTTCAATTCTATTGTAGTCTTGGTTTTCATCTGGTTAGGTGACGGGTCAAGGCTCAACAAATCTTGTCTACACGAACTTGGGGTTCCAAACCATCATTGTTATCGGGTTTCATCACAATTGTTGGTGAGGTTCATATCACTATTCTTATTCTTATCTTTTTTTCTTGATCTTTTTGGGATCCCTTTTCATTTGAAAGTCCTCTTTCTTTATATACTCCTCAGCTAATTGCATCCTAGCCCTCCATCTACAATCCTCCAAACTCTCCTTAGGGCATTTGTCCCTTTAAATTTCTATTGAAGGTGGTAGAAGGAGATGCTTAGCTGTGAATTCTATTGTTTAGGTCACTTCCTCATCAGTGCAACAGATAAAGTTGTTGCCAGTCATTTAATGCGGAGGCAGTAGGTGAGCTTTCACTAGAAACTTCTTTCACCTACCTTGACTCTCACTGAACACCATCCTCTCCATTCGACCTTCCAGTAAGTATTTTGTCCCCTCTCCTCCTATCCTCAGGCAGACCCCCTCCTCGGGCTTAGAATGCTTTTATGACGATAGTCACAACTTGTTTTATCCTTCCTCGGTCCTTGGGTCCCCACAATAGCCCCCCTAAAACCTTGCTATTGGCCTTGAAATAAAAAGTAAGGTTTTAGTCGTGCAATCCTATTTGGTACGTGGCAGACGTGTTCCCACGTGGTAACGTCTCTTCATCTATCTTCAGCACGTTCTTAACGCTTTGGAATCTACGATCTCGTATTTATTGTGTCAGGCGGCTGCTTGTCCCCCTACGTTTTACGGTGCGATGATGATCCAACAGTCCTCATTTACCCATATTTACAAGCGGGAATTTTACCACTCATTTTTCACCCCTATATAAGGAGAGGTTGAGGCTAGTTTTTCTCCATTTATTCACTTTGCAACTTTTTCGTTGAACCAGTAGTCCAAGGAAAGATTTTTCTATTACTTGTAAGTGCGTCTGGATTCATTTACTTTTATATGTAGATTCTTCGTTACCCACACCACAAATTTCCATGGGTAGACTTGCTAGGTTAGTGGATACCTTTAAAGGCATGGCCGCCTTTATGGCTCAATATAGGATTCCTAACAGTGTTGAACTCTAACACTATGAGTTAGGCGAATGGCTGGTCATGAACAGACATCCTGGCTCTGTAGTGATTTCGATGATTGCCTTTATAGAAGGCAGGATGGAAATTCCCATGGGTAAGGTTACTAGAGACTTCCTTATGAATTATAGGCTGACCCCCACACAATGCTCCCCTAACGTCTTTAGGGTCCTCGGTAGCGTAGATATGATAAACCGTAACATGGGGACCAACCTCACATGGCATGATATGAACTGGGAATACAACTGCCAAAAAGGGAAGGAAACCAACTACTATATCAAATGTAGGGTCCCAGCCATTAGGTTAATTTCTTGTATGTCTGAGTCAAACAAAGGCATGGACAAGGACTTCCTCATCATCTCAGGAGACTGGTATGATGGATTGCACTGTCCCACCCAAAATGGGGAACCAGATAGGGTTCCCACAGACATTAGATGCACGTAGGATTTTCATATTTAGATAAAGAAAAAATTTATAAGGATTTTTCCTAATCTATGACTTATGTTGCATGTTTAATGGCAGACGAACATCATACCACCCCGAACAAGAGCTTAGTGAATTTTCCCGAACTAAATTGCATCCTCAGGTCAGAAACTTTTCTTCACAAAGATGGTTAGCTTCGGGCAGTGCACGTGATTCTTGGTTTCAACCCCATCTCCAAACGTTTCCAAAGCCCTAAAAATGTGATCAGAGCCAAGGATCCAAGGCCAGCTTTAATTGACGTAGCAGTTTCGGGCTTTCTAACAACAACCCCTCCTCCATCTGAAGCATAAGACGCCCAACTTCCAGCCCCACTCGTAGCCAAACTCCTTTACTCTCAAGAGCCGCCCATACCTTCAGAGGACGACGCCGAGGATCGCACTCTCGAAGCCACAAAGGAGGTGACAAGGACTTTGAAGTCTTCTACAATCAAAAGGACCTCGAAGACCTCGCTAGCCCTTCCTAGTGCCGTTTACTTCCTACCCAAATCAACACTAACCAAGAAGAAGCCAACATCCCTGAAGGAATGGTGCTCGAGGAAAAGACCCCTAACCTGCTAGCATTACTTACATCCCTTGCTTGGAGTGCCTCCCCAGTAGTTCCCATGGTGCCCTAACCACTAACTCTTGCCCCCATGACTGCATCCTCTAGTGACACTGCTGATAAAAAAAGGAAAAAGAGGGCTAAGGGGGCAAGGGATTTGAGGATGTTGAAGAGGGGGAGGTCACTCGCCCTTCGCAGTAGCCCCCAACTAAGGAGGCCCGAATGACTAGGGCTCAGCAGAAGAAGAATGCTCCCTCTAGAGCATCTAAAGGCGCTGAAAGGGGACAACATTCGAAGGCTTCCATATGGAAGCCCTCGTTTGTTTTAAGTTCCAGGGATCCAGTCATGGATGACACCACCCTGAGGGATCCCTAGAAAGGTAGGCCGGGTATCCTTTCAGAATGCCTTGAAAAAGGGCTCCTCCTTCCCGAGGATATGCACAAGTTGTAATCCTTGAGGAAGCCTGAGGTCTTTTTCTCACTTAAAAGATATCTTGCCAAGGTATATACCTATCTTTCACTCTTATACACTTATGCAAAATTTGTACAAATACTTATACTTAACATTTTTTGCCAGTCGGTGCAACCAACCTTCATGGCTGAGGCATGGCTGGATAACACCCTGGGTCAAGCCCGCGAAGCTAAGGGCAAGTTGGAAATGGCTGAGAAGGCCCATGCTGATTCGAAGAAGAGGCTTAAAGACACCCTCTTCCACCTGACCGAGGTAGAGAAATCTCAGAAGAATGCAGAATCTGCCTTGGCTGGTTATGAGAAACAAGCTGAAGAGGCCAGGCCTACCTAGAAAAAGGCCGAAAATTAGCTGGCCTTGATCATGGTGAAGCTCAAACAGTAGCAGAAATAGCTAGAGGCCAAGGACGCTGAGAAGGCTAAGGCTGGGCAAGCGGCCTATGACGCGAGCATGACCAAGACTACCCAGAGTCTAACAGCCTAGCTTCGGGATGTTGTTTGGGCCTTTTGCCTTGAGGTGTGTGGGCAGGCCCTCACCACAGCTGGAGTTAGTACTGAATCTAAGCTTAGGGCTCCTGATAAAGTATACTATCCTCCAACTCTATGCCTTGCCCCTAGCCCCACTCAACCTGCGGCTGACCCCATCTCTGCCTTGGTCCAGACTACCACTACTCCAACTGCCACATCTACCATAGAGAAAGGGCAAGATCAACCACCTCCAGAAGATGTTGTGGACGTGGAGTCAGAAGAGGTAGCTAAAGTGGGGCAGCTAAAGAGGAAGAAGAAGGAAAAGGAGAAAGAAAAAGAGAAAGAGAAGGAGAAAAAGGCGTCAGCATGACTTAGTCCTAGGTTAAGAGCTACTTAGTCAATTTTGTAATTGGGCTTAAGTTTAGTTGATGCCCCCTCTTTCTTTTATTTTAATCCAACTCCAGAACTTCAATGAATATAACCAATCTTTACTCTACACTTTTTCATCTATTTAAGTCTAATTTGTCCATGTATATCTTCTGCTACTTCCTTTTTTAGTATTATTTAAACATGCTAACCTTTAACTAACTTAATCTACCTACACTATCCTATTCAATCTTGAATGAACCTTGAGAAAGTTATTGGACTGACACTTAGGGTAATTTGTAACAATATTCTGACACTTAGTAAAAATTTCAAGCCAAAACTTACCTTACTTTAGACTTAGGATGCTAACAGATCAATCTACCTTGTACCTGTAATTCAATACTTAGAAAATTTCTCATAAGTGTTATCTTGTCCATGGTTTATGACCCGAGAAGCCTAACAAGACTAAGATTCTGTTAAACACTTAGAAATTTCCTACATAAAGAGACCCTAGGAGTCGAACAAAACCAAGGTTCTGTTTAACACTTAGAAATTCCTTACATAAAGGTTAATTTACCTAAGCTTTGTGACCCGAGGAGTCGAACAAGACCGAGATTTTGTTTAACACTTAGAAATTCCTTACATAAAGGTTAATTTACCCAAAATTTGTGACCCAAGGAGTCAAACAAGACAAAGATTTGGTTTAACACTTAGAAACTTTTTAATTAAGCGATTACCACACAACTCACAGCCATAGCAAAGCACAAATGAGCTAAACGTGAATAAAAAGAACTTCATATCATTAGTAGTAATAACGCCGTAAATTATTTACATTCCAAGGACGTGGAATCACATTTTCATCCAAGTCTTCCAAATAATAAGCCCCAATACCAGCCACTGATGTTATTCTGTATGGGCCTTCCCAGTTAAGATTCAACTTTCCCTAAGATGGGTTCTTTGTTGTCCCCATCACCTTTCTCAAAGCTAAATCTCTGGGGGTTAGTGGCCTTAGCTTCACTCCTTTGTCAAATCCTTACTTAAGTCTCTACTGATAATATGCCATCTTCACTATGGCGACTTCTTTTCTTTTCCCAACCAATTCCAAGCTGGCCGAGAGCAAGCGATTATTCTCCTCAACGTTGAACTGATCAGTTCTTAGGGTTGGAAACCCTGACTCAATAGGGATTACTACTTCTGCCCCATAAATCATTGAAAGAGGAGTCTCTCCGGTTAATCTTCGGGGTGTGATGCGATAAGTCCATAACACGTGGGGCAATTCATCCACCCACCTTCTGTCACGCCCCAAACCTGATACTCGGATTTGTGACCATGACCGGCATACTAATACCAAGCCTAAACCTGATATTAACAAGAACCAACTTAACTTACTTTTACAAAACTTTCACAAGGCTTCCCTCTTTCTTATCATCTTTGTTTCTTTACTTAAATGGTATAATTTTTCACTTGACATTTAGAGCATTTACACTGTACTTAAAGAATCACATAATCCACCAATCACTCCAATTCTAAATCTCACATAATACATCTTTTAATACTTTAAAGTACACAAATTTCATTAGATCCTAAAATACACAATACTACAAAACTAAACATCAAATTACTAACTTAGGATCTATACATATAAAACTAAAACTAGCTCCTTCCAAAACTCGACTAAGGCTCCCTCTACTCCAAAATAAAACCTGCTAGCTGAAAGAGTGGAAGGGGTGAGCTACACAGCTCAGTAAAGGTAAGATATATGAGAATTTAATAAGGATGCATGTAAATCAAACCATTTCAGTTTATAAACGTTCAGATGGGAGAACATTTTTCATGCATAGTATTTTATACTATTTATAATAATAATTTAACGCTCTTCATGGAAATAATTATTCTCCCTTTTCTTATCAGAATAATTTTACCAAAACCTTTCAGATTGAATATCTTTCATTTCTTACAAAGTCACCACATATATTTTCATTACAAAATAATCATTTAACTTAAATCAGATAATCGGTAACTTTGTCTTAGACTTGAAACATCTTAAAGAATAATAAAACTTTCCTTCATAAACTTCTTCTCGTAAAATATTATAATTTTCATAATCATAAAACTTAACGTTTCATACAGAAAAACAGATATCTAATAACTTCTTAACGTAAATTTGTACTTTCATCAGAAGCTTTATCTTTATAGCATAACAGAATTTCAAAAACTTTTATCTTTAATGAACAGCTTTCTTTTCATCAGAAACTTCTTCTTTTCATGAGAGCTTTTAACTTTCTACAATGCATTTAACAAAATAATTCTCTCATGATTAATAACATAATATAGCTGTTCATACATAACTTATTGGTTAGTCCATATCTGATAAGTCTGTACAAAGAAGGCCTCATCACATTTGAGTGACCTCGTGTGTATGATATTGTCCCCTTTGGGAGGCTTGATGGCACATCCCCTCCAGGTTTTGTTCCTTCCCGCCGTCCGTGCACATTGGGGAGAAGGCCTTATTCAAATTAGAGTTATGGGCAACCCCATTTCCTTTACTTTAAATGGCCTAGAGTTACGAGCAGCCCCATTTCCTCTATTTTAAATGGCCAAACAGATAATATTTTTCCATGGAAAGCCAGTAATTAACCCCTACTGACCGAGTTCAGATCACCAGAGAACATAACCCGAAAACATTTCATAATTATTCATCATACTGAATTTTCTTATTTTGCATAACATTTCATAATAAAAGCATTTCCATTGTTTTCTTCATCATGTTCGTGGAATTAATAATAACATCAATATACTTAAATCATATACATAAAGTTTCGGAAAAACTCACGAACATATATTTGTCTGATAATGCTTACATGCCATATCTCTAATCAAAAACATTTTAATGCATAATATACTTTAAAATAACCTAATGACTTACCAAATACTCATATAACTTATCCCTTACCTGAAAGCAGAGGAACCGAGAGCCTAAAATCGAAGGAGCTTAGACCTGACGACTGGTAACACCTAAACCAAAATCAAGGCTTGTTACTATCCATTATTTCTTAACATAAACTTACACATTCATCTCAAAGCCTATCTCTTATAATCAAAGAAATCCTAATCCCACCTCAAAGAGGTTCCCACAAACATATTATGCATACATCAACAAATAACGTACCAACCTAAAGAAATGCCATCATACAACGTGATGTACCAAATCATAGATAAACCAACATTCTCATATTTATATCATATTTCCATAGGAGCTAACTTCATTTCAAAATGTGCTTTGAGATTAGGGCAATAATGCAAGCATAAAACATGAACTCTTTTAAGCATGGGCATGTAATCATAAACACTCGCATGGCAACATACAACACGTTGAACAAGACAGCAACATGAAAATGCGGTAAAGTGATTTAGAACCCCTCCTTTGAGTTCTAAACCTTAAACCAAGTTATACCAAATTAATCTATGATTTAAACATATCAAATGATGAGCATAATAAATTATAGCTCAAATCATTCACCCTAACTTTAGAATTAAATCCTCAAAGTTAGGCATGTCCCTTACTGCTCACTGTTTTGCTCCAGCAGCATATGCTTCAATTGTAAAATGCAAATGGACTACCAAAACACATTCAATCTTCATGAAATTCTAGATAGAAACTTCCCTGTATGTCTATTATATACCATAAAAATTTCGGAGTCAAGGAATAAACTCATGATTTATTAAAAATCATACAAGCCAACGTGTTCAATTCTGTCCTGGCAGAAACTCATGCAAATTAGAAATTAAATAATTATTTTTCTATTCATCCAAATGCTGTGAAACCACTTCCACAACAACTATACGTGTCTTAGATTTCATAGCAAATAACCCTAGCATCCAATTTCACAAAGTATGATTTAATACATAATTTATAATGCATGAACACGGAATCTGTCACAGAGGCAGTTTTGAAACATTTTCTTGTAAATTCACAAACAATTATCAAAGGATGGTATTTTCATATGGGGATTTTTATGCACTCATTAAACATGTTATAAAACACCTTTATATAGTCATCAAACCATTTATAGCAAAATTAAATTCAACAAAAATCCCAGCAGTAACCTCAATAGTACTTATCCTAACTTTTCCTTACTTCTTTAATCATACACAATCCTTAATTAGTAAAAACCCTAAGCTACCTTCAACAAATCATCAACATAGTTTCAAAGCTTCTTAAAACAGCATATATATATATATATATATAAACTTACAAGTTCATGATTCTCTAATTTCACAAACCACCAATACCATTACAAAATTCTTTAAACAAATCATGGATTCTAAGATGAGAGTAGCTAGACCCTTACCAAAATTTCTGGTTCCAAGAAGAAATAGAGTCACTCTAGCATGGAAGAATCTCCCTTTCCTAGTGGCTGGACCCAAAAGTATGAGAGGTAGAGAGCTTGAGAGAGTTTTCTTTATTTTGTTGTTGGAGCCGTGGCATGAGAGAGAGGGAGTTTCTTGATTGTTCTAGCTTCTTTGAGAAAGTGTGAATGAGAGATGAGATAAGTCTTGTCTTTCTTTTAAGGTGTGAACCGTGGACTTGAGGGAAGACTGAAGGGAGCTTCCTAGCTCTTTCCTTAAGAGAAAAGAGAGTAAACTGGGGAGAAATTTCAGATTTTCTTCTTGGACCCGTGGGAATAGGGAGGGAGAGTTTCATGAAATTTCTAGTTGCCTTGAAAAGTCAATAAAGAGATTTGGTGGAGTTTTTTTTTTTTTTTTTTTCATTGCATGGCCGGCCAAGACTTGTTCTTTGGGTTTCAGAGGATATCATGAGTCAACATGCAAGACACTTTAGCTTTTCATGTGTTAAATTTCAATTAGTTGCATGTAGGTGAAATTCTACCATACTATCCCATGCATCATGCTTAATTAAAACACCTACAACCATATATATATATATATATATCTCACATAACTTAACCACTTAATTAAACACCAACAACTATATATTTAATAACTTAAACTGCTTAATATAATTTTGTACATACTTACTTAATATATATACATAATACAATTAGTCATTTCAATTATTTATAATCTTTACAGTTCTTATTCAAAGATATTATAAAATAATATGCTAATTAAATACTCTTATCTTAATTATAAAAAGAAAGTGGATTAAAATAATAATTAACCACTTAAACACATAGTTTAATTATAAAATTGGGTCGGGGTGTTACACCTTCCCTTTGCATCATTCAACCTTTTCTTCAACCCAGACACTATGGCCTTATTTGTAGCCTCAGCCTGACCATTCCCCTGTGGATAAGTAGGAGTAGAATACCTATTCTTGATCCCCAACTCCCCACAGTATCTTCGGAAGGCTTTACTGTCAAATTAAAGACCATTATCTAAGATTAATGTATGTGGGACTCCAAACCTAGTGATGATATTTCTCCATATAAACCTCTTAGCATCCACGTCCTTGCTATTGGATAAAGATTCAGCCTCTACCCACTTAGTAAAATAGTCTGTCCCGACGAGAAGCCATCTTCAGTTTCCCGTGGCTCGAGGAAATGGTCCAACAATGTCCAAGCCCCACTAAGCAAATAGCCAAGGGCTGGAAAATGGGTTCAAAACCCCCTTAGGTTGGTGAATATTCGGGGTATACCTCTAACACAGATCACACTTCCTTACATAATCCTGAGAAGTTCTTTGCCTGCTCGGCCACCAATATCCTTGGGTAAGAGCTCTATAGGCCAAAAACCTCCCTCCTGTATGACTCCCACATATTCCTTCATGTAACTTTTCTAACATAAGAATGCTTGTACAACTTCTGTTCCTCAGATAACCAATAACGAGAAGCCTTTCTACATATCTTTTCTACCTTGCCCCCATCCTCAGGCAGCAGTCCTTGTTTCAAGAAAGTAACCAAGGGATCCATTCGACTTGGTCTATCCTGAATACTATGCACACCCACCACAGGCTTCTTCAAAATATTAGAGTTAGCCATGTCTTCAACAATAACGACCCGAGGCAAATTTGACCCCAAAGACATTGCCAACATAGCCAAAGAATCTGCATGAGAGTTTTGTCCTCTCAGGATTGGCTTTAGAGTAAAGCTCTTAAAGTCGACCCGAACTTGTCTAACTCTAACAAGATACCCCTGCATGCGTTCATCCTAAGCCTCAAATTCTCCATTAACTTGGCCCACCACTAGCTGTGAGTTTGAATATACCTCTACAACTTCTCCTTTCAACTGATTAACCATTGTCATTCCAGCCAACAGAGCCTCATACAATGATTTTTCCATCAGCAGCTTCTCAGGGGTTATCACCATAATTCCTACCCTTGCCCCTTTCAGTTAGCTGCTCCGTCAGTGTACTCCTCCCAGGTGGGAACAACAGAGGCCAAGACTATCATAATGTCAACTATTCTTGTTCTATCATCGGCCATGCTTTCTGTAAACTCCGCCACAAAATCTGCCAAGACTTGTCCCTTTATAGCAGTACAAGGCATGTACCTAACATCATAGGCACCCAGCATTGTCCCCCATTTAGCAATCCTGCTTGTGTAGTCTGATTTTTGTAGGAGAGCTTATAAGGGGAGCTGGGTAAGCACCACCACAGTATGTGCTTAAAAATAATGTGGAAGCTTCCTCGTGGCGTGTATAATGGCCAACACCGCCTTCTCTAGGGGTAAATAGTGTGTCTCAACTTCATGCAAGGACTTGCTAACATAGTAGACAGGTCTTTGTACCCCATTCTCATTTCTAACCAGGACTAGACTAACTGCATAATCCGTGACTGCCAAGTATGCATACAAAACTTCCTCTTTCTCAGGTTTAGAAAGGACTAAGGGGTGTGACAAATATTGCTTGAGCTTCTTAAAGGCCAACACACACTCCTCGATCCAATGAAAGTCCTTCACTTGTGAAAGAGCTGGAAAAATTGACGACACCTATCCATTGATCGAGAGATAAACCTATTTAGAGCTGCTGCCATCCCTGTTAATTTATGTACCTCCTTAGGATTCCGAGAAGGATGCAAGCTATTAATGGCCTTAATCTAATCGGGATTGACCTTAATTCCTCGGTGTGTTATCATATAACCTAGAAACTTTCCCAAGCTGACCCCAAAATAACACTTAGATGCATTTAAGCGCAACCTATGTTCCCTCAACACCGAGAACACCTCCCCTAAATCTGTAAAGTGCTCTACAACTTGCTTGCTCTTTACCACCATATTATCAATATATGCCTCCACATTCCTCCCAATCTGTGACTTAAACATCCTTGTCACTATTCTTTGATATGTGGATCATGCATTCTTAAAGCCGAAGGGCATCATCTAATAATGGTAATTTCCAGTGGGAGCGCAGAAAGCGGTTTTTTCCTGATCAGCTAATGCTAAAGGTATCTGGTGATACCCTTGGAAGGCATCCAAGAAACTCATCTGAGGATGTCCAACTGTTGCATCCACCAATTGATCAATCTGAGGAACGGGGAAAGGATCCTTCGGGCAAACTTTATTCAAATCCGTGAAGTCCATGCACACGCGCCACTTCCCGTTTTTCTTCTTTACTACCACGGTATTAGTCAACCACTCAGAGTAAAAGATCTCTTTAATTTCCCCTGCTTGCTTAAGTTTGTTCACTTCTACCCTTACTGCCTCTGTATGCTCTTTTGATGAATGCCGAGGAGGTTGCTTTCGTGGGATCGCCTCTAGATTCACATTCAACCGATGACATATAAAATCAGGATCAATCCCAAGTACATCATAAGTACTCTAGGCAAACACATCAATATTATCTTCCAAAAATTTCACCAATGCTGCCTTTTCCAAGAATGGGAATTGAGACCCCACCTGAAAGTATTTTTCTTCGTCTTAACCAATCAAAAACTTTTCCAATTCCTTAGATAGCACCCCTACGACTCGGTCCCAAGTCTTACTTCAGGGCCCTTTGATTGCTATGGGATTCACTCCTCTTCCGCCACGGCTTAATCTGCTGGTTGCCATGTAATGGCTTCTATCATACATTGTCTAGCCATTGCTTGACTTCCTACTAATTCCCCAACTCTACCCTGTGTGGGGTACTTAACTTTCAAGTGTAAGGTTGATAAGACTACTTCCATAGCATGAAGCCATAGTCTGGCTAGGATAGCTGTGTAAGGGGAAAAAGCTTCAACTACATTGAAGTCAACTTGCACCTTCTCGTCTCCAGCCTGTACAAGTAACCTTATCATCCCAAGGGGGGTGACCAATCTCCCATTAAAGCCCATTAGTGGTGAATCGTACTTCTCCAAGTCCTCGAGCTTGAGATTTAACCCTTTATATAAGTCCAGGTATATAATCTTCGCCCCACTTCCTTGGTCTACCAAGACCCTTCTTACATCATACCCCCCGATCCGAATGGTTACCACCAAGGCATCATCATTTGGTTGGAGTGTCCCTTCCTTATCTTCTTCTAAAAAACCTAAAGTGGGCATGGCCACCATTTTGGCCTTTTTGCAAGCCTGGCTCCTGTCTTCCAAGCTGGGACCTGAAACCACAGACATAACATCCGAGTAGGTTCCTGCATCACTCCTGGGCTTAGCAAAAATGACATTAATTGTACCCAAGGCTAGTCAAGGAGCTCCCTCCCTTTGATACCCAATTTCGAGCTGTCCAAACTGACCAGCAGGTTGGTGCAAGAACTGCCTCAACTTCCCTGCCTTCACCAGTTGGCCTAGATGATCGCATAAAGTCCTACAATCTTCAATTGTATGTCCTTTTTCCTGATAATAATGGTAGTAAAGGCTCTGGTTTCTCTTGGATGAGTCCCCACCCATTTTATTAGGCCATTTGAAATACGGTTCATTTTTTATCTTTTCTAGTAATTGATAGATAGGCTCTTTAAATAATGAACTAACCACGTGGGCACTCGCAGACAATGTCTGGTTAGGGAAATCTCTCCTGCCGGTTACTGTGATATCCTCCTCCCTGAAGATCCATCTTTTTAGGAAAATCATTCGCCTTGCCCTTTCCTTGTGTTTGTTCTTCCTTTACTCGTTTGTACTTATCAATGCGATCCATAAGCTAGCACATACTAAGGGTAGGCTTTATTGTTAGTGACTTTCTTAGCTCATGCTACGTCGGAAGCCCTACCTTGAAAGTTCTCACCGCCACGTCCTCGAAATCCCTATCTATTTTATTGTACATTTCTCAATATTTGTCTGACTAAGTCTTAAAGGTCTCCCCTTCCCTCATCGCCATAGATAATAGAGAGTTTAAAGGCTTAGGGACCCTACTGCACATCACAAATCTAGCACCAAATGCCCTTGTCAACTCCTCAAAAGACCTTAATGACCCCTCTTCCAAAGTATCAAACCACCGCATAACCACAGGCCCGAGGCTAGAAGGGAACACCTTGCACATAAGAGCTTCATTGTCTGAATGAACTGCCATCTTCTGATTGAAGTGGCTCACATGCTTCACAAGATCAGACTTTCCATTGTAGATGGTGAAAGTTGGCTGTGAAAACCGGTGGGGGAGCCTTGTCTTGTTGATTCTCCTAACAAATGGTGACTTTGAGATTTAACGAAGTGCTTTGCTCATCGCATCATTCCCCATGCTATGGTGAGATGACCCTCACCCACGCCTGAACTTGCCCTTTTGCAGTTTATCCTAGCGTGAAAATGCTGAGAATGACTCACTGGATGGGGTTCTAGACCTATGGTGATACGAGCGATCCCTACTTTCCCCTAATCTAGCACTTGATGGGGGTGATGGACTCCTTCGGTCACGTTCCCTTCGCTGCAGCTTCCCACGCAATTGATCTATGTCAAGCTACAATTTCGGTGTCTCTTGAGCATGTGAAACATGACTCCTTGTCCTTGAATGACTCCTCTCAGTACGCCCCGTATGGTAGGACTCTACCATAACACTTGGCATATGATGTTTGTCTTTCCTTCACTCCAGATTAACAAACTGATTTTCCCTCTATGAACCAAAAGATTCTTCCCCATTCTATTCCAGTTTGGCCATGGCTAACCAAAAACATACCCACAACAAAACCTTACTCCCCATAGACGGCGCCAATTGAAAGGACATAAAAATCTAGCGGCCTAAACTCACTTAGAATAGTGAAATTTGTGTTATCCAGTTAAGCTCAAACCAATAGAAATTTGTTTAGAATGAGGGGTAAAACAAGTTGGGCTTAGCTTGAGGATTCAGACAGAGAAGGAATGAACGAAAGCCAAAGATTAAGGGTATGAATGGTTCTTTACAATCTCGCCTAAGGACAATATTCTTGCACAAGGATGTACACTCTTCTCCTCTATCACTATTACTATTCTTGTTCTTATCTCTTTTTCTTGATTTTTCTGGGATCCCCCTTCATCTGGAAGTCCTCTTTCTTTATATACTCCTCAGCTAATTGCATCCTGGCCCTCCATCTATAATCCTCTAAACTCTCTTTAGTTAAACTTCTGTTGAAGGTGGTAGAAAGAGATGTTTAGCTGTGAATTCTACTGTTCAAGTCACTTCCTCATCAATGTAGCTGATAAAGCTGTTACCAGTCATTTAATGCGAAGGCAGTAGGTGAGCTTTCACTGGAAACTTCTTTCACCAACCTTGACTCTCACTGAACACCATCCTCTCCATTCGGCCTTTCAGTAAGTATTTTGTCCCCTTTCCTCCTATCCTAGGGTGGAACCCCTCCTCGAGCTTAGAATGCTTTTATGACAATAGTCACAGTTTGTTGTATCCTTCCTTGGTCCTCGAGTCCCCACAAATTCATTAATAAAATTTGGAAGGAAAGGGGAAAGAAAAAAAAAAGTGAAAGTATTATATACAAGAAAGTTGAGAAGATAAAATCGAATGTCATATGCTTAGATATCTCAAAGGCAAAAAATTCAATAGTATTCATTTTATATGAAAATTGTGTTTTATGGAAAAATTATTTCAATTCTACATATCAATTTGGATATTAAATTTAAAAGTTTGGATATCTATAAGACAAAAATTCAATAATATTCATGTTCTACAAAAATCATTTTTTAAAAACATTATTTTAGTTCTATATATCACAAGCAAAAATTCAATAATATTCATGTAATACAAAAATCGTGTCTTAAAAAACACCGTTTCAATTATACTAAAGCACATTAGCTCTAAAGCTTTATTTAGACTTTCATGAAGCACATAAATATGATACATATATATATATATATATATATAAAGCATTGTAACCGAGTACTAGCATTGTAACCGAGCACTAACATAGTATTGTTTAGAATTATCTCTATTGGTCCTTGTTAACGTAAGGGAGTCTCTCACTAAATTTTTTTTTTTCCCTAATTGTCGTGAAAGATCTATAGTTTCATCACAATAGAATGAGAAGTTACACTAAATTTGTTTCCTTTTTCCTCAAAAAATAAAAATAAAAATCGTTTCCTCTAATTCATTTTGTGAAGGGATCACCTATAACCACTATTGAGGACTCTTTTTTCGGCCCACATAGCATTACTTCATTGGCAACCCATACCACATCAACACATTATTGATTTTTTAGGTAAATCTCGTTAAAACCCAAAATAAACTCATATTTCATTCAACTACATGGATTGGGCTCACATGGCCCGTGAGATCCTTACTTCAAGAGGCGAATTCATTGTCCACATTTCCTTTTTATCAATTGGGATCATAACCCCACGACATCATCAACATCAACATATGGATCAGGCTTAAGCAATGAATCAAAGCGCACGGCCCATATTACCTCTTTTACACTTGCGGCAAGCGGCTTCTTCAACAAGAGCTCATATTTACAAAATGACAACAAAACCCGAGGTACATCATCTCATCTACGGCTTATGATCCAAGCTCATAAGTCTCTTTGGGGAAACTTTGGGAGTCGTGGTTTGGAGGGCCAAGAGGTATGTTCAGTAAAGCTCCAGCAGTTTAAAGTTGATAAAAGAAATATGTTGCTTGGTGTGTCTTATCCAACTCCCTAAACTCTGACAAGTCCGTGTGTAGCGGGTAACATATAGTAAGCATCTCTTATCACATAGCACTTTAGATGATAAAATTCCCCATTGCTCTTTTCCTAAAACTTAATATTCATCATATGACAAATACTCAATATCCCCAACCATCTAACTACTGAGAAAATAACTATTCATCCAATCCCCAACTGTTGCTATACAAGTTTAGAAACTTCATTATATTATTATACATAAATCTTATTACTACTTTCAAATAAAATCCAACTCAAACACATGTTCTAATCTGATTGGCTATCTTTAATCTCCAACTATATACAAAATATTCATGATATCTCTCATGCTCAGTTGCTATCTGCCACAATCAGACCATATATTTCCCTGCCAGCTGCTAGAGTAGAGCATTAAATACTCTTTTTGCTCACCAAGATTATGTCATAACACAATGAGACCTTGACTAAATCTCTAAATCTTCATTGACTATCAACCAATCCTTCTATTACAGACTAAAAATGTGTTGTAATGGAATCTTGCACCAAAAACACAAACACTCGAAAAAGGAAACATTTCCAGCAGAACCCCAGCAGTGCATTCAACACTTGACACCTGGATGGAAGTGATATCTTTAGCCATTTAATGTTGAAATCCCAACAGCCAGCTGCTATACCCAAAATAGCAAGATACCCTTGAAAGAGATCTTACCATTTTCAGCCAAATCATGAAATAAATGCTGAATGTCCTCTTCAGCAGTTTGAAATCACCCATCTGATCTGATCTGCTTCTGCCCAAAGTAACAACTATCTTATAACAGCTGTGACAACTGTCTCATGATAGTTGTTACAGCTTTTCCTGATAGTTGGGACAGTCTTTTCAGAACAGCTATGACAGCTGACCTAGCAGCCTGAGCATTACTGATTTTTCCTTATTTGGCTAAAACCAAAACCAACTAAGTAACTATCTCTTTCTTGCTAAAATACTTTCCTTTTCTATTACTTTTTCCCTAGCAGCTCTTACCCAAAACAACAAGAATACCTTAAAGCTAAACATACCATTTTCTGCTAAATCTTAAGATAGATTCTCTAAAGATTCACTACTATTTGGGACAGATTTTGGGCTGATATTCTTTGCTAAAAAATACCCCCTTAAACTCAACTCTAAAGAGAACCCCCCATCAACACCTTAAAGGGGGACACTAAGGAAGAAGAACAACTCTTTCATAAAACTTCTCTATTCTCTCTCCCTCTAATAATCTTCTTAAACTCTTAATGAAGTTCTGAGCTTCTGAGTTTTTTAGTTTCTAAATGAGGGACTAAACTATTTCGCCCTTAGCTCATAAATGCCATTCATAAGCCTTCATACATCTTCCAGCAGTAAATCCCAACAACATTGCTAAACACATTACAGCAATATTACCCCTCTTATACTCATTCTCTCACTCTCCATATTGAGAAAATACACATATCTTACTGCTCCTACATCCAAATACCTAAACACATCTCCATGCTCTTCTCTTACAAAATCTTTCCTCATGGAAAGCAATCTCTACAACTTTTCCAACGGTTATAATCTCATATTTTTACTATCTTTAACCTCCATATCTCTCATACTTCCATATATCATACATATTACAAATACTACATCCCACAAAACATCTATATCTTTTACCATCTCCACACTTCTCAAGAGATATCAAACACTCATACTAAAAGCCTTTTTCATGGAAGCCATGAACTTCTATTACTAAAGCCCTTCTCCTAGAAGGCACCAAGATCTCACATCAAAGCCCTTCTCTTAGAAGGCACAAGTACTCCATTCAAAAGCCCTTCTCACGAAAGGCAACACTATTCATAACTTCACAGCAACTAAAAGAGTATTGTCAAGGGGAAAACTCATTTAAGTGCATGATAAGAGAGGCAAGCTTAACCAACCCCTACACACAACTGGACATACTCTCTCTCCCTCTAGTTGCACCCATTTTTCCCCCTCAATCTTGAAGTTATCATGGCAAACTGTTTCTCTACTACTGAGGTCACTCTGCTGAGATATTATCAACTCACAGAAGCTGTACAACTAGGGGCACAAACCATCAAAGATAAGTAACTCTGCTTCCATATCTTTAAATTTACATCATTGAATACATGATTACTTCACATTTAAATACATATTACTTTATTCCAACTACTATTACAACTATTAACCAAGGCTTAAACTTATTTAAATGCATGATAAGAGGGGCAAGCTTAATTAGCCTCTACCATTGGCATTCTGCTGAAATCTTATCAGCTCACTGATGCTACACAGTCAGGGCTATAAATCATATAAAGATAAGTGACTTTGCTTCCATATCTTTAAATTTACATCATTAAGTACATGATTACTTTACCTCTAAATAAATACTAATTTATTTCGACTGTTATTACAACTACTAATCAAAGCTATCACATCAAACGCATATTACATATTTATTCGACCATTATCATGATTCTTAGACCTTGGCTTTAATGGCTTTGTAGGCTTAAAAGTACGCCGGTAGCCATTGGCCCACGTGACCCAATGTTGAGTTCCGAACGCAACTCCCTAAACAGAACCCGGGCTTAGGAAGGTCATCCCTCCAACAGACCACACGTGGCCAAGCAACCGAAAAAGGCCCCCGAACAACCACAGTATAGATCCACTGTCTAAACTAATAAATCAATTTAGACATTCAATAATTAGAAAATACAATATTGAGCAATTGGATAGATACAACAACTAAACTACAACTTTGCTAGTAGTTGAACTTGGAAGTAATTTGTTGCTCATCAAAATTGCATCATGATATTCAATTTTTTTCAACTAGGTATTACTAAAAACATAGATTTTTAAAGTTCTAAATTCTGATATTGAAGTCCATAGAAATAAGGTTGACATTAAAAAGAGAAAAAAAAGAGCAAAACTAGTTTACAGGCTTTTAAGGACTATATAGAAACACAACTTGCATAAATGCCATTAGCAGACTATCTTCTATGAGCAACTTTTAATCTCAATATATATTAAAAGAGAGTTAAAAAGTTAAAGTTAAAAAGTAAAAAATGTGATAAAAAGTTAAAGTTAAAAAGTAAAAAATGTGAAAAAATTTGTGAGAAAAAGTGGATGAATTGCATCAGGTGCACCTGCTCTCAATCCTTCTTAAATTATGTCATTCAAATATAGAATGAAATAAGAAAATTTAGACATAAATCATGAAAAGAGGCTTTCTGTCCAGTCAAAGATAGCCGTGTTTTAAAGGTCACAACTCATAGATGGAAGGTAGAACATAATTTTTCCTTTATTTTTGTGCCGGCCGAGGCTAGGTACACCTATTAACAAAAACAATGTTAAAATGTTTTTTTTTTTTTTTTGGGAGAAGATGTTTTCATTGATTAGTTTTGTTTAAATATAGTAAATTATATAAAAGTATAAATATAATTTTTTTTTTAAAGATTAGTTAATAAATCGAATAGTAAATAATATTTGATTCATTCAAAATTTGGCATCCATGTTAAGAAAATAGGAAAAAAAAAAGTAATTTAATAATGAGATAAATATATGAGATCAATGTTACACCATTACATTTTTTTTTATTTGATGTGAATTTTGACAAATCTACCATTTGATTATATTTTCTTCTTATATTCTCTATACTTGCAAATTTTCAAGATGATCTTCGATCGATTGCTATATAATTTATAAAAAAATTAAATTTAAAAATTTTGTATTTTGAAATTATGCATAAATATGAGTTTATGCATCAAATGGTTAATAATATCCGATTAGCGCACGAAATTTAGCATATGTGTTAAGAACATAGATAACATATAATCCAACAATAAAAATTTTAAAATATTAATTCAATAAAAAGTTGTTAATGAGGTGGTATAACATTTCTTGAAATAAAATTCTCTATGACTTTTAACTCAAAAAAGAAGAAAGTATTAGGGTATTTCTAGATGAGCTTATTTGTATTATTTTATTTCTAAAAAAAATTAATTCTGTAAAAATATAGATATAACTAGACGAAGCCAAACTTTAAAACTTATACTTAACCAAATAAACAAAATAAATTTACAAATAAGCTAAAGCAAATAAACTCTTAATCTTTGGTAGAAACTAGAAATTAAAGAAAATAAATTACTCATCATGTCATGGACACAATAATTGGCAGAGAAGCTTTACCAAGAAGCTTTACCAAAAAGAGTTTAGTGCACGCCTGGTGTCCTTGACACAATCATTAGTGCAAGAGTTTCACCAAAGAGAATGGATAGTCAAAGCAGATATACCTTATTTTCATCTCAGTGTGTTGAGTCTGTTGATCCATTGTGCAAGCATATATGACTATAAATATATGTATAAATTGTTCCCATGAAATATATATATATATATGTCACTCACACCCTTATTATATAGGGTTTACATAACTGCTTTCTCACTGTTCCTAAGGCTGTGTTAAAAGCCATTCATAAAAGGACTTGTATCCGGTGTAGTTTATTTATACTGACTTGTTTTTGTAGAAAAAAATAATAATAATAATAGATCTATGTAGGAAAGAAAAACTCTTGCTCAAAAAAAGGAGGAGAAATAAAGAACATTATGTTGTCTTCCTGCGATGGCTCTGTTTGAAAAGTCGGTGGGGTTGGTAAAACTAGTTCCGATACCGACTTTACCAATTCTTTTACAAAGTTACAAAAGGACAAAGCAACTTTGGCCAATATATCCGTATCATATATACCCCTTGGTCCACACTTCACAACTATCCCACTGGTGTAGTTCTTGTTGGTGGTGGTTAGCCCTACGGCTTTGACTTGAAGCAAAATTGCCCAGTCCTCACCTAATAGGTAATAGTGAACCTTGCTTTAAAATTTTGGGTTTTGATTAATTCTTTCGTTGCGACCTCTTATTGAAGCTGGAAAATAATTAAAAAAAATAGGTGAGGCCTTTCAGTCTGGCTTCACTGACACTCTAATTAACTATATTAACTATCCAACCTGTCCCCATAGGTTTCAACTTTTAAGTAATCGCTTACCAAAGAAGTAAATGATCATCTTATCTCATTGATTTCAATAATTTGATCTTATATAGTTTTACACTTTTACTTTTTCAAAAAATTCACAAGCAATATTTTGTTAATGATAGGGTCAAAAGTTAATATGCATTAGCAAACCATATTCAAAATGTGCCAAAATTGAATTTGTAAGTCCTTAGTATCTAAAAATTTTATTTAAAGATCACGTTGAAGACACAAGAGACTACTTAATAAATGATCAAGAATTGTGCTAAATCTATTGACTCGACTACAAGCTCAATTATTGCTTAACCAATCCAGATTCACTTAAGCTCGATACCAGTCTTGACACTACTCAATCGATTAAGACACATGATTCCAAAATTTCAAATTCAGATCCATAATGACAAAAAATCCTTAGTATTTGTGCTCTAGTGAGCTAAAACATACGTAAGGCTTTCTTAGGTCATCAAAAACATGAGAGAGAGATTGTTGGCTTGTTGCATTTGTGTGCGTCAAGGGTTTGTACCAAGCAAGAACTTCGATACCAACCATTGATATGATCTTATATGAGATTGGTGTTTTTGTGAAGTGGAAGCAAATCATCAACAATCAAATTGTTGTTGTGGTGTTAGTCACAAATAGGATATTCATGCATTGAGGAGATCCATGATAGTAGAGTTTAATAAGGTTGAAGTTGCGTGTAGTCACTTTAATAAATCTTATTGTAGGTAGTAATACAAGGATTAATATGTTATATCGTCTACTTTCATTCTATTTAGTAGATTATTTCATTGAGTGGTTACTGATAAACCCTTGAAGGATTCCCTTATATAATTGACCATATTGCATGCCCACTTTATTTTCCGTACTTTTATTTTCTTGCAATATAGGTTGTATGAACAGTTGCTAATTAAATTGCCATTCCAAAGCATACTTAATAATCAACTTGGTTGGTTTGATAAACATATAAAAGCAACCAACAGGGGCCTAAAACTTCTCAGAGATTTTATGAAGGTGAAACCTTTAGAATTTAATTTCACAACCAATCTATTGTGCTATAACCATATTAACTCAATTGTTGTCCCCTTTAATTTTAAGTAATCATTTATCAAAGAAATAAGGGATAGGGTCACATTAATTTCAGGAAAAAAAAAATGTCTTACACAATTATTTTTATTTCTCTAGTGAATTTTTCATTCCTCTTATAATGATTGTTGTTAGACCATTTTCAACATATTGATGAAACCATATTTTTCATAGAAGGTGCAGCTCTCTTAGAAAATCATCCTACTCAAGTGGCTTGTAGGCTGTTGAACTTGAACTCACTTTCGACCCCATTAACATGGTCTCCTTCACTTTATATATGAAGTATATCAATTTAACGTACTTCCGTGCACACGCACAAAGCAACAACAAAAAAAGAAGAAAAATATGATAATTGAAGTATGTATGCACGGTAAGGTTAATGAATATCCAACCATGGGTCATGGTTGCACCCTATATCTCTCCATATCCAAACTAAATCATAGTGCAGAATAAAAATGCCAATGGGTAGTTAATAAAAATGTAAATAAATCAAGGATTTTGTGGTTAGAACTTGGAAATATAATTGCTTCAAGTCAAGAATAATATTCCAAAAAATTCATTGCATTTTTATTATTTATGCTAATTACCAACAAGAACATCTCTAAGTTGAATCTAGATTATTATTTTAAAACAAAAGGCATGATTTTTTTTAGGGGGAGGTGGCCACCAACTCTTACCGTATATAAAAGATCAAACGACACCAAACGGGCCTAGTTTCATCCACCACCAACCATACACCAACTCTCTCTATTTGCCACGTTGAGATTCCATTGATAAAAGCTTGTGGGTTCCACCAAAGGAATGGAAGCCATCATTGAATTCCTAACTACAATACCCCTATGTCCACTCCAAGTACCCATTATTTATTTGTTTATGTCCATTTCATTTACTTTTGTTAATCAAACTCCGAAAAAATAAAAGACTTAGGTGTACTACTTGATTCGTTTTTTGGTTGAAATTTGACAACAATATATTCATATTTTAAAAAATTACACGTCAATGAATAAGTTAAAAATACATATATCTCCTACACTAAAGTGGAAATATTCTATCATACGTCTATAATTTTTCTTAGATAATTTGACCTTGTTTATCTATGATCTTTTGGGTATATTACCTTTAATGATTTGATCACTCATTTTTAATTATTAATAATCTCAATTATTATATATATATATATATATGAATAATGATTAATTATTTCAATACATAATTAGGATTATGTGGATATTTAACCAAACTCCTTTTTTTTTTTTTTTTTTTGGTGGCACCAAAAATCATTAAAAGTATGTAAAACTAAAAATACTAATACTCTAAATTCAATACTTGTGTATATTAAGCTTGAAGAACAATACCTAGTACCTACTACTTAAATACAAAAATTCAGACGTCATAAATACCCATAATAACGTCATGAAAATTGACCAAACCTCGAAGCAAGTCCAAAACCAATAAACCCAAATGACACCCAAAAATTATTCTCAAAAAAAAAAAAAATGACACCCAAAATTAGTGGGGTCCTCTCTCACTCACCCAAAGCCCCTCATGCTTTATCGAGTCCTCACCAACCCCCGACCGGCTTGGCGGGCGGTCCATTGCCAACAACTTCTTACCGGTTCAAACCGGGCCTTAGCTCCAATATATACCCCTACTCTGTCCATCATTTCTTCTCAGGTTCACTGTTATTTGTTTGGTGAGCACAAAAATCTAGCAGACAACCCAAAACAAAAATCATAGAAGTAAGAAAAATCATTTACATCAATGGCAACCAACGCAGAAGGAACACAAAACGAAGCTGGGAGGCACCAGGAGGTTGGCCACAAGAGCCTTTTGCAGAGTGATGCTCTTTACCAGGTATAGATTTATTGCATGCCATCAAAGAAAGACCAAGGAAAATTGAGCATTAATTTATGGGCTTTGAAGCTCTTGTTTGATGAGTTTCATTTATCAATTTTCATTTTTGGTTTGTTAACATGTTTTTCTTTTTTGGGTTTGATTTTGTAGTATATTTTGGAGACCAGTGTTTACCCAAGAGAGCCTGAGCCCATGAAGGAGCTTAGAGAGATTACAGCCAAGCATCCATGGTGAAAGTTCATGACTTTAAAGATTGATTCTTTTGTAAAAATTTAGATACCCCATGATGTAATTAAGGTTGTTGTGCATTTTGTGCTAAGAGTTTTTTGGGTAAAAATTTAACAGGAACATCATGACCACCTCAGCTGATGAAGGTCAATTCTTGAACATGCTTCTCAAGCTCATCAACGCCAAGAACACCATGGAGATTGGTGTCTACACTGGCTACTCCCTCCTAGCCACAGCTCTTGCTCTTCCTGAAGATGGAAAGGTGAAGAAGAAATTCATGAAATCCCCATCACAAAAACAAACATACACAAAACCAACAAAAACAACAATCCAATAAGAACATGAAAATTAAAAGTTTGTATATTTTTTGATTGTGCACAGATCTTGGCCATGGACATAAACAGAGAAAACTACGAGCTTGGCCTGCCTGTCATCGAAAAGGCTGGTGTTGCTCACAAGATCGACTTCAGAGAAGGCCCTGCTCTCCCGGTTCTTGACCTTATGGTCGAAGATGTAAATTTCTCTAACCCCCTTGCTTCTTCTTTTTTTCACTTCTTTCTTGTTCTAGATTGGAACAAATTTGACGACACTAACAAGTTTTTCTAGATTTACACAAAATATCATATTTTAGGTAGAATAAAAAGGTTGCTCTGTTCTTTCTTTAGTCAGAATTGGACAGAGTTGAACGGCACACAAAAAAGTTTTACTAGCCGTACCCAAACATTGCTTCAAATACCATCATGATTAGGTAGAACAAGGGTCAAGTAGGAAAATGTCATCTTTTTTTTTTTTTCCCATTAAAAAAAAAAAAAAAAAAAAGTCATCTTTTTTTCTTTTCTTTTCTTTTTAATATGGAAAGTTCGAAGAAATTGAAGATAAGGAGAGCATGTACATACAATGTCTAGAGGAAGGAAAATGTGCTGCCATCATTATAGAAGAGAGAATTGAAATCTAGTGTCAAGATCTTGTAACTTAAATTCACATTTCAAGATATTTTCAACAAAAATATTTAGAGTTAAAATTTATACGCCGATTTATTTTATAACAAAAATATTATGAAAATATGAAAGAAGAATTGGAATCTAGCAAAACCATAAAAGTAGGGGTGTAACTTAGGCCTTCTAGACTAGACTTCAATTAAATTTGTGTAAGTCATTGTGTACGTACTAATGAATGAACTATATAGTTAAATTTATTACCCTTAAAAATAAAGATAACATTATTTAGTTTATACTATTGTGTAATCCAATATTGAATAATTAAAAGTTTTGACTAAAATCAGGTTCTTGATTAGTATTTTTTACAACTAAGGTTGTTTCTATTTTTATTATAGTGGGGCTATTAAAAACCATTTTTTTCGATATTTTCTATGCGAATCTTATTCATAACCCTTGTCACATGCTTACAAACAAATAAGTCTTTCTAATCTTGATTAGAATAGAATAGAGTTTTTAATACTGGGTTATTTGATTTGGTGTGGTGAACCACAGGAAAAGAATCATGGGGCATATGATTTCATATTTGTGGACGCTGATAAGGACAACTACATCAACTACCACAAGAGGCTGATTGAGCTTGTGAAGGTAGGAGGAGTGATCGGGTACGACAACACCCTATGGAATGGCTCTGTGGTGGCCCCACCTGATGCACCACTGCGTAAGTACGTGAGGTACTACAGGGACTTTGTGTTGGAGCTCAACAAGGCTCTTGCTGCTGACCCTAGGATTGAGATTTGCATGCTTCCAGTTGGTGATGGCATCACTATCTGCCGTAGGATTAAATGAGGGGGTCCACACCAAAATTAAAAACACTCTTTTTATTTTTCTATTTTTCCACCCCTTTTTTTTATTTTGTATTTTACCATTTGTATTTGCAATCTGAAAGGACCCTGTACAATTGAAGACTGGCTACCATATTGTCAATGGTACCGATTTAAAATTGTTGTCACATAATCGCTCGGTGATATTGTTAAATGTTCTATATATATTTAAGTTCCAAATGCAAAATAAGATAAAATTGTTACGGTTAATGAGAAATCTTTGCTGTTTATGCTCTTTAACTTTTTCTTTTCTTTTTCCTATGGATACTGTTAACGAATATCTTAAACACATATTGTAGTAGGGTAATTCTTACATGTGGGAAGAATTCTTAAACACACATATGGTATGGTCAGACCCATAGGACCTTGTATGCGATGCAACAGTACATACCAACAACCATCACATCTTACTTACAGGGGCAGAGCTACATTGCTCATTACCACCCCCCCCCCCCCCCCCCCCCCCCCCCAATTATTTCTAAGATTTCTAGTTAGTCCAATGGATTTTTAGTTGGCCTCCTCAATTGTTTAAAACTTTATTACCTATCCACCCCAATTATTCCTAAGATTTATAATTAGTTCAAAAGATAATGACTAATAGTTGATCTTCTCCATTGTCCAAAAAATTTATAATTAATCCAATGGATAATAACTCGTTCTCTAGCATCATTGACAACCCATTTCTCAACATAATTTCAATTTTTTTTTCATCTTTAGGTATCTACAGAGTTTTGTTGTAGCTGCTAATGCCAATCCATTGCCCCATTTTCTTTCTTCTCAACACAAAAACTCCTATCTCAACCAAAATTATTAATCCATTTTTTTTCCTAGTTCAACATCATCTTCTTGACTCTTTAAAGAAGTGAATATGCAAGTGCATTTTCTTTTCTCTCTCTTTTACCAATCATCATTGTTATTTTACCATTAGTATTATTTTTTTTCTTTCTTTTGCCACTATGTGTGTGTTGATATGCATAAGGGTATTTAAGATTTTTTTGTTCACATTTTTGTATTGCTATCTTTATTCCATTAAAGATTGTTGGGCATAATGTTGATGTGAACTGTTCTTTTATAGGATTTTTTTTTTTTTTTTGTATTTGTCTATAATAAACTATATAATTTTTGTATGTTCATTAATATTTAAGAATATAACAATATATTAAAGAGTCAGCGTGCTGGTTTTGCCCCTAGCCACCTGAACCACTCTTACACTCAGAAAGCGGTCCATAGTCTGCTTTACCAATTGTAAGTACTCCATCATCCGGGGATCCTGGGCCTCAAAGCTTCCCTATACCTGATTAACCACCAATCGAGAGTCTGAGTAGATCTCTACTTCTTTAGCACCTAGATCTAAAACAACTCTCAGTCCGGCAAGCAAGGCCTCATACTCGGCTTTGTTATTAGAAGCCTTAAAGCCTAGCCTAAAAGAATGCTCCAATTTTATCCCTTTAGGGGTGATGATTACAATTCCAGCCTCGGCTTGCAATGCGCTGGATGCACCGTCCACAAATACCTTCCATGGAAGGACTTCTACATGGCACACTATCCCTATCTCTCCCCTCAGGGAAAACTCTACAACAAAATCGGTGAGAACTTGACCCTTCACCGTGCTTCTAGGCCTGTACCTAATGTCAAAATAACGCAGCCGAGTTCCCCACTTAGCTATTCTCCTTGTGAAATCAGATCTCTTCAATAAAGACTGTAGAGGATACTCGGTCAATACGTAGATAGTATGAGCCTAAAAGTAGTGAGGTAGCTTCCTCGTAGCATGAACTAATGCCAATACCAACTTCTCCAGGGGCAAGTACCTCATCTCGGCATCTACTAGGGTTTTGCTAATATAATATATTGGCTATTGCACACCTTGATCTCTCAACAGCACGGCACTCATGGCATGTTCGGATACCAAGAGATACATGTATAAGTCCTCTCCAGGCTCTGGGGCTGTTAGCATAAGGGCCCGCACCAAATATTCCTTCAAATCCTAAAAAGCCTTTTCACACTCCTCATTCCATTGGAATCCTTTCCACTTTTTCAAAAGCTTGTAAAATAGATGGCACCGATCAGCAAACTTAGAAATAAACCGATTAAGGGCAGCTAACATGCCGGTCAGTACTTGAACTTCCTTTGGATTGCTTGGTGGTTTGAGGTGTTTTATGGCTTCAATCTGATCGGGGTTGACTTCTATTCCTCGGTTAGTGATTAAATATCCTAAGAACTTGCCAGCCCCCACTCCAAAAGCACACTTATCAGCATTGAGGCGTAGCTTATGCTGTCGAAGCACTTCGAACACCTTTTTGAGATCGTTAATATGCTGTGTCTCCCGTTTGCTTTTTACCACTATATCATCAATGTACACCTCAATTGTGCGCCTAATCTTATCTCTGAACATTCTCGTCATCATCCGTTGATGTGTGGCTCCAGCATTCTTTAGCCCAAATGGCATCACGGTATAATGGAAGTTAGCATCAGGAGAAATGAATGTCGTCTTCTCCTAATCCTCGACAGCTAGGACAATCTGGTGATAACCTTGAAAAGCGTCCAAAAAGCTTATCCTTGGGTGCCCATAAGTGGAATCTACCAACTAATCAATCTTCGGCAGAGGAAATGGATCCTTTGGGCATGCTCGGTTCAGGTCAGTAAAGTCAACACAAACCCTCCATTTGCCATTTTTCTTCTTTACCACCACGGTATTCTCAATCCACTCTGGAAAGAATGTCTCATTTATAGCCCCAACTTTCTTTAATCTCTTGACCTCTTCCTTGACAGCTTCGACGTGCTCCTTAGCCGATCTCATCGGCTTCTACTTTTTAGAAGGGTAAAACGAGTCCACATTGAGCTTGTGAACTATGAACTCGGGGTCCACCCCGAGCACCTCATATGAGCTCCAAGCGAACACGTCTACGTTCAACACAAGAAACAACAGCATCTCCACCCTCTCTTTGTCCTCCATACTTGCTCCTGTCAGAAAACTTTTGTCATCATCCGGTAGTATCCTTACTTTTACTAAGCCCTCAGCACAGCTAGCCCCCACTTCCTCTTAGGGTTCCTGTAGTTGCTATAAGGGAGCCTTCTCGATTGTCTCCTTTTGTTTGATTTCTTGATTAACTGCAGCTACCAAGCACTGCCTGGCCAATTGTTGATTACCCCTCACTACAACAATACCTTGCTCAGTGCAGAATTTGAACTTCACATGCAGAGTGGATGGTACTGCCCCCATTGCATGAATCCACGACCTCCCAAGGATCGCCGTGTACAGAGAAAACAAAGCAATCACTATAAATGTCACCATTACCTCCCTACCTTTCATATTCACAAAAAGCGAAATCTACCCTTCTGGGATCACCATCTAGCCATCAAACCCCACCAGGGGCATATCGTACTTAGAGAGATCTTCTTCTTTAGGCCAAGCCCCCTGAACAAGTCGAGATACATCACCTCAGCACCACTCTCCTGATCAATCAACACCCTTTTTACTATGAAACCATTTATCCAAGTTGTAACCACCAAAGCGTTGTTGTGTAGTTGAATCATGCCCTCCAGATCATCATCATTGAAGGCAATGGGCTCTCGAGTGTACTTTAACTTCTTTTCAAAGGGTTGCTTGCCCGTGCGACTTTCCGCCGGTACCATGGCCAGCATTCCCTTTCTCTTGGATGCCAAAGTGCCCCATGAAGGTGCGTGGATGATTTGTATCACTCCCAGTGGGGGTGGGAGAGAATTCCCTCGAGGCCGAGCACTCTGCCCAGCTTCCTGATTCCTAGGGTCCACCACGAACTCTTTTAAATATCCCGCCTTCACCAACTGCTCTAAATGATATTTTAACACTCTACATTGTTCAGTGGTATGCCCCTTATCTTTATGGTAGGTACAATACAGGTTTTGATTTCTCCTTGACAGGTCTACCCCCATCTTATTTGGCTACCGAAAATATGACTCATTTTTAATCTGATCCACGATATGCACCAGTTCCTTGAATGTCACATTCACCTCCCCTATTTATGCGCCCAGCCCCTGAATCCTAAAATCTTTCTAGGGCCTTAACTGAAAATCCCCTTGCCATGGTTGGATTACGATCGGAGCCTTACCCTTGTTTTGCTGCCGATCATCTTCTAACCTTTTGTATTCTTCAATACACCTCATCAACTGCCTCATATCCTTAGGTGGTCTCCTCGTCAACGAGTCTTGCAATTCAGAATCCTTGGGCAATCCCAATCAAAAAGTACTCATTGCGATTTTTTCGTTGCCTCCGCCAATCTCGTTGTACAGCTCCTAATATCGGTTAGCGTAGCTGTGGAGAGTTTCCCCAGCTCCTATTTTCATTGATAGCAATGCATCCACGAGCTGCGGAACTCGGCTGCAGGTCATGAACCGGACGCTAAACTCTTGAATTAGCTCGGCAAAACTGTGAATTGAGTCTTTCCTTAATCCATTAAACCACCTCAAGGCGGTGGGCCCAAGACTCGAAGGAAATATCTTACACATTAGTGCATTATTATGAGTATGCAAGGACATCATCTGAATATAATGGCTTACGTTTTTTACAAACCCTTCTCTTTATCTTACAAAATTGCTCCATTTTCTCTCTTGGTTTAGTCACTCTTCTCTCTTAGTTTTTTCTCTAGAATTGCCAGCCCCCACTTCTCAATCCATTCTCCTATTTATAGCTCGAGGTGAGTAGAGGTGTTATGAATACTTCCTTACTCGTGTGAATAGGAGTCCAATTCCATCATTCCTAAGTGGATGCTCCGTCAGAAAGGTGGTAACTGATTCCCACCTCTAAAATCCCGCTCAGCAACGATATTTCCAAAGGCACTAACAGGCAACCGAGCACAGTGTATCTCCGAGCAATGATACCCCCAACCAGGTTAAAAACGATCGGGAGGGGCTTGCTTTGGGTATCCAAGATAGTGTAGTCTCATTTCAGCTCTCGGGCCCAAATTGGGCCCTGAGGTGTCTGGATTGAGGCTATAAGTCCAATGGGGATAGGGTCATAATGTATCGCGAGGCTTGGGCCTAAAGCCCATAAGGCCTGAGGCCCAGCCCCGTACAACGGTGATTAGAGATCAATAATTATGTCATCAATCTTTTGTTTAAATTAAATTTTTTGTAGTTTAAAATAATACATAAAAAAATGAGATTATGGATCAAATAGTAAATAACATCTGATTGTCATAAAAATTGGTATACATTTTAAGAACATATAAACCAGTGGCAGAACCAGGATTTTAGTTTAGGAGGGGCAAGATCAAAAGACAATAATAACAAAATAACCTAAAATTATTAATTGATATTAATAATAAAATTATAAACAAACATTAATTGTCATACAAAGCCTATTAAAATTTTAAAAAAAAATTGTAAAATAAATAAACAATGGTAAAACATCTAATTCATAGTTATTGACAATCAATCATCGAAGTAAGAGATTAATCTATATACATAAAGTTTAGAGATCTAATTTGATTCCTCAAAATAAATTGAGAAAATAAATTTCAACTTTTCTCTATTCTTTTAATTATTTAAAATTTTGGATTTATAGTAGAAACTCAAATTTTGAAACTATGAAGATGCAAGAGATGAAGGAGAAAAAAGTAATGGACATTTTAATGCTTTAGTACCATACAAGACGTTATTATTATTATTATTATTATTATTATTATTATTATTATTATTATTATTATTATTATTATGTGTAATTAGAGCTCCATGGGCAGAACTTCAAACTAGAAAAGAAGGAAATTTATGTAAGTGAAAAAAGAAAAAGATAAAAAGAGTTAATATTGATCAAAAGTGTAAACAGTTTTAACAAGTTTAATTTGGTGGCATTTATTGTGTCAGATTGTTTAAAGTGAGAGGAGTTGTTTTCATAACACCACAAAATCTCACAATATTTTTACAATAAATTGAGGTATTAGTACATCATTAGTTAGAATAAAATAAAATAAATTATTTTGAGATTCATCTCAACAAAAAATAAGAGTATTGTGAAAATATTGTGTCTCTAAACTTTCTCAATTGAAAGATTTGTTATTTTATTATTTATTTCATGTCATGTTTGTACCATTTGTTTAGGAAAACCGTTTCCTTGTTTTTCTATTCTATGCCAAAAGCTAACTCACTTTACATAAGCATATATATAATAGGCTTTTTAGGAGAGTCGCGACCGTCGCGGGGGGGTGAGGGGGGCCTTTGGCTCTACCCCTAATATAAACCATGTAATCTAACGATGAGATTTTTAAAATATAAATTCAATAGCAAGTTATTAGTTGGTGTATTGGTGTATTGGTGCAACATTACTTAAAGTTACACTAAATGTAATTTGAACCCAACTCAACCCATATATATATATATAGACACACGAGACCATATAATAAAATGTTCCAAGTCCAATATGGGTTACTTAATAGGTTATTATTATTAGATTCTCAAAAAAAAAAAAAAAAAAAAAAAAAAAAAAAAAAAAAAAAGGTTATTATTTTCGAGTGTATTCTAATAAGTATTACTATTTACTCAAAAAAAAAAATAGAGATGTCTATCCCACATTAGTTGTGTGTGTTTAGTGTCCGCTGTTTATAATCCCAGTATACAATTACAATGATTAGGCCCTTTTGTAGTTGTACTCTAGTTATATATTGTATTATAAACCCAGTTTAAAACACTAAGTATTATTATTTTCAAGTGTGTTCTAATAAGTATTATTGTTTATGCAAAAAAGAAAAAAAAAAAAAAAAAAGATTATAAATACGATGTTGCCGAGGTCACCAACCCACCCACCAACGCTGAAGGATTTAAAAGGATGATTGTGATTACTCATTGGTATAAATTAAAATAATTAACTCTGAATATGATGTCCTACGGCTCATTTCGGCTTTCCATTATTTGGTAACCAAACTTTTTTCATTTGGAAAAAGACGTAAATGGCTCTATGAGAACGGTTTATAATTGTTTTTAGTAATACTTTCTTAAATGGCATTAACAAGTTGTAGAAAGAAATAATTCTTTTTTGTTAATGCATTATTGTGGTAATAAAATTTCACTTGAGCAAAATTTCAAGGTAGATTGTCATAGAAATGGCCCAAATGGGCGTATTGTATACAGTGTATTATCCATTTTATTTCCTAACAAGGTTATGTGAAAATGAAATAAATCATAAATCTTAAAATCGATGGGCAATTGCATCAGTTTAGAACTATATATTATATGGTCCATTTTTATGTTATGGGGTAGATTGCTTTTTCAGAAAATATCATCATACTCACCTGACACATACATTATACATAGCTTTCATGTTGCGAAATTTTAAGGGTTGTTTTAATGAGGATGTTTGACATTAAACCACTTTCAATTGGTTTGTGTGGCACAAGAGAGAGGCGAAATTGTGGGCTAGACTTTGTGATATAAATCATTGGCAAGTTAGCATCTGAAGTAGAATATTCAGAACATAATTAGGTTCTATCAAATAAAATAAAAAAACATGACCAGGTAGTGGATTCCAGTTAACTCAACTGGTAAAGTCTCTAATGGTTGTATAAGAGATCTGGAATTCAATCTCCGTCTACACCAAAAACTGATTGGTGTATTTCTCTGATGATAAAGAGTTATCATTAGAAGCGGAAGCCATAGGTTGAAACTCTCTCAAAAAAAGACTATAAAGTACCAACAGATATATTTCTGGAATATTTCAATGTTTATCGAGTTTTTGAGTGCACATTTAATTTAGTCTAAAACTTAGATAATGCAAAGCAGATTTATCATAAAAACTGTTTTTTTTTTTTTTTTTTTGGGAGTTTTTTTTTTTTTTTTTGATACGTTTTTTTGGGAGTTTAAAGATAAGGCAAATGCATCATGGGTTGGACCCTTTGCAAGTTGTAGTTGTAGGTCAGGTGTCTTACTCCTATGTCTTGCCTAACGTAGGGTTAAGGTTTCCATGTCATGTGATAGTATTGACAGAGAGAGGCTATTGAATTTGAATAATCAAATTCCCTTAATTACAACCCCCCCTCCTCTCCCCCAATTGAAGGGAATATTATCATCTTCATTTCATCAATTTCATGGTTAAGATTTTAAATACTTAATCTAACTGTAAATAGACAGTTATTGTATCATTTAAAATTTTAAAGGACGTTACAGTTAGTTCATACACTTTTATATTTGTAAAATTTAATGTGAACTATGAAATTAATTCATTTCAAATGGAAGGATCTTTTTCTTCTTAAAGTGGGGGATCATCTTTAACAACTTTTAATACAATGAAAGTTTAAAACTTCTCTCCAAGATCATCTTTAAACTTTCGCCCAAATTTAAAAGGGAAAAAAAACATCATTTCTATTTATTTTATTAAATAATTATTTTTACTCTTTTATTTATTATTTCCTCGTACTTTTTAACTTGTCCCCCTCCACAATCTTGCAGTCGGCCCAAATCAATATTTCTTTTTCCTTTTCTTTATCTTTTCTTCGTTTTTTCGGTTTTTGACTTTTATTCTTGGTGAGAGGAGGAACATTATCTTATTATAAAGAGAGAGAGAGAGAGAGATGAAAAAGGTTGATAGAGAAAAACTGCCATTTAACCTCAAAAAAGATAAAGAGAAAGCGAGATGAAAAAGGTTGATAGAGAAAAACTTCCGTTTAACCTCAAAAAAAATAGAGAGAAAGAGAAAAAATTAATATTTTAATTGAGTCGTAGAACATTTTAGTCCCAAAATATGTTTTATAGAGCTACAATGGCTCTTCATGTGTGCATTTAGCGTACCTCTTTAAGAAAGAAAAAAAATTCAACTAAAATATTTATCAAAAAAAAAAAAATGTTGGGACCGGAGGTTCACTATTCAAAGAAAATGGAGAGAAAATTAGCTTTAAGCTTATTGGAAATGCACATTACCATCAGGTTAGGTAAAGGAGTTCTTTAGCAATTAAATAAATAATAAAATCATAATCAAGCCCAAAAAATTCATACATCAGATTGATTAGCCACACACATTTGTCACCTCTGGCAACTGGCGAGGTGTATTGCATGATTCATGATTGTATCTCATCAAATCTTTTTCCCTCTCATTCTCTCGCTCTTTTTTGTCTAGGGAAAAATATACCTTGTGTAGGCTATGGCTTATAGCAACATCATGATGGTGCATTTGGGTTTGGATAATAAGATTTGAGTTTAAGTGATTAAAATTCAAATATTATATTTGGATAGTTTTAAAATATAAAAAGTTTAAATTTAACAAATTCACCAAAAATTTTAACCTTTTAAAATAAAATCTAAAATTAATGAATTTAAAATAAAAGCATTTAAAATTTGTTAATTTAAAATCTAAATTCAAGTTTCCAACTGCCACCTAAATAAAACTAATACAGCATTTAAAACAACTGGGGTAGTGTGATGGGGAATGTCTCACAACGAGGAAGTTGTGATCGAACAGCAATATTGACAAGTTCCACACATTCTTGAATGTCTCTAATTAACACCAAAAGTGACCTCTATAATGAACAATTTTTTTCTTTTTCTTTTTCCCTTTAGTTTTACCTTCTTCTTTTTTTAATGAATGTATGAATAATTTTGGAATTTGGATAATCATTGTATGTATCAGGACCAGTTGTGGGCGCATGTATGTGGTGTGGACCTGTCGGTGGCTTACGAGGTTGGTGGTTTTTGTCGCAAGGTGGTAGTTAATAGTTAATACCGCCCCAAAAATCATGGAAAACTCAGACGACATATCTACTTTTTTTTTAAAAGAATTTATTTATGGAATTTGACATGTCCATAACTCCTTATAGTTATCCTAAGTATTAAAGTCACAACACAAGGACTTGTCCTAAAGCAACTATCTATAACAGCTTCACTCATTTTAATGCCGCACCAAAAAATTAGCTCCAACAAACTCTCTAAAATGTAAATTTTTTCATTTTTTTAAAGTTGTTAGTGTTGCTCTCTTAAAGTATCTCCAGTAGATTCTCTAAATTTTTGTACTGTTTGAACAGTGAATAGTTATATTTTCATTTTATCTATCTACTTTTTCAAATATATTTTTTAACAAACTCTCTATCATTTCTCTATTTCATTTAAATATTATTTCTTTATCTATTTTTAATCAACAAGAAGGAGAAAGAATTGATATAATACTACCTGCTGAAATTTTTTAATCAAAAAATTCAATTGCTAATAAACAGTAGCCCATCAGACTTGGGGAGCTACAATTCATGAGCAAAACAAATTTTGAGATCTAGAGAGACCATTGGAGATCCATTTTTTGGTTTCACTCTTTATTGTAGAGAGTATTTTGGTTTTACTTTTACTATTGGACATGCTCTTAGTGTGGAGAGCCCTGTAGCTTCTCTATACAATTTTAAGGACAAAACTTAAATATTGTACCTTAGGTGTTATTCGTTAGGCTCTCCTCTGAAGATTCAGCCATGTGGCTACTTAACTAAAAAAAACATTTCCATTCATGAGAAAAAATCCACATGGCAAAATCTTAAAATAGGAACCTAAGGAACAGCACCTAAGTACTATATCTAAGTCTTGCTCCAATTTTAATACAATAAAATATTCATTCTTTTTTTTTATTCATTTTTTATTCTCTTTCTCTCATATGGACAACTCTCCCCCTCTCTCTTCTTCTTCTTCTTCTTTTTCTTCACTCTCACATACAGACAACTCTCCCCCTCTTATCTTCTTCTTCTTCTTCTTCTTCTTCACTGTCTCTCCCATCCTTACTCTCAACATCTCTCTCCTCTTCTCGTCCAGCCATCGCCTAGTTGAAGCCACCACAAACTGATCAAACCCACCACAAAACCCAGCCATCAATGAGCCTAACAGTGAATAATATTGGTGGGTTATCTAGGTCTAATGATGGGTAATACAAGCAAAGTTGAGAGTATTTGATTTGGGTGTTGTTGGATGAAAATATGGGTTTTGAGATTTGGGTGTTGTTGGATGATAAAATTTGAGTTAAGATTTGGGTTTTAAGATTTGGATGATGTTGATTTGGGTGTTGTTGTATAATAAAATGTGGGTTTTGAGATTTGGGTATTGGATAATAAAATCTAGGTTTCAAGATTTGGGTGTTGTTGAATGGAGAAGAGTTTTTAGTGTTGATGATGGTAACCATAGGGTGCAACAGATTTTTGGAAAAAACAAATCAATCTATATATTACTAAAAATTGAAGCGTGGTATTTATTGTTGCTACACTCCTGTTGAGCCACATCAGCAACCACGTCATTCATTTATTTTTATATTTTCTTTTCTCTATTTAAACTTTTCTTCCCCCCCTTTTTTTTTTTTTTAACTCTTCTTCTCCCTATTAATTCACACACCTACTGTTACACTTCTTCCAACCTTTTTCTTTTCCTTTTTGCCTCTTTATCTCCCCACTACTTTTCCATTATACTTTCTTCCTCTTTTTTATATTTTGACTCTTCTTCTACCCATTTTATCTATATTTACAGATTACTAAAAGTTAAAGCGTAACATTTATTGTTGCTAAGCTCCTGTTGAGCCACATCAACCGCCACGTCATTCATTTATTTTTTATATTTTCTTTTCTCTATTTAAATTTTTCTTCCCCCTATTTTCAACCAAAAAAAAAAAACTCATCTTCTCCCTGTTAATTCACACACCTACTATTACACTTCTTCCAACCTTTTCCTTTCCTTTTTGCCTCTTTATCTCTCCACTAGTTTACCGTTATACTTCATTCCTCTTTTTTATACTTTGACTCTTTTTTTACCCATTTTATTTTGTATAAATTTGATATTGTCTTCTCATTCGACCCATGTTTTTCTCATACAAAATTGTGAGTACTCTCTCTCTCTTTCCCTGTGGGTGAATTTTTATTCTTTCTTATAACTATAATTAAGGTTGATGGTTTTTTTTTTTTAAATATGTGTTTTGGTATTGTGTGTGTGTGTGTTTTTTTTTTTTTAATATCCCATCAGAAAATATTCTCTTTCCCTTTTATAGTTTTGGTTGAATTTTAGTTTGAATTAATACTTAGTTTTTTTGGAAACATGAATTTGAATATGCCTACCAATTGTTTGAGTAATAAATTATTATAAAGCCTATTATTTATTCCTTTAGTTTCATTTTAATTTTGGTTAAGATATCGTTGTAATTTTGTAATGAGTTTTAATTATTTTGATAATTTCCTTATTCCTTGAGATATGAGAAATTTGAATAATAAATTTGAAACTTATAAAGTTTAGTTGTATATTAAGCAAATATAATACACTACAATAGAAGTTAGAAGAATATGGTTCACCTTAAAAAAATATTAATCAAACATAAAAATAATAATAATAATAATATGATATATTTTTAGAGATAAAAACATAAGAAAAAAATACTTGTAGAAATCTTTTTTTTTTTTTTAATAGACAATACTTGAAGTAATGATTACTTTTTATATATTACACCACATCACATAATATTTATATTCTCATGCATCGCGTGGGTCTGCGGCTAGTAATAATAAGTGAAGAAATAATATTTAAATGTGAATAGAGAAATGATAAAGAGTTTATTGCAAAGTGTATGTGAAAAAGTAGGTAGGCAACAATGTTCATTCTCTAAACATTGAAAAAATTTGGAGAAACTGCTGGAGATGCCATAATGATCATTTAAATCTAATTAACCTCATTTGTAACAGTCATATTTCATTAATCTAGGTAATTTTATGCGAGATTAAATTTTACAATTTATTATTCCTTGTTTAGGTTAGGTTAGATGAAGTTAGATGTAAAATAAGCAAAAGGTTTATAGACACAAAATTTGACACCTCTAATGTGGCAAATGGTTAGAAATAGGTAAAAGGATGATATCAGTGATAGACTCAACTAAAAACTAATATAAATTTGTCATATCAGTATGTGTAAAAAAATTTGTCAAATTTTTTTGTGTATGTAGCATTGCTCGTAATAGAAATATAAATCATTTGTCTCACTTTTTGTGTGAGACTTTAATATTCATCAACCACAACTTGTCATGTATTCATTTGACTTTTTTTATTTTATAAAATGATGAGTATTGTTATGTTCATAAAACTGACATCACTTTTTTATTCACCAATAACAACTTGACACCTAAAATTTGCTGTGAAAATATTAGGACTTAGCATTACTAAATAACCAAGGTTTAAAATAAAAAAACATATGGCATACCATTATTGGTGAACCAACAATACAATACTCAATAACCAAAGTTTAGATGATGATGATGATTCACAAACAATAAATAAATAAAGGTTTAGATGATTAATTACATCTTCTATTATGGCAAACTTAGGCTATTTTTAGTTTGTGTGCTTCCATCACCCAAATCTCAAATTTGATAACTCAATTCTCAAATTGTGGGTCCCACCACTATTCAATTTGTTTGGGTTTGTTTCCATAACTCAATACTAAAAAATATGAGTTTAAGCTGTGGAAATTAAAATCAAAATTTTAATGTTTTCAATTGATGAGTTAAGAGTTAAGAGTTATGGTGGCATTCTTGTAAAATTAAGAAAAACAGCGAGACCCACTCTCATGATTTGTCTCATCAAGTTAGACCACACGCAAAGGACAACGGTCCTTCTCCTAAATTCCTCTAGTTCATGCTCTATCTCCCACCTTTCCTTATCATCTCCAACCCAAACATCGACTTAATTTGCAAGTTCTACCCAAGCTAAAAAGAATCTGCCCACAAGCCTTACCATTTCCTAGTCTAATCGAGATCTAAGTAGACAAATGCGAGTCTCTACGAAAGCTCCCATTAAATGCTAGAAGCGCAAGTGGCTCACGACTGAATCTTGAGAGCTCCAACTCGTCATCCTTTCTAGATCAAAACTCAAGACCAAAACCCTCAAGTTCCTCTCTCCACTATCTCTATTTCTTTTTTTCTTTTTCTTGTTTTTTATTTTTATTTTTTATTTTACCTATGGCCAAGAATCCCTCTCCCTATTGTTGGTTGTTTGTGGGTTTGGGTATTCGGTTGATTTGGGTTTGAGGGTTTGAAAAATGGAATTTTGATTTGGGTTTGGAGTTTAGAAAGAAAAGATTTTTGTTTTGGGTTATAGGGTTTGTTTCTAAATGGGTATACGTGGGTTTATGAGCTAAGGCTGCGTTTGGTTCTATGTAAATCAAATTCCAAGTGTAAAATGAATGCAGGGGGAAATGAATTCCCGTAAGGAAAATGAAATTCGGGTGTTTGGTTCTACAATGGAAAATAGTCTAGAAAACAATTTCCAATGTTTGGTAACATTCTGAAAATGCTATTTTCCTATAAATTTTTCACATTCTCTCAGCCATTTTCTCAGCTTCCAAACACATTTTATAACAGAAAAATCTCCTAATATACACTTAACACAACCAAAAATCAAAAAAAAAATTTATTCACAACATATACATGATATACTCAGTGAGAGGAGGAAGAAGAAAGAGTGAGAGATTGAGGGAAAGAGAGAGATTGGGGTGGATGGAGGACGACAGCAGCCAAATCGGATGGGTTTGGGGGTGGAGTGGAGATCAAAACCAAAAAAATTGGCCCCCTTCCTTAGACAGAACACCAGTTGTGATAGAGGTGGAGAGAGATGGCTTGAGAGAAAGAGATGGATAACGGCGATTAGAGCTTGGTGTGAGAGAGGTGGAGAGAGATGGCTTGAGAGAAAGAGATGGATAACGGCGATTAGAGCTTGGGGCTTTGGGCGACGAGATCGGTGGTTCAATCTAGAGGCGGTAGCGACGACAGGGGTGAGTGGTGGGTTTTAGATCAGTGACATGTAGTTGAAGATTCGGCCTTGGTTGGTCAGAGGGAAAGAGAGAACGAGGGAGGAAGAGAAGAGGGTCGGTGGACGCAGCTTGCACGACAGACGGCAGATGGTGTATGGAGTTTACACGATGGACGGCAACTGATGAACAGAGCTTGCACGACGACCAAAGCTTGCACAGCAGTCTAATTCCTCTAGTGCTCTCTCTCTCTCTCTCTCTCTCTTCGAGTTGTTGAGTTCTGAGTGAGACTGAAAATTCATTGAAGGTAAAATAAGTATGTAATTGGTTTTACAGAGTAAGGGTCTCTATTTTACGATCAACTGTAATTTATTTTCAGTTTAATCGAATTTTCATACGTACCCAAACACCCTCAAGGGTGTAAAATATATTCTGAATTTCCTTTACAACCGAAACAAACACAGCCTAAGTTGTGTTTGCATGTTTCTAAGGGCTTAACTAATGGGGTGTGGAGAGAGAGAATTGAAAGAGGGAGTAGTGTTTTAGTGAGAATAATGAGAGAGGCGTGAAGAGAGTGAAGCTGATGGGGGTGTGGAGGAGAGAGAGAATTGAAAGGAGTAGGAGTGTTTTAGTGATAATAATGAGAGAGGAGTGAAGAGAGAGAAAATATCACGCGGATTGATGCGACAAGGGTATTGTTACCATTTTGAAAAAAAACCAAACAGGTGAGCTCCACATTTTTTAGTTAAAGATAGTTTTTAAGTTTAAAAACTAAACTCAACATTTGAGCCAAACATGTTTTGTTGAGTGAATTAAGAAAACGGAGAGAAGAAAATGAGACAGGTTGAGTTTTGAGTGATACTAAAACCAACATAGCCTTAATCTCGCTCAATTACATTTGTTTACAAACACTGAACACACTACCACGCCTCCTCTTAATTGAGGCAATAGCAAACCATCAACTCTCGAACAGAGCACCTTATAGATTTGACCTTAATCAAATTTGTAGCTTGAGTCAAAATTATTCCATTGAACAAACAATACAAAAATAAAAATGCTCCAAGAGTAGAGATCAATCATATTTGACTCATCGGTATTTTGACTCGAATCATATTTGATTCACAGTCACAGGGGCCCTAAACCAACCAAGTGCCTTCATTTTTTTTATCAAATATTTATAATTCAATAGTTGGGGGTGAAGCAATGGTCGTATCCGATAGAGACACTGGGAGATAGCAACAAATTGTGCTACCATATTTTTTTTCATGCCTAACCCAAAAAAATTGAGACTGAATTTGTTGGAATGCCTGCAGCATTTTGCAACTTTGAACTTCTCTTTGTTTGAAACACATAACAACCAAAAACAAAGCAAAAGGAGGTAGGTGATGGCTACCAAATGGAACAGGGCAAGATCATGGGTGCCCTATCAAACCAACAACCACAGCAAAAACATGTAGCAATGATCACTATTCTACTTCATGAAACAGATTCAAACCCTGCTAGTGGGTACACCCTACCTCGAATTCTGCCAAACAATCCAAACAACAGACTAAGATTTCCATTAAATGATTGGAGATGGGCATCAAAAGCTGAGGAGACATCCCCACTTCTATCAATACTTCTCACTATTGGACCTATATTCAATTCATAAATAATACTACTAAACAGACAATCCCACCATTTGAAGACCATTCTTCTGGGCGAGTTCCAAACGCACAATTGCACACTTCACTTTTTCGGTTATAGGGTCAGGGTCCTGTCCTCACTTAAAATAGATACTTTTCCATTTCACTTGAAAAAGATGTCTCCATTTCACAAGAAAAACATAAAAGATCCTAATTCGCTATCATTGCCAATTAGGCATCAACTCCATTTTTCAAGGAGCAGCTAGGGAAGCTAAAAATTTATGGGCAGAACTAGCATAGAACCAGCATTTGATGGATTGATAATGATTCACTGGGTAACATTAACCTAAAATCTTTAGGCAGTCTCAAGCCACTCTACACTTCCGTTTGGGAAGCGCATTTTGCACATTTCCCAGCAGAAATTTTTTCCTTTTAGTCTCGTGCACTGTTCACGAGACCCACAAGTTCCTTCATTCAGTAACTTTTTCTTTAAAACTAGGTCCTACGGCACTATTCACACATTTAAAAATTATTTTGCTAGAGTGTTTTCAGTTTCCAGCACTAAGCGGTATCCAAACAGACCCTACATCTCATTCCAATAGCAAAACCCATACATGCATATACTAAAAGATTAAGCAAAATATTAGATCTAGTTTCTCTCAGGATACTCTTATCTCTTCTGTGCTCTGTCCTATACCCACTCAGACTCGGGTCCTAGCCATAAAGAGCATATGAAATCAAAATACTGAGATTATAAGAAAACATCAACTCCCTAAAATTAAATCAAAATAAATAACTCAAGAGATAGTATCAAATTACCGTGGGCATTACTGTAAGTAACAAACCAATGAGTATGAGTGAAAAAAGCATGTGCAAGGCATATCAGGAGGCAGTATAAAGCACTCCACATATAACTAGCTCACAATTGACACTATCTGGTCAACTGTCAAAACCAAAGTTTGGACACAGAGATCAAAATCTCAAATAATACTTTCAAGAGAATGCAAAGCCTGCAATAATCAAATACTAAACAAAGACAAATCCCAAGAACCATGTGAAAAAATGTTATTAACATTTCCACATAACACTTTGTGGCAATATAAATCAATCCAAATCCCAGAATCAAGTAAAATAATAATAACAACATTTGCACGAAAACAACATACCAGTAGAAACACATCATCATTGAACAAAGTACAAAGACGATAGTTTACATCAAGCACTACCTCAGAAATTCAACATACCAAAAGAAATAACTATATCATCTATGTTTTTGGTAACCAATTAAAGCAAATTGGTTAACACTTATTGCCAAGGAGAAATCAAATAAGCAAACATAAAAATTCTCAATCTTCAAACTATCTATAAAAAATAAAAGACTACCTTGTCTTCACCAACAACAAAATGCAAAAAATGGAACACAACAAAACAAATTGAAAACAGTAACATTAAGAACACATCAAATTCATATCCAAACAATCAAATTCCAATCTAAACCAGCTCAGACTTCAAAACCCAGATAGCAAAGTAGAATCAACCATGCACTAGAACCTAAATTCAAGCAGTTGCAACAAAACTAAAACTATAACATAAGCTCAAATAATACAATAAGTTTAAGCAAAGCATTCCATATATTTATCAATCTAAATCACCAAAAATCACAATTACCCAAACGCATACCATTACCCAGAAACTAAATTAGCAAAACTACTCAAAAACTAAAATAACCCATTAAATAAAAGCCTGAATTTAAGCAAAGCATTCCATATATTTATCAATCTAAATAACCATAAGTTTCATTTGAATGAAAGCATACTAATACCCAGATGCCAAAATTCTCAAATTACTCAAAAACTAAAACAACCCATTAACATAACAGTCTTTAAATACTCAAAAAAACCATATCCTCAAAACAACAAATAGTAAAAAATAAAGCACATAACTTTTGAGCATTCGAAAATGTGAAACCGTAAAAAAACCCAGTCTTCAACGGTAAGACTTCTGGAACCTAGCCCTGGCACCACGACCACCAAACTTCTTGGGCTCACAGCGCCTAGGATCAGCAACAAGCAAGGTCCTATCATACCTGACGAGAATGTCCTTGATTTCCTTCTTGCTCTGCTCGTCCACGTACTTCTGGTAAAAAGCTACCAAGGCCTTCGCTATGCTCTGACGAATGGCGTAGATCTGCGAGGTGTGGCCACCGCCCTTGACTCTGATCCGCATGTCGACTCCGGCGAAGCGGTGTCGTCCCAGGAGGAGGATGGGCTCGTAGGCCTTGAACCTTAGGATCTCGGGCTCGACGAGCTCGATGGGGCAGCCGTTGATCTTGATGAGGCCGCGGCCGCGCTTGCAGTAGGTGACTGCCACAGCTGTTTTCTTGCGCCCGAAGCACTGGACTGACTCCACCGCATTCGGCGTTGCGGCCATTGATGCTGCCATGATGGGCTTTCTGGTGTGGTTTTGGGAACAGAGGGAAAACCCTAGTGTTTTGTTGGAGCCTCTGACTCTTTGAGAATGAAGATGAGAGAAATGAAAAGAGGGAAAGAGGGACTTATATATGGGGTTGCGCGTTAGGGTTTTTGGGCAGTAGGGTTGAATTTACTAAAATGGCCTTTAGTTTGTGAAGCACACGGTGCGTTTAATGGTCGAGACCTCCGCTATTGGTAAAATTTAATTTATTCAGAATTCATTTCAACCTCTAAATTTCCAGTTTATTTTTTTTTATCTTCAAATTTTTTAAATTAACAAATTTTAATTAATGATTGAAAAATATTTTCAAGAATTTAAAAAAAAATAATAATAATAGAAGTTCACAAAGAGGCCTTAATTTTATAAACTTGATACTTAGAGAACTAAAATGAACGAAAACAAAATTAGTGGATTGGAATGAATTCTAGTGAAATTTAGAGAATGTGTTTTGCATTTTAATCTTATTTTTAATACAATTGATCTTGAGATCATTATCAAACTAACTTATAAATTCAAGTTTGTTTTATATTTTCACTCTGAAAAAATTTGGTTCATTGAAACTTGTTCATGAGTTATTGATTTTAAGTTATACCTATTTCATATAAAGTAAAAATTGTGAATAACTAAAATATATTTGAAATTATATAATTTTAGTTAAATAGATAAGATGATTTTGGTTCATGAACTTGTAAAAATTAAATTTACCAATCTTTTTTTGTTATTACAAAATGAACTATTTATATATTAGTAATATATTACAAATAATAATTTGATATATTATGAATTTTGATGGTGTACTATAAAATTAACTTCAAACTCGTCCATGAGGGTCGTTCAAGATAAGAATAGAAAAACGACTTCATGTAAAATGCTCGTCCGAGATAAGGTCGTCCATCCAAGAAGTTGTTTGGACGACCTCCATACATCCCAAAGCATGTTCCTCTCTCTATATTTGCTTTGGATGACCTCCATGTTCTTATTGCGAAACACAAGTAAAAATCGAGGTCATTACTACAAAATGCTCCCAATGACGGTTATGGAAAATAATATAACTTACATGGTAGTTATAGAGGTTAACTCCGAATCTTTCGACCTCCACAAATGTGGGGGAAGTTACAAGATAAATAATCGCTTCCATAGCATTATATAAGCACTTATCCCCGACAAATAAAGGTAAGTTTTTCCTTTAACATAAGGCCAAGAAATTGGAAATTCTAGATTTCAAAGAGAGAAACTAACTTCATCATCGGAGGGTTTGTGGCCGGTCAATTCTGGTCTCCTTTGATTCATTGTTTTTATCTTTCAGGTCTTCAAAATCATCAAGATTCGGAACATCCAGCCTATTGATTTTCCAAGCATCATCAGTTGGCGCCGTCTGTGGGGAAGATTAAATTTCATGTTTTGTATTTTATCTTTTTTTGGCAAAAGGCTGTATGGTACGGACAAGATCAAAGGCCACCAACCCAAGCCACTAAGAGAGTAGGGATGCTTCTAGCAATCCCCACCAAGATCACCAGTCAACGCCAGTCACACAACCATCTTCCATCCAACATAAATAGTTCATGGCAGAGTTAACTCGTCAGAACCAAAAATTGACTAGGGAGATTAATCTAAGGAGGCAACGTCATGATGGGCATGTTGAAGAACAAGCCCAGAGTCAAGGAGACGAAGGAGGAAATGTTAAGCCTGAGAGTCAGTCAAAAGGCACCACTTTGCGAAGGGTGCCACACTTGGAAAAGAAGATGGATCAGATAAGGAAGGTCATGGATGAGATAAGGGAGAACATGAGAAGGGCAAATCTCGTAGAGGATTTGGTTCATCAAACAGATTCCCCTTTCACGGCTTTCATCAATGGTCATCCTTTGCCTCTGAAGTTCAAGATGCCTTCCTTGGATTCATATGATGGAACATGTGAACCTTTTTATCATATTGCTACTTTCAAGATTACAATGCATCTCCAAAGGGTTCCAGACAAGATCATGTGCAGAGATTTCCCTACCACCCTTAAAGAACCAGCGCGAGTGTGGTTCAGCAAGATACCTCCAAACACAGTGAGTTCGTTCGAAGAGTTGAGTAAGTTATTTGTCAATAATTTCATCAGAGGACAAAGGCACAAGCGCTCCTCGTCCAGCCTGTTAACTATTGAACAATGAGAGAACGAAAGTTTGCAGTCCTTCATTACTCATTTCAACATAAAAAGCTCTGACAGTGGACGAGATGGACGATAAGTTGTTATTGGTAGCCTTTCATAATGGAGTTAACTCTAACTTATTCATTCATAAGCTTTACACGAAAGAGCCTCAAACAATGGCTAAACTCGTCCATTCGGCCCAAAATTTTATGAATGCAGAAGACGCGATTATAGCCAAGAAAAGGAAGAGAGCTAAGAGAATGGAAGCAAACTCCACATGCCACTCCAAACAAGGTCCTCATCCAAAAAAAGGACGAACGGAAGATAAGAAGGACCAAGATAACAAGAAGGTAGGCCATTCAGCGTGGAGTCAACAATACACGCCATTGAACATGCCACTTGAGCAAGTTCTCATGTAAATCAAGGATGATCCTTCTTTGAAGTGGCCGGAGAAGATGAAAGGAGATCCCAACAAGCGCAACAAGAATAAGCATTGCCGCTTCCATAAAGACCATGGGCATGACACGAACGAGTATATTGATTTGAAGCAGCAAATTGAAAATCTCATTATACAAGGAAAATTGAGAAATTTCCTTGGACGAGATAATAAAGACGAAAAATTGAAAGGGAAAGTAAAAGAGTCATCACAACCTCCGCTTGGAGAAATAAGAGTTATCATAGGAGGAGGTTCAATGGAGCAATCGTCCAAGTCAAGGAAAACATACCTAAAGGTAGTGTAGAACGTTCAACTCTCTAGACGATCGCCAAGGACGAGGAACACAGACGAACAAGCCATTACATTCACAGACGAGGATGCTGAAAGAGTTCACCACCTTCATAACGACGTCATCATCATCACTTTGCTTATTGCTGACTATACAACTAGGAGGGTGTTAGTGGACAATGGAAGTTTGGCAAACATTTTGTATTATCCTGCTTTTCAGCAAATGAGGCTTGGACGAAATCAACTTTATCTAGTGAATTCACCTTTGGTAGGTTTCGAAGGAATGAAAGTACAACCTGTAGGCACTGTTACATTACTTGTGGTGATGGGGGCTTACCCACAACAAGTAACCAAGGACGTGAATTTCCTTGTGGTAGATTGTTCGTCCTTCTATAATGCCATAATCGGAAGTAGGGGTGTGCATGGGTCGGGTTGAGTCTGGTTGAGGGGATTTTTTGACCCAACCCACCATGTTGGGTCAAAAAGAATTTAACCCAACCCAACCCATCACATAAGTCCAACCCAACCCACATGGGTCGAGTTGAGTCAGGTTGAACCCATGGATTTGATAATTTTTTTATTATTTTTATTAAATTGAGTAGAAAAAAAATATAAATATTAACATATTAAAAAAAAACTCAAAGATTGGTATCAATGTAACTCCTTAAAGGCAAACAACACTAATGACTAAACAAAATTAGTAATTTACTAGGGTTTGTGTAAAGTAATTGGTTTTTATATGGGAAAGGAAGAGCTGGTTATTTTAAAAAATTTATTAATTATATAATATTATATATATATATATATATATTAAATTAGTATTAGTGGGAGGAATTGAGGAAGTGTTGCTCTACAGTTGGTTTTTAAAAAAAATTATTAAATATATAATATATATTTAAATATATATATATATATATACACATATAAATGCCCTACAGCTAGTTTTAAAAAAAATTATTAAATATATAATATATTTTAAATATATATTAAATATGAGTGGGTCGGGTCGAGTTTGACGGGTTTGTAATTTTACGATCCAAACCCAACCTGACTCACTATAAAAATAATTTTTGTAACCCAACCCAACCCACCAAGCCCTAAATACCGACCCAACCTGGCGAGTCTGGTTAGGTCAGGTCGGGTCGGGTTTGGTGGGTCGGTGGGTTTTCTGTACACCCCTAATCGGAAGACCAACTTTAAGTAGTTAGAAGGCAGTCACATCTACTTACCACCTGTCAGTCAAGTTCCATTCGGAGCATAGGGTAGGACAAGTGCAGGGAGATCAGCTAACAGCAAGAGAATGCTACTTGGCCATGTTGGCCATGGACGAACAGGTTCAGACGATGAACATTGAGAAAAAGAAAGTTGTGGTAGAGCCCGCTGAAATATTGGAAGACATTCCCTTAGATGAGAATAACCCCGAGAGGTGTACCAGGGTTAGAGCAAATTTGGAAAAAAAGACAAAGCAGGATCTCATCCAATTCTTAAAGAAAAGTATTGATGTGTTTGCTTGGAGTCATGAGGATATGTCGGGTATAGACCCTAGTATCATTACCCACCGTCTAAATGTATATCCTTCTTCTAAGCCTGTACGACAGAAGAAAAGAGTGTTTACTCCCGAGAGAGACAATGCCATTAAAGAAGAGGTTCAGAAGTTGACCGCAGTAAAGTTTATTCGAGAAGTTTATTATCCGAACTGGTTGGCCAATGTAGTAATGGTCAAGAAGGCTAATAGCAAATGGAGGATGAGTGTGGACTTCACCGATCTAAACAAGGCCTGCCCCAAAGATAGCTATCTATTGCCGCATATTAATCAATTGGTGGATTCCACTATAGGTCATAAATTGCTGAGTTTTATGAATGCTTTCTTCGAATACAATCAGATAAAGATGGAAGAGGCAAACCAAGAAAAGACATCCTTTATCACCAGTCAAGGCTTGTTTTGTTACAAAGTGATGTCTTTCGGTCTGAAGAACGCAGGGGCAACGTACCAAAGGTTGGTCAACCATATGTTTCATCCACAAATTGGACAAAATGTAGAAGTCTATGTAGATGATATGCTAGTGAAGAGTCTGGACGAGGGGAAGCACTTGGACAACCTGCAAGAAACCTTTGACACACTTAGGTAGTACAACATGAAGTTAAACCCCAGCAAATGCGCTTTCGGAGTATCATCAAGAAAATTCCTCAGATTTATGGTTTCGCATAAGGGGATTAAGACAAATCCTGATAAGATTAAAGCAATACTTGACATAAAGCCTCTACAAAGCATCAAAGAAGTTCAGTCTCTTACCGGACGAGTTGCTGCCCTTAACAAGTTTGCCTCTAAAGCTACTGACAAATGGTTGCCCTTTTTCAAGGTTCTTAAAAAGGCATTCGAATGGACAGACGAGTGTCAGAGAGCTTTCCAAGATATGAAGACATACCTTATTACAGCCTCCTTGCTAAGTCCGTCCGTGCCTGGTGAAGAGTTGTATTTGTATCTGGCAGTGTCCCCACATGTAGTAAGCTTAGCTTTGATTAAAGAAGAAGGAAGGGTTTAGAAGCTGGTCTATTATACAAGCCGAGCATTAGGAGAGGCGAAAGGCCGGTATCCAATGATGGAAAAACTAGCCTTCGCTTTGGTTATAGCCTCTAAGAAGTTGAGGCATTACCTCCAAGCTCATGTCATCAACATCTTGACAAATCATCTGTTGAAGAAGGCAATGAACAAGTTAGAAGCTGCAGGATGACTGATCCAATGGGCCATAGAACTCAGCGAGTTTGATATCAAGTACCAACCAAGAAATGCAATTAAGGCACAAGTATTGGAAAACTTCATTGCAAAGTTTAGTCCAAATCAAAATGAGTTAGATGAGGTGGACGAGGTACGGAAGTGGGTCGTCCATGTAGATGGATCGTCTACATAACATGCAGGAGAAATTGAAGTTGTTTTATAGTCCCCAGAAGGAGATAAACTGAAGTACAGGTTCGTCTACAATATCAAACAATTAACAATGAAGTTGAGTATGAAGCCCTTTTTAAAGGATTGGAGTTGACTAAGTCTGTGAAAGCAAAATCAATACTTGTCCTGGGAGACTCTCAGCTGGTTATAGGCCAAGTAAATAGGATATGTGAAGACAAAGAAGAACGAATAAGGAAATACCTTAATAGAGTGATATGCCTTGTGAAGAAATTTAAGGAAGCTGATTTCATTCAAATCCCAATGGAAGAGAACATGGAAGCAGACACTTTAGTAAAGGAAGCCTCAACAAATGAAGTAATGAACGAGTTTGACGAAATTCAATACATGCCAAGCATAGATTTTTTAAAAGTACAGCATATAAAAAGCGAAAAAAAACTATATGACCCCAATAGTATCATACTTGAAGGACGGAAGGCTTCCCGAGGGGAAAGATGAGGCTAGAAAGCTCAGGGTCAGATCAGCCAGGTACATCCTCATGGATGAGGTACTATACAAAAGGGGTTTTTCTCAACCTTATCTGAGATGTTTAGCTCCAGACGAAGCAAATTATGTATTATGGGAGATTCATGAAGGAGCATGTGGCAACCACTTAGGAGCCAGATCACTCATCCACCAGGTCGTCTGTGGAAGCAAAATCAATACTTGTCCTGGGAGACTCTCAGCTGGTCATAGGCCAAGTAAATAAGATATGTGAAGCCAAAGAAGAACGAATGAGGAAATACCTTAATAGAGTGATACGCCTTGTGAAGAAATTTAAGGAAGCTAATTTCGTTCAAATCCCAAGGGAAGAGAACATGGAAGTAGACACTTTAGTGAAGGAAGCCTCAACGAATGAAGCAATGAACGAGTTTGACGAAATTCAATACATGCCAAGCATAAATTTTTCAGAAGTACAGCATATAGAAAGCGAAAAAAACTATATGACCCCAATAGTATCATACTTGAAGGACGGAAGGCTTCTAGAGGGGAAAGATGAAGCCAGAAAGTTCAGGATCAGATCAGCCAGGTACGTCCTCATGGACGAGGTACTATACAAAAGGAGTTTTTCTCAACCTTATCTGAGATGTTTAGCTCCAGACGAAGCAAATTATGTATTATGGGAGGTTCATTAAGGAGCATGTGGCAACCACTTAGGAGCCAAATCACTCGTCCACCAGGTCGTCTGTGCAGGATATTACTGGCCAACTATCCAAGCAGACGCAAAGGCATATGTCAAGGTGTGTGACCAGTGTCAACGCTTTAGCAATATCCCTAGACAACCATCGGAGTATATCACCCCGATAATGGCCCCATGGCCCTTTGCACAATAGGGATTAGATATCTTGGGTCCTTTCCCACTTGGAACCAGACAAATGAAATTTTTGGTAGTTGAGATTAACTATTTCACTAAGTGGGTGGAAGCAGAACCCCTAACAAAGATCATGCTGCAGAATGTCAAGAACTTCGTCTAAAAGAACATTGTATGTAGGTTTGGGGTGCCCACGGTATTGATATCGAATAACAAACGATAATTTGATAATGCAATTTTCAGAGACTTTTGTGAGCACTTTGGAATTCAGAATCATTACTCCTCACCCGCCCACCCTCAAGCAAACGGCCAAGTAAAAGTGGCAAACCGATCCTTATTGAAAATCATCAAGACTCGGCTTAAGGGAGCAAAGGGAGTATAGCCAGACGAGCTACCAAGTGTTTTATAGGCCTACAAGACGACAGTGAGAACCCCCACAGGGGAAACTCCTTTCAAGCTCGCATATAAAAGTGAAACAGTTATACCTACAAAAGTACACATGGCCAATCATAGGGTGATGAAATATCAAGACGAGGAAAATGAGGAGCAACTTCGCCTAAATCTTGATCTAATAGATGAGGTAAGGATGGATGAAAAGCAGAGGATAGCGAGGTACAAAAACCTCATGGTTAGGCAATATGATGCAATGGTAAAACCCAGATGTTTCAACATAGGGGACCTTGTCTTGAAGAGGATTTCTTTAGCAACCAAAAACCCAACCCATGGGAAAGTAGGACCTAATTGGGAAGGACCCTACAAGATTATCAATTACAAAAGACAAGGATCTTACTACTTGGAAACCTTGGACGAGAGGAAATTGAAGTATCCTTGGAATGTTGAACACCTGAGAATGTATTATCAGTAAGATGTCAAACTGGACGAGCATTGCCTTGGACAAGACCTATCATTCTGGACAAGCTAGAGTTTATGTCGTTTTCTGTTGGGTGTGTTAACATTATATGTTATGTTTTAACTCCTTAAAAGTGTACTAGTTTTAAATTAATTATGGACGAAGTCATGAACTTTAATGTTTGTATGAATAAGGCACTAGCTTCTAAGCATGTGCCATGCTTGTGGACGATATTTATATTATGAATGTGGTTTGAATTCTCAAATACATGTGATATATAAATCTTCTCCATAATTTCATTCGCAAAAAGGCTAAGGCCCAAGACGAGTAAATTCTCTGGACACAGGGACGTAACGTCTATAAGCTTTCCTTAATGAGAATAAAGCAAAGAGAAATGAATCTAAGGTGTTTTCGTCTAAACAATGGAAGAGAAAAAAAAAATTCCAAAAAGGAGTTTGATAAACCAAGTCCAACTTATGGATGATCAAAAAGCTAGCAACCTACCCAGAAACTAGAAAGGAATCATTAAGTCTGTAGACAAGGGGTAGTACTATATCAAGCCTATATAAGGCTAACAAAAGAAACACCATTCATGGAGGAGTTATACTTGAAAAGGTGAAATGCTGAATATGATCAAACTCTCGTCACAGACGAGTCCAAGTTAAAGACTGTTATGGGAAAAACATTCATCCATACAACGTGTTTAATAGCAAATGAAAATAAACATTCATTCATTAACTAAAGGGTGGACGACCTACATCTAAAAACCCTCACAAAGTAAAGCTTAACAAAATAATTGTTCAAAAGCTCGTCCTAAAACTATGGATGGAGTAGATATACTTGAGTTACATCGAATGGTCCAAAACAGCGGACTGAATAAAAAAAGAAGAAAGGAGAAAATACAAGGATAAAAAAAAAATCCAAATCTCGTCTTCAAGAAGGAGGGGCATCAGCATTGGGGTCGTCTTGAGGTGGTTGAGCACCGGCATCATCCTTCACATTGATGTCTTCTGAACTCGTCTAGAGGAGGGAGCTTGTAGCAGCACCACCAAGGTTGAGTTTGATAGAATTGAAGTCAATTTCAGGGAAGTTCTCCATAGCGTCCATCCTGAAATCTTCAAACCCAGCTGCATAGTTGCGGTCTAGCAAGTTAGTGAATTGCTTGGACGCCTTGAACTATGCAACCACGTCTCCCTTTGCTTTTTCAAGAAGGATACTCAACTCGTCATTCCTCTTTTGGAGGTGATCAAGACAAGTATCCTTCTATATGACATCAGTCTTCAGCTCCTCAACATGGTTTTACAGCTCCTTAGCACCTTCCTTGGCCTTGGCCGCCTCCTCAGCCCACCTCTTGCACTCGTCTTTCACCTATTGAACCCTCGTCTCCAGCAAGATCCTCGTCTTGTCCAATTCTGTGGCCTACCTAGACACCGCAATGAATTTTGACATTTCCTATAAAAAGGTAAAAGACAAAAAATGATGATTAGATGAGAAAAAGTATAAAGTAGCAAAGACGAAGCAAAAATGAAATTACATACCTTAAAAAGATCATGAACACCTGAGTGTTCAAAGTCCTTCAAGGACATGTCATAGCATACAGCTATGTCCTTGTCAGACACAGCCTTCTCAAAATGTTCCCAGGCTAAGTCTTCATTTTCAATGAGATTCATAGGAATCCTTTGAGAAGGCTGGGATGAGGTAGGCACAGTAGTCTTGGACGGAGTGACCTCAACTGGGGTAGACGAGTCCACGTCAAAAATTTGGACGACTCTTGCCTTGGATGATCCATGCTTAGTCTTTTTCCCTCGATAACTGGGAAGATTTCCTAGGCCAAGGTTTTTGTACAAAGCTTTCCTTTTGTTCCCAGCGGAGGGACGAGTTTGGAATGGGTCTCAGGACGGCTCCCCTCGTCCACAATTTCCTTTCCCTTATTTTCTTCGATAGTTGCCATCCTTGAAAGATGATTAAATGAAAATTAAAATTAAACGAGAAAAGTATAACATATATAATATTTGTGTAAGTTTAAACTTACGTCCACGAACTGTAACCTTATGTGTGATAGCTTCGTCAGACGGTTCAGGACCAAGTCCTTACTTGGCAAGACGTCTAAGAGTGACCAAGGAATGGGAATCCCTATCAACGTGCAGACGGGGCCCTATGGACGCGGTCACGATGGAACTTGCACAAAGAAGGATGTCCAACAGCTGTAAAACAATAAATAGATAAAGGTTAGACATATATAAATAAAAAATAATAATAATAATAATAATAATAAAATAAAGAAAGAGAAAAAGGGGAGGGGCATACCTTCAAGACGAAGGTTCCCTAAATCCCCAACATAAGGGGCAAACGTGTCCCTGCTAACGTCCACAGGGTTCCCAACCCAAAAACCGGAGACGAAGAAAAACTCTGTCTTCCAATTTCTATCAGACGAGGCTAAGGACTTTATTAGCCTACATTTTGTACCCCTAGCTGTAAATTGATAAAAGCCTAAGGATTCGCTGATTTCTAAAGGTTTATAGCAGAAGAGGAACTCGTCCACAGTAAGAGGACGGTCCCCTCCAAATAATTCCCTCCACAAAATTTGCATAGAGATAATTTATCTCCATGCATTAGGATTAAATTGACATACTGCTAAACCTAAACTAATAAGTAATTCCCTAGCAAAAGTGTTTAAAGGTAATCTAAACCCACCTAAAAAGTAAGCTTCATAGAAGCCTATCCCAAAACGGGGGTTACAGCACTATTCTCCATGGGCAGCTAACCTGGGGTTAAGCTCGTCTAGAATTTGGTACCACGTCCTAAGGTTGTTGAGTCTTTGTTCATTGGTTTTAGAGTTGACACCTACTACACAATTGTAAACTGTTTCCTCCTCGTCTAAAGGGTTAGATGGAAGAGCACTCGTCAAGGTGCCAACATGAGACCCAGAGGCTACCCTCTTACAAAGCTGCCCCTGAACAACTTCCAAAGGGACCCCGGGAACACCAGATGTGTATCCCTTGTCCGTGCTATTTGCCCCACCACTACTACTACTACTACTACTACTAATACTACTACTAGAACCACTATAACTAGTGGTGTCGTGATACTCGTCTAAAGCCTTATCTATACTATTGCTAGACGAAGAAATGACATTTTCAGACATTTTGAGGAAAACTTAAAGGAAAACCTAAAGACGAGAAGGAAAAGAATACCTGGCTCTAGACGGAAGAGGACTATGGACGCAGAGAAACCTCTAAACGAAGCTCTAGACGAGAAGTGTCAGGAAGGAAAATTTCAGAAATGTAAAGGATAACGGAGGAATTCCACTACTTATAGGCAATGGACTTTAGCATATGAAACGACACAACTAACCAAAAGCTACCACGTGGCATGCACCTCAAAAAAATGAATTAACGTGACCAGTCACCAATAGGATCATGACACGTGGCACACCTAATCACTGTCTTAAATATGTACGTCCAAAGAACGAACGTCAGGGTACACATTTCTCTAGACGACCCATGGACAAGGGGGCAACTGATGGTGTACTATAAAATTAACTCCAAACTCATCCATGAGGGTCGTCCAAGACAAGAATAGAAAAACGACTTCATGTAAAATGCTCATCCGAAATAAGGTCGTCCATCCAAGAAGTTGTTTGGACGACCTCCATACATCCCAAAGCATGTTCCTCTCTCTATATATGCTTTGGGTGACCTCTATGTTCTTATTGCGGAACACAAGTAAAAATCGAGGTTCATTACTACAAAACGCTCCCAATGACGGTTATGGAAAATAAGACCAGAAAATATAACTTCTATGGTAGTTATAGAGGTTAACTCCAAATCTTTTGACCTCCACAAATGTGGGGGAAGTTACAAGATAAATAACCGCTTCCATAACATTATATAAGCACTTATCCCCGACAAATAAAGGTAAGTTTTTCCTTTAACATAAGGCCCAGAAATTTGGAATTCTAGATTTCGAAGAGAGAAACTAACTTCATCATCGGAGGGTTTGTGGCCAATTAACCCCGGTCTCCTTTGATTATTTGTTTTTATCTTTCAGGTCTTCAAAATCATCAAGATCCGGAACATCCAGCCTATTGATTTTCCAAGCATCATCAAATTTATTTATATACTTACACAACCAATCTCAAGTAGATATAAATATAATTTACATATGAAAATATATAAACATGCAATATGTTATGTATATTTAAATCAAGTCTTGTACTCACAAATTTGCTCACAAAAATATTATTATGCTTGATATATTCTTATTTAATAGTTGAGCTTAAAATTAGCTTCCAACTTGGCTCATTTGTTGAGTAAATGAAAAAAAAAATTCATGAGCTTCATTTGCACATTTGCCTCCATGTTGCTTAATTTAGTTGTGAACTTGTGATTCTATGATTGCCCGATATCTTCTTTTCTTTTTTTTGGAGAAAAATGAAAATTTTTGTTCTTTCAACTGGGTTTATGGAATTTAAAAAATAAGTTTAAATTTAATAAAAATGTGGTATAAAACCAAATATCTAGCAATAGACACTTTCACACACAATTCAACTGTATAAACAAAATCAATTTTTTAAATTAAAAAAAAAAAAAAACCACCATCGGACTGCCTGGTTTCCACCCATCACCAAAACACTTGTAAAGGTTTATTTTAATTTATTTCAACTTTGTTTGGAGAATAGAATTGTGTGTGAAGGTAACTATTTTGCTTGACTTAAAAAATATAATGTGGCAGAAAATTAGATTTAGGCTTGGTTCATTTGTTGAGTAAACAAATATATAATAAATAAAGTCTCGAGCTTCATTTACACTCCTTTTTTTTTTTTTTTTTTTTTTGAGGAAATGATTGATTTAGTCGTGATTCTGTGATTTTCGTCTATTTTCTTTTCTATTTTTTTTTTAAATAATAACTTTTTTTTTCATTTGGTTTATGAAATCATATCATCATATACTATATAATAAAAGTTGGGCTTAGATGCCATGGTTATGCCAAATGGTTTCACTTAATTGCAGATGTGGGGGTAAGATCTCAAAATTGTATACTGGGCTTGGGCCCTGTCCATGGATACGACTGAGGAGTAATGAATAATTAGAAAAAGCCACGGAATGAAGGATCACACAAGGAGAGGAGAGAGGAATACAGTCCAAGGAGGTTGTCTTTCTCGGATAGGACGAGTCTTACTCAAGCAAGTGCTCAGATGACTTAGGCAACTGATCAGTAAGTTAGAATGATAAGGATGAACTTTAGGCACATACAAAGGAGATGATAATATGGAAATATCTCAAAGAAAAGCTGCTACTACCGCATTAAATACACTGCACCAACTCTTCTAGCCGCATTTATAGGGAGGAGACCCCTGAACAGTACAACCTTTAGCTACTGCCACTAACGGATAACAAAAGAAGATATTTTATGGGACATGTACTCAAGTGAGGATCTAGATAGGCAACAAGTGTAAGATCAAGATGGCCTGAAAGGACTTATATAAATGTAAAAGATCTCCCTTAATGGGGGGAAGGAAAAAATAGGAAGAAGAGGGGAAGAGGGAATCACTGTAGCACTAAGGGTGGTATGAAAGTTCATAATTCTTGTATTGAATCCTATCCAGTCTCCTCAGATAGACATTTTGTGAAGCTTTATGTGCTACTCACTTTCGATTATCATCGAATTCTTACCTAGTCGTTAACATAAATCATTAAAACCTAGCTCTTAGGCCCACTCTCTACAAATTCATTGTCTTGGGCTCACTAAACCATAGTCCAAACAAAATTTTGGGCCTGGACCAACAATTCGTGACCCTACAGCAGATTTTTTTTTTAGATTTTTAGATTTAAAAAAAAAATATATATATATATATATATAATTTTTCTTCTCCTTTAATCTCTAAGTTGATAAAAATCTTAATTTGATTACAATCCAAATTCTTCATCTAATCCTTTTTTTTATGTGTAGTGTATTATAAAAAATGCAACAACTTTCTTATTTATTTTTTTATAATTACTACACTACACGTTCTAATGCATTAAATTGCCCCCAAAAAAAATTAATTAATTAAATTTTAAAAAAATAGATATATGTTTTTTGGTCTTATCTTCTTCTCCTATAATTTCCAAGTTAATAAAAAAACTTAATTACAATCCAAATTCTTCATCTAATCAAACTTTTTTTTTTACATAAATTATGTTACTACACATCCAAAAACAACAACATTATTAGTATTTTTTAGATTTTCAAAAAAAAAAAAAACATAAATTATATCATAATCTAAAAAAAAAACATAAATTATATCATATATATACGTTAAAATCAACTTAATATTATATATATATATATATGTGTGTGTGTGTGTGTGTGTTAAAAACAACTCAAAATTTTAGCATTATTAGTTCATATTTTTTAGATTTAAAAAAAAAAAAAATATATATATATATATATAAAATATTTTGTTCTTATCTTCTTTTTCTATAATTCATACTTTCACAAATTAGACCAGCATTAGACTTTTTGTTCATATTAACTTTTTCAATGTAAAGTGTATATATATCAAATAATTCATAATAAATACCTATTATATGATTTTTTTTTCTTTTATTCTTCTCTTCTTCTACCTACAACCTTACAGGTATGTATTTGTTTACATTAATATTTTATATATTTTTTTACCCTAATTTTTTTCATTAGATTGAATAGGTTTTGTGTATTTTTTGTCTTTTGTTTAACCTAAATTTATTAAGTTTTATTTGACTTATATAGTTATGGTTTGTGAATCAATTATTAATAAATTTGTTGATAAACTATTCTATCTATTTTATTATTTAATTTTACATAAATTCTAAAACATTTTCCTATTTTATTTAGTTTATACATGATTCTTGATTAAGTTGTGCATCGCACGGACATAATACTAGTTTCAAGAATAGTAATCATATATATATATATATATATATATTTTAAGCTAAAACTTATGTACAGTACTTAGGTGCTGTTGCTTAAGTTCACCTTTTAAGATTCTGCAATGTGGATTTTTCTTCATGAGATGGAAGTGTATTTTTTTAGTTAAGTAGCCACATGATTAAATCTTAAGAGGGAAATCTAAGGAATAACACATAATATATTGTACCTAAATTTTGTCATTTTTTAATATAAAATTAAGCAAATAATCACATCTTGATATTTTGTAAGAAATAAAAACAAATTTAGTCTTTTGTATATATAAACAAATCAAATTTAACTAAAACTGAAAACTTTTCGTTGAAAGTGTAGAAAAAATGTTAAAAAATAAGGTAAATAGTACAATAATACTCATAAATAGTATCAAAAAGTAGAGTGGAGCCCATAAATAGTAGTAAAAATAAGCTAAAAGTGAGGATAAACTGAAAAATTCAGCTCATCCCAAACGCGCACTTAGACTACATGCCAATATGAACGCTTTTTGATTTTTCTAGAAACACACCATTAAGGACACTAACATGTTTTTCTCAAAAAAAAAAAAAAAAAAAAAGGACACTAATATGTCATTCAAGTGGGTTCATTTATAATTTTTTTATTTATTTATAAAATGTCTGAATTAACATTATGGTCTAGTAAGCACTAGCATTGGGGGGTGTAAACACCCTCCAGTTGCTATTTTACAACCCAAGATAGCAAAAACCCACTCCATCCGAGCTTGTATACTTTAAAAATTTTGCAACCTATGAATAGTAAGAGCAATCTATGAATAGTAAGGTTGCATATATACAACCTTACTATTCATAGTTTGTAAAGAAAAAAAAAATATTTAATCTAGTGGTTGTGTGTGAAGAGAAAAAGATAGTGGGAGGAAAAAGAAAGAGAATAATAATTTTTATTATTTTATTAGGTAGTTTATATTATTTTATTGGGTTGTATGTAAAAATAAAAACTGAGATGTTGGTTGAGTTATAAAATGAGTTAGTAAAATAGAAAAAGTAGTATTTGAGAATGAAAAATAGGTTTTTTTTACATCCTCGGATGCTAGTGCTCTAACTAGCAAGAGTGTTAGCAATGGGATTGCTAAAAGTGCTAAAAATCTATTTTATACCCCAAACACCAAAATAGCACTAACATTCGGGTTGCCATTGATTACAAATTTTAGATGTTTACCATAGTAAGTTCTTAAATTTAGAAATCATTGTAATTGAGTTGTAAACTTAAATCCCCTTATTTAACTCACATTCTCTCTCTCTCTCTCTCTCTCTCTCTCTCTCTCTCTATTAGATTGATGATGAATTTGTTGATGATGGTGGGTTTTGAGATCATGGTTTTGCTGGTTGGTGGTAGGTTTTCAAGTCATAAAAGAAATAATAAAGGGTTAAAGTTTCAAATCTCACGTTGTCTTAGAAGGAATGTCATGGTTGGAGTTACCAGTGTAGTGTAAGGGTTTTTCAGTGTGTAGAATTTTGAAGAAAAATGTAGGAAATAAAGCATTTTGAGTCCCTATTCTAACTTAAAGTTTTAACAACCATGACAAATTGACAAAGTCTTACAGCATTAGCATTGGGGGGTGTAAAAACCTGTCGATGCCCAGCCTCGATCTTGGGCAGTAGAAAGAAAACCGCCTCTGCCATGGCAACAGCCTACGCGTGCATGAGGCTTGTTAGAGGCCCCTCTCAATGTGAATGTGTATGGTTCGCGCGAGCTTCGGGTGCTCTCTCTCTCTCTTGATGGAGGAAGGTAGGTCTACCTTTGGTTTTATGGCGGGAATCTGGGCCAAATTTTAGGTGATTACCAAAGATAAAGTGGAGTCACCACCAATCATTGGGTTTTTCTAAGGTGTGATTGGTCACCTATTTCTAGTTGATTTTATTACCAATCCTAGGTTAAGAAAAATGACATTTTTCCTAATCTAATGTGGATGGCAAAAAAAATTTTGATTCTTAAGTCTAGAAGTTTGGTTATGTGTGGGGAAGGTGTTAGGCACCCTACAACTCCTGTCCTAAGAATAGTCATTTTTTTTAATAAAACCTTAATTTTTGGAAATTAACAGTAAAAACATGATTTTGGCATTGGCTTTCGAGGCTTTGCATGCATGGGGGCTTTGAGGTTTTGGCTTTTAAAAGGGCGTGGTCTCAATCTATACTTTCCTAAGGCATTCAGGCATAGTGCCAAATTTCCATCGTGAAAATCCGATGAGAAGTAGCCTTACTTTCGCAGCAGAAATTAGGCATTGCTAGCCTTATGTGACACAGATCGCGAAAGTCACATTAGAAAGGGGTAAGCAGGTATATATATACATGCATCATGCATAATGCTAGCACACAGAGTATGAAAGTAAATGCCTACATCCCAAGAGTATGGCCCAAATATAGGTGTAGGAAAATAAATAGGGGTCGTCATACTCTAGAGATGAGGACAAATGATATAAAGCATAATATACCTAATACAAACCATCTAAGGGAGAAAGGGAGGAGGAATGAGGGGGTTTAAAGAGTACATAACCAAAGGGAAAAGGATAAACTCCTAAACCTAGTCGCTTGGCTCAACCACGTGCTCACGTCTTTGCCCTTTTTGCTTACGCTTAGAAGATTATGCCCTAGCTCTATGCGTCCTTACCCCATATGTGTACATGTAAAGGCAGAGACAAGAAAACCACAGACAAGCAATGGAAGGAAAAAGCGTAGATAAAAGCATAAGGTTGCAAAGCAAACAAGCAAAATAGATATGGTAAGCACAAGAGCAATAAAGCAAGCAAACAAGCAAAAGGGTAAACAAGCGAGAAAATGAACAAAGGGAGGTGTCTGCAAGGGAAAAATGTAGATTTGGATCAAATGTCTATAACTTCATTGTGTTGAAGCATAAAGGACACACTAGCAAGCAAGACTCATGCATGGACATGTAAGCAAGCGTGTAAAGATGCATAGAAAGCCAACGGGTGACACAAACAAGCATGGTAAGCATATCATCACATGGAGTGGAAAAGGGAGAGGTATGCACGAAGCAATCGGCATCATAGAGATGCCTCTTAAATGGTAACATCCAGATAAGGCCTCGTAGGTGTCAGATGTAACCACACAACCACAACCCACTAAGGGCATCAAGCATAGCAAAGCCTAGAACTAGAGAGGCTAGCATGGAAGATAAAGCATAGAAGCAAGTAAGCATAGACATGCAAATGAGTGATCCAAACCCTTTGATATGGGCCAAGGTATATGGACGATGACAAAGACCACAAGGTCTAGATTGGGTCCTAACCACATGGCCAAAACACAAGAAAGAAAGGTAAAGCGACAAAAGGGCTACAATAGCACATGGCAAGACAAACATAGCCTAGGTCTAAGCACACAAGCACATGGAAGATGGCATAAAGCAAGTAGAGTAGAGATCTAAACACACGAGCATGTAAGAACTTAGATATAGACATATAAGCATGTGAAAACCTAGATCCAAGCACGCAAGCATGTAAAAATGTAGATCTAAGCATAGGCATGGACATGTGAAAGCTAGCACGTAAACATGGAAGAACATGAATCCAAGCATATAAGCATGTACGGATGAGGATCTAAGCATAAAACATGGAAAAAAGCATACGAACACATAGATCTGAGCAAAGCATAACCATAGACATGGTATCAAGCACATGAGCATATAACCCTAACATTAAAACAAAGCAAAAAGAGGAATAAAACAAAGGAAACATGGTATAAAACCCTAAGCATGTAGATCTAAACATATAAATATGTAAGCAAGCATAAGAGAACACAGATCTAAGCTAAAAACATGCTAGAAACAAGATAAAGCAAGAAACATGTCAAAGAAAACAATAAAACATATTATCATGGCAAAAAAAGCAAGAACATGCTAGGAAAAAGATTTAGAAGGTTAGGGGTGTGGATGATAGCTAAAAAGCTACATCCACACCCCTAAACCCCAAATCCAAAGTGTAGAACCAAGGAAATAAAGATTGAGTGCAAAAGCAATACCTTGTGTTCTTGGTGAAAATGGAAGAATTAAGAGACTTTGATGTGTTTTTTGGAGTGTTTTTGGTGTTTGGGAGAGAGAAAAAATGTAGAGAGCAGCTGGGCAGAAAGAAAATTTTAGAAAAATGTGTGTCCTCCCTATCTGGGGCGTGCTTGAGGCTATTTATAGCCCCGGGCTCGAAAATTGAGGTGGCGGCCATTATAAGGCCGCCAACGGCCTTACAATGTTCGCCGGCCTCAATCCTCCTCTGATTGGGCTGATCTTGACTCCTTTGGATAGATCTTGATTTTCAATTTCTAAAAAGGTATGTAACTCAAAAATCTAACAATCGGATCAAAAATTATGGCTCTCGGAAGTTTATGGTGCATTGATCGGTGCGTCATTTCAGTTTTCGTGATATCTCAGCCGTTTTAACTCCAATTTCAACCCATGAATAGTCGTTGGAATGAGAATTCAATAATCTTTGTAGTGGCGTTGGTTTTAACCCGTTTTGGCAGCCAAATCAAAATTAGAGTTTTTGGACCCACTCTAGATCGACTTCAGGTCAAATTTGGTCAAACTCAATCAAAGTTACTAAAAATCTCTGAGAAGCTCGGGTTTGAAGTAAAAATATGAAAAATGTCATTTTGTGAGAGTTCGGACCATGTTTGACCTTCGGTTAAACCTAGGGCTTACCAAGGGTATTTTGGTCATTTTAGCAAAAAAAGTCACTTCGGGTACTTTGGTGCCCGAATGGGTTGTGCCACGTTGTTATAGATGTTCTCATAACCCTGTAGAGAGAAAATAATATTTTTTGGATTTTCAAGGGTCCAGCATGCAAATCAAGGGCAGACAAAATACAGTATCAACAAAACCCCCCAATTGCTATTTTACCAACTGGAGCCTTAAAACCCCCCCACATCTGGGTATGTATACTTCTTTTTTTTTTTTTACATCCTAGCTACAGTAAGTATGGGTAGTTCTATAGCTAGTAGATATAAATAAAAGGGTTTTGCTAACGAGTGCCCTTAGGGCACTGGTTAAAAATCCAATTAAAGAAAGTTTTTATGGGAAAAGAAAAAAAAGTAATTAATGTTTTAACAGCTTTTTTCATTTTCCATAAAATTAATGTCAAAACTTTATTTAATTGGATTCTTAACCAGTGCCCTAAGGGTACTCGTTAGCATTTCCCTAAATAAAATAATATTATCTTCTCTATCTTTCTCTCACTTTTTCTCTTTGTCTTCCTCCTCTCTCTATTCAATCTTTGACTCTCTTCCCTCTTTCTCTCTTTTGTCTCTTCTCTAATTTTTCTCACTCACACGATGGTTTTTTTTTTTTTTTTGGTTGATAACCTCACACAATGGGTTTTTTTGATGGAGGTAATGGTGAGTTTTGTGGGTATTTTTAATGAAGGTGGTGGTGGGTTTTGTTGGTATTGTTGATGAAGGTGGTGGTGAGTTTTGTGGGTATGGTTGATGGAGGTGGTGGTGGGTTTTGTGGGTATTGTTGATGGAGGTGTTGGTGTTTGGTATGGATTGTTTTTGGGTTTACTGGTTGAATATGGTGGTTTGTGGTGGTTGCTTGGTGAATAGTGGTGGTTTGTTGAGTGAATAGTGGTAGTCTTGGTTGGTAGCAAAGGAAAGAGATGAGAAACATCTTTTTTTATTTAATATTATTTTTGTTGATGCCCACTTTTGACAAAGGGCCCAACAACAATAGAAGCCCAACAATATAGAGAATGTGAGAAAGGGAAAATAGTAAGGGAATAATGAAACAAGCCTAGCAAGCTGAAATGACATGATTGATGGCTGGCAAGCCCACAACAATAAAAAAGAAGTAAAGAAGAAGTAAACGGACCAAGGAAGCCCAAAGAATGAAGTAGTAAGTCCATGTGAATAAAAAGAGGTAAATAAGAGGTAAGTAGGACAGGAAAGATGTGGTAAGAGGTAAAGATGGGTCAATGGGTCAGTCTAAAGGCCAATAAGCCTAAGAAGTAATAAAAGGTAAAGATGTGGTAATTAGGCCAAGAAAACCTAAAAGATTTAGCAAAAAGCCCATAGGAGTAAGAGAGGCAAAGAGGAAGTAAACGGGCCGAGGAAGCCCAATGAATGAAATAATGAAATGGGCTGGCATAGTAGAAATGTTGGCCAATAAAGCTCAAAAACGGTAAAGATGTGAAAAGTAGGCCTAGGAAGCCCTGAGCAAAAGATTGACAGAGAAGTAGGCTAGCACAGTAAGAACGTCAGCCCACAAGTGCACGAGGTAACACAAAGTAAAAGGGAAGGTAAATTTATAGCAGGCACGATGAAGTGATACGGCAGGATCAATAGTCAAGAGGCCCACAGACACAGGAAAGAAAAACATGGGCTTGGCAGGAAGATGAGGGCCTTTGCCCAAGCAACGCCCAGTCCAAGAAGGGATAAAAGGCAAGGAACATGAGCTCAAAAGCCTATACATCCTTCATGCCACAAAAGATAAACACCAACAAGAACGTACAGCATAATTAAACAAACACGGAGGCAGCATAAATGGTGTGAAGGCCAGAAAGAAACAAATTTAGATGGAGTGGAGCTTGCACAAAGGGTTAGGGCACCTTCTACTTGTACCCAACCAATACATGGGAGGTGGGCCATGGGTCAAGGTATTCAGAGGGTGTGGTCTGACGGTGGGGAGAAAAAGGGGGTCTATTTTGGGGTTATTGCTCAAAACTTCTTTGCAGAGAGATATCCTGTTAGGATGACATCTCGCCTAAAAAAAGTAAGTGTGGCCCGAGACCACTTGATGCATGCCATAAAGGTAGGTAATAGAGAGGTTTAATCCTTATCCAAATGAGGGTAGTGAAAAATAAAGAGAGGTAAGAAACAAGACAAGTAATTTTGTCTGGGAATGGGGAGTGGTGTAACCAACACATTCAAAGCAATGGTAGTGGCTGAGCAGCCAACAAGCTAGTGGGCAGTCTCGGAAGGACACCCATAAGGAGCCAAAAACAGTTGAGGGGTAAAAATGGTAAATCCCACCATGGAAAATAGTACAAAAAGCGGTAGCTGTGAACAATAAAAGAGGGACGGAAGGAACGAAAAAAGAAGAGGTAGAACAAGAACGAAAAGAGAGAAAAGAAAATAATATACAAAAATTAGAGAGACATAAGTAGCAGGAATAGATGCATGCATCAATAGACTACCTTTTTCTCTCCCTTTTGATAGACCCACTCTCTGAGAGATTGAGAAGTGAAACTTAAACCATTTAGGTCATTTTTCCAAAGTGCGTAACTTATATGGCAGAAGTCTTTCGTGAGGTTACTCATATTAGGGATTGGTTCCCTTCTTGGACTTGCATCTGCTGAGAAGCTAGACCTACTTTTCTAGCAGACAAGCTTTTCTTTTATGCTTGTTAGGTGATTAGTTTACCGTTCAATTATTGAACTGTCTGCTGTAGCCTTATCTCTATTTGTTGCATTATTTAGCCATAACCTTATTAAGCTACTTCCTTTTATTTCAGTGTTAATGTCATTTGTTTAGTATTATAGTTATTTTGTCATACTGTATTCCTGCTATAATATCTGTAACAGTTGTTCCTGCTGTGGGCACATCATACACTCAATATCTCTGCCAAAAAGCGTCTATATTAGGACAGCTTGACTTGTGCACAAATTAGCCTAAAGTATATTTCATTTAGGCCAGTTCCAACTCTCTTACCTCAGACCCACGGGTCATAGTACAGCAAGAGAGATCAAAGCCCAACAACACAAAAAGCCTACCACAATTTTATTGTGCAATTATATTATTTTAATCAGTTGTATGTAAAAATAAAAACTGAGATGTAAGGTGTATTGTAAAATGAGTTGGTATAATAGATAAAGCTGATTTTTAGATGGTAAAATAAAACTTTTATGCCATCTCCAATGGTAATGCTTAAAGTGCTTGTTTTTAACTTTAAGTGGCATTTCGAATGAGCTTTTTTATTGGCAAATTTTCATTGGTTATGTATAATTAACCATTGATATTCTGTATTAAGCTTTAACTTTGACAAATACAATCAAAGAGAAATTCACATGATTCTTGAGCAAGTATCAATTTTTTTGAGCAAGTATCAGTTAATTATACTCTTGAGGGTATTGGTCTGCAACTTGTGAGCAACTACCATCTCAAGGAAAAAGATTGATTTGTGATTTAAAAAAAAAAAAAAAACTCACTTAATTCATTTCATGTCAGTGGCAGAGCCACGTTGAGAACTTGCGACAAGGCGAGCCTTCGCCCCCCCCCCCCCCCCCCCCCCCTCAAAATTTTTGAAAAAAAATTGTAGTATATATATATATATATATTTGGTATGAATTATTTCAAAATTTTTACTGAAGTGCATATAGCTTTGGCCCCCGTCCCAATTTTTAAACAAGGTTACAACTCTATTAACGATAATAAATTGTGTAAAACAATGAATTAAATTAACTGGACATCCAAAAACTTATAATAAAAACATAATTATTTTAACAACCATCTCAAAAAATAAACTCCTCCTTCAAAAAAAAAAAAAAAAAAAAACTTGAAAACAAAAAATAAAAAAGCTTTTAATTATGCTTCTTCCTCTTTAAAAACATCAATATAAATAAAAATCTGCTCCTTCCTGTTAAAAAAATTTTCAGGCTTACTTTGGAGTTAACGGTGGAAGAAGGCTATGTTTTGCAACAATCTTGGTACCAAGTAACAACATGCATTCTTCAAATTCCTTCTAAGACCACCCCAGTAGATTGCTCTACCAATAGATTTGCATCTGGGATTCTGGGTAGATAGGCTCCTTTTTTTTCTTTATGATTCTCATTAAGTCGTAAGCTTTGCAATTTGCTCTAACCCCTAGAGAGTGAGTAGATGCGTACGAGTTAAAAACCACACACTTCTTTTTTTCTTGCTGAATAAAAACCACACACTTCACATACAAAGTTTAGTGGTATCACATCATAACAATAGTAGCATCTTTTTTACTTCCCAAGTAACGTGTACCGTGCACTCTTCTTCAATTTTTTATTTTCCCTTTATCACTATTTTTCTATTTTTTTTTTTTTTGAAGCCTATTTTTCTATTTTTTATTTGTTATTAAATTGATAAGATATAATTTCATATAACATATAATTATAATATATTATTATTAAACTGATAAAATATATGATACATCTTATGAAGAAAATTACGTAATGTTTTGATGGGTTTATTTTATTATGTGGGTCATTCTACGGCACCCACCTATTTTTTTAGTGGGTATCGTTCCCACCCAAATCTTAGCCGTGTATTTTTACTGTTTCAATCCTGACCATTTATTTAAGTTAAGTAGTAAACCTATTACTGGCTGAATGGGTAGTGTATAAATAAAAAACCAAAAAGGAAAAAAGAAACGAGAACGAACGATTGGTTAAGAGAAAAAAAAAAAAAAAAAAATAGAGAACGAAAGAGGGCCAAGAAGATGAACGAGAGATCAGGTAAGCAATTTTCCACTGCACCATCCACCACCTTCAGATCATCTGCCACTATCATTGTTGATCATTTTGTTAGTATTTGAGAAGATGTTTATTTATTTATTTGCTGTGGTTTTTGGAATTGATTTTTCAGCTTCTTCGTGCTGATTCAGATTTCGCGTTTTTGTTTGGTTTTGGTAAATTTTTTTTTCGATTTGAATTCTATGGTTTCGGAAAAAAATTACCGCCGGAGCATCCAGCTTTTTGCTATGCTTTTTTGAATTTGTTGTAAGTATTCTATTCTATTCCTGATTTTTTTTCTTTTCAAAATAATTGTTTTATTTTAGGTAATTTTATTTGTAAATAAGTTTAGGTAATATATTTGATTGATTTTTTTTGGGGTTCTGTTAATTGTGTAGTTGATGTATATTTTGTGTTAATTATGGTTAATAAATGATGATTGAGAATATACGGTAAGAAGAAATTGTATTCTGTTGCGACCATTTCAGAGTCTGAAATGACTTACAATCTGGATCCTTTTGTCCTTGTATGTTGTAGCCCTTGAGACTTGAAGAGTAATTTAAGTCTCATAAACTTTATGTTGTAGTAAATTCTTCATTCTAGATTATTTTACTAACATTGTTGGATGGTTGAACCACAACATGGAAAGGAGGGAGAAGGAGTGTATATTATTTATCAAATTTATTGTCAGCATCTTTGCTTCCCTATAAAATAAAAAGAGAAAAGTCTAAGGGCTTAAGTTTAACGCAATATACAGAAGTTGAGTACAAACTATACTGTGTTCTGTGTTTGGTATTCAAATCAGGATTTTGATTTTTAACCCTTTTCCTCTCTATTTGTTGAAGTCACCCTATAGCGTGTTACTTTTATTACTAAGATTTGTAAATATCAAATTTCATTTGTGGTTTCATAAGTAATTTCTATTGTTGTTTTATAATGCTCATTTCTATGCATAGATTTGGTTAATACAGTTCCTGATGAGCAAAACTGATTTGGTTTGGGTGCACAAAGAGGTCAGTATCACTTTGGTTGTTGTTCTTTCTTATTTTTGCAAACCCGTAGTGAGTTTGTAAACTATGAGAATAAAATCTTAAATTTAGTAGGCTTCTTTATTTTTTGGGATCAAATATCCTCCATTTAATTTGTGTTTCTTTTAGTCCAACTTGTATGTATTATTGTGTTATTTATTCCTACACACTATAAAGTTTATAACGTTGTGTTATTTAATTGCAATGTTTTAGTGGGCATACGTGCTAGGTGTTTGAGGGAATGGCTAAACATGTATACTTGCAATTAGCATGCTCTGTTTCTGTTTTGTTAAAACTTAAAAACTCTGTGGTCATTGTGTGGTTTAGAACTTTTTAACTTTCATTCAAGTAATATAGACTTTGAAAGAGATAGTGAACCCCATCTTTTGTTTTCATTTTAAACTGGTTCCTGTCTAATCTGTAGGTTGTTTTTGTTCTCCAAGTCAAGAATATTTCATCTGGGTCTTACTGTTTTTTGTTTTTTTGTTTTGGCCTTTAAATATAATAAACATGATTACTGCTTAGTTTTTGAATTTGATTGAGTTTTCTAGGTTCATATTTCATGGTTTTGGAGATGCTTGAGTCTCTTCCACTCATTGAGTGCAGCAACCTGAGGGTTTTTTTTTGTTGATAAATTGCAGCAACTTGAGGGTTTTTTGATAAACTGCAGCAACCGGAGGGTTTTTTGATAAACTGCAGCAACCTATTGTTTGTTTGATAAACTGTAGCAACCTGAGGTTAGTTCTTTTTCTTCTTCCTTTATTTGGTGGATATATGATGGCTTGTGGGAGATCTGCTTTTGGTTGTTGCATTTGGGAGTTTTGAACAACATTTGATGATTTGTTCTAAAAATGCACACCATGTGTTTGATGTTTTGTTCTATAAGCTTTGTAGTAGCCTAGTGGACTAGTGTGCCTATCTTATGCAATTTTAACTAACTAATTTACTTAATCATGGAGTAAAAGATTGAAAAAATTTCAATCAAATCTTGATGCAAATAATAGATAGGAGATTGATAATGTTATTTGGGTAATGTCTTGCTAAAGTGGCAGGGCATCTTTTTCTTTCTCTTTTTCTCTCTTGCAAAAAACTTACATTTAATATGAAGTTAAATCATTTTGCAGGGTAGGATGAAGAATTGGCTCATACAATTGAAGTCCATGTAACAAGACCAAGCTCTAAAACAGAGCTGAAACATTGATATGCACCTACAATCATATACATTATTACTCAACTTTTAGATAATAAGAAACCTCTCAATGGTTCATTATATGATTTATCCTTTTTTTAGCATGTTGTTGTTTACTAGATTTTTTTTTTTTTTTTTTTAATAAACTTATTATATATGATTTTGAATTTGCTGATATTGTCAGGTTGAGCTAGATGAGCCAAAGTTCTTGAATAATAATAGTTATATAAATAAATATCTAAGGCTCTATGCAAAGAGATTTGCTGTTATGAACATCTTTTTTTTTTCAAGCTCTAATAGTCATATCAGGTAAATGCAAATATTTCTGTTGCCAGTGGAGTTGCAGAAGGGATAATAAGAAATTCCTACAAATTAGAAGTTGCCCTGTTGAGAACTTAAGAATGAATGATCCAGAAATGCATATGCTTTTGATTGTCTCTTTTTCAATTGTTGCCATGATGGTATTCAAATATAGATTTGAACAAGACACATTGTAGTGGATTTCTTTTTAAACGAATTTTTCCCTTTAAAAATGGATTTCTTTGTAGTTTGTCTGCTTCTTTTAGATACTTTGCAACAAGAGACTGGCTTGTAGTTCACGAAAGTGAGTTATATATCAACTCAAGTTATAAATATTATGATATGAAAATTACCATATTTAGATCCAAGTGCAAGTAGATGGTCTGACTTCTTTGGATCATCTAGGGCACATACAAACAGAATTAGTGAATTTGTTTATTTCACACGTGAATTTATGGAAAAGTGATTTCTTAGTAAACAAATTGTGGCATATACATATGGAATATTTCCCTTGTCAATATATTAGTGGTATACTACTTAATTTTAACTAACCTAGTAATCATAATAGATTTACTATATTTAGAAGTATAATCTACCCCACCTTATTGTGTTTAATATGTGTAAGTGCTCTATTAACTTGTTGGAACAACTCATAAAGCCTAGTTTGCCTATCCAAAAATCTATTCAAGAAGGCATTCATGGCTTCACAATGTCGTGTAGTCTTGTACCTAGAAAAAAAATGACTTCTCCTGTAAGATAATCTTTTGCATGAATGCGCATGATTGTCCATAATATCTAGATTGATTATGATTGTCCTCTCCGTTGATAATGATTATAATGGAACAATAAAAATTATTTTTAGTATTATGATAAATTCATATTTTGCAAGTCCAAGTTGTTACTTATAGCAAATTATTAGTTTGCTATGATGACAGATTTTTAGTCATTATCTTGTCAAGTAGATTATCAATGGCATTTTCATTAACTCATGTGTTTATTAAAAATGTTACTAAAAATGTAGAAGGTTTAAGAAAAAAATAATTGGAAAAAATATTTTATGATCTTAAATTCAAATTCAAATTTAGGTATCTAAACAATGGAATTTCAAATCCTTTGTTGTATAAGAAGACCCAAACAAGGAGTTTTAAAATCAATAGATTTCAAATTAGGGCATTTTAAATCCATTGGTTCAAAATAATCTAAATCTAAATGTTGCCATTCAAATGAATTTCAAATATTTCGGTCATATTTTACGCTCTAAAGGTAATCTGGTCATTTTTTAGATTTTAGGAGTTTTCGGTAATTTTTTTAGGTTTCAAGGGCATTATAGTCATTTTTTAGATTTTAAGGGTTTTTTTGTCATTTTTTTTTTATGTTCTATTGGTATTTTGGTCATTTTAGAAGTTTTAATGGCATTATAGTCATTTTTTAGGTTATAGGGTCAATCGGTCATTTTTTAGATTCTAAGGGTATTTTGATCATCTTTTAGGTTCTAAGAGTATTCGGATAATTTTAGAAGGTTTTGGGGGTATTAGGGTCATTTTATAAGTTTCGAGGGTATTTAAATCATTTTTAAGGTTTCTAGTCATTTCGGTCATTGAAACCATCACTATTGAAAAATTGTTGTTCCCAATAATTTTGTTTTAGATGGTATAATCTTAGAGCTTAACAAACATGTATCTATTTGAACATTGAAATTTCATATTGTGCGGTGCAAGTTTGATTGGAGTTCAAATTGGCATTTTTTTTTTTTTTTTTTTTTTGTGGTTGTGTACGTGGGATTTAATGTTGGCTTCTAAAAAATTTCATTTATTACATTAAATATTGGGGTGTCAAAAGTTGTTAATGGAGTTAGTAGAAGTAAGAGTGTGAAAAAAAATAAAAATAAAAATTAGTAGAAGTAAATAATCAAACTTTTATTAGATTTTTAAAAAATTTATTAAGTATTAACTAAAAGATAATTTTTAATTAATTGAAAAGTTTAGTATTGAAGTTTCATTTAAAGCTAACTATCTTAGTAATTTCATTTAGCCTTAAAAAAAAATATGAAGAAAGGGAAACCATTAATGTAACATTGAACTTTTACATAAAAAGGGATGTACCGAAATTTAGAGGTGATAAACAGTAGATGCTGCGAACAAAGAGAGATGCAGAGAGAGATAGAGGAAATTGTATCTTTTATCATCAACATCGAAGGGAAGAACATATGCTATTTGGTCATTTTTTTATCCTAAGGGTATTTTGGTCATTTTTTAGGTATCATTATTATTTCAATCATTTTTAGGTTTTACGGTAATTTTGGTCTTTTTTTAAAGATTCAGGGTTATTTGGTCAATTTTTTATTTATTTAAAGGGTAGTTTGGTCATTTTCTAGGTTTCGTGGTTATTTTAGTCATTTTTTCGGTTTTAGATAATTTTGGTCTTTTTTTTTTTTTCTTTTTTAAGTTTTAGGGTTATTCTGTCATTTTTTAGATTCTAAGGGTATTTCGGTCATTTTTTATGTTTTAAGAGTATTATGGTAATTGGTGAAGAAAAAAAAAAAAAAAACTATCGAATGTAACAAAAGTATTACCTAGTGTGATGTTAATACTACCTAATGTAATAATAGAACCATCAAATATAAGAAAAAAAAAAAAAAAAAAAAAAAAAAAAGGACCACCAAATGTGACAAAAGTACAATTAAATGTGATGTTGGTACTGCACAATGTAAGGACAACATCGTTAAATGTAAGAAAAAAATTAAAGTACAACCAAATGTGAGAAAAGTACTATTAAATGTGATGTCACTACCTAATGGGACAATAGAACCATAATTTGTGAGAAAAAAAAATTGAATCACCAAACGTGATATAAGTACTATCACATGTGATTTTGACACTACACAATTTGAAGATGATACTATTAAATGTAAAAAAAAATACAAGTACAATCGAATGTGACAAAAGTACTATCATATGTGATGTTGGTACTACTTAATGTGATAATAGAACTATCAAATGTGAAAAAAATGAACTATCAAATGTGACAAAAGTACGGCCACATGTGATATTGGTGCTATTTAATGTGATAATGGAATTATCAAATGTGAGAAAAAATAAGGGAACCACCAAATGTGACAAAAGTACAATCACATGTGATGTTGGTACCACACAATGTGACATCACATGTGAGAATGGTACCATCAAATGTGAGGAAAAAAAATAAGGGAACCACCAAATGTGACAAAAGTACAATCACATGTGATGTTGGTACCACACAATGTGAGAATGGTACCATCAAATGTGAGGAAAAAAAATAAGAGAATCACCGAATGTGACAAAAGTACAATCACATATGATGTTAGTACTGCACAATGTGATGATGGTACCATCAAATATGAGAAAAAATAAGGGAACCACCGAATATGACAAAAGTAAAATCACATGTGATGTTAGTATTGCACAATGTGAGGATGGTACCATCAAATGTGAGGAAAAAAAATAAGGGAACCACTAAATGTGATAAAAGTACAGTCACATGTGATGTTGATATTGCACAATGTAAGGATGGTACCATCAAATGTGAGAAAAAAAATAAGGGAACCACCGAATGTGACAAAAGTACAGTCACATGTGAAGTTAGTACTGCACAATGTGAAAATAATACCATCAAGTGTGAAAAAAAATAAAGGGACTACTGAATGTAACAAAAGTACAGTCACATGTGATGTTGGTACTATACAATGTGAGGATGGTACCATCAAATGTGAGAAAAAAATAAGGGAACCACCGAATGTGAAAAAAGTATAATCACATATGATGTTGGTACTGCACAATGTAAGGATTGTACCATCAAATGTGAGAAAAAAAAATAAAGGAACTACTGAATGTGACAAAAGTATAGTCACATGTGATGTTGGTACTGCACAATGTGAGAATGATACCATTAAATGTGAAGAAAAAAAAATAAAGGAACCACTAAATGTGACAAAAGTACAGTCACATGTGATGTTGGTACTGCACAATGTGAGGATAGTATCATCAAATGTGAGAAAAAAAATAAAGGAACCACCGAATGTGACAAAAGTACAGTCACATGTGATGTTAGTACTGCACAATGTGAGGATAGTACCATCAAATGTGAGAAAAAATAAGGGAACCCCCGAATGTGAAAAAAGTACAATCACATGTGATGTTGGTACTACATAATGTGAGGATGGTACCATCAAATGTGAGAAAAAAAAATAAAGGAATTACTGAATGTGACAAAAGTATAATCACATGTGATGTTGGTACTGCACAATGTGAGGACGATACTATCAAATGTGAAGAAAAAAAATAAAGGAACCACTAAATGTGACAAAAATACAGTCACATGTGATGTTGGTACTGCACAATGTGAGGATGATACCATCAAATGTGAGAAAAAAAAAATAAAGGGACTACTGAATGTGACAAAAATACAGTCACATGTGATGTTGGTACTACACAATGTGAGGATGGTACCATTGAATGTGAGAAAAAATAAGGGAACCACTGTATGTGATAAAAGTACAGTTACATGTAACGTTAGTACTACATAATGTGAAGATGGTACCATTCAATGTGAGAAAAAATAAGAGAACTACCGAATATGAAAAAAGTACAATCACATGTAATGTTGGTACTGCACAATGTGAGGATGGTACCATCAAATGTGAGAAAAAAATAAAAGAACTACTGAATGTGACAAAAGTACAGTCACATGTGATGTTGGTACTACACAATGTGAGGATGGTACCATCGAATGTGAGAAAAAATAAAAGAACCACCGTATGTGATAAAAGTACAGTCACATGTGATGTTAGTACTACACAATGTGAAGATGGTACCATCAAATGTGATGTTTTGGTAACTTGATATAGCAGGTTGCCTACTAATGGGTACCATACCCTCCAAAAAAAAGAGGGGGTATAGTAGAATTACCCTTATTATGTTAATTTTTTATGCATTTAATAATTGTTTGTCTAATTTTTAATAGTCTTCAATCTATTTGTAATTCTTTGTGTCAATCATTATAGTTAATAGGTTTTAATTAATTTGAATATCTAGGTTTATAAGTGATTCATTCTTTTAAAAAAAATGATAATAAGTAAGAAAATTCGATATTTTTTTTTTGTCCTAATGTTAAAACTTCAACTTCTCATTAATGTTCTTCAAATAATACACAGAAAGTTATAAAGTACTAAATTTGTGTATTGAGTTGACTTTATAGTAGTTTTAGACAAATTCCTCGCCACTGTTTCATGTCTTTTCATTCATTGTGCTAAAGTTCCCAAACCATAACGGTGGTTCCAAACTTCCAATTTTATTGAGAAAAAAAAAAAAAAAAACATTGTCGATGTACTTTTAAAATAAAATTATTATTCATTATATTTTGGTGATCTAAAATACTAAATGTATATAGATGTAGATCGTGACTGGTCAAGCATTTCCGTATCTTATGCAAATAGAAGAACCCTTACCCCCAATGCAATAATTAGGCTTTGTTTGTTTCCATCTGTTTTTGACTTTTTTCGGCTCTTGCTTTTGTCAATTTTTGAGATATTGTTTTTGGATATTTTCACCTGCTGTACTTGTAATCTAAAGGATCTCATCTCTTACATACATAAATCCACTGGGCGTAGCAAAGAGGCAAACGTTCCAGACCTCTTATTTCAAAATCTAATCCTTTTGTTGTTTTGTGTTTTTCTGGATAGATACAGAAGTATAGACTTCCTATATGCTTAAATTCTTCGCTGGAAATGGTAATAATTGACCTTATGTTCTAGCTCTTTCTGACTCACTTTTTCTTTGTCTCTCTCTCTCTCTCTCTCTCTCTCTGTTCTCTAATGGGTTCAGTGGAAAAAGAAACCGACGAGCCTCTAACACCAGCAGGAAGGCTATTCCTCCGACCTGAAATGAACCAAGTAATCCACTGTGCTATAGGGTTAAAGAACCCCATAGACCCAGTGTCTATCAAAACCGAGGTGCTCAATTCATTGATGCTCAAGCACCCAAGGTTCTCTAGCCTCATGATCCGTGACTCCAATGGCAGAGAACACTGGCGCCGCACCCATATCAACCTCGATGACCACCTTATTATCCACCACAACCCCATCAAAGAAGGCGACTTACTCGATGACAAAGACCATGAATCAGCCGTGAACCACTTCTTAGCCGACATGTCTATAAGCTCAGGACTCAGCTACAATAAACCCTTGTGGGAAATCCACCTCTTGCTTGCTCACAACTGCCTTGTCTTTCGCATTCACCACGCTTTGGGTGATGGGGTTTCGTTGATGTCCATGTTGTTGGCTTGTTGTAGGAGAATCGATGGTGAAGAAGCTTTGCCTAGGATACCTTCTTTTGAGAATAAGAAGAGTAATAGTAGTAGTAGTATTGGTGGTTGTAGTGGAAGTTGGTGGAAGTTGTACTTGTACTATTTGAGTGTTTTGTGGGGGTTTGTGAAGATGGGTTTGTTTAGTTTGGTTTTTGTGGTGGAGTTTGTGCTAAGAGCTTTGTGGGTTCGTGACCGGGAAACCGTCATAAGCGGCGGAGAAGGGGTGGAGCTCTGGCCAAGAAAACTCGCCACTGCAAGGTTCTCGATTCAGGACATGAAGGCTGTCAAGAAAGCCGTTCCTAATGCGGTACGTTTTTATTTTAATTTTAAAAAAGAAAAGAAAAAAGAAAATTTATGTGTTGTCTTGTCTACCTCTCTATATTTTTCTTTTCTTTTCATTCATAAAGTTTCCTTTTTCCATAATTATTAGTAAAATAGTGTGCTGTTTTGTGTGCGTTTATTTCTCAAAAAAATAAAAGTAAAGTACTATGCTATCTTTTTTTTGTGTGGCTAAAATAAAGTTGTGTTGTTGTACCTAGTTAATTTGAGTGGTAAAGTGGCGGTTGAATAAGAGATTTATGATTCAATTTTTACCTATATTAGAAGTCGATTAATATTTTAGTTTGATGATAAAATGTTATAATAGTTGAATAAGAAATTTATAATTGAATTTTCACCTATACTAAAAAATTGATTAATATTTATGATAAAAAGTTATGTACAAACATTATTGAACTTTCCAAAAGAAAAAAGAAAAAAGAAAAAAAAGTCTATTAATTTGTTATCACATGCACGCTAACAGTGAACTTCAATAAATATCTCCTCACTTTTTTATAAAAAAAGAAAAAGAAAAAAAAAGAGTGTAGATGACCATTGAATCATTGAACTACTGCCTTAAATGGTATGAGTACGGAATTTTAGGTTGGGTGGATATGGAAGTTTAAATGCGTTGTATTGCTTTTATACGGTAGTTTTAGACTTTTAGATGCAGTTTGCTAACGTTGTTTGTATTTTTTTAAAATAGTGTGGATAAAAAAGTGTGTAAAAATATATGTAATATTGTTTAAAAACTAAAAACATGTTGTTAAACAACTCTACCAAACGGTGGTGAAGTTTTAAAAAGGAAGGTATTGCTATCTTTGGATTTTAAAAAGCTTCACATACAATTTTTTTTTTTTAATTTTAAATTTTAATAAAAAGTTAAACTATACTTTTTCATCCTAACCTATCACTTTAATTACACTTAACCCCCTGAACTATTGAAATGCACACATTAACCCCTCAAAGTTGTAATATTGTTTCAATATCCTCCCTACCGGATGTTTTGATGTTAAGTCTGATGAAATTTAACATTAAAAGACAAATTTACCCCTCAAGTCCTTAACTGTCTGTTTTGGAAAGGGGTAAATTGGTCTTTCAATGCTAAATTCTCTCAATTGTCTATTTTGGAAAGGGGTAAATTGTTCTTTCAATACTAAATTCCATTAAAGTTAACAGGAACACAGGTAGTAAGGGGTTAAGTGTAACGTATTTTTAAAAATATATGGTCCACCCCATAATAGGGTTGTACCTTTAATGGACAAGTTAAGTTAGATTGAAATTTCAGCATGTTGTGGGGAGAATGATTTTGAATGTAACTTTGATTCTATTAAATTCTGTAAAGAAAAATGATAAAGCATTCAAATTGGAGCAATTCTATTGGGTTTTTCCTTAGAGGGTAGTTGATTTGGTGGGTGGATAAAGGAATTGGTTAGGGAAGCATTCGTCGGCTATCTAGAACTTGGTACCACATTGTGTGACATGAATTATTTGGTGGGAGCGTAATAAACGCACCTTCGATGAGATGAGGAACAACTTTTGGCCTTATTTGATTGGTTTTGTGCTTGAGGACTCACTTCTAGTGATTCCCTCTCCTTGTTCATAGTCTCTCTCTTATCTTGTACATAATTTCTTTTTTTAGTTGTTTGTACATATTATTTTAGGCCATTTCATCTTCTTTGAATGAAGTAGTTCTCAGTTTTAATAAAGACTTTTTACTTATATAAAAATAATAATAATAATAATAATTGGAGCAAGTCACACGGAAAAAAAATCCTTGATTTAAAAAAAAAAGTGTAGCTCATTACCATTGTAGAAATGGTGTAAAACTTACAAGTTACTTGGTTGAAGGGAAAGGAGAAGCAAGAGGGAAGAAGTAGAGTAAACCCCTTGTTTGGGAGAGCAATGAGGAAGAAAAGGCAAAGTAATTGGAGGGATAAAACCCCCAGTTTGCTCCAACTTTTTCTTGTCCAAATCCAACCAAAATCTGGCCAATATGAAAGGTTTTGAATAAACTTTTTAAGCATAGATCCTTTCCCTTCTCATGTAAATCCCCCAATTCTGAGCGAGTCTCCCATGATTTTGTAACTAAAGATTGCTGTTCAAGCTAAAATCTGAACCTTTGTTATTCCTAATGACTCATCAGATGGAGCACCTTAATCCTATTAAATGGTTGTTTTCAGACCCCCATCCACCCGTTACCATGTGTTGAATAGGTGTTGTCAGTTCACTTTCACAGTCATAAGGGGGTGCCTTCTACAGCACTTCCCATAGTCAACTTGCTTTTAACATGATATGAGAGGTTTCTACTCTCTCTTTGTTTTCTTTCTTCAGAGTTAGTCTACTTTGTCTGTTATGTGCATAAGGCCAATAATTTTCAAAAGTCCTAAATTATCACTTTTCTTGAAACTTGACCAAGTAGTTGACTTGAAATTATGGCATAGTGATTTGCTTAGATGCAGGATAAAAGTGAATGTAGAAATTCAACTGTATACAATAGCAGGATTACTTGTTTCAATGATTGGTTTCTGATTTGTGAAGGGGAGCATAAAAGTGCTTTAGGTTGACCTGGGCTGGAATAAAATGATTTGTCATACTCCAGTAAATTTCCTGGTCTGCCATCCATGTTGCAGCCTCTACTTCAACTCTGCATATAGTTGCATTTGAGGATATAATTTAAAAAAGGATAGTTGAGGCATGAGACTCAATGAAAATGTCAATAGTGACATCCACTTACTCTGAAATGGCCATATCCCCAGCATCAACATTGTCCTAAACCTGCGACACAAGGAAATGTTAAGGGGTTGAATAGGTGCAACTTTGTTTACCTGGGCCATATTTGATTTTGTCCCCTTTCAATTAGTTTCCTCTAATAGGGTGGCGAGTAATGTTACCTGTTAGCATGACTGAAGATGTAATTGTTTGACAGCATAATGAATGCATTTGACTTGTTTTTTGTTCCTTTCTAATTTCTTTGTTTTTGAAGTTGGTATATTTTCCTTTGTATTTCGAGTAAAAGGGAGGGTGGGCTCAAGGGATCGATCTTAATAATGCAGCCTAACTCCCCCCAAAACTTTTTGCCTGGTTTGTTGAGTCACCAACTTCTCCCCTAACTCCACTTGTTGGATGGCATTGTATGTTTGCCATTATGAAAGTGCTATATGTAAATCTTGAGGACTCATGCTTTGATGCTTATGTTATGATTTGTGGATGTCATGCCATCATGCAGACCATTAACGACGTTCTTTTTGGGGTAATATCATCAGGGTTATCGAGATACCTAGATCACCGAGGATCAAATGGTAAGAATCATTTACATGACATTTAATGTTTACTTCTACATCTACATATCAATCAAACATCAATGACAACCAACACACTAAATTAAGTCTATTTGTCACTGTTAGCTCTGCAGCAGGGGCTTCGAATAACAGGGGTAGCCATGGTTAATTTAAGAGGGCAAGCAGGATTGCAGGTCTGTATGCCCTTCATTTCTTTAGTTGCTCATGCTGGTCTATTCTTCGCATGTCTTTTAATTTTTTATGCTCTATTTTTAGAATCTTGTATATTATTGAAATTTTAAACTTTTGAGGTTGAATGGAAATGTTTGGTACTGATCAGGATCTATCAACTCTGATGAAAGACAATTCAGTATCACCTTGGGGTAACAAATTTGGCATGATTCTCTTGCCTGTTTATTATCATACCAGTGGTGCTGATCCTGATCCTCTACAGTACGTGAAGAGAGCTAAAGTGATGATTGATAGGAAGAAACACTCTGTGGAGTCTCATTTCTCATACAAAATTGGGTATCTTGTAATGACGTACTTGGGATCAATGGTAAAGACTAAATTAAGCAATATTGAATTCGGAAAAGCCGTTTAAAATTGCTTATTTCATATGAACAATTATCTTCTTCATATTGTAGGTTGCGGGCTTGCTTAATTACCGGATTGTTTGTAATACTAGCTTTACAATCTCAAATGTGGTTGGCCCACAAGAAGAGATCGCAGTTGGAGACAACCCTGTAACTTACATGAGGGTGAATTCATCAAGCTTACCCCATGTACAACCTCTAACCCAACTTTATTCTGATTGCACTCCTAAGATTTATAGGAATATTTTAATGTAAATGATAATTGTTTGTGAGCAAGAGTAGCATTGATCTTGCTGGTTTGGTAATGCAGGCACTCACAATGCACATGCTGAGCTATGCAGGAAGGGCTGACATGCAAATTTTGGTGGCCAAAGATATCATCCCTGACCCAGAATTTCTTGCCAAGTGCTTTGAAGAGGCCTTGCTTGAAATGAAAGAAGCAGCTGCAGCCACCAATAAAAGCTAGGAGTAACTTGTTTGTTAACACAGAAGATTATCTGAGCCAAATTGCTATACAAAATTATTTTTAAAAGCAGAGATGGATAATTTGATTTATAGAATCAATTGCTTTAGGAGCTCAAAAATAAATTTTCATGATTTTATTGGAACATTGTAAATGTCTTCTGTCTGGAATGATATTTCAGAAAACAAGCAAAGCCTTCGAGTAACAATGGCTTGGCTAATTAGAATTCACTTTGTTAAATATCAAGTGGTCACGTGATAAGAGTGAAATCTCTCTCTCTCTCTCCATATTGATACTTTTTAGTAGATATTTATAAATAAAAAATATTTACAAATAAAACTAACGATATTTACAATATAAAATTATAATATAATAATGATAAAATAAAGTAATAAACGGTATTTACAATATAAAATCATAACATAATAATGATAAAATAAATTTTAAAGTAAAGAACAATACAATCTAATTTAATAGAGGTATTATTGTAATTTTAATTAATAATAGAATCACTCAATAGCCTCGACTTATCCATGCAAGGATGGATTAAACACATATCAATAAATTAATACTAATCAAATCAAAGTTAATTTTATATAGAGAATCAAATATCATTATTAAGCAATTTTCAAAAAAAAAAAATATCATTATTAAGCATAAAATAAGAAAAAGCATAGGGCTATTTCTTAGCTGACTGTTATAGCTCTTGCCTTCTATTCTTTTAACTGCTGGGCTTGGCAATCAAGACAAGAATACTTCATAAATGATTAAAACTAGGGTCAGTGCTATTATTCTCAACTCCAATGTGCTGATATGTATTTATAGTCTCTCCAATGTACCCAAACCCAGAGATATGTACATCATCAACACTTACAACAGTAGAAATCTCTCTCTCTCTCTCTAACTGTTAAAAAAAAAAAGCCCAAACTTTCACTTTCTCCATTCATCAAGGTGAAAAATTCAAATACAATTAGTAATCAACAAAAACTATGAACACTGCAGATTTGATTCCTTTACTGGGCATGTGTTGTTGCCAAGGCAGATTTTTCAACTTGGGCTCTTCACCTTTCTGTACTCATGCCTTAGCGAGGGCTCGGGATTTCTTGCTGCCTCCCTTCTTCCTTCTCAGCAAAAGTTTCCTTAGCAAACCAAATCCTCCCTGTTTCTTACTTGGGACAACAGCTAGAGCACCAACTGCATTGTTAACTCCTTTGTGTTTTGAACTAAGATATGCTTCTGGAGTATGTACCAGGCCATTAGGAGCGCACAAAGCATTATTACTATTGGAGTTAAGGAGCTCTTTCTGTGTGTCTGCAGTGCTTATAGTTTCTTTAATCTTAGAAGACTTCAGAATCTCTGCCTTAGTACCATCCTCAGCTAGCATTCGATCACGCAAGGAAGATCGCTTGTTCATATTCTTATTATCAGTGGTAGGAGCCGCTGTGCTGGTATTACAGAAAACCTTGTCAAACAATACTGCTTCCCTAGGTGAAGCTAGAGCCTTCAGCTGTTTACCCAGGTGCAGTATGGTTTCTTGGCACTCCGCCAACTTTATGGAAGCTGTTGTCATCTCCCATCCCTGAAAGTTAGATAAACCACTTTCATATGATATGGTATAGCAATTTACTCTTACAACTGCATTTGAATGTTTATATTTACAAGAAATTGAACTCAATGTAGAACAAAACCACCATGTAAAAGGGATGATTAATCTATTATATATTTCTATATAATAATTCTTTGCTAGATATATAATCTAACATTAATAAGAATCTCTCTGTTATTTACCAAACACAGAATATTGAATAAATATGATCAGTTTATAATACTAATTAGTTCAATGCATCAAAATTATAACTGCTTTCAGTTTGTATACAGAAGCAGTTTCATATAGCCAATACATGGATCTGTTTCTAAACAGAAGGCACGTCAAGATGGCAATAACTTACATTCTGTGATTGCTTTCCCTCTTGATTCATACTGTGCTGTGGAGTTTCCTTTGCAACACTGCAAGTTACATTTCAGAAATCAAAATTCTACTATCAACACACACACACACACACACACACAAAGAAGAACAGTGTATATATTTATACACACAAAGAAGAACACTGAAATCAGTGCTTAATTACCTTTCTAGCTGGAGTTGAAGCTCAAGACATGTGGCCTCTAATTCTTCACAGCAGTTATTTTTATCATCCAATTCGACTTCCAAAGACGAGAACTTCTGGAGGACTTCATTCAATTTAGCTTTGGCAACAGAGAGCTGAGTATCAAGTTCTTCGTTTATCGATTTTTGGTTTTCAATCTGATCTTCAATCATCCCTCTTGATTCTTTTAAAGTTTGCAGTTCTGCTTGTAAGTTTCCAATGCTTTGTTTTGCTTCTTGAAGTTGTATTGTTAAGGCCTCACTCTTATCTGTTGCAGACTGTAACAGAGCTTCCATATCTTTCTTTGAGGCTTCCATATTCTTCAATTCATCTTTTAGTCTGCTGTTTTCTTCTTGCAGTTTACACTGAACCTCCTCCATTTGGAGCAAAACATCCTGCTCGGGGGAAGAAGCTACCAATGGCAAACACGATGACTGCTCTTCGGATGTATGAACTCCAGGTTCATTTTCAGTTCGGGAATCCATCCAACCAAAATGCTTCTTGATCTTATTTCTTGCACTTGAAGTACCTTTTGGAGTCACATGGTTATTAATAATCCATTCTAAAGCAAACAACAGTTCCGTGGCAAATTTTCCAAGATCAGCTTTTCCGTTTAATAGATCAGTACAAGTACAAACAAATTGTCGTAGAACACCACTTAGCTCTGAACGTTTCCATTGGAAAACACGGACAAAGTAGTCTGATGATGTTGGTGAATGGAATGGTTTGGAATCCTGATCCCTCTTAGACCCATGGTCTGGAGTATTATTACTGACAAAAGGTGTTGGGTTGATTCCTTCAATCAGTTTGATGATTTCACCAACTGACTCACTCAAACTAGATAAGTCATTTTGGTTCCCTTTTTCTTCCACTGAGGTGTCAATAGCTAAAGCTCTGGTCAACGAATCTGCAAGTGGGGATGTGTTCGGAGATTTCCAAGATATATAACCACTAATTTGGATAGGGTCGGATTCTCCAGGATTTGAGATTGCAGCTGAATCAGCTGCACTTGAAGTTGGACGATTTATATAACCCAAAGCAATTTTGATGTCCTCAAAAAGTTCATTTAGACTTCTCTTTGAAATACGCTTTTGCTCTAGCATTGCATTCAAAACAATCTGGAGCCAGTCGAAAGTTTTTTCTGTTGCTACATTTTTCGATTGCATCTTATTGCTGAAGTCAGAATGACCAGAAACTGGAATTAGATCAGTACCAGTAAAATTGGGGTGACTTTCTTTTCTAGGGGTATTCATGGAAACTATTGCCAATTTCTCCATCTCAGCAAAATCATCCATTAAATTAATGTCCGAAACTTCAATGGCTTGGTGTTCTGGTGTACTTTTGAGTTTTGCAGTTCGGAAATGTTCCAGCTCTGAAATTAGAGCGTTGGCCCAAGACCCTGAAGAACTAATTCCATCATCACTTCCAATATCTGAACCTGACAACAGAGAATGTTCATTTGATTTAGGAGTACACCTTGCCAGCTCCATAGATTTTTGACCTTTAGAAAGTTCGATAAGCTGAGCCTCAGCCTGTGATAATCTGGAAGCTGTTCGAACATACATGAACCTTGAGGAATGGAGTTCAGTGTTCTTCTTGGTCACGATTTCTTTTAGAGCCTTGTTTTCTTCTTCCATATTACGTAATTTCTCAATCATGAAACTCATGTTCTTATTAGGGATTTCAGAAGAGGTTTCTGTGGCATTTCTGACAACCAGATCTCTAGTAGGGTTCTGGTTTCTTCTTCTCATATTTGCGTGGTCCCTTCCCAGCATGTCAACTTCACTCTTCATATTTGCCAAAGCAGCAGGACCCGGCAGCCGTTTTCGCATGAGGAGACGGAGTCTTTGGCATTCTGCTTCTAACTTTGCGGATTTCTTCACACATTCCAAATGTTGCTTGTGTGCTGCATCAGCAGATCGACGGTTGTATTCCATCTCCTCATTCCGAATCTCAAGCTCCTTCTCAAGAACGTGAAACTCATACTTCAAATAAGCATTTTCCTTTTCTACAGAATCCACTCTAGCCATCAGCACATTAAATTCTGCATCTGCCTGAGACTTGTGTTTTTGTAGGTCTTCAATAATTTTCTCTTTGGCCAGAAGGGCCTTGCTCAGTTGACCATTCTCAAAAGCTAAGTTCGTGAGCTGTTTACAAGTCTCCTCCAACTGCTCCTCCAATTTCTTCTGAGCCTTCTCATATTCTATTGATGTTTTCGTAATGGCATCATGTATTCTTTGATCCTGTTCTTCTTGAACAGATTTTAATTTCTCAACACATTCCTTCAATGCAGCCTCTGAACGAGTTAGTTGTTCATTTGCAGCTGCTCCCTGCCTCAAAGCCTCATCTAGTTCTTGTTTTAGACATTCTGCTTTTACTTTCTCACAGCCTAACAGAAGATTAATTGTTTACTGAATCAGCAAAAAGTCAAACTGAGCCTGAAAAGAAAACATCATGAAGGATGGAAAAAGAGGAGGGGTATGGACAACAGTGAAGTACCTGTATCAGCTTCTTGGGCCCTTTTTACTTCATCTTTAGCAGGATGATCAAGGAGGACTGAAGCTAACTTCTCATTGAGATTTTTGGCAGATCTCTCAGGCCCTACTTCATTCTCTGTTGGAAGTGTACGTGTCTAATACAAATGAAAAATTGTAATACATTAATTACACATAACATTTCTGTCAACACAAGGTGCTCACACGAAGATGCAAGCTTATCTCTCACAATGGGGAGGGAAAAAACACAGAAAATAGAGAAGGCATATCCAAGATCACAACTTCACCATGTAGCATCTTCCAAGAGAAAAAGGGGGGCATATGAAACAAAGTTGCATATAGAAAACTAGCTTGATAATAAAGAGAAATTCTGTTACCTCTACTTCAGTTTTTCTTAGAGGTTTGGCAACTTTTTCAGCTGCGAAAATTGTCTTCTCTGAAGATCTCCTCCTCCAAAGCCATGACTTATGATCCATGATTTCAGTTGCTTTTCAAGAGAAAAGGGAAAATCTCAACTTAGATGTAAAAAGAAGAATAATTCCTATGCAATTATCATTTAATATAAAGAGAAAAATAAAGAAAATGCGTCTAAGTGACAATGATTTTGTTAGTTGAATCAATAAGCTCTGTCATTTACAATGTTTGCCATATTACTGTACTTTGTAACAATGATTACTTTACCATCTGATTTGCCGTCCACTATTGGGAACAGTAATTGAAATTAAGAAATGCCTAGTTCAAGTTGAATTTAGTACAATATTTTCTTGTTTCTAAAGCAACAAACTCTAGAGATAATCATTGCAATTGATTGCACTTTCCTCAAGGGCACATGGGAAAATACAAACTAGCAAGTTCTAGCTTATAATGATAAATGTGAGGAACCACACAGAGATCTGAAATGAATTGGAACCGTTTTGCTAAGTTTCAACAATCAAGTAACACCAATTGTATGGTACTACTAGAAGTAATGCATACTAGTACAAGTGATGAATATTCATCTAATTAATCAAAAGGAACAAACCATGTCAATTTAATGGAAGGTCTAAAGCAGTTGGCTACAGTAGTGCCCGATTTCTAATGGAATAAATGCAGTGCTGGCTTAATGCAATGAGCTCAGAACTCATTACTAATTATTCATCTATTGGGAGTTATAAGTGAAGTCATGCTCTATATAGACAATTGTTTTAGTCTCTCAACTTGAAGAAAGATAAAATAATGTGATTTTACCAAACTTCTACATTTGGTACTTTCCTCATCAATTATGCAGAACACGCATTTTACATACAGAATTTAGATATTGAAGCAGAAGATAAGTCAGAAATAGGAAATTATGGCATTATTTGCTTAACTAAATGAAATTAATACTCTTGGTTATGAAACCCAAATTGTGTTCCAAAAGGAAGAAAAGTAATTCCAAGTTTCTAACCAAGCCTTACAAACGATGAACAGAGTCTTATGCACAGAAACAAACAATTATTCTGAATGACTGTCCGAAAGAAATATTCTCTGAGTGTGCTGCTACAACTACAGTATTATAAAAACAAAATTCATGGCCTGGTAGTAATAATAGAATGAAATAAAGAATCATGCTAACTAGAGCCACATGAATATAACCTCACAGAGGAACCCAAAATCACTATAACTGAAACTCATGGTTAACATGCAACACATAAACACCACAGATTCCACAAAGGCAAAAGAATTAAACCCAAAAAACTGAAATTAAAATATGACACCACAAGGGGTAGTGCATGTGAGTTCAAGGCTTCAAGCTGTAAAAGCTCTCACCTTGGCAAGTTTGGCACCAAAGTCTTGCTTATGATCAGTTCAAGGATCAACAACTGTTGTTGGTATCATAAACCAAGTGAGGCATAAACCAAGTGAGGGAGAGAGAAAGAGACATGAGTTGTAGCCATGAAGGAACCAAAAATTCAACGTTTGAAAGTGGAAGTGGAAGTGAAAGTGAAAGTGAAAGAAAAACCATTATATATTGCAAAACTGTGAGAAGAAGAAAAACATCATAGGATGCTTGCTCTCCACCGACACTACCCAAGTGCGTATTAATAATTCAATACGGAGATTGGAGAGAGAGAAAGAAACAGTGAGGCAGAGAGTCATCCCCACAAAGAAAATACTAAATGTAGAGAAAGAAAAAGAGGTATAGCAAAAGTGGAAGAGTCACACATAGAGACAAAGCGATGACAAAGAAGAAGAGTGAGAGTGTGATTGTGTTGGTTTTGATGAGGTGGGGGCGTAAGAGAGGCAGTCAATGTCATGCTCTGCCTTCTTTGTTGTTGTGTGTGCTGTGAGAGTAAAAGCCCGTGGTGGACACGATTAAATGGTGTGGGATTTTGGTGAATCCAAGAATGGAAATGTAATGGGTGCGAACCACGCAGATGAGTGGTGTGTCCAACATACAGGACCCCCATAAATGTAGAATTGAAATCTAAGATATGATGATGTCTTCTTCAAACCATTTTCTTTTCTTTTCTTTTTCTTAGAAAAAAAGTAACAAAATTTCTAGTATAAATATCCATTTCACACATATTTTTTCAATTATATGATGTTATTAATTGTGAAGGATGGAAAAAATACAAAATTTATGTAAAAATGATAAAAAAAAAATTCATCTCGATCTGTCACGACAAATAATTGTGAAAGTAAAATATGAAATTAGTTAACTTAAAAAATAATTTTGACTTTTTTTTGAAGCATCATAATTTCCGACTTACGTGTGGAGTTGAGTTCTTTTTACTTGTTTTGGCTTTTTGTTTTTCGTTTTTGTTTTTTTGCTGAATGGGCTTTTTTGTTTTCTACTTTTCTCTTTTCTTTTCTTTACATTAAAATTAAATCTTTCTTTTCTTTAGTGTCGGTTTGGCATCTTTGGATAAATTTAGGAGAAAGCACCAAAAAGAAAAAATTTCAAGGTTTTGTCCGTAGTGCACATTAAATTCTATCCTTTTAAATGAGATGGATAGACCCAAACTTTCATAAATATACAACAACCAAAAAAAGCAATCAAATTTCACGCAATCAAGTTTCTCAAAAAAAAAATTTCACGCTCACACATGAAATGTATATCTATGAAAGTCTGGATTTTAAAACATGTCATTTAAAAGTGTGGAGTTTAATGTGTCTCAATAATTTGAAAATTTTGAACAAAGTTTGTTAAAATAGTATATGTTAGGGTCAAACAAGTATATGTTGAAAAATCCGAGTCAAAATGCAATTCTAATATGATTGAGTCTTTAGTTTTTAGTGTCAAAACATATGTTGAAGAATTGCATTAAAAACACGAGAAATTGCTCAAGATAGAGGAAAAAAAGCTGCCTCGACACTAGCTTTGCTTCTAATTGATCAAGGTTTGGTAAATCTTGACTCCACTCGATCGATTGCGCCACGAGATTTTTGAATTCTTTTATTGTGGCCCATGATGATTTGGCTGATTTAGGATTTGTGCACCATGGTTCCCTAAGGTATAATAAACCTATTTTTATAGTTGTTATCATAAAGAAAAACACTGTACACTTGGAGCAGCTATTGCAAACTTGTGCACCTAGGGTTTTCTACTGAGCTACTTATGCTTCACCAAAGATCAAGTGGTTCTTGCAAAGACATTTGCACCAACACTTTCAACAATCAGAAGAATTGATTAAGTGAAGTCAATCACAGATTGAAGATTCGTGTATACCTAAAAGATTCACTTGAAAGAGTAATTCAACTGGGTTAGAGCTGCACTTAGATAGCTTAGTAAGTTCTATTTTAAGTAGTTACTTATAAATTTGAGATATTTCTTATAATAGTAACTTGAATATTTTATAACAAATTCTTCAAATCGGTGATGACCTTCAAACCACTCATTAAGGTTTTCCTTATTATAACCATATTGTCAGCGTTCAAATTTACTTTCCATTGCACTTAGAATTGGCGATGCAGTTGTGTTAATCACTTAATTAAGCTACCTGCCTAAGAGCATTTGCAGTAGATGTGCCAAATGTGCCAAATGCCAAATATTTGGCACATTTGGCACACCAAACACAAAAACGGAGCTTTATCAGATGTTCCAAATCTAAAAAATTATGCCACATTGCGACAATACCACCTCAAATATGAGACAGTACAGACAACAATTGCTAAAATATATATTCTTATTTTATTCCTTTTTTCTCTCTCCTTATCAGAGATATCTCTCTCTTCGTCTTCTCTATTCATCTTCCACAGCACGCCGATCACCAAAGGCCACCACTCAACGCCACCGATCTCACTAAAGACCACCACTTGACGCCACCGACCATCTATCTTCTCTATTCCGCTTCGGGTTCCTTTTTTTTTTCCTTTTTTCTTTTTTCCATTCACTTTTTTTTGCTGTGGTTTGATGGGTTGGTTGGGCAATGGGTGGGTTCGGATGGGCAAATTGGTGGTGGGTGGGTTTCAGTTGTGGGTTATGGCGGTGGGTGGGTTGAGATGGTGATGGGCAGATCAGTGGTGGTGGTTTTTTTTTTTTTTTTTGCTGCAATTTGGGTTGTTCTGATATTGGTGAGTAATTGTGGTGGTTGGTTTGCAGTAGAGGTGGGTTGTAGTGGTGGTGATGGTGGGTTATGATATTGTGGTGGTTTTTTCATCTATGGTTTGTTGGTTGGTTGAGTTTTTTTTTTTTTCCCCTCTTTTGTTGAGATTTTTGGATTGGAATTTGTTGGTGTTGTTGTTGTTGATGTTGTTGATCGGCATTGATGTTGATGTTATTGTTGTTGTTGATGATAATGGAGAGGAGATCATATATTATTTTAATGTATAGAATTAAATGATAAAACATCTAATAAATAGAATATTGTAAAATGATGTAGTAAAATAATAAAGTAAACTTTTAATAGATCAAAATGACATTTTAGATGTAACATCAGCTCTAAATGTCTTATAATGTAACGGTCAAATTTTCAATGTCTTAAAATGTAACGGTCAAATTTTCTGGTTTAACCGTTTAACTGGTGGCATCACTACGGATAGAAAGAGAGCATGGGGAAGTCTTGTGTTGTGCTCCAATGGCAACTTTCAACGCGTTCAATTTTCAAAGTTTCTCTTTTTCTATCAAAAATAAATAAAAATTCAAAGTTCTCTTTTGGAATTTTCTCCCCACGCCAAAGTAAAACTACTTTGGAAAAAGTGAAAAAAAAAAAATATCGGGATGGTAATCTGTCTTTTACTTTTTTTACCTGATCATTTGTGACTTTATTGTTTTCAGCTAGAATTACTGACTACGAAAAACCAGCCTGCCCTCTTCAACGGGCAAGAGATAATTGAATTGAACAGTCGCAGTGACCTTTATAATCATTTCATTAGGGAATCAAAGTGGTTGATTGATCCAAAAAGCAAAAGTAATAACATAATTGCTTACGGCTAAATGCTAATACGCCTTTCAAGGAAACCGTCTAGTCTGGCTTCATGAAACCAAAAAAAAAGTCAGCTGGGTTGGTAGAACTTTGTTGAGTTGTGTGGTGTCTAACTTTTTTTTCTCAGCACATGGACCTGGTACATTGCTATTTGCTAGTCATTATTCTATATGCATTAATGAGATTGATGGTCTTTATAAACCACCTCATTTCTCCCCAATAAGAGTTTCAAATGAATCATATTTTCTGGGGAAGTGTACTCTTTGTTGTTTTTATTTCTTGGCCAAGGTAGAGAAGCCAAATTTGTATAAGCAAATTAACCGATTCTTAAAGAAAGCATGTTAGAGAATTCACAACATTCCTAACATTTTATTAGCTAAATTCTAACTAAAAGCTGTTTTTTTTAGCTACTTTACTATTTATATTTCTATAGAGTCCAAATTTTGTGAGAACGGGATTTAAAACTTGTGTTTTACATCGTTCAATAAGAGATTGTCATATCAATTTTTTACTTAAAAATAAATATATCTTATCATATTTAATAACATTTCAATAAACTCCAAATTGGGTTGGATTTTCAGATAGATGCTATAATTGATTGCGTGTGGTTATGCATATTCTTTAGGCGTAAATGCACTTTTAGTCCTTACATTTTGATGTTTTTCTATTTTAGTCCCTACATTTTATTTTTTCACTTTTAGTCCTTAAACCAATTAACGCGTTCCATTTTAGTCATTTCCATCAGTTAACCAACGGAAAAAGCTGAGATGGCAGCCGAAGCAATTAAAATATTATAAAAATGCCACATCACTCATGACACATCAGCATATAAATTTAAAAAATTAATTTATTAATTTTAACTAAAAACATAAATAACACAAGAGCACAAACCCAGAAAATCAAACCCAAAGAACACAAACCCAGAAAATCAAACCCATTGTATCAAATTAAACCCAAGAACATCCATCATCAGCCCACAACCCAAAAAATCGAAAACTCAAAGCCTTAAGAGATGCCCCTAATAGAATGGCAACTTCAAATTCTCATCGATATTGTCCAAAAGCTCACTAGGACCAGGCCAAACCAAGAACCAAAGAGAAGGCTCCTACCACAATCCACCATCAACATTCAACACCCAAAAAAAAAAAAAAAAGCAACCCATGGTCTCCACCAAGCAAAACCCAAACCCACAGCAAACAAAACCCATACCCACGACGAGCAAACCTAGACCCACGGCAAGCAAACCCACGACAAACCAACAGCGAGCAAAATACATGCAAACGGTGAGCAAACCGAAAACCACCAACCTAGATCGCAACCACCGAAACACAAGACCAACACACCGAAACCCAGATCGCAAACCGAAAATCACCAACCCAACTACCACCCAAATCGACCCGCCACCACCATTGAAACCCAAATCGCAACCCACTGACCAAAAATCTCAACCCACCGGCCAAAATCTTAACCCACTACACCCAAATCACAAGACCTACCACCACCACCACAAACCCACCAACCACACCACCACATCATAACCCAACAACCCAAATCAGCCAAAAGTCACGAACCCAGCCAAAACCAGATTCACAGCAGCCCACGGCCTGACCCACGAAAACCACGACAGCCTACCGCCGCTGCATGTCCTTAACCCACGATTCATAGCCACCAAACCCACCACCAACATCAAGAGTAGGGGCCATTAAAGATGAAGGAATCAACCTCCGATCTGCCCAAAATGATTTAAACAATCGCCGGTCCACTCGTCGACGATGGAAGTACCATTAAGGCACTCGATGGAGAGGACCGTCGGAGAAAAAGAAATAAGAGAAAGCCAAGAAAGGAGTTTGACCCGAGAGGGAAAGAGAGATTAGGAAAATGAAAAATGAGTTTGGCACATCTGTCTGAGTTTAATGTTTATTGATGATTTTATGTTTGGTTGACAAGAAATTTTAAGAAAAATTGAGAAAATTACTCAAAGTTTTTTTTCTTAATCTTTAAATCTTAATTCAGGTTAATTTTGATTTTTAATTCTGTTTTGATTTTTTTTTTATTTAGTTAAAATTAATAAATTAATTTTTTAAATTTATATGCTGATGTGTCATGGGTAATGTGGCATTTTTATAATATTTTAATTGCTCCGGCTGCCACCTCAGCTATTTCTGTCGGTTGACTGAAAGAAAAGACTAAAATGGAACGCGTTAATTGGTTTAGGGACTAAAAGTGGAAAAAATAAAATGTAGGGACTAAAAGTGCATTTATGCCTATTCTTTAATATGTAATGAGATTATGTGACATTTAGGAATTAGAAGATATAAAGCTTAGGCCTTATACCATATCCTTATAGAATTTAATCTCATTTATATATATATACGTCAAGCTCTTTACTCTTTCTTCATTTCATTTAAGTATTATTTTTTATCTTCTCTCTCTATGTATATCATTATTTTTTTCAATTAATCTAGAGTCATAATTTTTTTCACAACCGTTAAGGTTGCGAGTTGTAAACATTAGCCAATAAAATGATGTCAATAATTGATTCATTTGAGAATAATAATAGCTTAATAACTCAACAATGGTGAAATTTGTCGTGAAAAATATTGTATATGCTAATTTTTTTCCCTTTTTCTCCCCCTTCCTTTACTAATTCAATATTTTCTTTTTCCTCAATTATAGATAAATCAACATCCCACTTTGCATAATTAACAAATTTGCACAAAAAACCAAAGACAAAGAGAGCGTGTGTGTTTTTTCATATATTTTTTAGAAGAACAAAATTCACAAAGATACACAAATCAACCCTTTCGAAAATCACAACCATCATCACCTTTTTCTTCTCTCACAAGCTCATCTTCTCCAGACTCCAACCATCACTTTTGTCTCCTCTCGTGAGCTTGTTCCAACTTGATTTTGGTGATCGTATTGTGGGGTTAAATCTACCTTCATCGACTTGAAGGACCAAAGAAGAGCTCAAGTTCCAACATGAACCTTCTTGATCTATTGTGGGAGTGAGAAAGAGAAAGCAAAAAAAGAGTTTTGATATGGGAGAGACCAAGAGAGATGTTGGGGTTGTGGTTCTCACAATGATGCCTTCACTGGGGATATTGAAAGTTAAACTTCGATTAAGATTTATTGATCAAGCTATATTATGTTGGATATACTTTGTTATATGTTGTCTACAAAATATCATCTTTTGTATGTTCATGCATCCATGTGTATGTTTATCATTTTATGTGTGATGGTCACTCATTGGAATAATCTAACAAGGGAGAGAACAAAGATAAATTGTGATGTAGCTATGGGAAAATTTGACTCAACTATTGCCATGATTGCCAGTGATTGGAGAGGGAATTTGGTGTTTGCTTGTTCCATCAAAGTGAACACCAACATCCCTGTCCAAGTTAAGGCTGAGGCACTTAAATGGGTTGTTTCTATTGCGATGAATCACAAACTTATCAATGTAAGTTTTGAAAGTGACTGTCAGGTTTGCATCCAAGGTCTGACTTCCTCCACTGATTCTATTCCATGGAGAGTTAGTAATATCTTGCAGGAAACTAAGTATTTAGCTAGTTTAGTTCCTTCTTCTTCTTTTAATTGGGTTCCTACAAAGGCTAACCAGGCTGCTCATGTTCTCAGCCATTGGTCACTTTCAAATAGATTTTTTGGCTTCTTTGATTCTAATTCAACTCCTCTATCTGTTCTAGATGTAATTAAGGAGAATACTCAGTTTGTATCTTGTTTCTGTTAATAAAATTTTTTATTCTCAACAAAAGAAAAAAATATATGTGTGATGACTCGGAAACCTGTTAGTAGCAATTATGAATTGCAGTCCTCCCTTAGATTTGAATATCCATAGGTGAGCCTACCAGTCTGCCACCTAGCCGCCTAGTATCACTTTACCCTCTTGGGTAGATATATTAAAGGAAAAACTTTTATCATTTAAACCAATGTGACACTCCTTACATCACAAGTTAGAAAGTATATTGTCTTAACTTATGGGTAACCATGAATCTAACCTTTCTATCTACATATAAAGATCCATTAAGAACTTTCCTCTAGGTTGTATGCCCATATAAGATGTACAACATCAATTACATGTGATTGATCATTGTTTGGTTGTTGGCTTAATAGACCTTAGCTATTTGAAAACCCTTGGAAGCCCAATTAGGTATAATTCTAAATAAATAAATAAAAAGTATAAAAGCCTAGAAAGCCCAATATCTTGCAAGGTAGAACTTGGGACGTGATAAAAAGGAAATATTGAAAGGGACTTACATGTCATCATTAAACTTTTTGTAAGTGTACAAGAAGATAACTTGCTCTAAGATCATATCCATTTTCCAATCCAAATCTAACCATTAATATAAAGAGATACAAATCTAACTTATAATAATTATTTTTTATCATTAAATTAATACATTAATTGATTTTATCGTAAGCTATTCAAATCCAAGTCAATGTTATTCGCAAGTCACAACCCATGAGAATAGTACGTATATTATATTGATGAGTAAGTTGTTGCTTTGTAGACACCAACAAATAGCAAGTTACCACGTTTTGTGAAAAAAAAAAAAAAGGATAAAAGCATCACAAAAGTAATTGTCCATGAACATTCGAACAACACTGCAACAGACTAATCACCCGCGTCCACGTCATCCGACATACGCGTGGGCCGGCAGACGATAACGGTAATTAATCCAAACTCACAGGAATAAAACCGTCATTATGTCCAAATCCACCGGGGGCAAAATCGGAACACAAATAAAAACCCCCCAATTTCTCCATCTTTCTTCTTCAGATAATACCTTTCAGAGAAGAGAAAGCCATTTTTATTTTTTCAAGTACCCAAGACCGAGTTGGGGGCCCGTTTCTGAACTCACTGAGCCGACTCTACTCGACGATCCCTAAAACTCGTCCAAACATGGAGATCGCCCCGGAGTTGGCGCCGAGCATAGACGGCGATAATGAGAACGGCGGCGTTTCTGGAAGCAGCGGGAAAGCGGCGTCGTATTCGGCTTCGAATTCGTCGTTGTCGCCTCGAGGTTTGAAGGGGAGCGTGGAGGCGAGGTATGAGGAAGAGGAGGAGGAGGAGGAGGACGTGTGCCGGATCTGCCGGAACCCGGGCGACTCCGAGAACCCGCTCCGGTACCCGTGTGCTTGTAGCGGAAGCATCAAGTATGTTCATCAGGATTGCCTTTTGCAGTGGCTCAATCACAGCAACGCTCGCCAGTGCGAGGTTCGTCTTTCTCTCTCTCTCTCTCTCTCTCTGATCGGTTTTGAATTGGTGGTTTGATTGATAGAAATGTTGAAAGATCGATAAGAGAAGGTCTAATTAGGGTTTTAGGGTTTCTTTTGGTATTATTATTTTTATATATATTAAATTTTAATCATTTAATCTTGGGTGAATTTGATAATTTTGTGAATTAGGGTTTTGATGATCTTAGGTGATTTAGATAGGTGAAATTGTAATTTTTTAATTTGTTTAGTGGAAAATCTTAGGGTAATTTTTTGGCGGATGGGGTCGTGTATCTCTCTGGTTTACTCTCCTGAGGTGGGTCCAAAGGGTCGTGCCTTGGTGAGGTTCTATGTCATAAAAAAAGGGGTAAATTTGAAAATGATGAATAGAGAAAGACTCAATTTTGAGCGCTTGTGAATTGTTCTTTATCAAAATTTAGTAGAGCTGAAGAGTAATTTGTTATGTCTTTGTTGTGAAAGAGTCTCTAATGTAGTTAGAGTGTAGCAAGGAAGTATTGGGTATTGTAATTCACACCAATTAGAATAGGATTTTCAATTTTTTAAATGGTTGGAATCTTGTTTTCCTCTAATGGAATATGGATTGTGGAACATTAAAAACAGAATTAGACTTTAGCAACTCTGGGAGTCTAATGTGAAAGAGTCTCTTTCTGTCTCTGCCAGTTTTTAATATGCATAATGTCATGTGTTTTTGGTTTATCATGAAGATTATAGCTATAAGCCTATAACAATGCTTTTAGGCAAAATACTAAGCATGTGGATCCCAAATGATTATGGTTAGCATGGTTTCTAATCCTGTGTATGTGTGTTTTGATTAATGTGTTACAGGTCTGCAAACATGCATTTTCCTTCTCCCCTGTTTATGCCGAGAATGCTCCAACAAGGCTTCCTTTTCAGGAGTTTATTGTTGGGATGGCAATTAAAGCTTGTCATGTTCTGCAATTCTTTTTGCGCCTTAGCTTTGTCCTTTCTGTGTGGCTCCTCATAATACCTTTCATTACCTTCTGGATATGGCGGTTGGCTTTTGTAAGGAGTTTTGGTGAAGCGCAGAGATTATTTCTAAGTCATTTATCCACTACGGTTATCCTTACTGATTGTCTGCATGGGTTCCTACTTTCTGCTAGCATTGTGTTTATTTTTCTGGGTGCCACCTCTTTGAGGGATTACTTTAGGCATTTACGGGAACTTGGAGGTCAGGATGCTGAGAGAGAAGATGAAGGGGACAGAAATGGTGCTCGTGCTGCAAGAAGACCTCCTGGACAAGCTAATAGGAATAATGCAGGTGATGGAATTGGTGAAGATGTGGGTGGAGCACAAGGAATTGCAGGAGCCGGTCAATTGATAAGGAGGAATGCAGAAAATGTTGCTGCTCAGTGGGAGATGCGGGCAGCTCGTCTTGAAGCTCATGTTGAACAGATGTTTGATGGTTTGGATGATGCTGATGGTGCAGAGGATGTGCCTTTCGATGAGCTTGTTGGCATGCAGGGCCCTGTTTTTCATTTAGTAGAAAATGCATTCACTGTAAGTTTATTGTTTCTCTTTTGTTCTTCTTCTGATCAATTCTTGTTACAATACCTATTCTGCCATTTAGTTTCCAATCTATCATGCTTTTGCAGCTCACTTAACCTTTGAATTTATTTTTGGCTAATAGTTTTATATGCTGGCAAAGTTTCTTTTTAGTATGTGCTGGCAGTCATATTAAAGGACTGTGTGTCGTTTTTGTTGGTTAGTGTGAGTTACAACTTTAAGTTTTCTGTTTAATATTCTTTTTAAGAATTAAACATGAAATAAGTAAGCCATTCAATTTAGGAGCTGTGTCTTAATCTTACATGGATCATTGAAAATGTTGTTAGATTTTTGAACTTAATTGGGTGAGGGACTAGGGCTCTTTATTGATCTACCAACGGGGGATTGTAGGTAGTGGTCTGATGGGTTTACAAATATGTAAGATCGCCCCATGATTGCTAGAATAGACACAATGTCTGTGATTCAATTGAAGTTTCCATTCATTACTGCTCCTTTTGAATGTTATGGAATTCTGCTCACTTTATCACTGCCCTACCCCACCCTGCTTTGCTGTACGGATACAAGTGATACAACAGGGGAAGACGGTTTAATTTGAGACTCTTCTACAATAGACATGCACACACACACACACACACACGCATGTATGTATGTCTTTATATGAATAGGGGGGTAATATCTTGCATGTCTAATACCCTACATAACCCCGTAAACACACTGGTATGTTACTATCACTATGTTTGATGCTGCAAAACTTGGTAAATGTATCACATAATATATTTATGTGTGGAGTGGCTTTAAATAGGATATAATTACATGAGGAAGTATGCTATGGCTACTGCATTATTTGAGTTTACAATATACAATCATCCCATCGTGCATACCAGGAGACTGAATCTGTAATATGGTTTCACATGCAATTATATGGTGGTTGATTATATTGGAAAGGAATGGAGAGGAGCAAGCCCCCAGGTGCATAGAAGTGGGATTGCTGCCCCTTATACATTTACAATTGAGTAATATCTTACACATTAGTGGGAAAGCAGGGCAACAATCCCACTTCTATAGTGGACTCCATACTGCCCTTACATATGAGATCCTATCATATATTCTACCTCTATATATATTGCTTTCATCATTGTATTTGACTGACATAATTATGCTGTGAATTTATGTGTTTTAACTTTCTGTGTCTTTTAGTCCATTACCAAAAAAAACTAAAGTCAATTTTCTCTCCTGTTTTTGGTTGGTTTCTGAGTGGTCCTATGCCTTCTGCAGGTTCTGGCAAGCAATATGATATTCCTTGGTGTTGTGATCTTTGTGCCTTTTTCGTTAGGCCGGATAATACTCTATTATGTATCTTGGCTTTTCTCCACCACTAGTGGTCCAGTTTTGTCAACGGTCATACCACTTACTGACACTGCCCTCTCCTTAGCAAATACTACTTTGAAGAATGCGTTAACTGCTGTTACAAATTTGTCATCTGAAAGCCAAGAAAATGGTCTGGTTGGCCAGGTTGCTGAAATGTTGAAGGGCAACTTTAGTGGTCTAAATGAAGTATCAAACAATATTAGTTCACCACTTTCAGCAGATCTCTTGAAAGGGGCAGCTATTGGGGCATTACGGCTTTCGGATGTTACAACTCTTGCCATTGGATACATGTTTATCTTTTCTCTAGTTTTCTTCTACCTTGCCATTGTTGCGTTTATCCGGTACACTAAGGGTGAGCCTTTGACTTTGGGGAGGTTCTATGGTATTGCTTCTATAGCAGAGACAATTCCATCTCTCTTCAGGCAGTTTTTGGCAGCAATGAAGCATTTGATGACCATGATAAAGGTTGCTTTCCTCCTTGTCATTGAACTTGGGGTGTTTCCTTTGATGTGTGGATGGTGGTTAGATGTATGTACTATAAGGATGTTTGGAAAGTCAATGGCTCAAAGAGTTCAATTCTTCTCAGCTTCTCCTTTAGCAAGCTCATTGGTTCATTGGGTTGTAGGAATCATTTATATGTTGCAAATAAGCATTTTCGTCAGCCTTCTTAGAGGGGTATTCTTCTTTGCCTTCATATCATATCATTACAATGATTTCTGTACCATTTTTCCTGATATGTTAATGATCTGATGGATTATTATTTGCTTGCTATTGTCAGGTTTTGCGTAATGGAGTGTTGTACTTTCTTCGAGATCCTGCTGATCCAAACTACAATCCTTTCCGTGATTTGATTGATGATCCTGTGCACAAGCACGCTCGCAGGGTTCTGTTATCAGTTGCTGTTTATGGGAGTTTGATTGTGATGCTGGTGTTCTTACCAGTCAAACTTGCTATGCGGATGGCTCCCTCCATTTTTCCACTCGATATATCGTATGTTGGTCCCCAATGTTTCTGTGGCACCTATTGTTAGGAATTAACCAGTACATTTTTCATGTTGATATTGACTGTTAACTTATTTCTGGATGTTTTTCTTCTATTGCAGGGTGTCTGACCCATTTACTGAAATTCCAGCTGACATGCTACTCTTCCAAATTTGCATCCCATTTGCCATTGAGCATTTTAAATTGCGGACAACAATTAAATCCCTTCTCAGATATTGGTTTACAGCAGTTGGCTGGGCACTTGGTTTAATGGATTTCTTGTTGCCCAGACCTGAGGACAATGCTGGTCAGGAAAATACAAATGGGGACTTAGGAAGGCAAGATAGACCTCAGGCATTACAAATAGGTGGACATGATCAGGCCCTAGTGGCTTTTGCAGGTGCTGATGATCCAAACAGAGGCATTCTTGCATCAGCGAACTCAAATGTTTCAGAGGAAGATGCTGATGAACAATCTGATTCAGAGTAAGTTTTGGGGTACATTGCAATTTTAATTATCACTAGTGGGTCCAAATAATGTCTCAGGTGGAAGTCTGTTGAAAAGTATTAGGCTATTAGCTATGGTGTATTTTCTTTTTAATAATAGCATCTTTTTAGCAAGTTTCTACCTTACTGCCTGAATGCATTACAATAGGTTTCGTTCTCCCCTGATTCTTCAAATTATGGAGTCCTTACCTGGACTTCTTAGTTTCTTCTTTGCATTTTTACTTATTAAAAAGAAAAAGTTACTTCTTTGTATTTGAATTATGTGTTTTTGTTATTGGTTATAGACTGTTCTAGCTACCATCTAACATTTGCTCAAATTGTCTTTTAGCAGGTATGGCTTTGTACTTCGCATTGTCTTGTTGTTGGTGGTGGCTTGGATGACTCTGCTTATCTTCAACTCTACCTTGATAGTTGTACCAATCTCAATTGGAAGGGCAATCTTCAATGTTATTCCTCTTCTCCCAATAACTCATGGCATCAAGTGCAATGGTATAATGGTTTGACTGAATTTTTTTTTCTGATTGCTCTTCATATTCTGGGATGAGAATGTTAATTTGTTGTCATTTTCTTTCTTTTTCTTAGATCTATATGCTTTCATCATTGGAAGTTACTTAATTTGGACTGCCGTAGCTGGTGCGAGATACTGCATTGAGCATATTAGAACGAAGAGGGCTAAAGTTTTGTTGGGCCAAATTTGGAAATGGTGTGGCATCGTTACTAAGAGTTGTGCGCTTTTGTCAATATGGGTAAGAATCATCTAGGTTTATTTTGCTAAAGCTGGAGTTTTTTTTAGTTTTGATTGTTAGCTATATGCTTAAAATGCTCTGATGCTTGTTTTCCAGATTTTTGTAATCCCAGTATTGATTGGGCTGCTATTTGAGCTTTTGGTGATTGTGCCAATGCGGGTGCCTGTGGATGAAAGTCCAGTTTTTCTCCTGTATCAGGACTGGGCATTGGGGCTCATTTTTCTTAAGATCTGGACTAGACTGGTGAGTCTTGTATCACGTTATGTGCATTTCAACTTGGTATCATCAAGATAAATGAATTACTTTACTAAATAAATTGATGGGCTTGCTATGGAATCTGTTTGTAAGTTCTTCCACTCCTTGAAGTATGCTGCCAGTTATCAAGTGAATGTAACTTTTTACTGGACTTATCAACCAAAAAAAAAAAAAAAAATTTTACTGGCCTTCTAAATTGCTTTTAAAACTGGTAATGCAATCAAAGGGAAATTTTGTAATATGTTAAAACCATCAACTTTTCTAGACCTGGTATGAGACTGAGGCTAAATTTTTGGTTAGCAGTTCTATTTAGAAAGATCAGAGCGAGAGGTGTTAAATCATGGTCTTCCAAATTTTCAGTGCTTTGAGTGATTTCAAACATTTTTTTAACTTTTCAAAATTTCTATTACATATTTTAAAGGGAGCTTGTTTATATGGACAATCTTATAAATATCATTTTCATGGCAATTTGGATTGTCTACTGAAGCAAAATATTTGGGTATTGGTGCATTCTGGTATAAAATTAAAATCTCATTTCAATTAGGGCATACCAAATTTTCCAAAATAACCTTTGGTTTGGAAAACAAATTAGAAATAGTTTTACAATTGGTATTGGTCTGAAATTGTACAACTGGTCGAAAAACCTGAGTTTTCTGAAATGACTGAAACACTGAAATTTCTAGTGAGACATGGTTTGGTATACAGTAAACTATATTTTGTCTGAAACGGTTTGGTATTTTAACTTAGTTATGGAGTGATTAGTACCATCTTCCAATCCATCTCCCCCCACCCCCCCCAAAAAAAAAAAAAAGTGGGCAAGAGTTGCATTTATATCTTGAATGGGTGGACCGGGAGGTTGCTTTATTTAACAGTTGACTTAGTTTTTTTTTTTTCCTTGGGTGTTTGTATGGTGCTTGAACAGGTTATGTTGGATCATATGATGCCATTGGTGGATGAAAGTTGGCGAACTAAATTTGAGAGGGTGAGAGAAGATGGTTTCTCCAGGCTACAAGGTCTTTGGGTTTTGCGTGAGATTGTCTTCCCAATAATAATGAAGCTTTTGACAGCCTTATGTGTACCTTATGTTTTAGCCAGAGGGGTTTTTCCCGTGCTTGGATATCCATTAATAGTAAACTCAGCAGTCTATCGATTTGCCTGGCTGGGATGTCTCTGCATCAGTGTGTTGTGCTTCTGTGCCAAGAGATTCCATGTCTGGTTCACAAACCTTCACAATTCCATACGTGATGATCGCTATCTGATTGGCCGTAGGCTTCATAACTTCGGGGAAGACATCTTAGAGAGGCAAAATGAGGTAGGGACTTCTGATGAAATGCAAGATTCTAATCTGCGGGGCACTGGTTTAATTCAACATGACCGAGAAGTCGATGTGGGGTTGCGGCTGAGGCGTGCTATCCAACATGATGCTTAACAAACAAGGCATGTATTTGGTCAGTTTTGACATTTGTTGAGGCTTTTATGAAGCATCAGACTTGTACACCACTATGTCGACAGGATGCATGCACCTCTATAGGTGTTGGAAATGCATTGTCAAGTTTAGGTTTATTGTTTCTTTTACCAAAAGAAAAATGTCTAGGGCTATTGTTTGGCTTGTGTATATGTTACTTGTTAACTTAGTTATTTGTAGGAAACAAATAAAATATAGTTTGTTCATAAAAATTTGCATTTTTCATATTTTTCATGTATATTTGCCTTTCTATGTACATTTTTATGGACATACATGCCTACGCCCCATATGTGTGTTCATAGCTTAGTCTGGCCAGCTGATTTGCCTAGTAAACAATTGAAAGCATATGGGTTGTTTGGTTTTGTTTTGTTTTTAAAGGACTCGAACAATTTCTTCTAAAGGCAAGCATATATTTTATCATTAGTGCATATGGACTTGAAAAGTATCAGGGCTAGAACAAATTCTTCTTAAAGAAACTGTGAATTCTGGTGATAACGATATAGTAAATATCTTTCGAGTTTGGGAGTTTATTGTGTTGTTTTGTCTTTCTGGAGAAGAGATGATCCCCAGTTTCCTTTCCAAACTCGATCTTTTGAGAATTTAAATGATAGGCTGAGAATGACTTTCTTACCAATGGGATGAGCTAGTTTTACTCTAACGAAAAATGAGGCTGAAACGTAAAGAACCAAGTCCTTTGAGCCCACCTGCTTATCAAAAAAGACAAGAAAAGAGGTTTTACTAATTAAACTACTCAAGATATTGTACTGTATATTCTCTCACTCTTTCTAGATAATTGTTACAAAGTGGTGGAGGGAGATTTGGTTTTGAGAGTTCAATTTGGAATAATGAAATGATTATAAGAAAAACACTAATGATGCAACAGCATCTTTTATGCGGTCACTTTTTGAGCCCACCTGCTTATCAAAAAAGAAGAAGAGGTTTTACTAATTAAACTACTTAAGATATTGTACTGTATATTCTCTCACTCTTTCTTGATAATTGTTACAAAGTGGTGGAGGGAGATTTGGTTTTTTCTTTTTCTTTTTTTTTGGTGAAAAAAAATGGAGGGATTTATGGTTATATTACACCCTCGGGTAGAACCCATGGCAAAGCAGAGGCCCCTTGATATCAAGGCTTACCAAGCCACGAGTTACCCACCAACGGACTCCTGTGAGCAGCAGGACTCGAACCTAGGTATGATGCACAAAGCGCCCGAGCCTTACCCACTCAGCCAAGCCCCCGATTGGCGAGAGAGATTTGGTTTTGAGAGTTCAATTTGGAATAATGAATTGATTATAAGAAAAACAATAATGATGCGACAATATCTTTTATGCAGTCAACGCATTTTATTGCTATTTTAATCGGTAGGTATATTCTTTTATATTTTCACAGGTAAATAGCTGCACATTTTATTCATCACTCTTATTTTTCCTTTATTGTTTACTAATTAAATACTTTCTTGTTGTTAAAAGTTTTGTAACTTAATTGTTTGATAATGACACCCCGACATATGAGATTTATATCTCTTTCAACTATCAAATTATAAAATAAAATAATAAATTAAAAATTATCTCTTATTCTAAATTATTGGCCATTTATTCCATTTTAAGATGTTTTAAAATATTAAATATAATCATTTTTGTTGAAATAGGAAAATGTGTCGTCCTTTGGAACTAGAAGGGGCCACATGGTTCTTTTTTGCAGGAGAAGAAGAAAAAGACCCCCAAAGGTGGAGTCAGCTAGATTGTGACGGTTTCTTGGTTGAGTGGTTTTGTACAGAAGTGGTTCACTAGAATCAGTGATCGCCTTTGGCAAAGAAACATGAGGAAAACGATGGGAAAAGTTCTTCTCTTTAATCAAAAAATAAGTGCAAGAGAGGAGACTTCTAATTCCTCTGCAAATTGCAATACCAAGATACGGGACTAGGGGTGAAACTGAAAAGGTTTAGCATGTACCACCAAAAAGGTCAGAAGGGATAATAGCTATGATAAGAACATAAACGTAGGAAAACTAGAGCTACTAGATTATAAGCAATAACTGTACTGTTGTACTATCATGGAGAAGGGACAATACAGTTTAAGTAACTCTATGTTAAAACCTAAAAGTGCCATAGATATTACTCTTTGAACCATTTCTTAAGTTAGTTTTGTTCCTCTGCTTTTTTTAATTTGTTGTATTTTCTTTTTCTTTTTTTGGCTACAATCTAATGCATTGGATTCCATTAGAACTTTGCAATTAGGCATGCTTGGATAGGAGTAGTATTAGAACAGGTGACCTTTGGGAAGTCCTTGTGTTGCAACTACTTTTATTTTGGTTCTTCCTTTTTGCATACTTCCCATTTACTAGGGTTGTCCTCCCTTTTGTATTTTTAATGAAAGTAATTTACTTAAAAAGAAAACTGAATTGTGACTTGGAATGGATATGTGAAGGAAAATGAGAGAATAGGAGATGGTGCTGCATTAGATTTAGGTTATTTTATGCTTTATTGTGTTTTTCAACAATGGACATAAAGGTGGATAACAGATGCATAGGCGAGCAGATTTTAGGTGAATAAAGTAATACTTTTCACACCTCAAGTAAGCAATGAACTACAATTTTGTTAAGTGTAATTATCACTAAAAAAAATTCTCTCTCTCTCTCTCTCTCCTAAACAACAATGAAAACTAAGGTATACGAAAAGGTGACCTCCTTGCTAAAATTATGATCATAACTTAATGTTGTGTATGATGCATATGAAATAATCGAATGTAAAGTGATTGCCTGCGTCGACAAGGTAAACATAATAAAGACAACAAACAGAAAAGCATATTTAGGAGTTTGAGCCATATTTTTCTCAATTATTATTACTAAAAGATTCACATATAGAGGAATTTATACCAAAAGTTGCTACATTTTTATATTGTTTTCTTCTACTTCTTCTTTTCATATCATTTCAATTTCATATTTAGTTTTATAATTTATACAACTTTTGAGAAGTATGAACCAATATTATTTTCTTAATAAATTGGCTTCTGAAGAAGAAGTAGGAGAGGCCAGAGACACTTAGAAATTGATTAGAAGGGATAGTTATTAATGTCATCACTTATACAACTATTAATTTCTTTTTCCTTGTAGGAAACCAAGATGCTTCGGCCAACACTAAAGATTAATGGATCTTATACTTATCATGTCCCTTTCTTTGAAGATTACTTTATTACTTTCTTTTTTTAGGAATGTATGAAAATCTTCTTTTATTACTCAAGGTCTACAAAAGCCAAGTTTGGTATGATGTAGAATTTTTGGTTATGAGAAAAATAGCAAAAAACTTATACAATGCATGGGAATGTTAAACAAAATATGATCTTTATTATATATGACTATAGAATTTGATAATTATGGTAGTTATTAATAAGCACTTTTATATTTGTTTATATATATATATATATATATGAGATGGGTTCAATTTATACTTGGTGTAAATTTAGAAGAGTTACACCATTGATTTTTATTAGATACTAGTCGCAGACCCACGCGTTGCGCATGATAATTTCTTTTATGGTGATTGGATGTTTTGGTCATGGAATTTATTTTGTATTATTAGAGATTAGTATTTGAAATAGAAAGATGAAATTTTATTGTTGAATTAATTTTTGGAACATAATTTCTACCATACTCGGTTTGCTAATTTGTACATTTTCAAGTCAATTGAGCACATTTTGCATGTTACATGTAATTCTTTGTTCCCATAAGAGTAATGGCAGTCACGATCCCAATGACCCACTCCATTTTTCTTTCATGCTTGGTTTTTTGGGATGCAAAATGTGTTTGTTCCAAAAGTTGTATGTCGAAGGATTTGTCGATAGTTTTGCAGCAATTGTTTCCCATCTTGTTGGTTTAGAATTGATAATAGTAGCTGGATTCCTTCCTCATTTGATTCACATAAGAGTGAAATTTCGAGTCCATATTTTGCATTTTTGTCCCCTTCTTTGTTGGCTTGAAGAAGGATTTCTTTTCCTCCTTTAGTTTTACCTTGCACAAAATATTTGTGAGCTCCGACCCAAAATAGTGCTTGTTTGTTTCCAGCCCTAAAGCATCGATGAATGAGCTTTTTTTCATCTTTTCAAAGGAATAAAAGATTTTGAAGCAGTCTAGTCAGATTGATGTGGTGAAGAACTTTTGTTTTTTTGGTTAGCCGATTGAATCACTTGCAGCTGTTTTTTAAAACAAAGAACACATATTAAGAAATTAATGTGCAAAAAAAATACATATTTTAATACTATATTATAAAATTGAGAAACATTTATTTTCCTTTAAACATACTTTTCATGCCTACAATTTGGTTCAAGTTCAATTTATTTTGTATCCCCATATTTAAAAAGTTAAATTTCATTCCAGAAAAATTATGACTTCTAAAATTTGTATATGTAATACTAAAAATTTAGGAAAAAAAAAATACCAACTAAGTTAAATTACCGTCTGAAAAAGTATAGTATGCTCATACCATTATGACAAAGCAACTACTTCCCAATTAGAAAAAAATGTGAAACTTCATTTAGGCAAATCATGAAGTAATTAAGAAAGTATTACCCTGCCACCTGAGAGTTGATTTTCTGTTCTTTAAATCAAAGTAGAGAAGGGGAGAAGTTTATTCATTTTGTTGACTGTTTGAATAAGGAGAATAGCAAGCAACAAAAGTTCACTTACAATAGTTGGATATCTATTGATGAGCAAGTATTGAATTTTGGTAGAAGTAACTGAAAGAGAGGCATCCAAATGAACAGAGATAGGGAAAAGAAATCTCTACAGAACAAGACAAAAGACACTAACATATGTATCCTATCCTAATAATCTGTATATGCTAAATAGCACAACCTATAACGTTCCTATGACAATATCTATACAGAGGGACCCAAAAAATGTATTATTAAATACATGTAAATAGCTACAAATTGATTAATGTCCACATCAATTACTTAAGATAAAGTTATTAATTTTGGTGATTGTCAATTTGCTTTTTAGATTTATATCTTGTGGTGTAATAACATAAACACATGACTACTTGAAGACAGGCCTTGAAGTAGCATGTGAGTGATATTCATTAGTATAGGAGTCATTTGAATTGTTCAATCTTCATCCTCTTCAAACTTTGCCTTTTTACAATGAAAGATATACTTGCCACTATTTTTTAATAGATTCATATAAATTATGTTTAAACAGGATGACATAATATAGATTTTTTAAATAATTTTAGTTAATAACAATAAAATATTTGTATGATTTTAATTGTAAGAATATTAGAATATTATGGAGAAGAGATGATAGGTTCATTATATTTTAAAAAATGGGAAATTGTCATAAATAATTGAAGGATTTGGTTGTGAGAGGCAAATGATTTGAAAGCTTCATGTTTGATTCGGACTTGGATGGTGTAAGTTTTGAAATAAATGGAAAGGTAATATACTTTCATGAACTGATTTATTAGATAATTGAAAATAGAGGATGTTGAAGAGTCTTTGCAATAAAAATTTGTAAATTATGTTTAAAGGTTAAAAAAAAAAATATTGTTTTTGTTTGTTAAGTTACAACACTATTGAGCAACATAAAGAGGTCCTTTTATTTTTCTAACGACATTCAATTATAAAATTTGATATTAAAAATTACTAATGAATCAATTATTGAAAGCAGTATATTTGTGGTAACGAGTAAGATTTTGGCACAGTAGTTGGTGGTAGTATATTTAGGTTCCTCAATCAAATGAAATCCGCCTAAATGAATTAGATTTTTTTTTTATAAAAAAAATACAACATTGTTTGTATTTTAACACATTTTTAATAAATAAATAAAATTAAAAGATGAGAGAAAAAAATATATATATTTTAATAGATTTGGAGGATGTGGTTTAATTTAGATGTTAAATTAAAAGATGATGTTTTGATTGTCAAATAATGAAGTTTGTAATTAAACTTAAATGAGTATATTTCATGAAATAGAAGTAGCTATAGTTGATGGCTGGTATTGATTTTATCAGTGCTAATGCTTAATTGGATAACAATTTGATTTTCCAAAAAGCTTTTATTAATTATTAATGAAGGAAAGTATTTGATTTGATTTTTTTGACACAATATGAAGAAATAATACAACTCTGAAATAAGTTCATAAAGGTAGGAAAATATAAAATTCCAATATAATTTGCATCTTTGAAGCTTCTTCTTCTTTGATGACTTTTGTTTTGTAGCTTTTCAATGATTGATCAAATCTTGAAGGAACATGTTATCATCATTTGGTTCCGCATCTTCAACATTAGAGGCAAGACTCATTGATGGGATGGCATCATCATTGTCTTCTTGTTTTGATCCACTTGCATCATTATTTGCGTTTGTTAATGATTTTGTATCAAGAACTTGAAATGTGTCTTTGTCTGAAGTTTGATCTGCTTTTTTCTTGATTTCATAATTCTCCAATGTTTCCTACACCAAAGTATGTTTATTAAATTATATTGTAGATTTTTTTTTTTTGAATGAATTTGCAAATAAATATAGCAGTAGAAAGCTTACTGTTGTGGTATCAGCATTATTTTGTGGGTGGATCACTTGGATCATTTTTTGTGTGTGGGGATGGTTTTGTATCAATAACTTCAAATGTTTTGTTGTCAGAAGTCTGTTCTGGACTTTTCTTGATTTCATCCTTTTGCGGTGGTTCCTAAAACGCAATTTGTGGATTAAAACACAATGTTTGATTTTGCAAATAATGGTAAGTTTGTAATTGTTGACAGCTTACTGTTGTGCTATGATTAAGTTTCATTGTCGTTTGATCATTTGAAATGTTTTCAAACAACTTTTCAATTGTATATAATTCCCAAGAAAAGTATAAAAATAAAAAGACACAGAAAAAGTACTATGGAAACCCAATGAGGGAAACAAAAACCATAAATACATGTGACCAAATCTAATAGTGGAGAAGTTCTTGAGTAAATGCAGCTTATTTGATCAGGGTAACATAAAGAGTAATCATTCAATTATCACTGCCTTGGGCATGAACATTTTTACAAATGCCTCTGATTGAACAGTATGCAATAGTAGTCTAAAAAATGTCAAATTTAAAAGTTACATATCCCCTATCGAGATACTACAAATAAAAAATTGCCTGCAATTTAGGCCTTCCTTCCAATTTCATTAAAAAATTGCCATTAAAAATATAACATTCTCACATGAAATAGATCTATAAAATTAATTAAAAATCTTTTTTCATAAATTTATTACATACTTTCAACTTCAGATATTAAATGGGAAAGACGTATTGAAAATATGTGGAAGACGTATTGCTCAAAAAAGAACTAAAGACATAATTTATATAATGTTTGAACTAAAGAACTAATTTGTTCTGCTTTCTATATATATATATATATATATATTAACTAATTTGAACTAAAGAACAAAATTTTTAATTAATTTGAACTAAAGAACTAATTTTTTTAACTAATTTGAACTAAAGAACTAATTTTTTGAAGTATGTAATTAACTAAATAATAGCTAAACATTTTACAATACATCTTTCAAGTTAATTACATATTTAATGGTTAGTTGAAATTTGCAAGTAAGAACCACCTAGATTAATAGGACGCATAAAATGTTTACTATAATATTTTGCTCTTCTTGAAAGACGTATTTTAATAGGATGCATCAACTTTCTAGACGTATTTCTAGTTAATTACATATTTAATGGGAAGTTGAAACTGATGCATCTTAGGTGGGGAGAGAGATTTAGGCCTTATAAATCTCGACTAAAAAACACAATCTTAGCACAAAATAAAACACTTGCACAGTGACTTAAAATTGAAACCATGAATATCAAACCATGTCTAAACCAAAGACCATGATAAACACAATTATGCATAAAAATTACCGCAAGAATTGAAACACCAGGAAAACAATTTGCTTTGATTCTGAAATCCAATCCATGTTATACAATCATGATATTGAAGTATGCTCTGATATCAATTGTTGAAAAACAACAGACCCAAAAGAGGTAGAGATCTAATTAAAAAACCCAGCAATCAAAAATTCAACACCCTAAAAAAGATGCAGTAAACAATCAGCCACACCATAACAGCCTTATAAATTTCGATTAAAAAACACAATCTTAGCACAAAATAAAAACACTTGCACAGTGACTTAAAATTAGAACCATGAATATCAAACCAAGTCTAAACCAAAGACCACGATAAACACAATTATGCAGAAAAATTACTGTAGAAAATTGAAACACCAGGAAAACAATTAGCTTTGATTCTAAAACCCAATCCATGTTAGCACAAAATAAAAACACTTGCACAATAACTTAAAATTAAAACCATGAATATCAAACTAAGTCTAAACCAAAGACCACGATAAACACAATTATGCAGAAAAATTACTGTAGAAAATTGAAACACCAGAAAAACAATTAGCTTTGATTCTAAAACCCAATCCATGTTATACAATCATGATATTGAAGTAGACAGTGGAAGCAAACACCACAGCACTATGCTAAGAAATCAGAGTCACACTAAGTAGTTGGAATCACATAGAATTATAACAAAATCAAATAAGGGAAACAGAAACCATAAAGCAAAATAATGAGGCAAAAAAGAACTGAGATGTAGAGATACCTTAATCGAAGCAGGCGAGTTCTATCAATATTTATACATCGTGTGGAAAGGAAGACAGGAAGGAAGGAAATCAGATAGGCAGCCGTTACTGCGAAATGGTAGAGCAGGAAGGTGGGTAGCTTTCAAACTTTCTATTTTCTCACGCAATACCCAAAGGCTTCAACTTTTTTTTTTTTTTTCCTTTAAGTTGAACTGAAAAGGCTTTGGTTTGGGCTTGATAGTAGAACCAAATAAATAAGAGGTGAGTTGGATTAATTATACAGATTTATTATAGGGTGATAGTAGAAGTAAATAAATAAGTAGTGGGCTGGATTTATTATAAAATGATAGTGAAAGTAAATAAATAAGTAGTGGGCTGCATTTATAGGGCTCAAAATCGTAAAAACCATTTTAAAATTGTAGGACAAATTATATATTTTTTTTAAAATGACGTAACAGCTGATGTGGTGCAACGTGAGAGCAGAAACATAAAACGCTGCACTTCAATTTTTAGTAATATATAGATATAGATAAGATGGAAAAACACTAATAATCATATCATTTATTATCCTAAAAATTAGTGATTAATTGGAGTCTTTTGGTTGAATATTGCAAAAAACTGAGTTTATTGGTGATATAAGTACTGTTCAAAGTTATTTGGAAAAATGAGAAAATAGAGTGAATTTCGGCAACGGTGTTGCCGAAATTGCAAGAAAAAGTATGAGAGAGAGTAAAGATAAGTGATGTGACGGAGGAGGGAGAAAAAATTGAATTTCAGTAATGAGATTACCGAAATTCTTGCAACCCAAAGCTGCTGCCCAAGTGAGTGTGAAGTGCCCAAAGTGTTAGTGCTAGGTGGAGTGCCCAAACGGAAACCAATTGTGGCAACCAAGTTGCCAAAATTGTAGGGAAGGGAGGAGAGAGAAAATATAAATTGTGGCAACCAAGTTGTCAAAAATGAGAGGAAAAAGAAAAAAAAAAAAAAAAAGAATTGTGGCAACCAAGTTGCCGAAATCTTAGGGAGGAATTTAAAAAAAAAAATCGTGGCAATTGATTTGTGGCAATGGCATTGCCAAAATGGAGGGGGAAAATTGTGGCAATTAATTTGTGGCATTTTATATAACTAAAATTGATTCCCTGATTATTATAACACATAATAAATAATTATTATAATGCATTTCACATGGCATGAGACATGGCTAGTTGTTAATAAATATATATTCATGCATGCCATCGGCTAGTAATTAAAAAATACATATTCATTCATAAGACAAGTAAGACTATTCTAAAGCTTATAATGGTCTAAGGCTTAGAAAGTAAGATAATATAGAAAAATAATAATTAACAAAATACATTTTTGTGCAACAACTATTGTGGCAATTGATTTGTGGCAATGCCATTGCCGAAATCAATTGCCACAGTTTTATTTTTTTAAAATTCCTCCCTAAGATTTCGGCAACTTGGTTGCCACACTTTTTTTTTTTTTTTTTTCCTCCCATCTTCGGCAACTTGGTTGCCACAATTGGCTTCCCTTTGGGCACTCCACCTAGCACTAGCACTTCGGGCACTTCACACTCACTTGGGCAACAGCTTCAGGCAGCAAGAATTTCAGTAATCTCATTACCAAAATTTAATTTTTTTTCCATCCCCCATATCATCACTTATCTTTACTATCTCTCATACTTTTTCTTGCAATTTCTGCAACACCGTTGCCGAAATTCACTCTCTTTCTTCGTTTTTCCAAATAACTTTAAACAGTACCTATATCACCAATAAACTCAATTTTTTGCAATATTCAGCCAGACTCGATTAATTGCATTAATTCTCTCTAGTATTTTTAAAAAGTAATAATAAAAAAAATAAAAAAATCTCTACAACCTCGTTATCTTTTTCTTCATCTCTCTTTTAATTTTTTTTGAATCTTTATCTCGTAAGCTGCTTCCATCAACTCTAACTTGCTTAACAAATTTTGGGACCGTGAAAAATGGGGTAAGCAGTGGTGGCGATTGCACCAATGGTGAGAAAGTAGGGAAAGAAGTTTTTGTTGATGCCTAGGTAGAGCAAGCCATGAGAGATAAGTTTTGGAACAAGAATTAACAATGGAGAGATTGGGGTCGTTTGGTAGTTGGTACTAGTCGTGTTGCACAGAGGAAAAAAGGAAAGTGAAGGATAGAAAAACTGAAAAAATTACAAGAAGCAAAACATTACCAAACTAACAACCTCCACTATTAATGTCACATTCTGCAATTGTCATGCTTCAATTGTATTTTCAAATTAACCTCAAAAGCATTATCCTCAACAGTTTCATTCAAGTTACTAACAATAGCATTTTCGAATTGGCTCCAGCTTAGCCTCAACTATAAGGCCATAAAACTGCTATTGGTTTCATCAAAAGACTGTAAGAAAGGATGCTTATCGTATATTTGTATCGTGCTCTCAAGGTTGTGGGCCTTGGACGAAGAAAGGCCTTAGGATAGGTACCAGCTGCTATTCGTTATTATTGTTATTAATTTTTTTTTTTTTTTAGAGAGAGAGACGTTGGAGGTAGGAAGCCATTTGTGCTTATGAGATAGAGATGAAGATTCAGGAAGAGAGAGAGAGATATGATGATGAGAGATTTTTTTTTTTTTTTTATTATTATTATTGTAAGGGCCCGAATTGTAATGAACCCCCAACAATAAAATTTGTAGAGAAGTGGGTATATGGATTTGGCATCACCAAAGTGAACAACGGTTAATTTGGTATTTACAATAAGTAATAGATGACAAGAAATTAATAAGAATCTCATCAAATGAATTTGGTTAAGTATTTTTGTAGGGAATGATCATCACTTTGGTTATGTAACTAAAGTGCCTGTTTGTCCTCGGACCAGGCCGAGGATCTATTTTTCTTAGAGTTTTTCCTCTCCCCTTTTTGGTGGGAGTCCTCTTGGTTATATAGTATTGCTTTAGTTAATCTCAGTCGTCCATCTGTCGGTTATTCGGTCACTCTGGATGAGAGTTTGTCCCATCATCTGTTTTTGTAGACTTTACGTTAGTTCTCAGCCGTCTTTGCAGGCTTTTCTATTAGTCGGAGTAATCGAGGCAACTGGGTTCGTTGGTCACATCATCATTAAAGCGGTCAGAATGTTGGTGGGATATTTTCGATGGATGGAGGATATTTCCCTTTAGTGATGTCGGTGTGCCGAGGACAGGTCATCCTCGGTTTAGGCCTTGGATGTTGTGGGCTCTTTCCCACTGTCCTCGGCTTTTGTTTTATCCTCGGCGCGGGCCTTGGTCTGCATGTAGTGGGCCAGCGTGGTTAATGTAATAGGGCCCCACAATTAGCGTGGTTAATGTAATAGGGCCCCACAATTATTATTTAAGATAAAAGCCAAAGAGTAAATGCAATTTATTACTAATTTCTAGGAGTAATAATGATTTGAGATGAGTTTTTTTCTACTTTTGGATCTAATAAAAATCAATGGTGTAGAAAATGTGTAACTCTTTCCAAGTTACACCAGATGCAACTTGAACCTATCTCTCTCTCTCTCTCTCTCTTCAATTGTGAGGAAGTTAGATTTCCAATCGTTCTAGAAATTATAAGAGAAGAAGAATTAACTTAGGATGTATGTTTATCCAAAAAAGAAATGCCATATAGTCATTGAAGGTAATGTAAAAATAAAAAATAAATAAAAAGAAAAGAAAGAAAGAAAGTAAATGTGAATGGCAATAAGGAAATAGGATAGACATATTTTTGATAGACAAATATTTTATAAGTTATAATCAACTTAGAAGTTTAAAGTTTTCCAAAGGAGGAGAAGTTAAACTCAACATAACTTTATCCAAAAAAGTGATAAAGTTGATAATGACAAAATTATATCTATAAATTTCTGCAAGTGTAGTATGTTGCTGTTTTTTTTTTTTTTTTTTTTTAATGAAGATTTTTTTAATAAAGGATTAGATGAACAATTTGGATTGTAATCAAAATAAGATTTTTATCAACTTAGAAATTATAGAAGAAGAAAAATTATATCTATTTTTCTTAAAAAATTTTTTAAAAAAATTTGAACTTTGGTGAAGCCACTTGGCACCTAATCCAAAAATTTTTAGATAAAAAGGCTCATGTATATCAATTAATGTAGGCCTTATGTATATCAATTAATGAGAACTCTATATCTATATTAACGTTAATCATATATAACTCTATATTAAATTTTGGTGTTTATCTAAAGAATAAAAAAGTACAGGGAAAAAATAATTTGATAAGTTAGAAGGAACTTCTAAAGAAGTTGATATATATATATATATATAATAAAAAATAAAATAAAAATAAAATAAAAAAAAAGAAGAAGAAGAAGAAAGGAGCCCATAATGTGTTAAATTAGAAAAGATATAGATGAACAATAATTACACGTTAATTTTTTTTTTTCTATTCAAACTAATTTGGTCTCTCTTATCTTAGGTATAGTAATTGTATGTCACCAAGTAACTAAATTTAATTTTTTAAAAGGAAATTTAATAAATTTTCTGTAATTTGGTGCATCTACTTGGCACAACTACGGCTTTTAAACCCAACTTTTATGATATGATATGATATAATATTATTGTAGGGTCAAATTTTGTAGCCCAAGCCCAAAAGGTTTGGATTATGAACTCAACGAACCCTGAAACAATGAATTTGTAAAAAGTGGGTGAAAGAGCTGGGTCAGTGATGAATTTAACGACAGTTAGCTATGATATACAGGGATGAACTAACGTAAAAACATATAAGAAAGAACAGATAGAAATCCGAAGAGGTATCTTCTTAATTAAAAGGTCAATACGGTTAATACAGTTCTTCCCCTTACAAAATTCTCTCTCCCCCACGTTAGAGGCACATTCCATTTATATATCATCTTCCTTTCTCATCTTCATCGTCCACTTGTTCTTCATCTAAGCATTCACTTGAGTATATGTCACATCAAATATCTTCTGTAGCTTCCCATGAGTGGTGGTAGCTGAGTTTGCACTGTTCAGAGGTCTTTTCCTCATAAATACGGCCAGGAAAGTTGCTGCAGTGCATTAAACACGGTGGTGGCTGCTTTTCCTTTTAGATATTTCTCCGTTCTTATCACCTCCAAACATGACTAAAGCTTATCCTTACCATTGAAGTTGCTAGAAAGATCACTTGAACCTCCATATATTTGCTTGATCCAGACTTTTGGTATCCGAGGAGAATGACTTCTTCGGACCACTGGTGCTCTCTTCCGACTATACTCTTCATCCATTTTCAAGTATATCTCTTATGCACGGACTCCTTCTCAATCACTTCCTTCTCTTCGGACACACAATAATATTCAGATAGGACCCTAGGCCCAACATGTGATGTAAAGACGCACAATAACGTTCGAATAGGGCCCCATGCCCAACACGTGATGTTGGGCTTTTACCCCCACAATTATATATATATATATATATATGAAAGTTGGGTCAAGTTATATCACTCAATATTTTTAATTGAATGTGAATTTTGACAAATATACTGGAGATATACATTATTTTTGTATATTTTTCATACTTGTGCAAAATTTCAAGGTGATCAAAGATCAATAGTCATTTCGTAAATCAATTATTTAAATTCAAGTTTTTACAGTTTAAACTATACAACCCACTAATTGATTTTTCCCAATTCAACGAAAAAAAAAAAATCGGTCCTACAAAGGATTCAATTCGCTCCTTATTTCAACCACCAATGCTCCTTGATGACTAAGCAAAAATATTGATCTTCCTGTGTTTTGAAGCAAAGATTTCGCAAGCATTACTGATCATTGAGAGCAAAAAATTGATTCAAAATGTTGGTGATATAAACGCCACATACATTTATCGGAATAGATCACATTTTGCATGTCTTGAATGAAAAACGTGGCAAACATAGAATTTTGACTTGCCTAAAAACCCTTTGATGGCAAACATTGCACTCCTATCTGAATCAAGATCCATCAAAATTAATCTCTTTAAAACAAAATCATACATGGATGGTAGTTGTTGCTTTGAAAAACTTGGTTCTCAAAATTCAAGAGTTCCTCTCAATCCCAACTCTTGATTTCAAGAAAATCAAAATAAGGGAAATTAAATCAATTAGGTATATAGGACCGTAGGAGAGCTTTTGTGTCGATGATTTTTTTTTTAAAAATAATTCTAGTTAGACGTTGTTTTGTATTCTAACGTTGTTTAGAATTATTATTTCCTTGAATTTTTGGAATATTTAGTGCTTTTCTAGCCAAATTAGGATATCAATTCGGATCTCTTCTAGAATATTTTTACTTGAAAAATAAGTATTTTTTTGGAGACTTTAAATATGCCTACAATATGCAAAATGAAAATTGAGGTTCAGAATTTCATGAATAATAATATTTTTATAGTGGTTATTTCTTTTTCTAATGGATTCGATTCACAGGAACCCTATGTAAGAATTTTGTTAGTTCATTATTTTCTTTCTTTTTCTTTTTTCTTTTTTCTAAATTTGTGCTGATTTAAATACTCTGAGTATATGCATAGAATGTTACAAAAGATACTTTTTCTTTTTTAGATCTTACTTGTTTTTTTAGAATATTACAAAAGATACTTTTTCTTTTTTAGATCTTACTAGTTTGTTTTTCACTTTTGAACTATTGCCTACCATAATTACTTTTGATCAATTCATTTGATTTTGGCGTTGCATTTGATAAAAATATTTACTTGAACAGTGATCATCGGCAAAATCGAGAATTATTATCTAGCTGTAATTCTTTACCAAAGAAAAATTATCTAGTCGTAAAATATATATATATATATATATATATAAGTTGGATTATAATAATTTAACCTCATATCAAATACAAAGTTGGATTGTAAAGGAAAAACGAAAGAAAATACAGAATACAATATGTTAATGATATATAATGAGCTTCACAGCCACACCAGAATTATCTATTTAATGCAAAACAAAATAATGGTTAAGAATATAGTTGAACATTGATAATAAATGTTATCCCAAACGCAAGTTATCCCAACACAAGTCATCATATCTTCAAGGGTATACAAGAAGTGAAACTTTTTCTTTAGTTTTAGATTCAGTTAATGGTACAGGTACACAACTTCCAAGAAAATTCAATAGAAGGATGCAGCCGTGGGGTTTATCTAGCCACATTACTTTCAAGTCTTGCATAGCATAACACAAGAAAATGACAAAATAAGTTGAAAAAGAATTATGATTAGTTGATTGCATAGCACTTAAGTTCTATCATTTTGAACTAAACCCCAAATCTAAGGCCATCGTCAGGCCTCACATATTTACATCTCCAGTTAAGGTAGTTCACAAGACTCATCCAAGGGTTGGAACTATCAAATAAGAGTTAAAATATGGGGCACATACTGATCGAGCTACCAAACAAAATCCTGATAATTAGCAATTGATTTGTAGTAAAGCAAAACTAAAAAATACACTGATGTAAAGGGTTGCTCCAAAAAAGGAGAAATGGGAGCACCATTTGTTTCAATTCAAAGCTACAATATACCCAAGTAAATAGTCAGATACTAGAAGAGATCCGAATACTCTTATTTGTCAAAAAAAACAAAAAACTACAGTGGTTACATTGAGTCAATAAGCCAGTCAGTTGAGTGAGCATAGGACATACAACCGAAGATCTTCAGGCTTTCTCTGTTACTCTGGGGAGAAAAACCAACTTTTCGCTAATATATATCTCAAAATATATCATACCATTTTGTACCAGGTTCTACTATCTGTCATTATAGGAGAAATTATATTTGCAAAATCAAATGCACATAGAGAAGGCCTGTAATGATAATTTTCTATTAGACAAGGTCAAAGTTCCCATCCAAGAAAACCTTAGGTTGTGTTTGGATGAAATTATTATTTTCACAAAAGATTTCCTGAAATGATAATTTCCTCTAAATTAGCACCCATCAAATACTAATTTCATTGTGGTATAATTCATACATAAACAAGGAAACTCATTTATACAAACCTACAATATATATATATATATATATAGGGTTGGGTTCAAGTTACACCTAGTGTAACTCTAAGCAATATTACACCACCCAATAACTTGTTATTGAATTCATATTTTAAAAATCTCACCGTTGGATTACATGTTTTATATTTTTTTAACATGCATGCCAATTTTTATACCAATCAGATGTTATTTACTATTCGATCCATAAACTCATATTTTATGCAATATTTTAAACTACAAAAACTCGAATTTAAACAATTGATTGATGATATGACTATTGATCTTTGATTACCTTGAAACATTGCAAACATGGAGAATATACAAAGACAATGTAATCCAATGGTTGATTTGTCAAAATTCGCATCCAAATAAAAAAAATTAAATATTTGTGAATTCAATAAAAATTAATCAAGAAATTTAAAGGGTTAAGATAAATTTTTTATTGAATTCACAAATATTTAATTTTTTTACAATTTTTGTGTCAATTTTTGTCAAAACAACTAAACATGAGGAAGAATGTCATATTGTAAATCTAATAATAATAATAATAATAATAATATATATATATATATATATGTATGTGGAACTAACATTATAGTATTTATTCTATGTAATTAGAAAGATAACTAATTGAATGAATATGTTTATTTTGTTATATTAATTATTTTAAGTATAATGAAATTTTAATATCATTTTTCTAAGATTTATATGAGAAACAATTGATTTTTTTTATGTGATGAACAATTGATTTGAAATATGGTATTCTTACTAAAATTTTAGTTGTCTACAACAATTGAAACAATGTCCAACAAAAGGGGAAAAAAATAAATAACTTTACTAACACAAAATCCAAAATGTAAAAAAAAATAATTGAAGGATATTTGCATTTTTTGTAAGTATGAAACATGCCTATCTATATGAGCTACTATATCATGCAATTTTCAATTTAAAAACTCACACATACACACACACACATATATATATATATATATAATATGATCAAATCACTACACTATTCTTAGTGTCTTTCTATTTTGTTTATAAAATAACTAAAGATTTTTTTTTTTACACGGAAAATTATTGATTTTTTTTTTATACATTGATAGTTGAGGTGTCAACTAGTTAAACTAAATTTTATTAAAATATTGGAAAAAACTAATAACAAGTTGCACCGCACATTGTGCGGGAACTCAGCTAGTTCTAGCAATTCTCCAAGCTTTTAATGGTTGCTGCTCCCTGATCACATTTGTGACTACACATATCTTGTATCTAAACTTCTATAAACTTGATTATGGTAAAGTATTTTTTAAACAGTCTAACTCTATTGAATAATGCTCCAGTTATTAGTATTGAAAACTATTTGTACAGTATGCCAAATATGTCGTCTTAAAATCCATTGCATATGGCTTTGTTACTCTGCCAACATTTTTAGAGTTTCCATGTTTGGCTTTACAAGAATGCTTCTTCAAAATATCTTAGGGTATGTTTGGTAAGGTATTTTAAACAATAGTTTTCAATGTTTAAACAACATTACACTTATTTTCACACATTTTTTCACCCACACGTATTTCCAAAAAATACAAACAACGGTGCTAGAATAATATTACCAAATGCCCCTTAATGTCTCACTTAAGTATAAACTTAAACTTAGAGGGAAAAAAAAACTCCTTGGATACTCAGACCATCCTTTTTAATTATTTTACCCAAAAGAAAAAAATCTACTAAGATCTATACAAAAGGAGCTTAGATTTGAAAGATAACCATAAAGAATACCATAGATCTACACATTTCTGTTAGTATACAAAGTGTAATGAGTCTTACCATTTGGACCAACAAAGGTGGACTTCCCTCTTTAAGAATAATCATGCGAAAGGCACATGGTCATGGTAGCAAATAAAAAAATTTCAAACCTTTTTCTTGTCCCTTTGTGTTTTTCATTATATACATTTCAATCCATATATTGATCAATAGAAACTATGTATTTGACAGGAGGACAACAGATACAATTATATATGTATAATGTTGGAGACAAGGTGTTTAGGAGGCAGCTCACACAATATGATTTAGTAACTGAAATAAGCAACACACTAAATAAAATTAGCAAGGTTCCATAACAAAAACTAGCACCACATAGTGTCTAAAATACTATTGACCCCATCTCCATGACCCAAGGTTTTTCCCAGCATGCCCTTTAACAGCTCCAGCTCTTCACTCAATGAGGCCACTGCCTATTGAACAACTTCATGGTTCCCATGTTGAAGCAAGAAAATATAAGTGGCAGCAGAACTTCCAGTGTAACGACCCCGCCCCAACTATGTAGATATTGTCCGCTTTGAGACCCATACCCTTCACGGTTTTGTTCTTCTCTAGATTGCGCTGGGGAAAAGGCCTCTACACATTGGAGGGAGGTCATTCCTTATAAATACTCATGTGCTTCCCTAGGCGATGTGGGATTCCATGGAATGCAAGACCCCTATTTTTGGGTCACTACAATCCACCGCCCTTACGGGCACATGCGTCCTCGTGTGTGGGGCCCACACTTCCGGCTAGAGCATGGCTCTGATACCATCTGTAATGACCCAAGGAAAAGCGCTAGCCACATCTGCGCCATACCTCAAAAATACTAGTCACAATTGAGGTTTCTTGCAGTTGTTAATAAAGCCCAGTTCAACCTAGTAAATACCCAATGTGGGACTCATCATACACCCACACACATCACACAATCAATCAAATTAGGGCATCACAAAAAATTGTAGTGACCCAAAAATGGGGGTCTTGCATTCCATGGAATCCCACATCGCCTAGGGAAACACATGAGAATGTGTTTATAAGGAATGACCTCCCTCCAATGTGTAAAGGCCTTTTCCCCAGCGCAACCTGGGGAAGAACAAAACTGTGAAGGGTATGGGTCCCAAAGCGGATAACATCTACACAGTTGGGGCGGGGTTGTTACAGATGGTATCAGAGCCGGCCCGGTAACCCCGTGTGGGCTCAGAGACACTACCCCACAAAGTGGGCCCTAACGAGGACGTTAGGGATTTAAGTGGGGGAGATTATGATGCCCCAATTTGATTGATTGTGTGATGTGTATGGGTGTGTGATGAGTCCCACATCGAGTATTTACTGGGTTGAACTGGGCTTTATTAACAACTGCAAGGAGCCTCAATTGTGACTAGTCCTTTTGAGGTGTGGCACAAATGTGGCTAGCGCTTTTCCTTGGATCGTTACATCCAGTGACCAAGTGATTTGGATGCAACCGCATTTGAGATACTGGAGCATCAAATTGCAGTACGTTCTGCACAGATGATGCGAGGAGGCCAAGCTTTTGCAGAGATAATAACTAAGGATTAGTTTTTAGAACCCCATGAACTTGAAAGGAGGTGATCTTCCCTGGGCCCATTGATTGGTTAGGATGATTCATGTCTAGGCTTTGAAATAAGATGTCAACTGCAAGAGGGTAAAAGGTGGAAAATCATTCGGATAATATTTCTACCAAGAGAGTCAAACGCTTCCATGACTCCCCAATCCATTCCGACCATCCAAATTTGCGTCCTACCATAACTAAACATCCCAATAACCTTGGAAGCATTCTGCTTAAGGGTTCAGTTATTTGTTGAAGTAGATTAATTTCCAGCAAACCAGAAGCAGAAGACTGCAAAACTGTTGAGAAACAAGAAAGCAACGCAAGCAACCTTCGAAATTGTTGCGGTGTTCCAGGACTCCATCCTGAAGCAATACATCCATGTCACGCAAGAACTTTGACAAAAGCCACAAAGAGAACTGCAAATTACCCACCCAATGTTTCTGAAACTGCAAGAAACTGTCCATAATAGCACGTCTATCTGACTCTGAAAAGTCCGGTACCAATGCCCACCCAAGAAGCAGATCAACAATGTCAAGAAAATGGGTTGAAAGCATCTACTAAAATTCGAAGAAATCAAAATAAACACACCCAGAAGCCGGTGTAACAAACTCAAGGAGGTCCTCTCATCCTCAAGAAGTACTTGGCATGCTTTGAGAATAGGCAAAGCATATCTCTCGATTCCACCAACATCTCCATCAATAAGAAACTCATGTAAGCTTTCCAATGCCAGTTCTGTAGTCCCATCAGTACCACTGACATTGTTAAGCAACGGCAATGCCCAACCAATGAACCGCTCAACCATACTTCCAAGTATAACACGATTCTGTCTCCCATACGAAGTTATAGGAATCGAACACACCACTGCACAAAGTGCCCATATGCTATTGCTGCTGCTTGTCGCACCTTATATGATCTGAGCTACAAATTCCCAAAAAAATTGAAATTCTGAAACTGAAATTGATTTTGGTTTTGCTATCTAGAAAATGAAATTCACTTATCTCCTAAGACAAACACTTGAATAGTGGGGCCTCATTCCATTTTTTCTTACATCAATTTCAATCATTTGTATTTCAGTGTTTAGACTATTCTTCCCATTGTACTAAATGGGTACAATTGCCTCATGTTCTACCAAGTACCAACTCACGTAAGGTAAATTACAAAAATCAATTTTCGTTTACTTGAACAAAAATTAATCATTTTTTGAATCATTTTTTTTAGAAAGAGTAACACAGGACCAGCATTTTCTATGTGCTTTGGACAAAGATGTTCTAAATGTATTGCGGTGTCAATTGCAGAAGGCCGAGTGCCAGGTAATATCAAACAAATAACAAAGCAAGGCTGTTCCTGTCTGTGTTCATATTTGATTGAATTTACTGGGTCTTATATATGAAATTATTAATATGGGTAATTTTTTTTTTTTTTTAATGCTTTGGATTATTCCCTATAATTTTATACAAGTTAGTTCCTTTTGTATGTGAAAGTTTTATTTAACATGCATTTACATGGTAAGCATCCATTTATTCAGAAATGCCATAATGCCTATGTTAAAATTTACTGTGTTTGAAACTATAAGAGTTTGAGGCTTATAATAGTTTTTATTAAGGACATGGGCAGCAGTGTGCTAATAGTTTTACTATGTGTTTGAAACTAATATATAATAGTTTATACTACGTGTTTGAAACTACAAGAGTTTGAGGCTATTGAAAATAAAGTTTGCATTTTTATATGTTTAGAGCAAGTGGGTCTCCGAGATCCAGCTTAATGATTGAGTTACATGCTCGCACTAAAACATATTAGTTTTTTTCTAAACGGGTTGAGACTAAAATTTTCGTTTACTGCTTCTATTCTCTGCAAGTCTAAATAACCCATGAGAAAATATCTTATTGGATAATGAAAGCTTTGTTGGAGGTATTTTAATGAGAGTCATTAATAGTCCTTAGTGCTTTCCGGCTTAGGAAAAAGCTTATTTATGTTTGTTTATTTATAAAATGAGGCAAACTCAAGCTTGGTTTGAGGCTTGGCCATTAAAAAATTCAAGCTCAGGACTTGAAGCTTTCTCTCTTCCAGATTTTGTTTGAGTGGACATGCTTTGTAAGTTTTTATTTTTCCTTTTTTGCCTGAGTTGCTAGATAGTTGTATTTTCCATGTTTTATAGTTTGTCTCTTTGATGTTTCATTTTTTTGGAATGGAACATTATTTATTTATAAAATATATATATATATATAATAGTTTTTATTAAATCTTATATGCAGTTTTTAGTTGTAATAAACAACATTTACCATTTTGGGACATATTGGACAGGAGGTGATTTTCATTCAGGGATCCTCATAAATGAGCTTCTAGAAGGGAAGTTCGACTCTGAGATCACGAAACTACAACAGAATTTGGTCATGGTAACTCTATTTTTTCCACTTCTATTTTTCTTAATTTTTTACTGGTTTGCAAATTTTTGTTAATAGGTACAGCACCACTTTCAGTGGAACGACCCCCTAAACATTATGATACCTTCCATATGGTGCTGTTTTCTTTGTGGACAAAGAAACACCTGTACCGAACATTATGCCCTCACAAGTTTTATATCGCATTTGTACTCTCTTTTTTAATGAAATGCCTAATTCTCTAGCTTAGCAGGTATAACTCGCATGTTTTTTCTAAAAAATAAAAAAAAAATGTATAATGTCCGCGATGCATATATTATCGCCTCCTAAATTTTCTGTATTTGTCCTTTATATTTCTTCTCTCATGGTAGTTGGGGGCAATTTGAAGGTTATGGGGATCTATTTTGGGTCATGGCCCTTTGGGTGGATTTGATGGGAGATGATAATCATGGGCTTCGATGGTCATCCCATGAAAGTTGGGATGCATGCGTTTAGGTCCAGGTGAGAGAGGTTGGGGCAGTTAATGGGGTGAGACTCGAGAGTGAGACCAAAGCGGAGGGGGAAAAATTCTCTATTAGTTGGAGGAGGTGACTTCGATTTTATCTAGTGCAATTATTTTGTTGAGGTGGAAGTGAAGTGCCTTGTATTTTCAGTCGTGTGATTGGTTCTGCGCTGAGGGACAGTAACTTCTTTAATTAAGTCCTCACAGCATTTTGGAACTGAATTACAGATTTTTAAGTTTAAAGAATAAAAATTTGGAAAACAAATTAGAAACATAGCCAAGGAGTATCTTGTGCATCCATTGCAAGCAATAAACTTCTCAAGTGGCACCTTAGTGTGACCCCTAATAACTGTGAGATCTGTTGCATGCAAACAGATTTATGATATCTGATCCAACATCTTTGCACCAACATTAAAAGCAAAGGAAGCATAGCCAAAATTCAAGCACCGATCTAAGGATCTTTGAAAATTAAAGCATAAATGTCACAATCTTCAACTTTACCAAATATAATTTACCCAAAGAAAAAGCTCAACAGTGCAAACCAAAACCAACCTATCCTACTTAAGGCACTCATCACTTTTGAACCGAATCAAAGGCACACCTAAAATAGTTTCAAACCATTTCAAGAGGTGTAAAAGCACACTCAATGTTCTTAGGAAACAAGGTTGTCACCAAGTGACAATGAGGCCAACTGATCAGCTGCATTGCCAGCTTGTTGCTGCTGAACATTCCTCAGAACCTCCATAGCCTCGGCCACCTTCGCTTTCAGAGCTTCTGGTGACTCAAGCAAATGCAACACCTCAGTCTGATCCATCTCCAGAAGCATACCAGTTACCTTAGCTGCATTGTCAGACTCCAGCTGTTCCACAAGTGGATAAAGACTCTCACCCAGCATCTACAGAGTTTCGATCATGAAGTGAGAATCAGTAATTAACATGAACATAACTGTAAAAACAAAACCTATTAAGATCACACATTTCAGGAATATGTATTATCTAGGAATGGCTGCCATCCCTAATCTTGCACACAACACTATTTTGAGAGAGGAAGCCCTCTTATCTCACAATTGGCAGACATCATTCTTGCCAGTGAAAGCCCTTAACAGGTACTAAAGCACTTTCATGCAAGAAACTCATTGCAAAATTGTCAAATTCCAGTGAGCGTCCAGAAAAAATTAAATAAAACTATTTATATTTATAGATGGCCAAAGCATCTTAGTATGACTATTGAGCCTTAAAATTACTAAATCTGTAATTAGCACAAATTTACAAACCTGATGAGGATCAGCCCCCCTCCCCCTAGACAGTAAATAAATAAATAGAAAAGGATGGCTAATGCTTACCGTTCTCTGCTGCTCTGGAGTAGCATTTGCAAGGGCAGTAGCCAAAGCCCCTATGGGGATTGGCTGAGATAATGGTGATGCATCACGCATTGGCCCAACACCCATATCATATGGAACAGAAAACATGCCGCTACCAACAGCGGGCATGGGAACATCAGGCAGGCCACGCCCAGGAGGATAACGGTAGACTCGCCCCCTTGGAAGCATCTGTCATTCAAACAATCCATAATAAAAGTTGTTACCGATTGAGTACATAGAGACAATACAGGAGAAAATGAGAAACAGACGGAATTCCATGGACCTGCTGCTGCATTAGTGGAACTGGCTGCTGGGTTTGCTGCACACCTCCAGCACGCCTGCCACCAGGGCGCTGCGCTTGCTGTCCCTGTGGAAGCATTGACACAAAGAAATTTGGCATTGGAGCCCCACCCGGTCTCATACCAGGAACAAGTTGCTGCTGATACCCAAATCCAGGCTGACGAAAAGTACAAGTGGAAGGTGAGAAAGCAGCACTAATTTACAATATTGTAATAACAAAAAGACCAAATAATTAGAGCAGCAAAAAATTCAGTGTAACAAAACAGGAATGTGGTTTACCTGGGAAGGAATGATAGCAGGAGGGGCCTGGCCATAGAATATTTGTTGTCCAAGGCCTGGACCACCAGGGGGGTACATTTGCATACGAGGAGCAACTGAAGGTGCCATTGCCATCGGCCGCATTTGAGAAAATTGAGCCTGTAAAGTTGGTAGTAATCCATCAATCACACAAACACACATGTCCAGTCCTAAAATAACAAATATCAATCAAGGGACAAAGCCACAAGCAGATAGCAGCTCTAAAAGCATCAAGATAGATACAGGGAGGACCCAAAATAGCTCAATCAAAACTAATGCAGGGAGAAGGAAAAATCCACCGTGCCCCATATCTCTAATCTAAGTCAGCATCCTTCAAGGGAAAAATAAATGAAGATCCTATAGAAATTGATTCAGCTTGACAAAAAATCATAGTTATGTTGATTGCTCTTCTGCAGGCATGAAACACCTGTTCCACTACAATTGTTCAAAGGCTCAAAAAAATCATCAAGAAAACATACCTGCAACCTAGCTCTTCTATCCTCTTTCCGTTGTGCAAGTGCAACATACAAAGGTTTGCTCACAACCATTTTGCCATTCATCTCCGATAGCTATCAAATAATGAAAAAGGAAGTATTTTTATAAGTAAATTAACTACAATGTTGAGAATATCATCATTAACACAAACAAACATATCAACTTACAGCTCTAGATGCCTCTTCAGGAGTAGAGAATGCAACAAACCCAGATCCTCTACTTATTCCATTAGGGTCTCGCATAACCTGTACCCATGTCAAGAAAAATGGTTTACAAAGCCCTGCCAATAGAAAAATGGTTTTCAAAAATAGATGTTACACACCTTGCATGAAGTAATGGAACCAAACTGAGAGAAAAGCTCCTTGAGTTTATCATCGCCAATGCTGTCATCTAAATTTTTAACATACAAGTTTGCCCCTTGATATTTGTCTGCAGCCTCTTTCATACTCTGTTCAAATCGAAGTTTTAACTCAACTTCCCTTTCAGACTTCTTCTGTGCCTTCCCAACATACCACTCCTTATCATCAACTTTCCTCCCATTAAGAGACTCTACGGCCCTAGCGGCATCATCTGCATTCTCAAAGTTGATAAAACCAAAGCACTTAGATTTCCCATCTGCATCCCTCATCACCACAAAACTGGTGAGAGTTCCAAATTCTCCAAAAATTCTGCTCAAATCTTCTTCAGTTGTCAATTCAGAGAGATTCTTTACAAAAACATTGTTGAATCTTGTCTTGTCAGTGGCAGTTTCTCTTTCCTGCTTGCGGAGGAAGGGTCCAACAAAAACTTGCTTATCATTCAATAGCATACCATTCAACTTCTCTATAGCTTTTTGGGCAGCTTCGTCATTATCGAATTGCACAAATCCATAGCCTTTTGACTGGCCAGAGGAGTCAGTTGCTACCTTGCAAGAGAGAATGTTCCCAAATGCAGAAAATGTATCATGTAATGCTTTGTGGTCAATTGCCTTATCCAAATTCTGCCAAGTTTAAAACAACCAGATATCAGTGTAAATAAAACAACAACAATATTGTCAGGGACCCAAAAATTATCATTAAAAAGCAGGAGAGGCCCACAACCGAGTCCAGGTTATTGGATGTGAATACCTTAATAAAAATGTTTCCAGCCCCACTTTTGCGAATACTAGGGTCACGATGAGAATACATAATCCTAATGGGCTTTCCATTCAGGGGAGTGAAGTTCAGGAGATCCAATGCCCTTGCAGCTGCAATTAATTAAATCAAAGACATAAGAATAGAGTAAGATTGACAATTCTAAGGTGGTGCAGAAGCGGGAAAAAATTATATTTCTCAATATCAACAAGTACATGCATACAGGATAGACATTCAAAGGAACATACTGACCTACTTATCAAAAAAAAAAATATGGGAACATATTGGCCTAAAAATGATAACTTTTTTTAGCTTGATGTGTGTGTATTATTATGTACATGACCCAGAAACCATAACTCAGCTTGTATGATGAGAGATTTATCAGTGGCCTCAAATCCATATGTCAAGAATTCAACCCAACCAAGATAGAATGGAATTAGTAATAATTCCAAGACTCAGTCTCAAGAAGTATACCCAAAAGATAGATTAAAAAAAGAAACTGAGTGTAGGATAATAAGCATATGGCAAGCTTATTATTCCTGGAAATAATCCTAATCACAAAGTCATTTTAAACCTATTTGGAATGGCACAAGCTAATATCATTCATATCTATCAAAGGTAAGTATTATCAAAGGAAGGGGAAGATAAATCTGAAGTAGAATAAGTGTATGACAAACATGTGATTCATTGAAATAAAATCATTAATTGAACCAACGGAGTCATTAGATATTTATGATAAGTAACAGTATGATGTACTATAGTCTATAGCACACACATATGGGTGAAGTTTTTGTTGAATATTGGTGTAGTGATGGTCTTCTATGAAATCAGTAACTCAAACTCTTAACAGTATAGTCACAGAAATAGAAATTTTCTTTTTTTGATAGGTAAGTGTCACAGAAATAGATTTTAGTCATAGATGACTTTTCAAAGTCTGAAATCACAGTAGCTATCTGTTGAAATTCCCTTCCTTACTTACACTATTGAGCAATTGAACAGATATGTAAATAAAAGTTAAAAGGAACTAGAAGACAAAAATGATATTCTTTATTGTAGAAACTTTGCGTAAGTTTGCAATCCAGAGTTAGTGAGTTAAAATGGAGAAGTTCTTTTGCTTAGCTGGATAAATATTGAGACAAATTTGTCCAATCCTGCATTCTTTATATGGCTCAATACTCTTAAGGAAAGCAGATAATTTGCTGCGCATTAAATAAAATTCAACAAATTTAAATTTATCATCTGCAAAAGCCATTTGCGTTAGACATGACTACAACTATTTCTATTTTGCTATTACTCAATCAGAAATCATGTGACAAAAACCAAGAATTATTTTTCAAGCACAGTAAGGACAGACGAGTTCAAATAATTTGAGATAAAAATATATTAATTTGGGTAGTTGATTTATTGTTAATTCGCTTAGGAGAGGTACCTCAGGGGTAGTATAAAATTTGAGGGAATCATCATCGAATTTTGACAATGGGTACTAGGTGTAGCATCAAGTTCAGGAGAAATCAAGGACTTTGAATAATACTGACTAATTCTGGCATTATAGATCATATTACTGTAATAGGTAGGTAACCGTATTAACTTTCTATCACATAAAAGTTTTACTTCAACACTGATGCCTCTCTCTCTCCTTCAGTTAGCCTAATTAGAGCACACCACCAGTATAAGCAAGTTACATAACTGTGTTGGGATCAAAAAATTTCAAGTGTCTACGATTTTTAATTAAAATCAAAGCTAACAATAAATTTATGCGTTGTTTATTCCCACGTTGGGCTCTTAAGAAGCAACATATTCATAAAACGAGTGTAGCTAAAATGAGAATGTTAAGATGGATAAGTGGAAACACATGAAAGGATGGGATTCAAAATAAGGAAATTCGCTTAAAAATAGGAGTGACTCCAATTGATGAAAAAATGAGGGAGAGTCACTTGAGATGGATTGTTCATGTTATGACTTTAAATAGAATAGAATGGCAGAAAAGAATACATGTGGTCGGTCAACCCTAATTGCTCTATTGAGATCCATCCTTGATCCCAACAAATTTGGGACTAGGCCATGGTTGTTGTTGAAACTGAGTTTTTTTTTTTTTTTTTTTTTAAATCAAAATCAAAATCAAAATCAATACTTTCTGTCTTAACCAAATTCAATAAGGATGGCTAGCAGAATGCTTATGCTTTATAAAGAAAATACCCCTCTGATAAGAAAGAAATGGACTTTTGTTTACTTAATGAAGTGACATCACTCACTTCCCATTTTAATCAAATAGTTGCCTTTTCTTCTTCCATTTAATAAGTCAGATAAGGTAAAATGCAAGTTCCAATACCCAAGAAAAAAACACACCTATAATGGAGTATCATGTTCTTTAAAATTGATTTTTTTTTTAATGGCACACCCAATTTTGATATAAGCTTCCAAATCAAAATAGTAGCCTTTTCTTCTTCCATTTAATGAGTCAGATAAGGTAATGCAAGTTCCAACACCCAAGAAAAAAACATACCTATAATGGAGCATCATGTTCTTTAAAATTGACTTTTTTTTAATGGCATACCCAATTTTGAAATAAGTATCCAAATTCAGCAAACAAGTAAATACCCATTTCCCAAATTACAATTACTCCTAAAATATCCATGCAAAAAATGAAATTTCAATCGCATAATAAACACCCAAACAAGCATCAAATATAGCTTAAAAAAAAAAATCAAATTGCAAATATGAAAATAGAAACTTTTTGACAATAAATTCGAAATTAGAAGCAAACACTAACCGTCCTGAGGGTTGCTATAGTTGACATAGCCATAACCGAGCGATCGCCGAGTGCTCAAGTCCCTGCAAACCCTAACGGAGACCACCTGCCCCAGCTGGTTAAACAGGTCGTACAGCTGCGAATCGGTGACGTTCTGTTCAAGATCTCCGACGTACAGCGACGTCGTCACGAACTGGTTGGCGCCGCCGGCACCGTTCGCACCAGGAATCGCATTCTGAGGCGGACCTTGTACCTGTGCCATTTTCAAAATTGTGTATTTTCTCTTTCTTTTTTCAAATTAAATATTTCAAAATCGTTTTTGTTTTTTTTAATTTTTTTGTTCTTTTTTCTCTTCCCTCTCCTCTAGTTATTGCAAACAAGACCCTAGCAAGATACACACGACGAAAAACGAAGCCGGAATAAAACAAAGAGTTTAGACGCACACAAAGTGTTCGCCGAAAGACCTCAAAGACCGAATTTTTTTTTTTTTTTTTTTTTTGACGATAAGGTGAGGAGAGGGAAGGGTATGGAGGGGTGGGACTAAATGGTCGGAGATCCGCCGCAGAAGGCGGCGCGTGAGGACGAGAGAGAGGAAATGGGGTTTCGGTTTTTTTGAGAGGGGCAGCAGTCTCACTGTGAAAAAATAAGAAAAGAAAGGCAGTGAATTTTGGAGGTGAGAAGGATATGTAGTACTACAACGTGGGTAGGTTTGTGAAAACCCTTGGATGATGGTGATGATGAAGGAGATGATGTACGAGATCTGCGCCGTAGGATCTGAAGTGAGGGGTGGTGGGACCCAGATGACAAGGTCTAAGTCCGGAGATTTCTGACTTTGTATGTTGTGTTTGCGACTTAATGAGGTGTTAGATTTGGATGACAACAGTGGGTTTGGGTTGAGTTGAGTTCTAAGGTGGGAGAATGTACGGTAACAAGTAGAAAGGCGCAATTTTTATCATAATTATCATATATGGCAGGTTATGATTAACTTTTCGCCATTTTCACGTGAATATACTGCTTACAATTTGTCAAGTTGATAGTTGTGGCAAGGATTGGACATATTTTTTTTTTCTTTTTTTATCTAAATTATTTTGGAAAGTGGACTATGGGTTCAGCAGTCATTTTTAAAGTGTTTGGTACATCATTTTAAATAATAATTTTTAATTTTTAAATAATATTATATATATTTTTATATATTTTTTTACTTACACGTATTTTTATACATATTTTTAAAAAACAAAACACATATTTTTAATTACATATATCAAACACTCTCTTTGTATTCTTTAGAGCATTCACAGTAGCTCATCTATAATTTTAGCTATTTAGCAACAATAAAAGTTACTTTATCTATTTTACCTACATACATGCTACAGCAGTGGTTCTATTTTAGCTTTTGACACAATAAAATAATATAAATATCACAATAAAATAATAAACCTCTAGAATAAAATAATATTTCCTACTACCAAAAAAACATCAACAAACCAACCACTACCAGCTCTGCCATCACCACAGCCACAGCCACAACCCCAACAACCACCACCACCACCACCGGCCACAACCATTCCTCTACTTCAACCACAACACAACATTAAAAAAAAAAAAAAAAAAAAAAAAAAAAAACCACAACCACAATCACAAATTCCACAAACACCATTTCAATTCTCAATTCATTGATACAATCACTTCTAAACAACGATTCCAGGCACCGAGCTCTCGGCCGGAGCTGTGGGACCCAGATTCTCGATCTTAACCGTGGCGGAGGAGCTCAGATTCTCCGTCTTGACCTTCGTGTTTCGAGCGGAGCCAAACCGGAGCCTCCACATGCCGTGGATCGACGGCGTGGATTGATGTGGATCGAACGGCGTGGATCAACGGCGTGGGTCTGGTGGAGAGGATCAATGGCGTGGGTCTGACGGCGTGGGCTTGGGCTAGCAGCGAGGATCGATGGCGTGGGTCTGGCCGCGAGGATCGACGGCGTGGGTCTCGACGGCGTGGGTCTGGCGGCGAGGATCGATGGCGTGGGTCTGACGGCGTGGGCTTGGGCTGGCAGCGGTGAGAGAGTTGAGAGAGAGAGAGGTGAGCTGAACAGAGATGAGAGAGAGCTGAAAGAGTTGAGAGAGAGAGCTGAGATGATCTGAGTGATTTGGGAGAGAGAGAGGCACGGAGTGAGAGAGAGAAAGAAATAATTTTTTAATTAGTGGAGGAGTAAAATAATATTTTTTTTTTTTAGCTGAGATGAACAGTACACATTTATTTATAAATGTGTACTGTAGCAATGGAGCTAAAATTTTTAGATTTAGCTACACTGCTGCAGCAACGTTTTTGTGTTTTTGGAGCTAAATTTTAGCATTATGCCTATATAGCACCACTGCTGTGAGTGCTCTTATTATTTTCTCCAAGAGTGAAAGATAAAAAATTAAAATAAAAGAAAAAGGAAATTCTGATTTCAATTGTTTGAATTTATCTGTTTTTTCGTATAAACAATTATTTTATTTTATAACGAGTGGGTTATTCAAAATCAAGTTTTCTTAGCTGTTTCGATCCAAAAAAAAAAAATGTTTTCTTAGCTGGAAAAACTAGACAATGGTAAATAAAATACTCATTCATTATTTGAATTCACTGTAATTTGGCTGTGGTGTTACTGGTGTACCCAAAAAATTAATAGCGTTCTCCTTTAACGCCGCTACTGCTCAAGAGAACCTTTGTACTGAACTTTTTCGTGTTTTCTAACGTTAGCGGCACTAGAAAAACTGAGCAAAATGAAAATTATTTTAAATTAATCAAAAAAGTATAACTTTTTTTTTAGATATTTTATTTCACTGATTTTTTTTTTTGAAAAAATAATTTTATTTCATGACAAGCTAAATAAAGAAAATTAAAATATCTTTTCCAACTCATTTAAGGTTTCTATCAAATCTAAGAAAATGATAAAGTTTTTCAAAAAATAGTCATTGGAAATATATTCACAAAATACTTTTGAAAGACAACTTTATCTTACGGCAAGCTAAATAAAAGAAGTTAGGATATCGTTTTCCAACTTATTTAAGGTTGCTACCAAATATAAGAAAATGGGAGAAATTACACTTTACCACTCTAAATTATATTGTCGATTACACTTTACACTATAAACTTTTTGAATGCACGTTTTACGCCATAAACTATGATCATTGTTATACTTTGCACCTCAATGTTAAGTTTGCTGTTAACTTGGATTGAAAAGTATTGCACCACATGAAAAGACCTAATTGCCCCTCTTCTTAATCTTTTAAAAACAAAATAGAAATTACACTTTACTACCCTAAATTATACTTCTGATTACACTTTACACCCTAAACTTTGAACATCCATCCAAGTTAACAGAAAATTTAACGTTAAGGTGTAAATTGTAACAAAGATCATAGTTTATGTTGTAAAACATCCATTTGAAAAGTTTAGAGTGCAAAGTATAATATGAGATATGATTTAAAATGGTAAAGTGTAATTTTTCAAAAAAAATGAGCAAGTTTTTCAAAAAATATTTATTAAAAAATGACTCATTTTTTAAAAAACATTAATGCCAAGACAAACCCCTCAAACAAAGAGGCTCTGATAAGGCAATAGTAGAAAATTATTGTATTATTAATCGACTTTTTGCCCTTTTTTTGTTGGTAAAAAGAGAAGTTTTATTTATGAATAAGAGGGTACATGTAAAATATCATTCCGTGTTACATATACCATGAAGCCAATAAGTGCACAAATCCACTAGCAAAAAGGGGATGAGAGCAACCCAAACATTTGGAAGAATATGAAATATACCCATTTTTTGTTTATCAAGGTTATGCATTGGACAATCTTAAAGTAAATGGGATCTAATTTAGATTGCCCTTGTAAATACTCCAAGTTGGATTGTTTGAATATGTGTTGAGTGGACATGTGTTGAATTCTACAGTAGGTGTTTATTAGGTAGATCTTAGATTTATAAGCGATTACGATAAGCCCCAATTGCAACTTAACTAGTCATTTTAGGTGTACGCATAGATGTGATTAGCGCTTTCTTTGAGTCATTACTAATTTTATCAAAACAAACCTACACCCTAAATTAGATTGTCTGAGTATGTGTTTTGCAAGCACGTGTTGGATCCCACATAAGATATTTTCTAGGTGGATCTTAAATTTATAAATGATTAAGAGGAGCCTTAATCATGAGTTTATTCTAGTTCTATCAAACATAAGAGTAGTTTCTCACCCTTTTCTATTAACAAGAAATAAGTTATGTATTATAATTTTTTTTTTTTTTTTTTTGATAAACACTTTTAAGCAGTAACATAAAGTATAACATTAAATAATTAAAAAAAAAAACATAATTCAATTACAGTTGATAGATGAACCTATTAATAATGGTATGCAAAATTTGTAACGAAACGTGCAATCTTATTAAGTGGACATTGACTTATAAATTAGGGGAGAAAATGTACTATTAGAGGGTTACATGATAATGAGATAAATGTACGAATACATTATAGAATATACTAACTAAGGATTTTTTTTCTTCCTTCCTTTCATGGAAGCTCAATAAGAAGTAAGAATTCCCATCATAATTCTTGCATACTCGATATATTGCTTTAGTGCTAGCAGATAGTACGAAATTAAGATACAAAGTTTAAGGATAAGGGATCTTGTTCATATCATGGAAACCAAGAAATGTCATCTGGCTATAAGCCTATTAGACCAATGGCAACAAAATTAGTGTTGCTTTTGGGTAAATAATGATTCATAAAACTCAAGAAATGATAATAGGAACATCCAAAATAAGCTGAACAATGGAGTGGTCATTTAAAGGTGGTAACTGGATGGGTTTCAGTTAGTTTAACTGATAAAGTCTCTGATGGTTATATAAGAGATTTGGGATTCAATCTCCACCTACACCAAAAACTGATTGGTGTTTTGGTATAATGAGAAAAAGTTGTCATTAGAAGCGGACGTTATAGGTTGAAACTCTCTCAAAAAAAAAAGTGGTAACTGGCTAGTGATATTATTTTTGGAAATAGTAATTATAGGTTTACATTGCATTAAAAATGTAAATATTACATTATAGACTATATATTTGTAAAAATTGTACAATATTATATACTTTTTGCAGAGTATATTTATTAAAATTTACATTGCTAGTACAAAGTAAATTAATAATTTTCCTTTTTGGTAAGTAGCAAATGGCTTAACTTGTGCAATTCAGGAAAGTTATTAATCCACACGTACGGTTAGTTCAAGTAGTTGCCTTGTTTAGTCATTGTTGAATTAAAAAGTTTGCCGGCCAAATATTAATATCATTTTGTAATAAATAATTACAATGTGGAGGAATGTCTCTATTTGCACAGAATAAAATAAATAATGAACAAATCTTGGAAATACAAATTTGATCACCTAGTGAGAAAAATTGATGCCAGAAATAGATTTAGAGAGAGAGCTAAAAATTGTGATACGAGTGAGAAATGAGAATACAGCCATGAGTTGGTGTGTGCTCTTGAATCATAATTAATAAATCGTTCATGCGAAATGAATGGATAATGTTGTAATATTTTATATATGTAAGATGATTTTGGGGAATAATGTGTACATATATATATATATATATTATATTATAGCATAATTGTTATAGAGTTTTGTTAGTAATGAGTTCATTAGAAGAAGCAATAATTATAAATTGCACACATACATTCATTATAATTATTCAGTTCAAGAAATGAGAAATAAATAAAAAATTTGAAGAATATTGTAGAATAAAAGTTGATATAAAATGTGCCTTTTTTTTTTTCTCTTTAATTCTAAAACAAAATATACTTATGGCTTTCCCACATCAATATCCCAAACACCCACAGTTAATCACAATATTTACAAAACCCACAAGTTTACAACATCCTCCGACCTTAACATCAAAATCATAATTGCCGATATCATTCAATATAAAATGCAAGCCCCCTTCCCTGGTTGTAGCTAACTCATATGAGTTAGGATTAGATGAGACAATAATGTTGGAGCTAGGCAGGTAGGTGTTGTTGAAAGATTGAAGATAAATAACATTATTTTTTGTCTGTGTATATTTGATATAAAATGACATAAAGGGCTATATATATATATATATATAAAGGGATAGAAGTGCAAGAGGTGAAAATGGTGAATTGAAATGCAAAGAGATTTGTATGTATGTGTGAGGGCGGAAAAGTATTGAAATATTGAACCAAATGAAACAAATAATATTTATTTTATAATTAGAAAAGTCTTGAAATATTAAACCAAATGCAACAAAAAAAATTAATATTTAATTTATTTTTATCTCTAATGTGGCATTTGAAAATATTTAATTCTCTTTACAAATAATGTGCTATATGGTAGAACCTCATGTTTTCTCTCATGAGATCTCTCCTTTTATATATAACTAGTATTATTCTTGTGCGATTCATGGCTAGATGAAGAATCATATGTAAGCAAAAATATTTTTAAAATAATTAAAACTAAATTATTAGATAAATAGTAATAATAAATTATAAAATAAGTAAATAATTTTAATAAACATAATTACTTTAAGTTATTAGACTTTCTCCATGTTTGCCTATGTTTATATTTTAAGATTCTCTTTGTGCTTTGAGTTAATTTCTTAATATGAGATATAGAATGAATTTGATCATTCCTATTTGGGTTATGTTTAATTTATACTCTAGTCAACACAAATAATAATAAACAAAATAGTTCCTTAGTACTAATTTTTTTTCCTAGTAATAGTCTAATTAAAAAAATTAACACACTTACAAATTAAGTACAATAACCAAAACTAAAAATAAAAACATACACAAAAGAGTTCAAAAATTGAGAATATTATAAAAAATTATAAACTTACATAAGAGAACCAAGAACATAAATGGATATCCATTATTTTGCTTCTTTATAGTAAACTTCATTTGACATAATATTTTGCACGCAAATTTAGAAGAAAAGAACAATAAGTATGATGAATTTATTAGATTAAAATATAAGTGTACGTATTTTGCATTTTGGGGAAAAAAAGTGAAAAAAAAAATAATATAACAATGTGAGGTGTATTGTGTGAGATTTAAATATATGGATTGCTTATTAATAAGGGAGATTGTATTGAAAAGTCATGATTGAATATATATAAGTCCTGAAAAAATTTATAATAGACCTTTAATTGGAGTAGAATTTAAATTTATAAAACTTAGATAATAAATTTTTATCTAAAATAAATTATTGTTAAATTTTTTCCCTTAATTAAGAGTCTTGTAACTTAATATCGTAATAAAATATTAATTTAATTAGATGCAACTTGAGGAAAAAAACAAAAACAAAAACATAGGTTGTGTGGAATTTAAGTTTAGAAAATTTTGATAATAGACTTTTAGATTAAATAGAATTTAAATTTGTTGAAATTTAAACGATAAAATTTTATCTAAATTAAAAAAAATATATTATCCCTTAGTTTGATGAAATATATCCGAACACGAATAAATAATATAAAATTAATTTACTAATTAATTTACTAATTATTTGTTATTAAAATATTGATAATAGACTTTTAATTGAAGTATAATTTAAATTTCTAAACATGAGGTTTTTTTTTAGAAGTAAAACATGAGTTGTTGTGTGAGATTTAAGTTTATAAATTTTTTATAATAGACTTTTAGTTTAAATATAATTTAAATTTGTTGAAATTTAAATGCTAAAGTTTGACCTAAATTAAACAATTGTTAAATTTATCCCCCTAATTTGAGAAAATATATCCTAACAAATAATATAAAATTAATTTACTAATTAATGAGAGTAGCTATTTGGCGCAACCAGGACTTCTAAGCCTAACTTTTTTACTAACTAACATTATGCCCGTGCGATACACGACTTAATCATAATTTATATGTAAATATTTTTTTTATTAATTTACTTTAAATAAATAATAAAAATAAATGAATATTTTACTTTTGAGTTACATAATGAATGCATATTGAGTGAGACTACGGTATCATAAAATGCGCACACACGCGCACGCACAGAGAGAGAGAGAGAGATATATATATATATATATATGTATTAATTGAATGGAAGATGGTAGAGGTACCTAAAAATATATATATACTAGTTAAAGGCCCGTGCGTTGCACGGTTTTATCATAAACTTATAGAATATACATTTTATTTGATAAACAATAATCTCCCAAATAACTATTATAATAAAAAAAAGGAAAAAAAATTGGTATAATAATTATCAAATATAAAATGATAACACCTAATAAAATTATTATTTTGAAACCTACCAATTGTGCTCTAATGAGAATTTTGTATCTTTGGAAGATTGTTGAATACTTATTTGTACACTATATCCTTGTTCTTGTTTGTCATTGTTCTTTATTATAAAATTTTACGATTGATAAAAAATCTTATCAAACCATATTTAATGATTGATAAAAAAAATAAAAATAAAAACTAAATGGATAGATTGACTTCTTTTATAGATCAAGTGTACAACTCTAATAGTTAGCCAAAGCTATTTCAATCAGGAAAAAAAAAAAATCAAATTGTTATGAACAATTTATAATCAAATTTATATCAAAACATGCTTAATTGTAAGATAAAAAGAAGATTTTTCTCTAAATCAAAATTGAGAGGATGAAAGAAACATATCACCATTAGAACCCATGTCATAAAACAAAAAATAATTTAAAAAATCATACTGAAGCATATTTAATGATTAATTCTCAAACCATAATCATATAAATTGTATAAATCATAAGCAAATTAGGTTAAACGAAAAACAAAAAAAAAATTCACAAAACCTATTCGATTTAATAAAAAAAATTAGAGCAAACAAATACATACCTGAAAGGTTGTAGGTAGATGAAGAGAAGTATAAAGAAAAATAACCATAAAGTACGTATTCATTATAAATTATTTAGTATATATACACTCCACATTGAAGAAATTGATATGAATAAAAAGTCTAGTGTTAGTTTAATTTGTGGGAGTCTAAAGCTAAACTCTAAATCTTAAAAAAAGTGGCAAGAGAAAATTCAAAGAATTTAGTGTTTTATTAAAATACTAAGATTAGTTGCTGTTTTTTTTTTTTTTTTTTTTTACATGTACTACCTTGCTGATTTTTTAGTGTACAGCATTTTTTTATTTATTTTTTTATGTGTAGTAATATAATTTAAATTAAAAAATAAGGATAAGTTGAAGATTTTGAATTGTAATCAAATTGATATTATTTATCAACTTATAAATTATAATAAGAAAATGATTAGATGAAGAATTTGGATTGTAATCAAATTATCAATTTAGAAATTATAGGAGAAGAAGATAAGAACAAAAAAAAAATATGTCTATTTTAAAAATAAAAAAAAAATCTAACAAAATTTATGCAATTTGATGGAGAGTGAGAGAATTTTCAATTGTGTGGAAATTAGATTTCTAATCATTTTAAGAATTATAAAAGAGGAAGAATTAACATAGGATGTATATTTATCCAAAATCTTCATCTAATACTTTATTTTTACGTGTACTATGTTATTGTTTTTTTTTTTTTTTTTGTTACACGTGATAATATAATTTAAATAAAAAAAAGGATTAGATAAAGAGTCTATTGATTTTAGACTTTGTTGATAAGATTTTAGATAAACACAACTGCTATAGTTGTAAATCAAATACTACTTTCTTTCATTACTTGACTTGTCATATTTATCCAAAAAATATGTATAAAAAATGTACTAAACAATTGATAAATCTAAAATTAATATAATCTTGATAATATTATAAATTAAAATTAAAGTTGATAATTCAAGAATACACGTGTAGAACATCTTGATAGTTTGATGTAACATAAAAATCAAATAAGAAATTTTTTAAAATTAATCTATTAATTCTAACCATATTTAATCATTAATTCTAAGACCCTAACCCTAAGCATATAAATTACATCAAAGTTAAGAAAATTAGTTTAAACAAAAGGCAACCAATACACAAAACCTAATCAATTTAATAAAAACAAAATACAAAAACAAAGAAGGAGCCTTTAGAAACTTGACAATGTTTTCGAATGTTTTGAATTCATTAGTTAAAATCACATGAAGACAAAAAACCAATAATAACACTAAAGAAAATAAACAAAATAAAAAAAATAATAATAAAAGAAGAAAGAATGCATACCTGCATTGTCATGGAATTTAGGCATTCACATATTAAATAAGCTTCACTCCAAAAATGATATATAGGGTTATATATATTGGTAGAGTTCCATTTGAAATATAATTCATTTAAATCTTATTGAAATTAAAGATATCCAATCAATGTGTTTGTTTTTATCCCATAAAAATTGGAATTAAAAAAAGGTCATATGAAAAAAAAAAAAATTGATTCAACATAACCTAACATATAAAAAATTAAAAATTAAAATTAAAAAAAAAAAAGAGAGAAAGAGAACATGGTTGATAGCTATAAGGAACTTTGATATATATATATATATATATATTTTAAATGTCATCAAAGTAGAAATTATCAAATTAAAGGAGATATATACTGTTTTTTGGGATAGATAGAGATTATCAAATTATTTGAGATATATACTATTTCTTGAGATAAATTTATATTAATCATTTCTTGAAGAATTTGGATTATACTTATCCCTTAATAATCAAGTTTTGTAGCTTGATATTCTAATAAAATAATATTAATTTAATAATATTAAAATTTTAAAAATTTAGATGATAAATATTATCTAAATTAAATTTTATATGTTAAATATTATCCTCTAATTTAAGAAATATATCCTAACAAATAAAAAATAATGTTAATTAGATGATAAATATTATCTAAAATAAATTTTTGTATGTTAAATATTATCCCTTAATTTAAGAAATATATCCTAACAAATAAAAAAATAATGTTAATCTAATTTTATTTAATGATAAGAATGAATTAGAGTCCTGGTAGTATACTATTCATTTTTAGTTCTTTAAAAATCTAAAAATTTAATAAAATTTTTGCAATTTGATGAAACCACATAACGCAACCACAGCGTCTAAGCCTAACTTTTATTATATATATAATATGATATGATATAATATGATATATAATGATTTTCAATAATACATTGAACTTTAAGGCTCAATTAATCACATATATTAAATAGAAAACCATTGAATTAAATAGTTAAAAACTATCCAAAACAATAATTGAAATCATGTTTAAGTGAAACCCCAATTCAATAATTAAGAACAATTTAAATTATTAAACATTTAAAAATTTGAAGTAGAGAGAGACTCACATTAGAATTTAATTTTTGTCATTGAAAGCATGGAAGAAGGCACTAAAACTTGAGTGAGGTCCCTACCAAGTTTAAGTTTAAACTTAAAGTTTAAGCTTATCTATTTAGCTTTGTTGCCAAATTTATATAAACTCTTTTATTTTATTTTGTTTCTTTTTTTCTAAAGAATATAACACAACCAAAAACCTATAAACAACAATTTACATTCAATATAAAGAATATAATCAAACTTATTAATAATTTAAAATTAAGAAATTAACACAAATTATAAATTAAGATATAAATTTAGAAAAAAGAACAAAGAATAAATGTTTACTTACTATATATGATACTTTTTTTTAGAAGAACAAATGTTTATTATATATAGATACTTTTTTTTTGGAGAAGAAAAAGAAGGTGTTTACTTTAAACTCAAATACTTATTACCTTATTTATAAATTTTTTTTTTAACTTTATCAAAAAACAATTTTGGTAAATCGGTATGAACAATAATTATCTTTAAAAAAAAGTCACGTGTGAAGAGGAAGATTTTGCTATTGAATACATTGTTTTTTTTTTTTTAAGGTATTTTTTTTTTACACGAAGTAATATAATTGAAATTTAAAAAAAAGGAATAGATGAAGATTGTTGTGGTTTCTTGTTTTTTGCGTGTACTATGTTGTTGTTGATTTTTTTTTTTTTTTTTTACACGTAGTAATATAATATAAATAAATAAAGGATTAGAGAAGAGTTTGAATTGTAAGCAAATTAAATTTTTTATCAACTTATAAATTATAATAATAATAAAAGGATTAAATGAAGAGTTTGGATTGTAATCAAATTAAGATTTTTATCAATTTAGAAATTATAGGATAAGAAGATAAGTACAAAAAAATTATATTTATTTTTTTAAAATTTTAATTTTTTTTTTGCAATTTAGTGCAGCCACTTGGCGCAATCACGACTTTTAAGCCTAACTTTTATTATATAGTATATGATTAGTGAAAGTAGTCACTTGGGATTTATCTAAATTAAATTATTGTTTTTCTCAACAAAAAAAAAAAATGTTAAATCTTATCCCTTAGTCAAAAGATGAGTTATTTTATTTATTTATTTTGTTTAGAAAAAAAAAAAAAGGTTGTTGTGTGAGATCTAAGTTTATAAATTTTTATAATAGACTTTTAGTTTGGATATAATTTAAATTTGTTGGAATTTAAATGATAAAGTTTTACCTAAATTAAACAGTTATTAAATTTATCCATTAATTTGATGAAATATATCATAACAAATAATATAAAATTAATTTATTAATATAAAATTAAATTACTAATTATTGATTATATGATTTTACGGAAATCCAAAAAAAACTATCAATTTTCTTTTTATTTTTTCCCCCCTTTTTCTTCTCTACCTTACTAGATTGCTATCTTGTCAGTTGTTTTTTTTTTTTTTTTTTTTCAACTATGTCCCTCTTGATGATTATAATGAAGAGGAGTGAGCCGGCCCCTTGTATTAGTCGTTTGTCTCTTGGATACAACGATACATTTAGATTTTCCTTTTCAAACTTCCAGATAATCTTTGGGGAATAAAGAATGTTTTTTTTTTTTTTTTTTTTCTTCTTTGCCAAGATTTTCACCATGGCGCTAGAGATTAGAGCTTTGGGTCTATGACCAACTTGTCCAACCATAAAGTTGATAGAGCAGTTGAATTTCAAGCATAATTAAGGAGAAACAAACGCTAATTCATTTGTATACTTGTCTCTCTCTCCATGTTCCTTGAACTCATGGCCTGGATCATGTGTGTTGTCGTCTGAGACCTTGTAAAAGTAGGAAAATGCTTTCCACACGTGCTACACGAGCTCCTGATTCATAGGGTCTCTGGTAACCCACACCTCTTTTCTTTTTTTTATGAGATGGGAACTCATACTTTGAACGAGTTGAGTTGATGAGTTTTTATTGGTCCTCGCCTCAGCATGCTATTGAGATTACTTTTTTATTTGCTACATTAGCATGTATCAATTTTTTGTCAATTTTTTTTTTTGGGGTGTCTTTAGACTTCTCTAATTTGATTAACAATTAAAGTTTCTTTATAGTCAAAAGGACAACGTGCCTTCACCCAAAATAAAAACTTAAAAAATACGAAAAAAGACAAAGGCCATTTGTTTTGGATGAACTTTTGTTAGTGTGAAAGGGTAGGCATTATGTGACACATTTCATATTGAAGAATGTACATCATTTTTTAATATAATACAAGCTTTTTGTGAGCCGAGTTTTATTGAGTATTGAATATTTAAACTCAGTTTGACAATAAATGTTATTCAACTTGAGCTCAAACAAAGCCTAAAGAAAATGTTCGAACTAAATCTTGTAAAGAAGTTCGAAAGTTTGAACTCAACTTGCCTCAGCTTGATTTATTAGTCAAGCCAAGTTAAGCCCAAATTTGAGCTCATTATAAAGCTCTTCAACTCATGATTGAATATGTGTACATTATTAAGCTCATATTAATTATTAAACATATTATCAAACCCATTTAGTTTGGATTAATGATCTTAATTCCAAATTAATTAAAAAGCCAACTCTAAATTAATTAACAAGTTTTTTACTAAGGCAAGTCCAAATGTTTATTAATAATTTGGTTTATTTATGTAGCAAACAAAAGGTCAAAGGTCAATAATATTAATCGTATCAAAATGGAAAAAAAAAAAAGTTGCAATAATTTGAAAAATAAAATTTTTTTTGAGAGAAAGGTAAGCGATGAAAAAGGAATATTTAAATGGCGACATGGTGACAGTTACATATCTAAAGCCAACCTAATCTAATGCACGTTTTAATTGATATATATATATATATATATTTTTTTGGAAAGCAAAGTGTAATTTTTTTGTTTTGAGAATCAAAAGCAAAGTGTAATTGATGTTGAAAATTGAAATTCATCACATCCAAAACCATCCATTAAAATATATATATATATATATATATACATATATATATATATACACACACACACATCAATCAGTCTTTCATTTTATTTTTCCAAACAAGACTGTATTACTTTTCAAACTCTATCCACCCGGTGTTGTTAATTTTTCTAATGATTTTTGCTCCTATATAAGAAAAAGAGAATCGACTTAGGTTCAATGCATAGAAATACTGTACACGTAACACGTGTTCAAATTTTAATAAATCTTTTATCAAAAAAAAAAAAATTTCAATAAATCTAATGTATAGAGCACTGATCCAACTCTTGAAAAAAAAAAAAATCTGTAAATTCAAATTAAGGACCCTTCAACAGATTGTGCTATCAAGTATCATGCATTACCACATTCTCAAAAAAAAAAAAAAAAAAAAAAAAAAAAAAAAAAAAAAGAATCATGCATTACCAGGTTTCAGTGATCATTTTTGAAAAGAAACAAAAACAAAATTCTCATGTGTAGTAGGAAGTTCAGAAACGTAATTGCCTGTGATTGTGAAGGGGTTTGAATATCAAATAGCTAGGACCAAGCACCGAGTCAAATGCAATACTTTTCTTTTTTAAGAAGAAAATGAAATATTTATAAGATGTCTCTAATGACTAATCACGTAAGTTCTACTCCCACATAAAATATTACCATTTTTGCTAAAATTATTTTATATATTAAATTTTAATTAACTGATTGTCACTTTTACGTTTTTTTTTTTAGAAAGAATTTGCCACTTTTACGGCGATCTATCACTTTTTAAAAGTTACTAATAAATGATAATCTGTTACATGAATAGTTGTATTACATGATGTTGCATTTTATACCGTGTTAGAAATTTTGTTCCGAAAATTATATGCCTTCGAGATGACAGATTCATCTCTCGCTAATGTGACCGAGACTAATACCATTTCTTGGAAACTACCTCTCACCCGCTCAATTTTGGCATTGGATTTTAAGTTCCAAAATATTCATATTAAAAAGAAAAAATTTTCCCATCATTCGTTGGCTGTCATTTATGACTTTTTCAGTTTTTCCTATTCTTGGCAGTTGTCATTTTCTTTTTTTAAAAACAAAACAAATCGGAAAGCGGCAGTTGTCCTTTATAAACTTTCTTTCTTTTTTTTTCTCCAAAAAAAAAATCCTTTCATGACTTTCCAATATTAATTAGTACCCTTTTTTTATTTGTCGGTAAATAATAGCACATCAGCACATGTCATTAAGAAGTACTAACAAAAGTAATTAGTGTCTCTAAGAGTATGTTTAGATACAATTTATTGTTAAAAATTAAAAGCTAAAAATATTATAGTAAAATAATTTTTAAATGTGTGAATAGTATCGTAGGACCTAGTTTTAAAGCTATTTTTGCTAAAAAAATACTTGCAGGTCCCATGAACAGTGTATGAAACCCACTATTTAAATACTAGACACAAAGATGCCAGATGCAATCTAAACTCAACCTAAATAGAAGTTTAGTACATATTAGATGGATTTTTTTAATTATTCTAAAAAAAAAGATGGATTTTCTTAATGGTGGTAAACACAAAATTTGAGTTTTTACATATACAATATTATATAGCCGAGAGATTTGTAGCTCAACTAGCAGTTTCTAATATACTTTTAATCCTTAACATTTGAGGTTGTTTTCATTTTGCCCTTTACGCTTCAAAATTTTCATTTTGGCTTTTAATATTTGATTCCTTCTATTGTTGTTAATAATTTTGTGACACTTGCCATTAGTTTTGTCACTTAATAGTCAAATTATCAACAAAAATAGACTTAAATTGTGGTTTCTAATTAGCTTAACGGATAAAATATTTTGTTGTTTTTGGGGTTCAAATCTCGTCTTTGGTTTGATGATAAAGAATAATCATTGTGGAGTGGACACTATAAGTTGAAATTATATCATATCTATAAAATGAAAAAAAAAGACTTAAAATGGGTGACGAATGGATGGCAATTATCTCATGCCTAACAATTATTTTATTAATAGAAATGGACTTATATGAGTGACGTGTCTTAACAAATTGTATAATATTTGACACTTGACAGACTAAATTACTAACAGAAATAGATAGTAAGACCAATATGATAATAAAATTAAATAGGAAGGGCCAAAATGAAAATTTTGAAATGTAAATGGACAAAATGAAAATAACTCTAAACTTTAAGGACTAAAAGTGTACTTAGTCTATTTGTTAAGAGCAAAACTTAGGTATAATTTCCTAGATACAATATATTATTGTGGGTGAGAAAGCCCAACGCCACATGTTGGGCCTGTGGCCCAGTTTAAATACAACTCCCTGTCCGAAGAGGTTAAAAGTATCAATGCTTTGCCATCTTGGTGAAAGTGCAATCCATAAGGGACAAACGCTTCGTCCGAAGACAACCTGGTCGGGCCGAAGGGACCCTACCCAACGGAGCAACCCAGAACTTGATCGAGTAGATATGCTAAAGATCTCCCTGCCAGGGCTGAGCTTCGGGCATGTCTAACTACGTAGCTATCACGAAATATCTTGCCAATAAAGCTGCCACCGCCACATTTAATGCACTGCGGCAACTTTCCTGACCGCATTTATGTGGAGAAGACACCTGAACAGTGCGTCTTCACCCACCACCACTCACTGCAGGTTAAAACAAACGGCTGATGTGACTAGTACTCAAGTGGGTGCCTAGATGGAGGACAAGTGTGCGGTGAAGATGGGAAAAGGGTGTATATATAAGGGAAGTAAGTCTCACAGAGAGGGGGGAGAAAAAACTTGTATCCACTAAGCCTTTAAATAGTAAACCTCTTCGGACTAAAGGGATTTATCTTGTTGAATGCCTGACTCAATCCTTTTTTCTTTCATTTTTGGTTCTGTTCATCTGGACCGTCGCTAAATCCACCACTAGCCCAGTTGTTTAACCCATTCTCTATAAATTTATTGTTGGAAATTTGGTGGGCTCATCATACAGAGAGTTGGTGCCTGGCCCAACAAATTTAGACCCTACAATTATATATATTTTTTAATTAAATTCAACACACATGGTTGTATTGATCAATAAAACACAAACAACATTATATTTTCTAAAAATATTTAAATTCAATATAATTGTACATTTGAATTTATAATCTAGGAATCTAATATATAGCACCTAAAAGAGGTTAGATTTTAAAAATGCTTCTATTCATCTACTTTTTCATCCTCAAACCAAACGCACTGAGAGAAAACTAAAATCTCTTCTCTCTCTTTCTCATTTTTCATCTCCATCAAAACAAAGCCTCAAATCGCACTATTACCATTCTTAGGAATGAAGAAATCATTTTGCTGCAAAGAAAAAGGAAAAAGAAAAAGAAGGAAGAAATCCCGACCAACATGTGGTGGGGGTTTACGTAGGTCACACATTTATTACTTACAACTCTTCGCATGACAAGTTATTACAAAAATTGTATAACTTTATGTGACCTTTAGACTTGTTTGATAGCAATGTTTAAGTGTGGGTTTGGATAGTCAGGTAAGTTGCGGTGCGTTTTCTCATGCGTTTTCAGTTTTTTTTTTTTTTTTTTTTTGAGCCGGATTTCTTGACTTTTTGGAGACAAAAACTACTGTTCATGAACAGTGCGTGCACTGTTTATGCACTGTTCATGAGACAAAAAACACTGTTCAGCACTGTTTTAGTACTATTCACGCACTGTTCATAGGACTCACAGCCATTTTATTCAAAAAAATATTAAAAATAGGTCCTGCGATACTATTTACACATTTAAAAATTATTTTACTACAGTATTTTCAGCAACAATCATCAATTTTCAACAATAATAAACTCTATTCAAACAGACCTTAAGTATTATTATTCAATTTTCAATGTCGTAAAACTTTACATTTAAATGTTACAAAAATACATGTTAAAAAGGTTAATCTTTATTTAAACATTAAAAATTGTTTATTTAAATAATCGTGCCAACTGCCAAGCAACCCCTATTGCATTCTTTGCTCCAAAAAGTCTCACCGACCAATTTGCATTTTCCTCATTTTGAATTTTTTTAATTATAAAAAAAAAAAACCCGAAAAGGAAAGGTAATAAAAGAGTCACAAGAATAGGAAGCCGCCGTTGAGAGAGAGCAGGAGCGAGTGACCGTACACTATTTCTGAAACTCTGAAATCCCAAATCCAATCCAATCTCTCTCAGATTTCTCTCTTCAAAATATTAAAAAAAGAAGAAGCTAAAGCTGTCAGAACAGCATCCACAGAAAAAGCCATAAAGATTAAAGACTCTAGTCTAGTCTAGTGTGGCGAACCATGAACTCGATCTCTCTACCAAATTCTCAACTCCTCCCGCCATGGCCTAACTCACTTCTTCTCTATTATCCCAATCACTTTCCTCCTTCTTCTTCTTCTTCTATCTTTTCCTCTTACACGTACACACCGCCACAGCCACCTTCCTCTCTCGCTACTGCTTCTCCCTCCAAACGACGCCGTTTCCATTTCTCCGCCGGCGGCGGCAGGCCCATCGTCTCCGCTTTCTCCGGCGTCGGCGTTACCAACTCTCACCCGGTGAGTTATGATTTCAGAGAAAGTAGTTATTGGACCCCGAGGGAATTTTATTTTTATCTATTTATTTGTCACATTTAAAATTGGAAAGGCTTCTGAGTTTTGATGGATATAGTTTTTATTTATTTATTTATTTTTTATTTTTATATTAATATAATATGGTTTTCACTGTGTTTGCATTACCGATATCTGAACCTGAACTTACCGAACATGAGTGAAAACATGAATTCAGATTCACTATATTTTATAGGTTTCCTACCGATAGATTTTCTTAAATTCTAACTACTTTTTAATGAATTAATGGTTTAAATTTTGCCATTTCAACATTTCACTTATAATATTCTTAAAATAATAAAATAATATTACAAATAAAATAATTAAAATTATTGTTAGTGGAACGCTGCCCGGTGAAATCTAAACTATTAAAACATTAAAGAATTGCTAAGATTTGAAGAAATTTATTTGGTAAAGTAACCTAAGAAATCTAGAGGATGTGAATCCAAACATAATATAATACATATATCTCAGTATCTGTCTATATGTATGTATGTAACTATGTATAATAGTCAGTAACCCTTGTCTTGCTTCAACAAATTATGATTTTTTTTTTTTTAATTATGAAATTTGATAATTACAGCAGTTGTTAATTAGCATTTATGGGAGGTTTTATCGAAGAAGCATGGACACTTCATTTGAGGTGTCGTACGCGTGTCTTAACATGTTAGAATTTTTCAAAAATTGTTCGTGTCCATGTCGGTAGGGTTTTATAGGAGAATCCTTATAGAATTTATACTGGATTACAAAAATACATATCAAAATAATGACTAGCAAATATATGGGCTTTGATTTTATTTATATTTTATATATAGAGGAGTGGCGCTAGCTACAAGTTCTATTACATTAAGTTTACAAACTGAATCATAGATAGGCAATTCAAATTTTCAGTTATGAGTTGGTTGAAGCCAATCAATCATGGTTATTGCCACATTAGTTTGTCAGCTTTATGTAGTAAAACTTGTAGTGCATTTCACATTTTCCTATATAGATATATAGATACAGATTGATTTGCTTTTGTATGTATTTTGACATTATATGGAGATTTACTAAGCGGCCGGTTTTCATTTCCGGGAATTTTTTTGGCAAAAAGTTGCCCGTTCCAAAGTTCAAATTAGATGTCAAAACCTCTTTTTTTCCCATCATATATATATGTTTCTTTGCTCTCTCTCTCTTTTTTTGGCTGCAGTCAACTTCTTTGAATGTTAGATATGGTTGAACTATCTATTATCAAATTTCCACATGGAAAAGACATCTACTAGTTATTTTTCTCTTTGCCACTTCTCATTGTAACAAGGGAGATAGCTAGACGTTTTTGAAGTTCTTGCAAAGTAGACCAATTCTGCTTCCGCATGTAGATTGAAGAGCACGCCCTTGTTTAAGCTTCTAATTGCACGCTTTTGACATCTTGCTAAAATTTTCCAAACACATGCTAGTTGCCAGTGCAATTTTTATAAAACTACTAGGGAGCAAGGCACATGCCTTGAATGTTCTTGTTTACAGCAAGTTAAGATTTCAATCATTTACTACAAAATAGACTCAAATATGGTGTAGTTAAGGTAAAATTGGAAAGTCACAAATTTTGTTTATGAGGCATTGAGGTATGATGTTTCTTTGTGTAGCTTACTTGCCTTTGCCATTGTATAAGGTAGATGCATTTTTCAATTAGGTTTCATGTTTATTTGTATCCTTTTCTTCTCTTTATCTTTCCAATGCTGATTTTGTTTGCTCTTTTTATATCTTCCGGTTGGGGAGTGGGGAGACTACATTTATTTTTGCATTTAGAATTTATTTGATAGTTTGATCTTGATATTTCAGCCTAGAAGTGGAACATATACCGTTGGTGATTTTATGACAAAGAAGGAGGAACTACACGTTGTAAAACCTACAACTACTGTTGAAGAAGGTATTACTGATATTTGGACTTGTAGTTTTGGGAATATCCTATGATTAATTCAGTGTTTTTATTCATTGTCTTTTGTTGTTACAGCTTTGGACGCCCTTGTAGAGAAGAGAATAACTGGTTTTCCTGTGATTGATGATCAATGGAAATTGGTAAATCTATTTTTGTTTTAACTATGATAGGAAAGAAAATAAATAACACACACGTGCACACACACACATATGGCATAATATGATGCAACATCTTTTGGCATATGAACAGTTCATTATTTTAAATCTTGAATTGTAGATATGTATAGTTGACAACGTAAATTATATTGTTGTTTGATATAATGTTTTAACAGCAGCTATGTTTCTTGGAGATAGTTGTCTGTGGAATGCTAAAGAATGATATACAGAAAATTATGATATTTGGTTTGTGCTTGATATATTTCCTAAAATAAATATGTCTGAGTGCCAAGTGCAGGAAGCAAAATGTTGGCTACCATCTTATTGCATTAGAATAAAAATTTTGGCACTTCAATTATGTGTTAAGCACAGTAAAACTTGAGAAAAGAGAGGAACAATAGAACCTTTTTATGGGGTTGAATGCCAAAATCATCTTCTCAAGGAATCCATTTTAAGATCTTTGTATGATTAATTGACTACTTTGGGTAGAATCCCCGCATCATCTTATCTAGAGTTTTTAGATCTTTTGGATCCTAATTACTAAGTGAAAAAAAAAGGTTCAGTGCACATATTGTGTATCCAAACAAGCTCCTCTTTCAAATAAAATTATTTTTCTTACAAAAATAAAAAATTTGAGAAACATTTTCTGTTGAAAATAGAGATTAGGAAATTTTTACTAATGAGAAAAAAAAAGGAAATAGTTACTCTGTTTGGAAGATCTGGGGAAAATGCCTTTTGCTCTATGGTTGTGAGATATCTCCTGTAGTCTTGTTAATATTGTTAGGACTATATGAGTTAATGAAATATTAGGAGAGTGCACCAAGTTAACTGTGAAAATGTTTCTTTTAGAGTGTTTATAGAAGAGGGAATTTGAGCCCTTTCTATGTTGCATCAAGGACAATGTGAAACTTGCATGAAGACTATGAGTATCAAACATGTTGAATTGAGAACATTGTTCTGGTGACAATATGGTATGTTGTATATGATCTTAAATTATGTCATTATTTCCTTCTCTCTGGTGGGGGCTTTCCCTTGCAATATGAGTTTTACAGATTTAGGGAGTTCGTTATGCTTTGTAGACAAGGAAGTGATGGGTATGCTGTTTCCCCTTTACTCACCTTTGCTAGAACTTTGAGTGGATGGCCATGGGTAGAAGGAGATGTGGAAGTGTGGATGTAGGGAATGGGTAGGAGTGAGGATATGAGCTAAGTACTTATGCCATATAATAGAAATTTTGCAATGATCATATAAATACCTTATCTAAATTGGAGTCCAGAGGTTGGGCATGCTACTTTTGCCAAAAGCAGTGGCACAACCACCCTTCATGGGCCCCCAAAAATTTTAAAATTTTTTCATAATACACACATATATAAAGGTTGGCCCCTTAAAAATAAGAGCAAGTCCCCAAGAATTTGAGTTTTATATAATATAAATCCTACATTTACTTGATTTTATCTTTTGAGCAAACTTAGGACTAACAAAATACTTCTGTCTAAATTGTGAACTCCCTCCCTTGGGTCGACTTGTTAGTTTTAGGATGGTATGATATTGAATTAAGAACCTACTCAGCTTAGTATGTAGATGATAATTTAATCCCTTTTAAAATATAACGAGCTAGTATCCAATTTTTCTTGTTCAAGATGGTACCTTTAAGTGACTATGGATGATTGATTTTCTCTTATTTTTTTTTTTGTTTGATGAGATTTTTATTATTGTCCACTTCTATTGGTAAGTTGATTAACAATAATAATAGTAATAAGTTGATTAATAATTATTATTAATAATCAATTATAAAAGTTGATTAATAATAATAATAATAAAATTATTATTATTATCTGAATGGGTCAAATAATTAGTTCATATGAGTTTGATTTTCTTCAAGGCATTGACTTGTGGTTGTTTTTATGAGGCAGGTTGGTGTCGTTTCAGACTATGACCTGTTAGCACTTGACTCGATATCAGGTAGTATGGAAACTATGACGCCAAATTTGAGATGTTTGTGGAATAATTAGATACATTTCATTAACTTCAAATATATATATATTTTTTAATTACAATATCAGAAGACACTTGGTTAGAAATTAAATTTCACTAATAATTTGTCACAATAACAATTTAGGCCTGTCTGTCACAATAACAATTTAGCTATCAATTTTTTGTAAAACAGCTACTTATTTTTTCTTTTATGACTATTAGGTGGCAATCAAAGTGACACAAATTTGTTTCCTGATGTCGATAGTTCATGGAAAGTACGTAAGAATGGTCCTCTTCCAAATACTAGTTCTCTATCATGTTTAAATTTTGTCCATTGCTTGTGCTGCTATGGGATTCTTGTTGGAGAAACTTTGGGAATGGGTAAAACTTAGGTGCAATACATTTGGTTCCCCAGTTAGATTCAAACACATGTTTGTATTATCCAATATAGTGCAAACAATATAATTTTTAGCCAAGTAGAATTAAAATCTTAAAATCCACTTATGTTTTTAAATTTAATTGGGGAACCTTTTGTATTGCACCCAAGGACCTGTACCTAAGTTTTCTCCTTTGGGAATATGGTTGAAGTTGATGTTGTAAATCTGCTAATATTCATAAAGATGCAGTATATAGACCCGCCTTGGACATGAACACACGTGCAAGTACATTGTGCACACAATGTACACACGTGAACACTTGTGCATGCACACGTGGTCCTCTTCAACAAGACTGTTGGAATTGAGAATCTTCTCAAGAGGAACTAACTTCTATGTTTAGGGGTGTAGGCTACACGATAGGAGGCACCATGAACTTAGAAATAAGAAGTCAAGATCAAAACCATGGTTATGCCAGCATTTTATTGCAGCTGCTATCCGATGATATTTTGAAGTAGGGTTTTGAGTCATACAGCCATTAGAATTGCCTGCTTAGAGACTAAATCATTAAGATTTTTTTACGAGTTCTATTTATGCAATGAGGAAGTTAAACTTCAATTTTCCTAGTCTTATAATATTATGGATTTTTGTATAAACTATACTGTTTAGGTACAAGTGATAGACATACCTTGTTACCACACGACTGTCTTTTTTGCATGTTTCCTTTCAAGTTCTTGGAGCATTGCAGTGACATAGTTGCTGCCTAATCTGTTTGAGGAGGTGGTATCTAATGAGACCTTCCTCTCGCAGCATGTGGGACCTGTAGATGTTGGATATCTAATCTGCAACTTAACTATTCATGCCTTTGTTCTGGCTATAGTCCATTAGCAGCCTTAAACTCAACTGACTGGGATTTGTTATATGGATCATTATATAACAGTATTCACTGTTTAGGGCCATATCGCTGGTTACCTCTCTAAAGAACTTTTACTTTTATTTGTAAGTTCTACCTGTCATTTTGGCCTTTGTTTTGCTTTTTTTACTACTACATCACAGCATTGGTAAAAGGGGATTTAAGCGCAATGTGGCAAAGTGCCAGGGGTGAAGCGCTTTTTACACCTAAACTGAAGTGAATTTGAAAAGGCATGCCTAAACTGCACTTTTGTGCACTTTTTTTGTTCCTATGAAAAAGATAAATAACTTATTAAATGTAATCGTTAGATCTTAATACTAATGATATGGGCCCCTGATTTCTTACATGAGTTATATCTTTTTATGGACTGGCTCAACCTCTCTCAAATCCATCCCCCTGCCCTGCCTATTTTGGACTGGCTATATCCTTTCTCTCTCTCCCAAAATCCAATCCCTTTTTTTCTTCAAGAATTTTATTTGGGTGCACCAAAAAAATTTCTAGGAAACCCGCGAGCCCCATTATATAACAAATATTGGTCTGTTTGAAGCTGTTTGGATGTCACAGTGTTGTTAAAAGCGCACTGAAGCTCAAAGCTCGAAGCCCCAAGGCTCCAGTGCTTTTTGCCTCAAAAGCTAAGCTCATTCAAAGAAGCATGCTTTAGGTGCACTTTTTTGCGCTTTTTCAAAAAGCTCAAAGTGCACTTTTTGGAGCTTTTTTATATTTTTCAAAAAAAAAAAAACCAAAACTGAATTAAAGCTATAGGATCTTGACATTATTGATATAAACCATTGATTTTGTATATTTTTAGTGTAAATTACTTACAAAAAAAAAAAAAAAAAAAACTTTTGAGTATAACTTGTTCTAAAACCCAACCCACAACCTCCCAGATCTTCTCTATTTTTATTTTTTCTCCTTGAAACAGTAACCCACCTAGCTCCTTGGTACCAATTAACATGTTGCAATGTCCTCATATTCTTAGCTCATGCATGAAAAAAAAAAAAAAAAAACGTATGATATAATATATGTGGTAATTGTTTAGTTACTTTAGTGGTTGATTTTGAACATAGCAAACTAATTCTTCCAGAGTTATAGTCATTAAGTGATTAAATTATTAACTAATATTACTAATTAGTCATAGGGCATTTATAGATATAGGAGATTTAAGAAATGATATTACATGGAAGTACTGATATCTAGCTTATCCAAAAAAATAAATTGACTTGACTTGCAATTTTTGTGTTAAAATTGCAAAAGTAGGGCATATCTAAATGTTATATGAATTATATAAAAAGTTTTATTTTGATTTATATGATAATTTGATTGTTGCATTTCTCATTAATAATAATTTTTAAATTATTTTTTTAAAATGTGCGTTTCACTTCAATCAGGCGCGCGCTTGCACTTTGCGCCTAGGCTCCAAAAGGCCTTTGCGCTTAAGTGCGCCCCTTGCTTTTACCAACACTGGGATGTCATGAAAATTGTTGGAATAGAAAAGGATGAGGATTTTGAATGTGTTATTTCAAGCTTTTTTTTTGAAAATTTGTGTTTTTTATTTTAAATAAATTTATTGTTTATTAATAACTGTTTTAAAATTTACCACATTATTTTGAAAATGTGTTGTGCCGAGGGTCATGGTGGCCTCCGCAAGTAAGTGCACCTCACACTTCACCAACACTGCTCCATCATTAATATAATAAATTTTTTTTTGGGTATTTGAGCACTAATAGGCCTGTATTGCACATATTTAAACCATCTCAATCAACTATTGCTTATTTTATCCATAATTAGTGCCATCCCATGTTATCATAAATAAAAAGGGTCATGAAACCTTTGGAATCCCAATCACATTATTTTTATTTTTATTTTTTATAACTTATAAATAATGAAATTTTATTTAGAAAAAGGGGATTATATGAGAGCAATGCAACAAATTAAGACCTAAAATTACAAAGATCCATGAACTCTAAAAGAGAAAAACAACTAACATTTCCAATATTTCTCTACCAATCAAACAAAGATCTATAAAGGCAGAGACTCAAATGAAGCAAAGATGCTTCAATCCCATCAAATGATCTAGCATCGCATATCTTCCAAATAGACCATATTACACGGATATAAACTTCCACATGTCATAGCTAAAATTGCCTTTGAATCTGCTTCTTGAACAGACTAGGAGGTCTTTCCCCAAGCAAGGCATAACCTAGGAAACATCAAAACTAGAGAAAACCATAGACTGTACCTCCCAACCAATGGCACAATGAAGGAAAAGATGATTTATATTCTCCCCATCCACTTTGCAAATATAACTTAATCCGTAATCCGTTGTAAATTTTTACCACATGCAGCAGTCCAAGTGGAAATCAGTCACAATATTCTCAGACAACACGTAAAACTTGAATTTATTTGAGAATTTTATTGCTTACTTTAGGGATTGCAATGGCCTCATGCCAGTTGGTTTGATATGTTACAGCAAGTTTTTTTTTTTTTTTTGGGGAAAAAATACAAAACATTAAAAATCAAATGAAATTTATGAAACATGTTTGGCCTAGTTCATGCTATATAGGTTTTATGTTCAATTCTTATTTGATTCAATTGGTACAATCACTTAGACTTTATATGATGACGACTTTGTAATTTTATTTGTAACTTATTTTGTCATTTGGGTGGCTTTGGTATGGGCAGCTATGTCACTGCAGTTTTGACTGTGTTAGAAAATTTCAGATGTGAAGTAATTGGCTTATATAACATGAACATGACTTTACTCAAGTGCTTGATTTAACTTTGCAGAATAAAATATATTGGTCATTAGTATCATCCCTTTTTTTGTCAGGCCAGAATCTTTGTATATGCAAAACAGTCCTAATTAATGTAGGCTGTACTTCACTTGGTCTCTGTCCTCCCTACATAAGCTAAAATCATATTTGAGAATTTTATTGCTTACTTTAGGGATTGCAATGGTCTGATGCCAGTTGGTTTGATATGTTACAGCAAGTTTTTTTTTTTTTTTGGGAAAAAATACAAAACATTAAAGAGCAAATGAAATTTATGAAACATGTTTGGCCTAGTTCATGCTATATAGGTTTTATGTTCAATTCTCATTTGATTCAATTGGTACAATCACTTAGACTTTATATCATGACGACTTTGTAATTTTATTTGTAACTTATTTTGTCATTTGGGTGGCTTTGGTATGGGCAGCTATGTCACTGCAATTTTGACTGTGTTAGAAAATTTCAGATGTGAAGTAATTGGCTTATATAACATGAACATGACTTTGCTCAAGTGCTTGATTTAACTTTGCAGAATAAAATATATTGGTCATTAGTATCATCCTTTTTTTGTCAGGCCAGAATCTTTGTATATGCAAAACAGTCCTAATTAATGTAGGCTGTACTTCACTTGGTCTCTGTCCTCCCTACATAAGCAATTGCTAAAATCATATTCCACGTGTGAATCCACTAAGATGGAGTCATACCTAGCCTAGAACCTAAAGCCATCTTGTTGCTCTTTGTTTTGTAATTCTTGAGCTTACTCCTCAGATAGAAGAGATTCCCTATCCATGAATTCAATGAATTGTGTGAATAATTTCTTACTTCTTGCAATTCTGGATAATTGTTGCAGACATTCAACGAGATACAGAAATTGATTGGTAAGAATAATGGTAAGGTTGTCGGGGACTTGATGACTCCTGCTCCACTTGTTGTTCGTGAATCCACCAATCTGGAAGATGCTGCTAGGTATTATTATTGTTATATATTGTTAATTCTATAATATATCTTTAAAAAAAAAAAAAAGTTTTTAAAGAGAGTTTTCTGTGAATTTGTGAGTATATATGTTTAGTTCTCTGTCACATCATATTTTTTATGTGACAATTCACTTGCACAGCACCATATTTTGCACTTTCTCAAACATTCTTTGAACTGTAGCAGGGATGGGACTTATTGTTTCTTACAAATTTGTGGTTTTATCATTATTATGCATATGTTTTCTACAAATTGTGACCCCAAACCACATGTTTAATATGAAATTGATGATGCGCTGAAATGTGCAGTATGACATAGTTTATGGTGCTGGTCATTTTCCTGTCTATCTAAAAAATTGGAACCCTGAATGCTCTAAAATTTTGTTTCCAATTCCAGGTTGTTGCTTGAAACAAAATACCGTCGATTGCCTGTAGTAGATGGTGATGGTAAGCTGGTAAGAATTTTACTCTCATGCTTTTCTGTTGAAATTTCATTTTAGATGCTTGGCAGCACTGGGTAGTTTCTGAATGGCATGTGATTAAATGTGGAAGGTTGGAATCATAACAAGGGGAAATGTTGTTAGAGCTGCGCTTCAGATAAAACGTGCCAGTGAGAAGTCAACATAGTTCAGCATGATTTCGGTGGAACTGCTCTGCTGATAGAATGCGAGTCTGAATAGTTGCCATAATTCATAGATGCAAAAGATATGTAACCTTTGAATCACATTGATGCAACAATCTTTTGGCATCGCAGTTGTGCAGTCTCTTGCTCCAGAGTTGTTTGTTGAGCCAACAATATCATTTGGAGGAAGGTGTTAATTGCTGTCCTAGTTATCTTCTTGGCCATTATTTTAGAGGTAAGTGATTGATTGATTCCTGTCCCTACAGTTAATGTCCTTTTTAAGTTTGGTTAAATTGCGAAATATTGGTTAGGAGCAGAGTTGATTTGGTGCAGTGTAAGCTGACTTTTATATTGTAATCTGCAGTGTGTTACAATTTACATTTATGAAAGTATATATATATATTTGTTATAGTCCAGATTAGTATGACAAATTTAAATAAGTAAAAAAAAAAAATTACAAATTTAAGTAAAAGTTCAAATCTAGCTGACTGCTACTGCATTAAGGTCGCTGACTCCAACCATACAGGGCTAGCAATTTTAGCTAGACTGACTCTCAAACGGTGCAGGTAAAAAGGAAACGATTGTAAGAGCGGCCTCTGCAGCAACCTAGTGATACATGGTATAGTTATTTCATTTATTTAATATAAATAAATACTAGCCATAGAAAGAATCTAGTCTGAAGTCTGATATTTTGAACGACCCTTGATTTTCAATAGCAAAACTTCTGTCTAACGCATTCTTCGATCGAGGTCTCCAAGAAAAGGCACTTTCTATTCCTATTTCTATTGAAGAAAAGTGAGAAACCTCTTTTAGATATGAAGATTATTAATTCTTATGTGAAATTTGGTGAGTTGAAAGTGTCACATATGTAGCCTTTGACTAAGAATAAAAAGGAAAATCGACTATACTTGTGCTGATAAGGAAGGAAATATAAAAAAAGACAGAAATTTGAAATTGAGATGGTATATGAACTTATTTCTGCAAGTGTGGTCATCCGCATAATATTATAGATTTGTTAAATACAATATGCCCAAGTTTTACCATTGAGAGTATATATTATTACAAGTATACTCAGCGTAAGAACTTAACCAATTCAAATTGCCCAAGGATGCTACTTTGGACGGGCATGTTCAGACGTGACTTTCTTGGAAGCTTGCCTTGCTTAGCTCTGGCACAGCTCCTAGAGATCGCTTATGGTCTTGAGGCTTCCAAAGCCAGAAGAGATTGAAGATTGGCTTACCTTGGGATATGAAGAAAGGCTAATGAATACTAAGAGAAGGCTGTTGATAAATGGTTGGGCACAACAGTTGCTGATATCAGAACATGCGGCTGTGGGAGGGTATGTGATATATTGTGGATGGAACTCTACCATGGAGGGTGTGAGTGCTGGTGTGCCAATGATCACGTGGCCGCTTTCATCAGAGCAATTCTTCAATGAGAATTTTATCATTGGTGTGCTACAGGTGGGAGAATTTCAATAGGGAATGAGGAGTGGGTATAATGGCATGCTGAGCCTTAGGTGACTGTGAAGAGGGAGAAGGTGACCATGGCAGTGTATGGATTAATGGGGTAACAATGACGTTGAGGTGGTGGAAATGAGAAAGAGAGTGAAAGAGTTGGGGGAAAAGGCAAAAGAGAGCTGTTGAAGAAGATGGCTCTTCTTATGTCAATGTGGAGTCTTTCATAGAAGAGCTCAGGTCTTTCCTGCAAAGAGAGAGTCTGGAAACTGCCGGAGATCAGATCAAGAATGATTTGTTGGTGGTTTAGTGAGTAACTGCTTACACTGTCGTTTTTTGCTTGATTAGTAATTAGTAATTACTATGATTTTGAAAGCATTGCATTTTGTTTTTCACTACATAATTTCTTACGAGGACCACTACTGGCAGTGGCAACTAGATATACGGGGTTTCTCTTCCTTCAATAAAACATTAAACAAGATGAGGATATGATCATGTGACTGACTAAAAAAGATGCGTCCTCTGTCTTATTATTAAAAAAAAAAAAAAAAAAAAAATACCGACTGGTGATGTCTATTTCAACCTCTTTTTGATTGCATTAAATAAGATTGTTAAGGGATAGAGGGCCTCCATCATATTATACTTGGTCTCCTAAAAACTGAAACTGGCCCAAAAGAACCCAACAAATTATTAGTTATACTTAAGCCATGCTGGGTAACTGTTTTCGTTTTCTTGTTTTCAAAGAAAAAAGAAAAAAAACTTTTTTTTTTCTTTTCTGTTTTCAAAATGAAAAACATGCTTGGTTAGTTGAAAGGAAAAACACATTTTCCAAAAACAAAATTCAGGAAATTTTTTTGGTAATAGTTTTTGAAAAAGTTGAATTTTGTTTTGTTTGGTTATTTTTTTTTTTTAAATTTGTTATTTTTTTCTAATTCAAAACATGTTTGTTTCAAACTATTTAAAATCCTTACACCTTGAGAAATTATAAAATCAAATGTTTTGTATATAACATTCAAGCTTGAAACTTTAATCATATAAGTAAGACTAAAATTATAACACTTTAATCAAGTGTTATAAAAGATAATCAATAACTAAAGTTTACAATGTGGCATCAATGACAGAGAATCAATTTCATCCAAAAAATAAAATAAAATAAAATAACGTGGCATCAATGATGCCTATTATTTGCCAACATCAATCCTGCGATTTGACCCTTATAAGTTGCCATAGCTTTAGTAGCTTGATCAGTTAAGTCAACAGTGTGCAATGGCTTACCCAAATTATTCCTACCTTCACCCTCAACAGTAAGGTTATCAAATATTGAACAAAGTAATCAAACGATCATTTCGTGTTGCCATTTAAATGAAGTTATGAATTGTGCAACAAGCTCTCATCAAATTCTCATGTCGACATGGTTTATAACAAGGCATCATTTTTAAGATTGGAAGTCGTACCTTTAAAATGCCAAAACATCTTTCAATTACATTACGAAGAGAGGAATGTCTATAATTGAAAAGCTCTTTAGCACCTTCAGAACAATCCCCACCTCGAAAGTCTTGTAGATGGTATCTTTCAGCATGATATGGAGGTAGAAACCCCAAGGTGCATGGATAACCAGAATCCACTAGATAATAGCCACCTAACAAAAAAAATAATAATAATATAGAGACAAGTATGACATGGTAAAAGAGGAAAAAAACGATTACCAAACATAGCCTTAGTCTCCTAATTAGTTTGGTGATTTATAAGACAATACATGTATATTGAATGATGAGTCATTAAATCATCTAAATAAGTCGTGATAAAAATACAAATGAATGGTCTTATGAACCCCATGTAGTGAGTTTAGAGGAATTCCCTTTGATCTATAAGTGCTACGATCTATTGCATGTTGTCACTCACTATCTTGTTATTGGTGGATCGTAAATTATTGACCTTGAGATCCTTAAATGGTGTTATAGAGAATAGCAATCATTGCAAGGACTAATGCACTTAGATGTTTTTAATTTTTAATTTGGCCAAACTGGTTAGTTTTAGGGAATGGCTTGTGTCCAGTGGCTAGTTGCCACTAGACACGTTAGGATACGGACACGTCTAAGAGTGGGCATGTGTCAGCGTTGCAACGTGTCTAGTGGCATTGGCCACTAGACACAAGCTCCCCCCTTAGTTTTATAATTTGATGAATATTAGATATATAAGGATAAAATAAATATGACCTTTACTTAATTTTTGTAGATTGTGGAAAAACCAAGTACAATATTTATCATTTAAAAAAAAAATACAAATAATTCAAAAATCAATTCTAGTGATGCCATAATGTCAACCTCTAATTGTTGATATCCCAAATTTTGAAAATCCTAACACAAAATCTTGATAGATTGAAATAAATGAAATTAGTTTGTTGGATTGTGATCCTTGATTGTTAGGTGTTTGTTTTGTTTTTTTTTCATAACTTATGTTCAAAATGATGTTGTTTCAACTTTATTTATTTATTTATTTATAAAGTTTAGCTACAAAATTGGTTGTAACTTAAGGTTACAATCTTATTTAATAAAATAAATATTATTACATATTTTGAAAATCTAATTGTTAAATTGCATGTTCTTTATGTTCTTAATATACATGTCAAATTTTGTGTTAATCAAATATTATTTACTATATGATCTATAACTTTATATTTTATACACAATTTTAAACTATAAAAATTTGCAATTTAAATAATTTATTGATGACATAGCTATTGATCTTTAATTTTTTAGAAATTCTGTAAGCATGGAGGATATAAGAAGAAGACGTAATCCAATAATGGATTTGTCAAAATTCATCTCCAATAAAAAAACATATTGAATAAGATTACAATTTTAGACTATAACTAATTTTATAACTAAATTTTATTTTGTTTTATTTTTTTGGAGAGGTTGCGATGGTTTTGACCGTTTTGGGATAAAGAAAGTTTGGAGGATTGAAAAGCCAAGCTTGGATTTTTTTTTTTCTTTCCCTTTTTGTGCTAAATAAGCCAAGCTTGGATTGGAATGCTTGGCATGTGGGCGTTTCAATTAAAATTAATAGCTCTTTGCCGTCTCTTATTTTTCATTTTTGGCGTTTGCCGTTTCCTTTTTTTTTTTTTTTTTTTTGAGAACATGCACTGGCGTTTTTTTTTTCTTTTTCAGTGGGTTCCGTGCTTTGTTCATAAGACCTACAAACCTCTTTTTTTAACAAAATTTTCATTAAAAATGGGTCCTACGGCATTATTCACACATTTAAAATTTATTTTACTACAGTGTTTTCAGTTTTTAGTTTTCAACAAAATAAGCGGTATTCAAACGGACCAAAATGTGAAAAAGGATCCCATCAATTTATCTTACAAACCAATCATAGCATGACTTTTAGGCTTGAAAACTTAGCAACCAAAAAAGACAAAAAAAGAAAGAGAAAAAAAAGAGCAAGAAAACTGAAAATCTCAATCAAAGTATACGTCACTAATGATGATAGCATCAAAGTTCTTATTTGCTAACTAATTGAGCATTCATGTCGGCGGAGGCAAAAATTTGACTATTTAGCACCTATAAAAGTTACTTTATTTATTTTACCATTTTACTTTCTAATACATCAAATTTCAATGATCTATTTTTAGCTATTATATTAAAATAATATAAAAAACTCATTAAAATATATTCCCTCTGTCCCAATTTATTTGTCCTGTTTGAAAAGTCAAACTTTTTTTTTTTGAGAAGAACGTAAGCGTAGTTTTATTAAAGATAAAAGACAAATTAAGACAAATCAGATTGGAACACAACGTCCAAATCTCTAGGCAGATCTTCTACCCAAACATCAATATCTGCAATTGAAACCGCTCTCCTAGCTAAACAATTAGCTAATTTATTCCTCTTCCGACCAACATGTTGATAACTATAGTGCCTCAAAACAGCCCCGAACCTCTTAGTTTCATTGACTACATGACCATACAAAGCATTGCACCCACTAGAAGCGTTTAAAGCTCTCACAACCCGCAGGCAATCACCTTCCAATATGACATCAAAAAGGCTTAGTTTTCTAGCAAACTCCACAGCTCGTCTGGCAGCCTAGGTTTCAGCCATATCCACTGTACGGGGTAGACCAATCTTCTGACTCAAGGCAGCAATAACTTGGCCTGAATGATCTCGATACACGACGTCAAGTTCTGCACAGTGTAGCTCTTCAAATAACGCAGCATCAAAATTAGCTTTGTAAGTACTAGCAGGTGGAGGGGACCAACGAGCTTGAGGACGATGCACAGACCGTTGCTGCTCTTGATCATTGGCATCTCAGAATTCATGGACCATCATTCTCGCTCGGCCTTCAATCTCGTGAATCTGCCATGAGGTTTGACGCTCTCTAATCCTGTTTCACTGCTCCCACAGACACTAGCAAATTATAGCAAACACAGCCACCTGTAATCCTGACCCTTCCTTGAATAAATGCTCTAAAAGTTCAACAAAAGACCTACATCCTTTTCGAATTAAAAACTGAAACTTTGGACCTGACATCCAAACCGCCCTAGTTTGATCACAAAGCCACAGGGAATGCATCGTCGACTCTGAATAATCCCCACACTTGTCACAGACATCATCCATAGGTACATGCCGAGCCTTTAAGTTCACTTTTGTAGGAAGCGAGTCCTTTGCTGCACGCCAGATGAAATGCTAGATTTTATTAGGAACCTTCATCTTCCAAATCTTCTTCCAAACAGTATGATCATGAGCCAACGAGGATAAGCTAGGTGCAAGACAGTCCTCAGCAGCAACAAGAAAGTGATAGGCATTTCGAACACTATATTCACCATCTGCCGTCAACGGCCAAATCATCACATCCTCCTTCCCATCCGTACAAACCTGAATTTGGCTAACTATCTCAGCTTCCTAAGGCAAAAAACAAAGATCCAATTTACCTGGGTCCTAGATTTTTGTGTGGGGAACAAAAAGCTCACAAACCTGATTCACAGAGGTATTGGCCCGCTAGAAATAATTTTGCTATGGTGCAGGTCAGGCAGCCACCTATGCCTCTAAATATCAATCAATTCCCCATTCCCAACTTGCCAAATTACTCCTTTATTAATTACATCACGAGCTTGCAAAATACTCCTCCATGCATAGGAATATTTTGGGTGAATAGGAGCATCAAGAACATAGCCATTTGGAAAATACTTCGCACTAAACACTTTAAAAAGAAGGGTCTCCTTTTGGTGAATAAGACTTATTTTGCTAGCATTGCATTATTACTTTTGAAGATCCTGGAACCCCATCCCTCCAATTGATTTTGAGGAGCAAAGAGAGCTCCACTTCAGCCAATGGATTTTCTTCGAGTCACCACTACCCTACCAAAACTTACGAATCATTGCTTCAATATCTTTACATAAACCAACCGGAAGCTTGAAGACACCTATAGAGTAGGCCGGTATAGATTGGACCACTGCCTTGATCATCACTTCCTTTCCAGCTTGAGACAGAAGCTTTTCCTTCCAACCTTACATTCTAGCCCACATCCTTTCTTTAATCTGTGTAAAACAAGCCCTTTTGTTTCTACCAACAAAAGATGGCAGCCCCAAGTACTTCTCATAATGCTGGATGGCCGGGACATTTAATGCCACTTTAGTAGCCTCTTGAGCTTGCGCATCTGTGTTCTTGCTAAAAAATGAGGTTGTTTTCTCTCTATTAATCATCTGACCTGAAATAGCCTCATACACAGCAAGCAACTCTTGGATCTTAGCACATTCCTCCAAGGTAGACCTACAGAAAATCAAACAATCATTTGCAAAAAATTGGTGGGTTAGTTTAGGCCTATTTCGACACAAAGAGAACCCATGGATATCACCAACTGCTGCTGCCTGTTGCAAAAGAGCATTCAACCCCTCTGCACAAAAAAGAAAAAAATAAGGAGAAAGGGGATCCCCTTGACGCAATCCTTTGGAAGGTTTGATCAGACCCTTCGGTTCACCATTTACCAGAATAGAATAAGACATTGTGGTAACACATTCCATTATCAAAGCCACCCATGACTCTTGAAAACCCAGCTTAAGGAGGATTTGCTCAAGAAAGCACCACTCTACCCTATCATAAGCTTTACTCATATCAAGCTTCATGGCCATAAAACCTTTTTTCCCTGTGCAATTGGTCTTCATATGATGTAGAGATTCAAAAGCAATTAAAATATTATCAAAAATCAATCTGTCTGCAATGAAAGCACTTTGAGTCTTTGAAATGATTGAGTTAAGCATGGGCTTAAGGCAGTTAGCAATCACCTTACTAATAATCTTATAAATTACATTACAGAGGCTAATAGGTCTAATATCAGATATTCTTTCCGGATTGTTAACTTTTGGAATCAAAGTAATAAAAGTGTGATTAATAGATTTTAGAATAGACCCAGAATTTAAACAAGATAGTACAGCCTGAGTAACATCCATACCTACTTTAGTCTAGTAGGCCTGAAAGAAAAGAGGTGGCATACCATCCGGTCCTGAAGCTTTTAGGGAGGCCATCTCCTTGATTGCTTGATCAACCTCCTCACTAGAAAAAAGGCTTATCAAGATCTGCTCTCATTGCATCAGATACCACAGGCTGAACCCCACTCAAAATTCGATCCAAATCATGAGGGTTAGAGGAAGAGAAGATTTGGGAATAGAAATTCACAAGCATGGCCGAAACTACCTCATCCCCTTCTTGCCACTCCCCATTCCCATCACGCATCCCCTTAATGAAATTATTCCTTTTCCTTTGGGTTGCCATACCATGGAAAAATTTTGTATTTCGATCACCATGTTGCAACCATGAAACCCTAGCCCTCTGCTGCTACATCTTCTATTCCTTATCATAGAAAACATTCAACTCCCTTTTTAAACAATCAACCTCCTCAACATTTCCAGACCTGGTCGAATCATCCTCTGCCCACCACAACCTATCCTTAAATTCCTTTATGCGCTTCTTAACATTGCCAAAGTGCTCTCGACTCTAGACTTTCAAACTTTGTTTACATCTTTTCAGTTTTGATGCGGTAGCAAACATAGGAGTACAATCCCAGGCTCTAGTGATCACATCACGACATCCAAAATTTGACACCCACATTGCCTTAAAATGAAAAGGCTTCCTATTCCATTTTTTATGCTCCCCCCATGCATCCATGGATAGAAGAATTGGCCGGTGATTTGAAGTAAAACAATTCAAATGCTTAATCCTCCCAGTAGGAAATCTAGCCAACCACTCATAATTTGCAACCCCTCTATCTAATCTTTCCCATATCAGCTCTCCACTACGTCTTCCATGCCAAGTAAATTCTGGTCTCAAAAAGCCTAAGTCCACAAAACCACAATGATCCAAAACCTCTCGTGAATTCTGCAACAAATGGTGAGCTCTAGGTGGTCCACCCCGTTTGTCATGTACCTCCAAGAGCTCATTAAAGTCACCAAAGCAACACCAAGGTAGTTGCGGCTTCGAGCCTAGCATTCTTAACATATTCCATCCCTTACTCCTAAGACTAGTATCAGGCTCTCCATAAAACCCGATCAATCTCCATGTCTGAATTGAACCACCATGAATAATAGAATCAATATGACACTTAGAAAAACTATCTACCCATACATTAATTCCTGCTTTCTAAAGAAGAGCCAAGCCACCCCCTCTTCCTTCAGTAGGTATCGTAAAACACCTATCAAAAAATACCTTATCCCGAATCCATTTTATTTGTTCCTTATTTGACCATGTTTCTGACAAAAACACAATCATGGAATCTTGTGCTTGTACAATGTTTACAAGCTCTTGAACTGCACGGCGGTTCCCAAGCCCCCTGCAGTTCCATACTAAGAGTTTCATGGCTGTCGGCGGGGCTGCTTAGCAGCCTTCACCGTTGGATTATCAAAGAAAATTACCCTCTTCTTCTTACAATCAGACCCTTCTGCCCATTCCTCCTCCAAATCTGACCTCATGCGTTTAGCTGAACAAACAGCAGCAGGTTCTGAAGTTGAAATCTGTACCACTTGGTTGGGCTTGTAATTCCTTAGAATATTTCTGCATGGCTCAGTCAGAGTAAACAAGTTTTTTAGAAACTTTGCCTAGCCTACCACCTTAGATCCCACCCCTCCTGACTGAGCCTTCAAGTCACCCTCCACCCTCCTCCACTATATCGTATTATGCCAAATCCTCATCAATAGTGTCCAATTATGCTTGAAAACCTGACTGGGTTGCGCCACTATTTTAGTTGGAATTAAGCAATCCATCGAGCTAACCAACTCAGGGCCAACAGTGGCAGAACCCGGACCCATTTGCACTTCGGCTTGCTCACTCATATTGTCCACTGTAATCCCACCAACATCTCCTTGCCCACTACGCTCATCGACTTGTAAATTGCAATCCGAATCAGTTTCCAAACCCATGTGACTTGCTGATTCAGTTCGCCTGTGACTCGGTTCATGCCTTGAATTATCATCTCCCCCTTCCTTATACCCATCAACTCGGACTATTGTTTTCTTGGCAAAATTTGGAGTGTTACCCTGTAGCCATGATCCAAATTGTTTGTCCCCTTCCTTCAGATTCCCCTTCCTCTTTTGCCATAGAGAGCATTCCTTATCATGATGAGTCAAGCGTTCATACCAATAACACACATTTGGCAAATGCTTGTATTTAAAACTAACCCAACTCTCCTCCTCATTGTTCAATCCAAGTTTTTGACCTTGGCAAAGTGGTTTTGTGAGATCTATATTGACCCTCGCATGAAATTCCCCCCTACATACTCCTCATCCTCCGCCTCATAGTTAATCATCGTTCCTGCCGTTGAAACGATATCCTTAGCTACTCCCAAAGTCATACCATTCAGAGGCAGATCACGGACCTGTATCCAGAAGCTTGCGGATTCGAACTCTAGACCCTTCAAATCAGTGTGCCGTTGTACCCTTTTCAATGCTACCAGAGATTTATCAAAAGACCATGGCTCCCCCAATAAAACTTTGTTGACATCCGAAGCCTCTGAGAAAATGAACAAAACCTTATGATCACCCATATCTTGAACCTTGAAACCCTTTTTAGTATGCCAAAGGAGTTTAAAAGTCCGCACAATGGCTTCCATGTTCAATACTCGACTCGTAAAAAACCTTGCCGCAAGCAAGTACTGCCCTACAGAACCACTGTTTAGCACTTGATATTTGTTACCTTCTGATTCAGTCAGTGAAAACTTCTCCCACATGTTGGACAAGGTCTCCATAATAGTTGTACTGACGAACACCAGACTTGCAAAGCAAAACACATTAATGACTAGAACACTATAGCAGCCCCACTCAAGAGAGGAGAAACGAGCAAGCCTCGCTCAAAGGAGCAGGCAAGTATTCTACTGGTGGCTAGGGTTTCGTGGAGCCCTAGGTCAGAGAAACTTTTGGGTACTAAGTCCAAGGCAAAAGTCAAACTTTTTAAAACAATATAATTTATTATCTTGTCTGTCTTATAAAAATATATAAGTTTACAAAACTACCCTTAAATAAATTTATTAGCTTTTTTTAAAAAAAAAGAGTTATTCTTAATGAGGCAACTAAAAAGGTGCCACACTTAGATTGATTTTTTTAAATACTTGTTAGTTTTCTTTTCAAATAGTCTTAAAAATAAAGTAGGGGTATAATAGGAAAATTAGTAAATGAATTTTATTTTTAGAAACAGGACAATATTTTGGGACATTCCAAAATGGAATAGAGGACAAACAAACTGGGACGGAGGGAGTAATAAAATAAAAAAATATCTCCCAAAACATCTTTCACCCAGCCACAACCTCCATGTTGCAACCACAGCTCATGGCATGAAAAAAAAAAAAAAAAAAAAAAATCAAACCACCACCAACACAGCCACAACCATAACCCACTATTACAACCAAGCCCAACACAGCCACAACCACCAACACAACCCATGGCAACCACAACCACAACCATCAAACCCACAGAGAAAAAAAAGAAGTCAAACACCATAGCACCACCATAGCCACCAAACTGCCACCACAACCACCATCACAGCCACCAAACTCACAGGAAAAAAAAAAAAAAATCAAACACCCAAATTCCAATTTGAGCAAAGATCAACCAAAAATCAACCAAACACACACAAAAAAACCCAATCACCCAAATTCCGACCTAAGCAAAGAGAGAAAAGAGGATTCAAGGACAGTAGCTAGGGCTTGATCCACGGGGTGACCCACGGTGTGATCCATGGCGTGACCCACGTCATGATCTGATTTGAGAGAGAGAGAGAGATGAGCTGAAAGTCTGAAAGAAAAAATAATATTAAAACAAGTAGCTACTTGCTATAGCAAGCATGTAGCTAAAATTATTTAACTATGGCATCACTAATGTAGCACAATATTTTGTAGTTTGCGGAGGCAAAAATATCATTATAGTAATATGCCTCCACCAATAATGATACTCTTATATATAAGTAAAAAGAAAGAAGATTTAAAAAGCTGTACGTAATAATCTATACTTATACACAAGTATAATGATAGGATCACAATTTTTATTGTTTTTTTTTTTTCACAATTATGTATCTGCTATCAAGATCCATTACTTTTTCTACATGACTTGGAGCTTATCACATTACATTTATAACATAGTTGTGGTAGAAAAGGTGTGATCCTAAGGGCCCGTTTGATACATGTGTTTAAAAATTGAAAGTTATTGTTTGAAAACTGTTTGAAAACATTTGTGAAAATACACGTAGGCAAAAAAATGTGTAAAAATGTGTGAAATGTTATTTAAAAACTGAAAATAATTGTTTGAAAACACAAACTAAACACCCCATAAATTTTTTTTTCTTCATTTAAACCTATGCTTTTTATCTCCATTGAAACGAAAATTTCTAAAACCATGTCTTTTTGTGCCACAGTTTTGTCATAACTTAGCACACGGTAAATACTAGTAGACTAGTAGTAAACAAAAATGTCGAGTGAAAGTGCAGTGAGTCACACTCTTAACACATAAGATTGTGAAAAATAGGTGTAATAGGGTACGGTATCAGAATTGCTTCTATAAAAACCGGAACACAAGGATTTCTCATTTAGTATACTCTCTCACTCTCTCTCTCTCAAAAGTCAAAGCATCCATGGACTCAAAAACTCGTACAGTCGAAATGTTCTTCTTTCCCTTCGTGGGTGGAGGTCACCAGATCCCAATGGTAGACATGGCAAGACTTTTTGCTTCCCATGGAGCCAAATCCACTATCATAGTCACTCCCACAAACGCTCTTCACTTCCAAAACTCCATCCTCCGTGACCAAAACTCTGGCCACCCAATTTCCATCCATGCTCTCCAATTACCAGACGGTGTAGTTTCACCTGAATCTGACATGTCTGCAACCCCTTTCACTGACACCACAGTCCTCCAAGAACCTCTCAAACTCTTCCTCATTGAACACAAACCCGACTGTATTGTCTTCGACATGTTTCACCGTTGGGCTGCTGATCTTTTCGATGAGCTCGGTATTAGAAGGATTATCTTCAATGGTAGTGGGTGCCTCCCTGGTTGTGTTGTAGAGAGTTTAAGAAAGTATGAACCACATGAGAAAGTGGGTTCAGATTATGAGCCTTTTGTAGCGCCGGGCCTTCCCGATCGGATCGAGCTGACAAGGTCTCAGCTTCCTGATTTTGTTAAAGACAAATCTGGGCGTCTTGATAAGATGGCAAAAGATGAAGAAAAGAGCTTTGGGTCTGTGGTTAATAGTTTCTACGATTTGGAGCCAGCTTTTGCAGACTTTTCCAGAAAGGAGATGGGAAAGAAGGCTTGGCTTGTAGGACCAGCTTCTCTATGTAACACAAATGTTACTGATAAGGCTGAGAGAGGCAAACAAGCTGACCAAAGTTGTTTAGGTTGGTTGGATGAGAAAGAACCCAATTCAGTTCTTTATATTAGTTTTGGAAGTAAACCCAGTTTTGCTCCAGGACAGTTTGTTGAGATTGCTCATGCTCTTGAGGCTTCCAACCATTCATTCATTTGGGTTGTTGGAAAAGCCTTCAAAGATGAAGAAAATTTCCTTCCTGGTGGATTTGAAGAGAGGATTAAGGAATCAAAGAAGGGTGTGATAATAAAAGGGTGGGCACCCCAGTTATTGATATTAGAACATGGTGCAGTGGGAGGGTTTTTGACCCATTGTGGTTGGAACTCTATCTTGGAGGGAGTTTGTTGTGGTGTGCCTATGATTACATGGCCACTCTCTGCTGAGCAGTTCTGCAATGAGAAATTGGTTACTGATATGTTGGGGATTGGAGTTCAAGTTGGGAGTATAGAGTGGATGTCATTGAAGTCTGAAAAGAAAGCGTTGGTTGTGAGGCAGAAGGTGGAGGTGGCAGTGAAAAGGTTGATGGGTGGTGGTGATGAGGTTGTGGAGATGAGAAAACGAGCTAGAGAGCTTGCAGAGAAGGCTAAGAAAGCTGTTCAAGTTGGTGGATCTTCGTATATGGATGCTGATGCCTTAATTGAGGAGCTTAAATCCTTAAAAGAAAAATGAGAATTAATGGAGGAACGTTGTATTCACTTGCCAAAAGAATAAGGAATGCTGTACTATTAAGGTGGAAAAGAAATAATGAAGATACATGAAATGAAGTTTGTATTGTTTTTCTGATGAGCAGTTGACTCTTTTTTTCTTTTGCTATTTGATGTGCAGTTGACTCCTGGTAAAATATAATCGGACTTGTAAATTTTGGCATGTTAAGTACAGTCGATTAACATTGTAAGATGCCACTTTGAGATTCAGTTAACAACAAAATATTTATAGTTATGCAAGAGAAGATAGTGCAAGGTCCAAGACAATTGAGTGTCTAATGTTACGCAAGCCGAATGTTTGATGAAATGCCCCACATCACAACTGCCCGAATAAATGCTCACAAGCATTCTAGAGTGAAGAAGCACAAGAAAATCCCGTTTTGGTTGGGTCCTTCTCTCTGGGGTGTATCTCCTCTAGATTTGAACAAAGATCCAACTAGCTGCTCGATTGTTGAGGGATTCGTACCAGGCACTAATATGTCCTAATGCCTACTGATTTGATGGAAGGTGATTTGGCCTTAGTCCAATGGTAAATTTGGCCCCGTTCATAGGTTCAAAGAGTTATGGATTTTTTTTTTTTTTTTTTGAGATATAATTACAATATGTTGCTAATTCTACCGTTCGAACCATTTTCTTTTTAGACTTTTAAGCACTTTGTGCATAGGGAGGTGTCAATTCAGTTACAAAACCTTTGGCAAAGAGTTATAGATTTCAGTTAGTTTAATTAGTAAATTTTTTTTTTTTTTTTTAGTCAAATAAGAGATTCTAAGTTTAAACCATGTACATACCAAAAATTAATTAGTGTTTTTACCTGATAATTAAGAATAATCATTATGAAATAGACATTATAAATTAAAATTCTATTATATTTAAAAAAAAAAAAAAGAAAAAGAAAAAGAAGATGGTCAATGAGTTCTTGTTATGGTCATGAGTGTGACTCAAAGGAGAGAGGTAAGGTGAGCGAGGAAAACAAGGTAACTTAGTAGGCAGAGTGAGGCTTTTAAGACACAGCTAAATCTTTAATTTTAGCTTGTGCAACACGTGCAAATGGATTGCAAAAGGTAAGCAAGTTGCTTATATTGGCCATTGTGCCCTAAGCGACAATTCTTAAATTGGGCAGCGTGAGTATTAGATATAAGCAAGTTGCTTATATCTAATACTCTCTTTTTCTATAACATAACATTCAAACTTAATCCTTTTTCCTTTTTTGAGAATCCATCCAAACTTAATCTAATAGACATAAATTAGGATTATCGATATAATTTTCTATTTATTTTTTTATTTACTATATTGTAATTACACCATAAAGTAGTGGTAGCTTTACATGTAAGCCATGGTGTTCACATCAACACCTTGACTTGAAAACAAAAAAAAAGTATATGCATAATTATTTTTAAACTAACCTATTTTGTATATCCTAAAAAAATATTTAACACCTTGATTTAAAAATTTAAAGAATTTGAGTTCAACAAAAATAAGAATAATGTTAGCCACACAATAAAATGTCACAAAATTTTCAGAATATTTTGGGCCCACTATAATCTCTAATTAATTTTTATTTTGGTATACTAATTTAGAAATGTGAAATTGTTGTGACATTTTGTTGTATCCCTACTTACAAAAATAATATTGGCACCTAAACATAATCCTTAACCTCTTAAAAAAAGGAGTACAAATAATAACAATAAAAAAATAGTCCAAATAACAGTAAAAATAGCTCAAACAACAATAGATGACCAAAATATTTAACAAAAGTCCATTTAAATTTGTAACTCGTTCAACCCGTTTCATATAATTAATCCCTAATTTTATTTTTCCTAAAAAATGTTATCAAGAGAGATACTATGATTGTGAGTTCTCCTCAGCGGCCTTGACAACTTTATTCTCCTTGCCAATTGGACTCATAGTCACAGTAGGTGTCATTGTTGCTCTTTTTTTCTTTCTCACATTCTCCATTTTTCTCTTCTCTATTGTCATTTTTATACTATCTCTCACCTTATTACTCTCATCTTACCATTCTTAGTTCTCACTTTATCTCTCATTAGTCCCTTTTTTAGTTTTTGATTTTGTTAGTAGAAGGACAATTTAAAACTTCATGTATTTGCCTCTTTTTTTTTTTTTTTTTTTTTTTTTTTTTTTTTTTTGGTGTTGTTGATATATTCAAGTTCTTTTTTGGTTAGATTGTTTATAGTTTAAGGTTCTTAATGACTACTTTAGAAATAATTTCTAGAGCCGCCACTAACATTATATCTTTTTACTAGATTGTATTCAAGACTAAGGCCATGTAATTTTGATTTATATGATATTTCATAGGGGAAATTGCACTTTACCCACTTGTGGTTTGGTTCGTTTGAAAAATGCTCATCCGTGGTTTAAAAGTTATCACTTAACCCACTTAAGGTGACCTCCATTAGACACCCGTTACCCACCTTTGCCCTTTCCGTTAAAAAATCCCCTTTACTATATAAGCCACAGTAGAAATAGAATTAGAAGCAACATATTGAAGATCGACTTCTCTCTCACCATCTTAGAAATCAAATCTTCAAACCCAAATCCCATATTGTGACCTAAATCTTGTTCAATCAACACAATAATTGGTTCCCTCTTGATGTATATACTACCAACAACAAGGAACCCAGATAGTAAGGGAAAAAAAAAAGGAACCCATTTTTTTTTTTTTATTGGAAGGAACCCAGAAGATTCTCCATTTTCTTTTAAAGCCATAGATAGAACAAATATGCCAAATCCTAAAAACTCACAGTAGGAAAAACTAAACCAACCTAGAAATCCATTACATTGGCAAATCCATTAAACCCAAAAAATTTGAACCCACCAACCATAAGGAAATTTAAACCAACCCAAAAAATTTGAACCCACAAATCCATTAACCCCAGAAAATTTGAATCCACCACTCTTCGCTGTTTCAATCTTAGCCGATCTAGATAATTAGTTTGCTCTACTGCTCAGCCGATCTCACGATTTTGTTTTTTTTTGTTTTTGCTTCTCGGACTGAGGTTTTGGGCGGTGGCTAACAGCGGTGGTGGTGTTGGAGGTGGTAGTTTGGTGAGGCTATGATTTGATGGTTCAGTGAGTTGGCTGTGGTGTTGGATTTGTTAGATTGCTAGGGTTTTTATTTTTTTATTTTTTATTTGTGCAGTTTTTTTGCTGGGTTTTTCTTGTTTCTTTGTTTTTGCTTCCCAATCTAGGGTTTTGGGCGTGGCTAACAGCGGTGATGGTGTTGGAGGTGGTAGTTTGGTGAGGCAATGATTTGATGGTTTAGTGAGTTGGCTGTGGTGTTGAATTTGCTAGATTGCTGGGTTTTTTTTTTTTTTTTTTTTACCTTGCAAATCTGGGTTTTTTTAGAGAACCTAGCAAAAGAGAGAGGGCTTTTTTGCTTTGTCTACCCTTTTTCATAAAACTTTGTGCTAATTATGTATATGAAAAATGATGAAACAAATTTTATCTTGACTTGCTTTTTTATATTTTTCTTTTATGTTTTATGTGAAGAAGAAGAAGGAGAGAAAAGAGGAGAGAGACATAAAATATAATGAAAAAGACACAGTTACCCCTATTTTTAAAGGTGAAAAGGGAGAGGTGGGTTACGGATGTCTAACGGAGTGCACCTCAGGTAGGTTAAGTGACACTTTTTAAACCACATGTGGCTTGGTTAAAACCGGCTAAACCACAGGTGGGTTAACTGCAATTACCCCTATTTCATATAATTTTTTACTATTCATTAATCAACTTTACTTTGAGATTTTCTCAATTTTTCATTTAATTAAATTAAGTGGTGACTCCATGTCAGTCCCTAAGGTTAGAGGGAAATGTTTCTCTAATTGAATGTCCACTTTGAGATTTCTAGTGAAGGATTTTGTTTTACCATTAGAAAATAATCTCAGTCCCATTAGGTCACAGTTCTTGTAGTAGGAATAAAGCTAATAAATTCAAATCGACTATGATTGCAATCTTAGTGGTTATAAGAGCTTTGTAGAGTTTTTTTAAACCGAGTTCAAGCTCATTCCAATTTTTGGGAGACTGAGGTGGAGAGTAAGAGAGGGAGAATGAAGTTTTGGGGTTGAGAAAGAGTGGAAATTTTGGGGGAATTGGTCATGTGATTACTTAAACAAGAGGACTAGGTATTTTGGTCCATTTTTTAAAGTAGTAAGGGTAATTTAGTAATTTAGCATTGTGCAAGGGTAAAAGTGGGAAATTTATTTTAAAATGGTGAAGTGACTAGCATGCCATAGGTCATTCAAATCGACTATGATTGCAATCTTACGGCAATTTGAAACTACTGCAATAGGTCATTCAATTATGGGCTATATTAAAACCTTTATTTAAAAAAAATTTCTTAATTTTGAAACCCTATAGCGGCGGTTTTAAAACTGCCATAATAGGTCATTTTAAAGAAGAAAAAGAGTTCTTACTGTAAAACCTATAGGAGCAGTTTTAAAATCGTTGTAATAGGTCTTCATTATGAGCAATCCTATAGCAGCAGTTCTAAAATAATCGTAATAGGTTATTTAAAATACAAAAATAAAATAAAATAAAAATATTAATTTCAAGCCTATAGTGGCGGATTTAAAATTGTTGTAATAGGTCCTCAATATGAGCAAACCTATAGCGGCAATTCTAAAACTGTCGTAATAGGTTTTTTCAAATACAAAAAAAAAAAAAAAAAAAAAAAAAAAATTTCAAACCTCTAGCGGCAGTTTTAATACTGTCGTAATAGGTCCTCAATATGAGCAAACTTATAGTGGCAGTTCTAAAACTGCCATAATAGGTCATTTAAAATACCAAAAAAAAAAATTTTTTTTTTTTTTTTTTTAAAACCTAGAGCGGCGGTTGGAAACCATCATAATAGCTCTACCTATTGTGGTAGTTTTTTAAAGTGCCGTAGTAGTATATTTATTGCAGCGGTTTAAAAAGTGTCGGTTTTAAACTGCCGTAATAGGTCAACCTATTTTGGCAGTTTCTAAAAGCACTATTTTAGGTCTCCTATAGTGACGTTTTTTAAACCACTAGGAAAAAAAACGTGGCTGTAGAACCAATTTTTAGTAGTGCTATATGTGAAAGACTTGAAATGGTGCTGCATACTTGCAGGACTCAAGCCTTAAGTGGATGTTTAGAATGGAAAACATTGAGCTTAAATAAATAAATAATCAAAAGGGAAAACGTGTGGCCATACTTAAGAATTTGATAATAACGTCCTTTAGTGCTTCAGCTGGCTCCATATGGTCCCAGTATCATCAAATCTTATCTTTTCTCCCTCTGCTGCACATAAATGGATATGAAAATGTATCAAACTTGTCTTTTCTCCCTCTACTGCACAATTGAGTACCCTGTGCGTGCTGCTCCTTGACTAGCCGACCCATCCTTTTCACTCCCTTTGTTGCTCCTTGACTAGCCGACTCAGTCAGAGTGTTATGTAGGGGTGTTCTCTAAATAGCAAAAATTGCACTAAAACCGCTCGCAAAATAGCATAACCACACCGCATCGCACTGCAAGTGACACTGTTATGGGTACATTAATGTATGCCGGCCATGCTCTATTAGAAATATGTGTAGTTATAAATAGCCAGAAGTCACCCACAATACTCTTCAGCTTACTGAATTCGGAAAAAAGAAAAAAAACTTGTTAAATCTTAAAACACAACCCAGAGCTCTATCATTGTCCTAGACCTTAAAACAGTACTGTAAAACACAACTAAACTTGTCAAAACACAACCTAGAACAATGTCCTCAACTCTCTCTAAGTTCTCTGATCCCTTTACTTTAGTTTCTTATCGGCCCTTTTCATCGCCACGTTTTTTCACTTATGAGTCAAGGATAGATGGCTTAAAAGATGCGCGGCCTCTAAATTTTAAAGAGGAGAATGCTGGACTTGGTGAACCAGACTTAACTCCATTTATTAAGAGTGAGTTGCAGCCAAACTATTTAATACGTTTACCTTTTTTTTTTTTGTGTTTTTTATAACACTTGTTTTATTTATTTATTTTTCAGACTTTTCTTCAACTCTTGCACAAAATTCCGTTTGGTTCCCCTAATATTACATGGCAATGACATGCAAAGTTTGGTGTCAAAAGCTTTGGGCCTTTTTTCATAAATATTTTCTTTGGTGCTACTTATGATGTCCTTTTCTCCTTCCATAGGAAAAATTCTTTTTCTGGAGATATTATTAATAGGCTGAGAATCCTTTTGGATCTGAGTGTGAACCATCCATTCTTCCCTATCAAAGGAGATAAGTGTCATATTCAAGGTTGGAGAAACGACATGATATAATTTCGATGGCTTGTAGGTCAGACTATCAAAAAGTTTATACCCAAAGCAGAGAGGTATATCTACTTACTGCTTGTTTTCTCTGAGATATATCTCCGCAAAGGTTTAGATAACCCTTACTATATGTTTTAGTACTACAACCTTGTATTTTACTCGGATCTGGAGAAATTTGTTCTTGTTCATGCATTCAGGTACATTATAATTCAAAATAGGGAACATTTTACAATAGTATTTGACCTTGAAAAATATTGAAAAAAGTGTAAAACAATATGATAAAGCTGAGTCAAAATGACTTGTAGTAGAGCTATGATAATAGACTTGGGTCCGTTTGTTTCGGGTGAAAACGGTTTCAGAAAAGCATTTTCTGTAAAATAGGCTGTTTGGTTGGCTTTGAAAATAGCATTTTCTGAAAATCATTTTCATTTGACCGTGTAAAAGAGCCTTTGACCCCGGAAATGGTTTTACATTTTCATTTTCACTTCAAACCATTTCCGGGACAACGCACAAAAGAGAGAGAGAAAGAGCGAGAGAAAGAAGAGAGAACCAGAACCAAGTAGCTCACTCCACTGCACTCACACCGATTTAGACACGGGAGTCCGATCATCTCATTGATCCACACATGCCGAGCTCAGCCACTCGATCCTCTCCCTCACGGTAGTCCGATCACCGAGCTCCACCCACTCTTCGTTCAGCGTGAAACGCAGACCCACGGTGAGTTTTCCTTCTCCGGTTGATTATGGCTCAGTCCGACGACATTTGTTTATGGGTTTGACCATTTTACACCTCCGATCCACACACCTCACCTCACCTCACCTCCGATCCACACACCTTCGACCTCACCTTACCTCCGATCTACACACCGCCGACCTCACCTCACCTTCGATCCGTACACCTCCAATCCACACAAGTTCGATCCACATCCCCTCAAACTCAGATATGCCAAAATCAACACACCGTGGAGAAAAAACCCATCCTCCGACCCACCTCTCGGATCCAATCTATAAATATATATATATATATATATATTTATGTATATAAATATTTATTTATATAATTATTTACTTTATTTTTAAATTTTTTTTAATTATCCATTTTTATTATTATTTTAAACTGTGTATTATTCATGGATGGATAGATTCTGTATTGTGCATATTGGGTCTTGCCAATTGTTATCTGTGTATTATTTAAACTGTGTAATATTTATTTATATTATTGTTTATTTGGTTTTGGGTTATGCTAATTAATATCAGGTTGACATATTTTAAACCGCTTATTTGGTTTGGATGTTTCTTGTTCATGGCTATGTTTATTTACTGTGTTGATGGTACAGTTATACAAAAATAGAATGCAATGTGATTTGTTGGTGTAAATATTGATTGTGATGGTATTATGTGCAGTTATCAATGTGTTTTATGTTGGTGCTGTGATGGTGTAAATATTGATTGTAAATAGAATGCAATGTGTTGGTATTGTTATGGTGTAAATATTGATTGTAAATAGAATGCAATGTGATTTGGTACTTGTTATCAATGTGGTTTGGATGTTTTCTGTTTGTGGTTGTTTTTATTTACTGTGTAATCAATAGCATGCTTGTTTACATACCTCTTAGACCACAGTGTTTGTGATTTTGTTATATGAAGAAAAAAACCAAAACCACAATTCTTGCCTCAGATGCATCTGTCCTCCTTGTGGGGGTTGCATTGTTAAGGAAATTACGGCGTAAACGTAGACGATTGCCTAGGGTGCCTTATGTTAATCATGCAGCCGAGAGAGAGGAATGCATAAATAGTATTTTGCATGGAAGTGAGAGTAATTGTGTGAATCAAATTAGGATGATGCCTATAGCTTTCCACCACTTATGTCACATCCTCACTGAGGGGGAGCACGTATGCCTGACTATTCACATGTCTGTTATGGAGCAAGTGCTCATTTTCTTACACATTATTGGTCATAATGTGAGATTCCATGTAATGGGTGGTCGGATCTATAGATCAACTGAGACTGTTTATAGATACTTCAAGGTTGTCCTTAGGGGGGTCCTAAAATTATATAGAGCTCTAATAACACTGCGTAGCTCCAATACACCCCCAAAGATAATGAATAGCAGAAGGTTCTATCCATATTTTAAGGTAAATATTGCGACTTGTGTATTTTTGTAAATTGTGAAGATTTGTGTAATTAGAATAAACCTTTTTTTTTTTTTTTTTGAAATTAGGATTGTGTTGGAGCAATAGATGGTATACATGTTCGTGCATCTGTGCCACCTGAAATACAAGGAAGATATCGTGGTCGCAAAAATGGAACCACGTAAAATGTGTTAGCTGCCATTAGTTTTGACTTAAAGTTCACTTATGTATTGGCTGCATGGGAAGACAGTGCATATGATTCACGTGTGTTAAATGATGCATTTGCTAGGCCAGGGGGTTTTTCAATTCCCAAAGGTATTATACGATTACTTCACCTTTTAGGTTTATTAGTTTAATAAATATTGTGTGTTTTCCTAAGCATAGTAGTGATTTGGTTTTATTTTTGAATATATGTAGGTAAATATTATCTTGGTGATGTTGGGTATGGTAATAAAAATGGAATATTGTCACCTTATCGGAGTGTGTGATATCACTTGAAAGAGTTTAGTGATTGTCCTCCTGAGAATGCGCAAGAATTGTTCAACTTTCGACACTCTTCATTGAGAACTACCATTGAGAGAGGGTTTGGAGTGTTGAAGAAACGTTTTCAAGTGTTGGATGCAGAACCATTTTGGTCTTTTGAAACCCAAGTGAAAGTAGTGTTAGCATGTTGTGTGGTTCATAATCACATTATGGGGGTTAAACCAAATGACCATATTATGGAAGATGCAATGAACCAAGTAGAGTCTAGTGACCCCCAACAAGAAACACAATCACGTCAGGAGCCTGTTGAAGACAGTAGACAGTGGAATGCTAAGAGAGATGAGATATGCCAAGCTATGTGGTCTAATTATACCAGGAGTAGAGAGTAGTACTTTATTTAGATTTCTATGATTGTAATATGTGTTTTTTTTTTTTTTTTTTGTAAAGACAATGTATTTACTATAGACTTCTGGTGGTGAAATGAAAAAGTATTTTCAGCATTACATTGTTATTTGATGGTATTACATTGTTATTTCCAGTGTTAGCATGTTACATTCTGTCGTGCACATCTATAAGCGTGCTTGTATGTGTGTTTGATTTGTTGTTCCTATTCCGAGCATAATTACTAAATGCTACTCTCATTATACAATTTTCATATGTAGTAATGTCGAAGGGCAAAGAGAAGGTGAGTAGTAGCAAGCAGTTCAGGTGGCTGCTGCCTATGCATGAAACGATGCTTAGGATACTTGCGCAAGAGGCGGCAAAGGGCAACAAGCCGTCTAGCACTTTCAAGGCAGCCTCCTTTGCTCTTGTAGCGAAGGAGATAACTGCCCAATTTGGGGTTGAGTTCCACCCCTCCTATGTTGACAATCGGATGCGGACTCTAAGGACCATGTGGTCCACTATTTAGAAGGTTAGAAAGAAGAGTGGCTTTGGCTGGGACGATAACTTAAAAATGATAACATGTGACGCAAAGACATACCAAGAAGAAGTCATGTTATGGCTTCCAACTATATTTTCTTAGAATAAATGATAATATATGTTTTTGCCTTTTATATGAAATTTATAGTGTCATTCTTTTTAGGATTCCATTGCTTTTATAAGGTTTTTCAAATATAACTTTCATGTGTGGATCTATTGTAAAATTTGGTCTTAGCATTTGTACATTGTATTTTCTATTGTACTTATCTTCAAAATCATGAGTTATGTCTCCTATTCCCTAACAGATTTTTTTTGTTTATCATTGACCTAAATCTTTTAATGGCATCTATATTGAATTGAATATTAAATTTATGAGTGAAGTGATTATTGCATTGTTATTATACGTTCCTTTCTCCCTTACAAGCGCATCGAAAGCATGTGGAGTATCAAAACAAAAAAATTGAGATGTATGATGAATTAGCTATTATTGTGGGGAAGGACACAGCCACGGGTGGCTTTTCTAAGTCCTATGTGGATATTGAGAATGAGCCAAACAATGGGGAAAGTGCTGAGTTTGTTGCAGACAATGTGGAGGAAGGTGTGGTTGAGAAGGGGAAGAATGCAGTCGAGTCATCCACCACTGGGTCGGAAATTTCCAAGTCTCGCAAAAGAGGGTGTGCACCTTCTAATGCTGATGATAGTGTGCTGACTGATCTATCTGATCAGCTAAAGGAAATAGCTGTGGCTCTGAAAGAAATCAATCGGGGCCCGGTGGATTACACAGCTCTTTACAATGAGGTCATGGCTATGATGGCGGATGGGTATAGCAAAGACATGCTTGCAACTGCGTTTGACCATCTGTGTGAAAATGAGAAGGCAGCACGGGGATTCCTAGCCAAGAATGCTAGGCTGAGAAAGCTGTGGTTGGACGGTTTTTTGTTTTCACAATTTTGACTTGTTTGTTTCATGTTGACTGTGACGGTAGCTTAAAGAATTAACTTTTGTTGTAGTACTAGTATTGACCTACCATTGTATTATATATGTAGTCTTTTGTATTATTGGGACGATACAATTGCCCAAATTATGTATTTGTACTGTTCAAATACTATGAGTAGGTATCATTTTTGTACACCATGGAGGTGTAATGCCAATGGTGAACAATTGATGTGGCTGTTTTTATATAAATCTTATGGGCAATGCAGGTGCTTGAATTTGGATGATTATTTTTGATGTTGAAGTGGATGATTTTAGTTTTGTACTGTTACAGGTTTGTCTAGGTAATGCAGGTGCTTGAATTTGTAAGATATTTCATATTTTCCGTAAAATGATCCACAAACCAAACATGGGAATTGATTTTCCGTAAAAAACGAATTCTATTTTTCGTAAAATGTTTGACCAAACCAAATATGGGAATTGATTTTCTGTAAAACGGAAAGCATTTTTCGTAAAATGTTTGAACTAACCAAGTACCGAAATTGATTTTCCGTAAAACGAATTCTGAGACAGCCAAACAGCCTAAATACATTTTTCTTTTTCCGAAAATAACATTTCCAGAAAATATTTATTTTTCGGAAAGTATTTTACATGAACCAAACAGAGCCTAAATTGTAGGTAGCTTAAGTTAGGTGTTATTAGTGGAGTTAGTTATTGATACAAGTCCATGTGTCAGCATCTGATTCGTCTATGCATGTGCCGGCACTTGATTATTTTATGCTATAGTTTGTTAGGATGATTCCACACTCTACGGAGTTGGTTATGTATATATTGGAGTCTGTAACTAGAATCGAAAAGATCAAGAACTCAAAATTTCATTTTATCAAAATCTCTCATTTTTTTTTACTATGGTTTTCTACATTTTCCTTTTCCTTTTATTTGCTTTTCAAAAAGATCCCAGTAATTTATCTTGGAACACTAAAATAGACTACTATGGTTATTAACTGACAATGGGGTATTTCACACCAATAGCCAAAAAAAAAAAAAAAAAAAAACCAATTAAATCACTCCATTGAAATGGTTTGGAACACATTATCTCATTTTCCTGGTTAGAACATCAGCATTGGTGGTCCTAAAAAATTTAGTATTTAACAACTCAAAAAGTTATTTTGTCTATTTTAACACTCCACTTTACAATACATGATTTTATTTTTTTTACCCTTCATTTAAATATTCATTCTTTAATATTTTTTATTCCCTCTTCCTCTCTGTCTCTTACTCTTCTTTGAACCAAGATCAACCAAATACCCACTGCCCAGCCACCCATAACCACCGCATCACATCACAACCTAGCCATAGCCATCGCCAAATACCCATTGCCCAACTCACTGCTGGACTGCCTAGCCAAATACACCGTTGCCTCACCTGACAAACACAGTCCCTGGTGCTGTCCAGCTTCAAACTCAAATCACCGTACTTCGAACCCAAACCTGGAACCCGAGTCTTCATCCAGCTTTAGGATCCAATTATTTTCGGGTAGTCTATCACCCGTAATGGATTTCACACCCACTTTAGCAACAACAACAACTATGAACGGTCATTATTCATTCCTGTCAAGCTTCACCAAATTCAACTCCACACTCATAGCGGGTCTACTATACTTGATGTCATTACCTCCCTTACCCGATAAAAACCAATCTAGCCTGACCCTTTTCGAAATGATGGCCAGTGAACTTGATATCCATCCCATTCCACTGTCTCAAATCCCATAATATCAAAACGCGATAGAGGAGAGGAGAGATGCTTCAGGCGGAAAAAGAGAGATGGAGTGAAGAGAGATTCTTGAGGTGGAGAAAGATAGAGAGATAGAGGACAGGAGAAATGAGAGAGGATAGAGAAGAGACAGAGAAAGTATGTGCAAGCGTAAGAGAAACAAAGAAATAAATAAAAAATTTTAGCGAGTTGCTATAGTAAATTGGTAGTAATACCGGTTTACTATAGCAACTAGCTAAAATTTTTTAGCTTTGGCACCATTGATGCTGGGCTCTTTTTGGTGTTTGAAGTGGTAAAATAGTTGCTATTTTACTAACACCAATATTGATGCTCTTATAAAAAGTTGGAAGTAGTCAGGAATTCTACAGCTCAACTAGTACCAAATGATATTTCTAATAGAGATGTTTTAGGGTTCAAATCTCACCTCCCCAACTCTAAAACAAAAATAAAATAATAATAAAAATGTTGGAAGAAAGACAATCATATAATTGTTGGACCAAATTGCCATTCCTTTTACGCGCGCGCGCGTGTATATATATATATATATAATAGCTTACAGAGTAAAGAAAAGGAAGAAAGAGATTAATACTTAGGTACTCTCAAAGTATAGAGAAATGATACTCTCTCCTCTTACATTTATGGTCGATCCTACCATGAATTTAAGGAGTGGACCCTATCATGAATGTGAAAAGAGAGTATCATACTCCGTGTTCCGTGAGTACCTAAGTATTATTATGAGTGAAAAGACTTATATATATATATATATATATATATCATGCCATAACTAGTTGACTAATTTGAACATATTCATGAATTTAAAAAAAAAAAAAAATCATTCATTGGAACACATATAACATGTTGCATTAAATTTAAATTATTATATAAGTTTAGAATTGTAACTTTTTTCTTTTCTTTTCAAATATAAGTATAATATCTATATTATATAGAAACCTAAATTTTAAGGTAATCTTTTGAATATTTATCATGTTTTTAAGGCTCATATCTCTAATTTTTAATGACTATATTTTTTTTAGCCCAAAACTAAAGAGTTTGACTCAAATAAAATAAAATTTTCATTTTTTTCAACTGAAAAACTTAGAGAAAAAAAGATTTTTTGAACCCACAACTGAAAAGGCAACATACAAATAGAATTAATTTAATGCTCTATTAGACCGAAATGGATTGAAGTGAATTGAATGGATTGAAGTGAACTTAATTAGACCAAAATGCTATGATGTGGCTCAAAAAGAGCATAGTAATAATAAATATTGCACTTCAATTTTTAAATATTATATAGATACTCCTAAATGTACAGGTAGTAGAAAAAAATAACATCAAGTGTATGAATTATGTTAGGTAGACCTTAAAAAAAAAAAAAAAAAACAAACGTTTCCAATTCCCATTCAACCATTTTGTTCCATCTCTCTCCTCTTCTTCTTTTGCATTTCCTCCACGTAATCTCTTATCTCTCCCATCCGATGCCTCATCCTTAATCCCATATATATATATATATATACTAGTTAAAGGCCCGTGCGTTGCATGGTTTTATGTTAAAACTTGTTGAATATATATAATTATTATAACCAAATAAGTAATTATTATAACGAAAGGAATAAATTGCACTGGTATAACAACCATAAAATATAAAATGATAGCACCTTAATAAAAAATGATCTAAAATGATAGCACCTTAATACAAAATTATCTTCTAACATAGCATGCTATAATATCATTTGTTGTTACATGTATCAAACTATTCGCATATGAATTTTATATCTAATGAATCCAAAATATAAGTGATTTGCAGTATTGTTAACAATAATATTAATGATTAAAATCTTTAGACAAAGTAACATAAAATTGGCTACTTTTTAAAAATAGAACTATTGGAGGAATAAAACCTTTGTTCTAATTAAAAAAAATTGCAAAGTTCTACATCTAGATTACAAACCTTTCTTAGGATGCTTGAAATCTTTTATGACAAACCTAAAAAAAAAAAAAAAAAAAAAAAAAATCATGAAGAAAATTAAACAGAGTTAAAAAAAACAAAATACCATATAGATTGCAAAATTGTATGTAAATTAATACTCTATGATTGAAATTTACTACAACAACTTACATATATATTGGACAAAAAAATGATTAAATTGGATCAAACCTTTACAATATTAAGTATTGTATCAATTAAATACATTTTATGTATTTGTTGCCTTTTGTTTAAGCTAATTTCCTTATGTTTGATCTAAGACTTAGATACATTTCCTTAGATAATGTGTCTTAGGTTCTCTAATTAAATTCAAACACATAATTGTATTGAACAATATGATACAAACAAAGTTATCTTTCCCAATGAACATTAAATTCAATGCATCTATGTGTTTGATTTTTTTTTTTTTTTTGAGAAACAACACTAATTTAATTGTAGTTCAACAAATTTTATGAAGTATGGCTCTAGTGAAACAGATAATTCAACCGTTAGATTTGACAATAGTCAAATAGTCTACCTTAGCATCTTTAGACACTGCTGAATCCTTTGCAACACGCTTCTGTTTCGGAAATCTTCCAGCACTTCTTTCTTCTTCACCTGCAACAGATTTAACAAAGAAACATTTTAGTTTCTTACGTGTGATAGGAACACGAATTCATTGATGTATAATGGTGACAACTCCAAATATTGGGATTTTAAAAAGAAATAGAGGTGATTCAACTTACTTTATGATAACAATGAATTAGAGATAAGAATGAATTAGAGTCCTAATTTTTTGAATTTGAGATATGAATGAATTAGAGTCCTAATTAATCTAATATTAATCTGCAGTTTTTTATTTCATTTTTTTTTAGAGATACACTTAATTTTTTGAATTTGAGATATGAATGAATTAGAGTTCTGATTAATCTAATATTAATTTGCAGCTTTTTATTTCATTTTTTTTAGAGATACACTTACTTTATGATAACAATGAATTAGAGATAAGAATGAATTAAAGTCCTGATTAATCTAATATTAATTTACCTACAATCTTACATGAAGTAGTTTTTATTTTACGCTTATTATAAAATTTTTTTTTGAATAATCTAATATTAATCTATACCTACAATCTTACATGAAGCAGACGTGAAGCAGTTTTTTATTTATTTATTTTTTTAAAGAGATAAAATACTTAATGATAAAAATGAATTAGAATTCTGGTAGTATACTATTCCTTTTTAGTTCTTTAAAAATCTAAAAATTTAATAAAATTTTTGCAATTTGGTGAAGTTACGTGGCGCAACCACGGCGTCTAAGCTCAACTTTTATTATATATAATATGATATCAAAGTTTTCAAATCCACACACACAAATTGTATTCCTAAACTCTCTTTTTGTATAATAAGTTTAAGATTTCCAAACCAAAAACCAAGCCTCACTTTAACCGTTAAAAACACACACAAAAACACAAAAACAAAAGGTAAATTAGCAAATTTTGTTTTAGTTTTTATTTCACTATTCGCCACGACAAATACTTTTATGCTATGTTTGGAAGTTTGGAGGGAGAGGAGAGTAAAGGGGAATGATTATCCTCTACCTTATATGGATGCTTTTAAAATTAAGTAAGGGGAGGGGAAAAATTAGCCTTTTTATAGTTTGTAATTTTGTTAATATGGTAAGGGTAAATTTGGTAATTCATTTGGTCAAACATTTCTATGCTCTAGTCTCCCTCCAAATCTCTCTAATTGGGAGAATTAAAAATGAGAGGTTAGAAGTAGTTAGAACCTCTCCAAATCCCCCCCCTCCCCCCAGTCCTCCTTTAAAAAGTATCTAAATAAGGTAATACAACTTATTCCCATTCCCACTACTCTATTCTCTCTCCATCCAAACAAGCTATTAAGTTTTCTTGTTATCACCCCCCTCCCCAACCTACAAAATAATATTAGGACTAGACAACCTACATTGCAAAAATAACATGCAAAAAACTAAAGGACAATAAATATACATGAAATATGGTTAATATTAAGTGCTTGTTTGTTTGGGCGTTTTGAGCCCAAAAAGCACGTTTTGCAAAAATCTGGAGCAACTTTTGCGTTTGGTTCAGCCCAAAACATAACTTTTTAGAAAAAAGTTGCGTTTTGGGCCAAGGCTAATAACGCATTGAGAACGCACAAACCTTATGGAGCTGAGGAGGTCCATAAAACAAAAAGTCCAATGCTCGTTCGTAACTATCTGTTGGCTCTTCCTTCAATTACCAAATTACCCTTGATAAAAGTCCTCAATTCTCACGCCTGTCCCTCATTCCTCTCATCTCATCTCATCTCTCTGCTCTCCCTTTGCCCAGAAGCTCACTCACGCAATAAAATTAATCAAACCAAAACAATAAAAGCAAAAAAATTCTTGCTCTCATAAAAATGATATAATTTAAACAACAAATCTAAAATCAAAACAACAACAACAGCAGATCAACAGAAAAAAAAAAAAAAAAATTAGAACAACAATAACTGATCAAGAAAAAAAAAAAAAAATAGAAGTCGATCTGAGACAAATCTAAAATCAGAAATAACAACTAATTAAGAACAAGGAAAAAAAATAGAAGTCAATATGACCCCTGGTTGCATGCACTCCGCAGTAAGGAGGAGGAGCAACAGTGGAGGTGTGGTGGAGCAAAGGTGATTTCTCCTTTCTCTTCATGCTTGTCCGTGTGTGTTTGAAGATAATGACACCAAAAGGAAAGCAAGATTTATGTGAGATATATCACAGAGAGAGCTAGAGAATTTATGGAATCAAGTAGGAAAAAAAAAAAGAGAGTAGAAAATGAAAGAGTTGGAGAAAGAAAGAGTGAGGGAGCTTCTGGAATCAAGTGGAAGTGAAGAAAAAAAAAAAGGAGAGGATGTACTGTGTGGTGGGTATACATGTGTGGAAAGGAGCTTCTGGAATCAAGTGATGGGTATACGTGTGTGGTGGACAAAATGCAAGAGAAAAAAAAAGAAAAAAAAGAAGGAAACGTATGGATGAAAGAAAAGGCAAAGAATAAGAAATCACAATTTAAAAATAATACCACAATATTTTCACAATAAATTTTAAGTGATTAGCTAATATTGGTGAGTAAAAATATAATTTTAGTGGTGGGTTCAAATTAGAACTAGTAACAACTTTCCATATAAGATTTTGTTATGATTTTTGTGAAAGTATTGCAAAAAATATTGTGGATGTAACATTTTTTGTTGAAAAATATAATTGTTGAGAATGAATAGGAAAAGAAAAAATAAAGATTGAAAAAGAATAAATTTGATTAAAAAATAAAAATTAAAAAAGTGGGTAGGTAAAAAGTAAATGTCATTGTTGATTGTCCAAACAATACAAAAATTTGCCTAACCTACTAGAGATGCTCTTATATATACATTGTCATTTTTGGTAATTTACCTCTCAAACTGCCACTTTTATAAGTGCTAGCCAAACACTCAGCTTTTTCAAAAAACATTTTTTAACAGTTTTTACCGAACGCTCAGCTTTTTGAAAAAGCACTTTTTCATTATGCACTTTTTAAAAACTCTACTTTTTTATTATGCAATTTTTCATAAAGCCGAACCAAACTCACCCTAAGGGCACTACCCTAGAAGCGGAGTGATAGCTTAATAATCTATTACCACCCCACCCACTTCATCTAATGTTTTCTCTTCAACCAAAACTTCTTTGCTTGGAAAACACATCTATATGTGTCTTTCTTTCTTTTTGTTATTAATGGTTTTTTTTAAAACTCATGCTTTTCTTTTTTAATTTTATGATAAAGTTTTAATATTTTGGATGATATGGGGGTGTTTGTTATTGTTGTTTAAGTAACAGTTTTCAATGTTTAAATAACATTATATTTATTTTCACACTTTTTCACTGACACGTATTTTTACAAAATAATAATAACGTTACTAGAAATCTCTTATCAAATGGGCTCAATTATATTCTGTGAAGGAGGAGAGAAGGCTTTTTTTGAGTTTTTCCTTCGGCAAGATCGCTTATCGACCAAGAAATTATCCCATTAATGATAAAGGCTTCAAAAGGATTGACCTTTTATTTTTTTAGAGTCCGTTTGGATAAAACTTATTTTGTTGAAACTGAAAACCGAAAATACTGTAGGAAAATAATTTTTAAATGTGTGAATAGTACCGTGAGACCAATTTTTAATAAAAAAATTGTTGAAAAGTAAAATTTGTGAATCTCATAAATAGTGCACGAGTATACTGTTTACAAAAGAATTGGTCAACCAACCATTGCTGTTGAAAAAAAAAAAGAAAAAAAAGAAGAAGAAAGAAGCTGAAAACGTGGACGTGAACGTGTATCTAAACGGATTGATCTTCTGTGCAAAAAGTGTGAAAAATTGAAAATCACAATCAAGGTATATGTCACCAATGACGTCAGCAAGCATAAAAGCCTGCTTGAAGTTGAAATAGAAAAATAAAAAGATTTTCCAACTCTCTGTCTCTTAGAACATCCATGGACTCAGAAGCTCCTCAAGTAGAAATGGTCTTCTTTCCCTTCGTGGGTGGAGGTCATCAAATCCCAATGATAGACATTGCAAGACTTTTTGCTTCCCATGGAGCCAAATCCACAATCATAGTCACTCCCACAAACGCTATTCAGTTCCAAAATTCCATCCTTCGTGACCAAAACTCAGGCCACCCAATTTCCATTCACGCTCTCCAATTACCAGAGGGTGCTGTTTCACCTGACTCAGACATGTCAGCCACCCCTGTCACCGACACCACAGTCCTCCAAGAGCCTCTCAAACTCTTCCTCATTGAACACAAACCTGACTGCATTGTATTCGACATGTTTCACCGTTGGGCAGCTGAGCTTTTCGATGGGCTCGGAATTAGAAAGATTGTTTTCAATGGTAGTGGGTGCTTTCCTGGCTGTGTTTCTGAGAATATAAGAAAGTATGAACCGCATAAGAAAGTGGGTTCGGATTATGAGTCTTTTTTGGTTCCAGGTCTTCCTGATCGGATCGAGTTGACAAGGTCTCAGCTTCCTATTTTTGTTAGAGACAAATCTGGGCGTTTTGATAAGATGGGAAAAAAAGATGAAGACAAGAGTTTTGGGTCCGTGGTTAATAGTTTCTACGAATTGGAGCCTGCTTATGCTGACTATTACAGAAAAGAGATGGGAAAGAAGGCTTGGTTTGTAGGACCAGCCTCTTTGTGTAACACAGATGTTGCTGATAAGGCTGAGAGAGGCACACAAGCCTCAATTGATGAACAGAGTTTTATGAAGTGGTTGGATGATAAAGAACCCAATTCTGTTCTTTATATTGGTTTTGGAAGCAAACCCGGGTTTGCTACCGGACAGTTTGTTGAGATTGCTCATGCTCTTGAGGCTTCCAACTATTCATTCATTTGGGTTGTTGGAAAAAACTTCAAAGATGAAGAAAATTGCCTTACCGGTGGATTTGAAGAGAGGATTAAGGAGTCCAAGAAGGGTGTGATAATAAGAGGGTGGGCACCTCAGTTGTTGATATTAGAACATGGTGCGGTGGGAGGGTTTATGACTCATTGTGGATGGAACTCTATGTTGGAGGGAGTTTGTTGTGGTGTGCCTATGATTACATGGCCTCTCTCTGCTGAACAATTCTACAATGAGAAATTGGTTACTGATGTGTTGGGGATTGGGGTTCAAGTTGGGAGCAAAGAGTGGATCTCCTTTAAATCTGAAAAGAAAGGGTTGGTTGGGAGGGAGAAAGTGGAAGTGGCGGTGAAAAGGTTGATGGGTGGTGGTGATGATGAAGTGGTGGATATAAGAAAACGAGCTAAAGAGCTTGCAGGGAAGGCTAAGAAAGCTGTTCAAGTAGGTGGATCTTCGTATATAGATGCTGATGCCTTAATTGAGGAGCTTAAATCCTTAAAGAAAAATGTGAATTGATAGAGTAATATTGTAGTCACTTACTAAAAGAATGAAGATTCATGAAATGAAGTTTGTATTGTTTTTCTGCTGGGCACTTTAACACTTTTTTTTAGCTCTTGGATGGGCTGTTAGACTCCTGTAAAATATAATCTTAGGACTCATAAATTTTGCTACAGTTGATTAACATCGAAAGCTGTCACTTTGAGATTCGGTTGGCGACAAAATATTTATGGTTATGCAAGAGAAGATAATGCGTGGTCGATGACCATTGAGTGTCTAGTCACGCAAGCCAAATGTTCGATAAAATGCCCCAAATCACAACTGCCCGAAGAAATGCCCAAAAGCATTAAAGAGTGAAAATGCACAAGAAAATCCCGTTTTGGTTGAGCCCTTCTATCTGAGGTGTACCTCCTCTAGCCTGAACAAAATCTAACCGCTCGATTGTTGAGGGATATGTACCAGGCAATATGTGCTAATGCCTACTGATTTGATGGAATCGTGGAAGGTGATTTGGCCTTAGTCCAATGGTAAATTTGGCCAGGTTTTTTAAGTTCAATTAGTTGTGGATTCTAGTAAGTTTAAGTAGTAAAGTTCATTATTGTTAAATAAGAAATTTAGAGTTTAAACACGGCATATCCTAAAAATTAATTAATGTCGTTGCTTGATGATAGAGAAGAATCAGTACAGAGTGAATACTAACTGCTCGATTGTTGAGAGATATGTACCAGGCAATATGTGCTAATGCTTACTGATCTGATGGAATCGTGGAAGGTGATTTGGCCTTAGTCCAATGGTAAATTTGGCCAGGTTTTTTAAGTTCAATTAGTTGTGGATTCTAGTAAGTTTAAGTAGTAAAGTTCATTATTGTTAAATAAGAAATTTAGAGTTTAAACACGGCATATACCAAAAATTAATTAATGTTGTTGCTTGATGATAGAGAAGAATCAGTAAAGAGTGAATACTATAGGTTGAAATTCTATTTGAAAAAGAAAAGAAAAAAGTTCAAGTAGTTAGATGATCTAATAAGTTATGAATGTGACTCAAAGGACAAAGACAAGGTGAACAAGCAAAACAAGGTAGCTTAACATGTAGGGTGATGATTCTAAGCAAAAGCTAAATCTTTAATCTTAGCTATTGCAACAGGTAAGCAAGCGAGTTGTTTATACTTTATATTGACCATTGTACCCTTGGAGACAATTCTTAGATTGGGCAAGGTGGCTGTCTATTTCTACCAACTCTATAACATAGCATTCAAACTTAGTCCCTTTACACATAAGTCACGGTGTTCATATGAACACCTTGACTTGCAAGCAAAACAGAAAAAAAAAAAAAAAAAATTATATATATACTCACATAATTCTCTTTAAACTAACCTCTTTTGTCTACCCTAAAAAAATTGAATACTCTAAGTTAAGAATCCCAAGAATTTGGATTCAACAAAAATAAGAGTAATGTTAGGGAAACAACAAAATGTTACAACAATTTCATAATGTTCTTCAATTAGCTTGCCAATTCACACAAAGGCCCACCAGAATTTGGAATTAATTTTTTTTATATACTAATATTAGTTAATGTTGTGTCCCTAGCATTACTCACAAAAATAATGTTGACACTCAAACATAATTCTTAACCCCTTAAACCAAAAAAAAAAAAAAAAAACCTAATTATTCAAATTCCTAATAATTCAAAATTAATCCCTAATTTTATTTTTCCTAAAAAACGGTACCAAGAGAGATATTGTGTCCATGAGTTCTCCTTGATGGCATCGACAACTGTGCTCTTCTTGGCAGCTTAGCTAGCTTGCATCCACAACAGGTATTATCCATTGCTCGTCTTTGTCTCACTTTCTCAAATTTTCTCTTCTTTATTATTATTTTAGACTATATCTCACTTTATTACGTTCTTTTCAGACCAGTTCTCATGTTATCTATTATCTGTCCATTTTTCCTTTTAATTTTGTTAGTAGGACAATTTAAAAACTTCAAGTATTTGCATGTTTTTTGTTTTTGTGATATCAATATATATTCAAGTTATCTTTTTATTAGGTTTTGTATAATTTAAGTTCCTTGACTACTCTAGAATTAATTCTTAGAGCTACCACTAACACAAAGTATTGTATCTTTTTACTAGATTGTATTCAAGACAAGGGCCATGCAATTTTGATTTATATGATATTTCATATAATTTTTTATTATTCGTTAATCAACTTTACTTTGATATTTTCTCAATTTTTCATTAAATTAAATTAAGCGACGACTCTATGTGTAACACCCCGACCTAATTGCATAATTAATTTTATGGGTTTATATGCTTGTTATTATCTTAGTTACTTTAAGTGCATAAAGTTTTGATATTGTGATATTATAAAAGATATATGCTCTTTTAATGATATAGAAAGAAGTTTTATAAAAGTAAGGATATATATGTAAAGTTATATTTTTTTTGGGCCTTTCTAGAATATATAAGTTTATAAGGGGTGGTGGGTAAATTTTTGAAAAGCTAAAAGTGGAAAGGTGAGTCAGCAACCCACTATTCCCCTTAGCTTACATGTGCCCCATCCCATAGTCCATTTCTCTTGTTTCTTTGCTGCACCAGAAGCTTCTTAGTTCATTCTCTTTGTTTCTTTGTTTTCTTTCTCTCTTTGCTCTTACACGGCAACACCTCTCCCTCACTATCTCACCGAAACAATAAATCTCACTCTAAAGAAGAAATTAAATTATTAGCCCTAAGGTTTCAGCTTCAAAGTTTGTGGGTAAGTAAATAAAACCTCATCTGACTTTTGGGTATTTTGATGGTGTGATTGTTTTGTTTATTTTCCCTTCTTTATTCTCTAATTTGATTGTAGAAGTTGAAATTGAGATTCTGTTTTAGTAGCTTGAAAGATTGATGATATTATGGTCTTTTGGATGCTTAATAACATATTTTAACATTTATAGTATTGGTATAAAAGTACCAAACGAAAGGAAGACCAATTGCATGTATTTGATGATTTTGTAAGAATATATCCTGAAGCTGTCACTGTGACAGATTTGATGTTTACACCAAGAAAAATCTGTATTAAATCATATTCTGTGAATTAGAATGCTAGGTGTAGTTTTTATGAATTCTAAGACACACATGGTTGTAATGGAAGTGGTCTCCTAGCATTTGGATTGATATAAAAATAATAGTTTAATTTCTAAGTTGCATATAATTCTGTCAGGACAGATTTAAACATGTTGTCTTTTATGATTTTTTATAAATCATAGTATTACGCTTTGACTCTGAAATTGATATGATATTTACTAGACATCTAGAGGAGTGACTCTGTAAAATTGAATGAAGATTTGATGTGTTTAGATAGCCCATTTGTATTTTACAAATGCGGCATTTGCTGCTGAAATGAGCAGTAAACAGCAAATGATAACTCTAACTTTGTGGATTTACTTCTAAAGTTAGGATGAATGTTGTGAGTTATAATTTAATATGCTTATCTTTTGGTATGTCTAGATCACAGATGAATTTTTATGCCTTGGTTTCTCTATGTTTGGTACATAATGTATTTGATGAATGCATCTTGTCTTTGGGGAACTTTATGTGATGGGAATTAAGATTTTATTGAGTTTGAGAGTTAGGTTGTGTTTGAGGTATAAGTTTATATATTTAGGAAGAGTTTTTAGTAATAAGTTTTGGTCTTTCATTTAGGTGACGAGAACAAGAACGTGGACACTTGAGCTCCTCTTATTCAAATTTCTCGCATCTTCTGTTTTCAAGTAAGGAATGTGTGATATGTGCGTTTGATAAGTATAAGGATTATTTAGAAAATTATTATGCATCAAAACCTTTTAACTAGAGATATTACATATAAGCATGATTTAAGTAAAGATTTATATTCGTGACTTATTAAATCCTATATATATGATAATTTTAGCATATTGATGCTATTACTCATATCACAAACGTAATATTTAAAGAATGAAATGAATATTCTACTATTATGAAATATTTATGTAAAAGCATAGTATTTGAAAAATATAGTTTTCGGTCATTCCATTGTTATGATCTGAACTCAGCCAGTAGGGGTTATAGTACTGGTATTTCCATGGAGATTCTAATTGGCCATTATACGTGGTGAGGACTCTGCTGTACTCGCCCTCGTTGGTAACAACCAACATGTGGAGGATGCCAACCAACTCCCATGGTTGATGATATGATCACACCGAAAAGAGTGATACTTTCTGATATGATCCTGAGATTTCCTAGCATTGTGGGGAATGCTGGATGCCTGGCACTTTGTGCTGGAAGCCTCCCAAAGTTATGACAGACTTACAATTGGATTAACTAATATGTATCATAAATGAGCTATTAAGCTATTTGGAGTTATAAGAAAAGTATGATGATAATAAAAGTATGTTGAATGTGTTATAAGTCTGATGGAAATTTTATGATAAAGTAATTTATAGTATATTTAAAGATAAGATTATTGAATTATATTTAAGTTTCTCATTATGTCCTTTTATTATTATACGAAAGGAAAAATGAAGTATTTTCATCAGAAAGTTCGTAAGTATATTAAGAATAGTATGAAGACTATTTATCAAAGTTGACATATCCATAAAATATTTGATTTACATGCATTCTTATTAAATGCTCATGGAGCTTAAAATCTTACTGGGCTTTGCAGCTCATCCTATAATATTTCAGTGCACAAGTTCTTCACTGGAAGTAGCGAGAGTATTAGAGGTGGCAAGGATTCTGTGATTCTCGTTTGTTAGAATGTATAGTTTTTGGTTGTATAATAGTCTAGCTCTTTTGTTTTATAATAGTCTAGCTTTTTGTTGTGTAGGAGGAATCAAGATATATTTGATCCTTTTGAGCACTAATGTAATTCAGAACCTTAGTTTGCTTCGAATCCTAGCTTTATGTCTTGGGTTTAGGTTTGTAAATAATAGTTTTGTTAAAAGTTTAGTTATGTAATAATTACTAAATACTTTAAGTTTCAGCCAAGTGGTAATATTGCAAGTTAGAAATGAAAAGAAGTTTCAAAGTTTTGACACTTGTGGTATATATATTGGCTTTTATACAAGAAAATAAACAGGAATACACTGGAAGCAGCGAGAGTATTAGAGGTGGCAAGGATTCTGTGATTCTCGTTTGTTAGAATGTATAGTTTTTGGTTGTATAATAGTCTAGCTCTTTTGTTTTATAATAGTCTAGCTTTTTGTTGTGTAGGAGGAATCAAGATATACTTGATCCTTTTGAGCACTAATGTAATTCAAAACCTTAGTTTGCTTCGAATCCTAGCTTTATGTCTTGGGTTTAGGTTTGTAAATAATAGTTTTGTTAAAAGTTTAGTTATGTAATAATTACTAAATACTTTAAAGTTTAGTTATGTAATAATTACTAAATACTTTAAGTTTCAGCCAAGTGGTAATATTGCGAGTTAGAAATGAAAAGAAGTTTCAAAGTTTTGACACTTGTGGTATATATATTGGCTTTTATACAAGAAAATAAATAGGAATACAAGAAACAATTTTTGATAAGCACTTTAAGCTTAAGTTCTTTCGTGTTAGTATTAAGGTAAACTTGATATTAACATGCCGGTCATGCTTTAAATTCTGAAGTACAGGTCTGGGTCGTGACACTATGTTAGTCCTTGAGGTTACGGGGAAATGTATCCCTAATTGAATCTCCACCTTAAGATTTCTAGCGAGAGATTTTGTTTTACCATTAGAAAAGAATCTCAGTCCCATTGGATCACAATTCTCACAGTAAGAACAAAGCTAATGAATTCAAATCGACTTTGGTTGCAATCTTAATGGTTATGAGAGCTTTTTATACTTTTTCTAAATCGGGTTCGAGCTTGATTTCTATTTTTGAGAGACTGAGTTTGAGAGCAAGAGAGGGACAATGGAGTTTTGGGGTTGGGAAAGAGCGAGAATTTTGGGAGAATCAGTCATGTGATTACTTAAACAAGTGGGCTAGGTCTTTTGGTTCATTTTTGAAAGTAGCAAGTATTATTTAGTAATTTAGCATTGTGTGCAAGGGCAAAAGTGGGGAATTCATTTTAAAATGGTCAAGTGACTTGCACATGACTGTTAATTTGAATTGTGAATCAGACTATGAGATGCATTTACAAACTTTATTACAATTGGAGTAGTGATCGTGTTTCTCAAAAAAAAAAGAGTAGTGATCGTAAGTTTTCATAATTTAGATTACAAAGTACGAGTACCTTTATGGTTTAGGGTATATTAGTGCAATTAAATCTAATATTTAAATGAAATAAAGAGGAAAATAGAGTAAACTGAAGGATGTATTTGAATAAGTGGTTAACTGAAATTAAAAAAGAAAAAGAAAAAAAGGTGAACTTGGATTCTCTGTTATTAGTAGGGGAAAAAAACTTGTGATGGTTTTTTGTGTGTGTGTGTGTGTGTGTGTGTGTGTGTGGATATAATGAAAGTTTGGGGGTGTGAAAACTAAAAGCCAAGCTTGGTACGTGGGTGGCTGCCGCGGCTCAATCAAAATGATTGTGTAGACTACAAAATTTAAAAGACAAAAAAAAAACCCCTTAAAATTAGTATTTCATTACCTTCTTTTATTTTTCATTTTTAATGCACGTGAAAGTAAATAGTGTAGTAGAAACTTACATGTAGATTTAACGCAAACTTATATTTGAAGAAAGTTTTATTATAACATTTTTAGGTATTTGTTGACCTATCAAATTTTATAACTTATAAGCACAAACCATCAAAAATCAATTACTCCCAGCCACCGTCGGTGACCTAGTCCATTGGAAGGTAGACCAACCCATAAGATCCCTATAAGATCAGCAACCCTGCCACCAAATAGAGGAGAGAGCTACTATGTATTTTTGTAAATTTTACCATTTATTTTTTGGTAAAACATTCTACAAAATTTAGGTTTGACAAAATTTTACGATAAACAATAAGATAAAATGGGTAAACAAAAATACAAACGGAGAGTCAAGGGTGGCTGACCACAAAACACATCAATCCATAACTTGACACTTGCCTCTGCATCTAAAAGTCCTACATAGAAGAGAAAATTTAGGATCAAAAACAATTTTACCACAGTTGTGATGAAATGACTGTGAGAAGTGGAAAAAATATTGTAAAAATGTGTGAAAATGGTAAGTAATTATTAACAGTCACAACAAAGTTGACTGTGAAAAAAATCGTGTTCATAAAACCTAGAAAGAAACTACTGCTCTGTCACTGAATGTGAAAAGATCCAGCCCTCATCCCTTAAAACTAATCATTGATTGATTAGTGTAGGTACCTTTGTGTCCAAAAGTTAGTGTGTATATTTGACACACATGCGTGCTAATAGCATTGTGAAAACACGTACCGAAAGTCACAATCAAAGTAGAAGTCACCAATGACGTCAGCATAAAATCCTACTATAAAGTCCATGCTTCTGCAACTCTTGATAAATCAGGAACATAAAGATTCATCTTTTTTCATGTCCAACTCTCTGCCTCTTAGAACATCCATGAACTCAGAAGCTCCTCATGTCGAAATGTACTTCTTTCCTTATGTGGGTGGAGGTCATCAAATCCCAATGATAGACATAGCAAGACTCTTTGCTTCCCACGGAGCCAAATCCACAATCATAGTCACACCCACAAATGCTCTTCAGTTCCAAAATTCCATCCTCCGTGACCAAAACTCTGGCCACCCAATTTCCATCCACGCTCTCCAATTACTAGACGGTGCCGTCTCACCTGACTCAGACATGTCAGCCACCCCTTCCACTGACACCACAGTCCTCCGAGAGCCTCTGAAACTCTTCCTCATTGAACACAAACCCGACTGCATTGTCTTCGACATGTTTCACCGTTGGGCTGCTGAGCTTTTCGATGGGCTCGGAATTAGAAGGATTGTTTTCAATGGTAGTGGGTGCTTTCCTCGCTGTGTTACAGAGAATATAAGAAAGCATGAACCTCATGAGAAAGTGGGTTTGGATTATGAGCCTTTTTTGGTTCCGGGTCTTCCTGATCGGATCGAGTTGACAAGGTCTCAGCTTCCTGTTTTTCTTAGAGACAAATCTGGGCGTTCTGATAGGATGGCGAAAGATGAAGAAAAGAGCTTTGGGGCTGTGGTTAATAGTTTCTACGAATTGGAGCCAGCTTATGCAGACTATTTCAGAAAGGAGATGGGAATGAAGGCTTGGCTTGTAGGACCTGCTTCTCTATGTAACAAAAATGCTACAGATAAGGCTGAGAGAGGCAAGCAAGCCGATCAAAGTTGTTTAAGGTGGTTGGATGAGAAAGAACCCAATTCAGTTCTTTATATTAGTTTTGGAAGCAAACCCAGCTTTGCTCCTGGACAGTTCCTTGAGGTTGCTCATGCTCTTGAGGCTTCCAATTATTCATTCATTTGGGTAGCTGGAAAAACCTTCAAAGATGAAGAACATTGTCTTCCTGGAGGATTTGAAGAGAGGATTAAGGAATCAAAGAAGGGTGTGATAATAAGAGGGTGGGCACCTCAGTTGTTGATATTAGAACATGGTGCTGTGGGAGGGTTTATGACTCATTGTGGATGGAACTCTATGTTAGAGGGAGTTTGTTGTGGTGTGCCGATGATTACATGGCCACTCTCTGCTGAACAGTTCTCCAATGAGAAATTGGTTACTGATGTGTTGGGGATTGGAGTTCAAGTTGGGAGCATGGAGTGGATGTCGTTTAGTTCTGAAAAGAAAGCGTTGGTTGTGAGGGAGAAGGTGGAGGTGGGAGTGAAAAGGTTGATGAGTGGTGGTGATGAGGTTGTAGAGATGAGAAAACGAGCTAAAGAGCTTGCAGAGAAGGCTAAGAAAGCTGTTCAAGTAGGTGGATCTTCATCTATAGATGCTGATGCCTTAATTGAGGAGCTTAAATCCTCAAAGAAAAATAAGAGTCGATAGTGGAGGGTAATGATTATTACACTCTGGTATTGCACACTCAATATACACGTTCTGAAATCGTATTTTAAAAATATGATTAAGTTAAAATTATAAAATAATGTTTTTACTAGTTCATAATTTTAACTGAAATTATGAAACACGATTTCTTAGGAGGTGTATACAAAGTGTGCAATGAAGATTATGTAATCAGATTGGAATGCAGCAGAAAGAAAAAGGAACTCTGTAGGTTCTATTTAAGGTCGAAATAATGAAGATGAGTAAAATAAAGTTTGCATTGATTTCTGGTGGATAGTTGATTCTTTCTTTCTTTTAGCTCTTTGACGGACAGTTGACTCTTATAAAATATATAACAGGAATAGATTTTGCCATGTTAACTTCAGTTTACTAACATTGTAAGCCGAAATTGTGAGATTTATTTATTTATTTATTGAGAAAAGCCGAAATTGTGAGATTTAATTTGACAACTAAACATTTATGGTTTTGTAAGAGAAGATAAATGCATGGTCCAAAACATTGAGTGTCTAATGTCACTAGCAACACCAAGGAAGCCCATTGCAGCAACACCAGCTCAGGTACGTTGGCAGCCTCCACCGACGGACTTGGTTAAAATAAACTTTGATGGAGCGGTGTTTAAGGATGAAGACAGAGCAGGTATTGGCGTGGTTGTTAGAGATAGCCAAGGCATGGTTATGGCTTCTTTATCCCAAAACATCCCACTCCCCACACTCAGTTGTAAACTTGGAAACTCTGGCAGCATGTAGAGCACTTGAATTCTCACTTGAGCTAGGCTTCGACAAAGCAATTCTTGAGGGAGATTCGATGATCGTCATGGCTGCTTTGAGGGACCCTTCTCCTTCCCTTGCTTCATATGGTCTGTTAGTTCGGGATGCCCAATTGATGGCACGTTTATTTACTTGTATTTCCTTTAAATATGTTGGTAGAGTAGGGAATAATGTTGCTTACAACCTAGCTAGACATGCATGTCATGTCACTAGTTTTTCAGTTTGGATGGAAGATGTTCCTATCCAAATTTATGCAGCTTTTTAGGCAGATTTGCCTATTACTGAATAAAAAACTTCAAGTTCTTCCTTCTCAAAAAAAAAAAAAAAAAAAAAAAAAAAAAAAAGTCACTCGCAAGCTGGCTTGGTATTTTGGTCCATTTCTATTTTTCGTAAGTAATAAAGGTTATTTATTTATTTTTTTGAGAAGGAAGTACTTGCAGCTTTATTAATCAAGAATTTGGCTCCTTAAAAAGGGGGAAAAAAAATCAAGAATTTAGAAAATCAGACAAAGAAGGAAGACAGAATATCTAGTGGAACAGACTCCATTCAGACTAATAACGAAAAAGAAAGTCTTGCTTCCTGGACTAAGGTATGAGCAACTGCATTACCTTGCCAAACAACATGAGAGAAATAAAAACCCTACATAGAGTTTACATAAGACAAAATGTCTTTTATAAGATGTCCCCCTTAGGAATTTCCATACCCCTACCTTGTAAAGACTTAACAATTGACTAAGAGTCCCCTTCAAAGGTAGAATATATGAAATCCAATTCTAAAGTGAAACTTACTACTTGCCTCGCAGCCAATAGCTCCAGAACTTCCCCGAAAGATGGTTTTTGAATCTTTTCAGAGAGAGCAGCCATGACTTCACCATAGGAGTTTTGAATAACAACTCCAATACCTGCCTCATCTGACTCATCAAACATTACGCCATCATAGTTTGTCTTCATATTCCCTATAACAGGAGGTCTCCAATTCTTTTTAGCAACACGTTGGCTTCTGTGAAGGGGACTGCCTAGATTATTAAAGTCCTGAATGTACCCTTTTGCAAAGGCCGATATTCTGTCCAGTGGCAAAGAGTGTTCTTGTAGGCAAGTTTTATTTCGTTGATACCAAACTGACCAAGCTGTAATAGCAAATAAAGGAACTAGTTGTGGTTTTTCACAGATCAAATTGACTACCTCCTGGAAGGAACTCGACTGCATTCTTGTCCTATCCACCCAACCAAAATTGGTTGCCCAAACAAATTGCAATTTTTCACAACCCCACAATGCATGAAAGACATCCTTAGATTCTGCAAAATAGCGATGACACACGGACTTTTGGAGGATTTTTCACTTCATTAGATTTTCTTTTGCTGGCAAAAAATTTGTGCAGGCTTTCCAGAGAATGTGTTTGATCTTACTTGGTACTTTTAATTTCCAGATACTCTTCCAGAACAGCTTCTGGGATTCGGGCATTAGAGGTCTGTCGAGATCAAGACTAGAGAGTTCGCATAGAAGCTTATAACTGGATTTGATTGAATAGGTACCAGATTTTTCTTTTGGCCAGAAGAAGATATCAAGCTGAGGAGTAGTGCAAAGAGGTAGTGATTTGATGTGTTGAGCCTCAAGAGGATAAAAGCATAAATTGATCAATTGGACATTCCACCAACCTGTTTAAGGATTGATTAGAGTATCCATAGTTGCTTCAGGTGCTAAGACACCTGGGGGGGTGGGGTGGGGGAGGATTTTGCCCCTATCTGAATTAGATAACCATGCATCAAGAAAGATCTGCTTGGATTTTCCATCCCTAATCCTCCATTGGATCTCTTCTCAATCAATTTTCTAGACCATAAAATACTTTTCCGAGCAAAAGAGCCGGAAGAAGATTTAGCTTTGAAAATTGAGCAAGTAGGGAAATATTTTGCCTTAAAAACTCGACAAAAAAGAGAATCCCTATCATGGATCAAAAGCCAAACCTATTTTGCCAACATTGCTTCATTAAATTTACATAGGTCCTTAAAACCTAGGCCTCCCTCCATCTTTGGTTGACATAACACTTCCCATTTTTTTCCAATGGATCTTTCTTCTATCTCCCATTTGACCCCACCAAAATTTACAGATCAGCATCTCAATGTCTTGACAAAGGCCCACTGGTATCCTGAAACAACTCATTGCAAAAGTGGGGATGGCTTGTGTCACGTCCCAAACTCGATCTCGGATTTGTGACCATGACCGGCATGTTAATATCAAGCCTAAATCTGGTATTAACAAGAACCAACTAAACTTTTTCAAAAGCTTTCCTATTTCTTTTCATCTTTGTTTTTTTATTTAAATGATATAACTTTTCACTTGACATTAAGAGCATTTACACTATACTCAAAGAATAACATAATCCACTAGTTACTCAAATTCTAAATTTCACATAATACATCTCTTAATACTTTAAGGTACACAACTTTCTTTAGATCATAAAATACACAATACTACAAAGTTAAACATCAAATTGTCAATTTGGGATCTATACTTTTAAAACTAAAACTAGCTCTTTCCAAAACTCAACTAAGGCTTCCTCTGCTCCAAAATAAAACCTGTTGACAGAAAGAGTGGAAGAGTTGAGCTATACAAATCAGTAAGGGTAAGATACATAAGAATTTAATAAGAATACATGTAAATCAAATCATTTAATTTTATAAATGTTCAGGTAGAAGAACACCCTTTCATGCATAATATTTTATACTATTTATAATAATAACTTATACGTTTTTCGTAGGAAATAATTGTTCTCCCTTTTCTTATCAGAATAATATTATCAAAACCTTTCGAATTGAATTTCTTTCATTTCTTACAAAGTCACCAAATATAATATTGATTGTTTAAAATCACACACACACACACACACACATATCTATATAATAACTAATAGCTGAAACGTTTGACTTTTTGTTGACAAGTCCTCATTGCACCATGTGGCTACATAAATTAATGCCATGTCTTCCATTAAAAACACAAAACAATGTATCTTTTCATTTGGTTCTTATACAAACCATTTTAGTACAATTCTTTTGCTATTGTTGCCTGTTGGTGTTCAGTTGCATTGTTCCCGCCTGTAATTATAAATTTTACACATTTCCTAATAAATTTCAGTTTATATTTCTTGAGATAAAACTCAAAAACTTCAAGTTCATTCTGATTCTTCACCATCTCTCTATGTACGGTGGAGAACCTTTGGTTTTCACATATATATTTTTGGCAGGTTTTAACGCTATATTCCATTATAGGTTTTTTGGCTTTATTATTTGATCAGTTTTAAAATCTTCCTCCACAAATCCTAAAGGTAGGTGCTCCACAAATTTTAAACGCATGCAACATAGTAACGTCTTCTCCTGTGTCTCCAGTCCGCTTTCTTCTTCTTAGAAAGTGTTAAATAGCTTTTTCTTTCTTCATTTCTTTTTTCGATTAGGTTTCTGTGTGTGGCATATGGGAGATACTTTGTAACCATTCTAATTGCATATTTTATTGTAAAAAATTAGATGGTGATAGGCTTAATTATGTGAATTTGACCTTACAAGAGAGGTTTGTATTTTTCATGGTTTTCTGAAGTTCTATGGATTATATAATATTTATTTTGTTTTAACTATTGTATGGAAAGGAAAGATGTTCCTTATAATACTTGAACGAGGTCTTGAAAAATAGTCTTCAACTCCTTGCTACAAGAAATACAAACACGAAGATGATGCTATTAAAAATTCGGTTAGCCCTCTCTTTTCAGAATATTTTAATTTTTTCCCTGTTTTTCTATTTTATCGCTTCTTATAAGGTTTTTAATTGTTTCTAATTTAATTTCTATTCTTATATGTGTTTGAATCGTATTATGAAGGTTTAGTGTGAATTATTATTGAGGATATTTCATGACTTTTGGTTTAGTGTGAATTATATGTGTTTCAATCATATTGTCGCTTCCTCCTTCCATATGGATGGTAGGTAAACCTACTATTCAAAACTAAGTGAAGTATTGAATCCATATATATATTCACTATATTTATAATTACATTTTTTCTAGACAATGTCAAACTTATATATATATATATATATATATATGATATGGCTATTTGATATTGGATCTAGGGACATGGGATATGATTGCTCATGATTTTAAAGGTGATATCGAAGATATAAATCGAGCAGTTGCTACTTATTGCTTAAAATTACATATTTGGGAGAACTATGCTAGAGACATTATGTTAATCATTACGTTTTAAACATAAATAATATTGGTTTAAGTTTTGACTCTTCTTTTTTTGCACGGAAGGTAAGCCATTATGAACACGTATACATTTAAAAACATCAAATAGCTGTAACTTTTCATTTTTCAATAACCACATTTTCAGTTAACAGGCACATTTTCTGTTAATAGGCACATTTTCATTCAAAAGACACTTTTTCGGTCAATAGGCATCTTTTGGTATATTCAAATATGAAGGATTATGACCTTTTAATATATATTTTTTGATATATCAAATTTAAAGGATTATAACTTTTCAATAGGCACCTTTTGGTATATATATTACAACACATCTTATATAAAATAAGGTTTTACAACCTATTTAAGTGAATCCTGCCTATATAAAGTGACATCATTCAGATAAGCATGGGACAGTTTTTTATTTATTTTTAAATATAAACACCAGCCTTCAAAACCACACTACCACATACCCAAAAAAAAAAAAAAAAAAAAAAAAAAACCGTCTTTCATCACCAATCCATTCTTATCAATTAAAAAAAAAAAAAAAAAAACCATTCTAAACAAAAATAATAAACATCAAAATTTAGAAACCCAATCAATATTGATCGACGGATGTGCAGCATCACAGATTCAGAGTGTAAGTATTATATAAAGGTCATTATTCATACTGCGTGTTTAGTTCATGCATAAGGAACATCAATTTTAGGGTCTTGGAGATCAAATTGGCTTCATAGATTGTTTTTATGAATTTTAATTTGCTTATGTAAAATAACACGTCTTTGATGACTTTATTAAACCCATGGGATGCTCCTTATAGAAGTTGACCGAGTACTCAAATCTGAAAGATATTTGTATTAACTTTCATGAAAGTTAAGTGAGTACGAAGAAGAGAAACATGTTAACACCAATGGGAGAATTGACCAGGAAATCTTGGTGCCATGGAATTATTAGAAATTTTTGGATTTAAAAATTGTATTAGATTGTGATTTTAACAGACAGTATATGTTTATTTCTTTATTTCTACCATACAATCAAAACAATTATAAAAATTATATTTAAAAATAAAAGCAACAACAAGACAAAACATTATAAGAAAAAACACACAATATGAAGAAAAGTAATTAATCTTACATTAGTCATTATGTAAGACTTTTATTCCTTCCCACAAAAAACTAATAAATAAAATAATATTGCTCTCTTTTGCCTAACTAATAAAACTTTGTGTTATTTCTTTCAATATCAAAATTTTTTTTTTTTAATTTCACGCATTTTTGCTTACTACTCCAACTATAAAAAAGTCCTTTTTTTTTTCTCTGGAACTCATTCTGTAGCTATTCTCGTGCATCGCACGGGTTAGCGACTAGTATATATATATATATATATATATATTCTTGTTACAAAATAATCATTTTAACTTAAATCAGATAATTGGTAACATTGTTTTAAACTAGAAACATCTTAAAGAATAGCAAAACTTTTCTTCATAAACTTCTTCTCGTAAAATATTACAACTTTCATAGTCATAAAACTTAACGTTTCATAAAGAATAGATATCTGATAAATTTTTAACATAAATTTGTACTTTCATCAGAACCTTTATTTTTATAGAACACTAAAACCTTTTCATCAGATTCTTTATCTTTAAAGCACAACAGAATTTCATAAACTTTTATCTTTAAAGAACAACTTTTCTTTTCATCATAAACTTCTTTTTATGAGAGCTTTTAACTTTTCATAATGCATTTAAACAAACTCATTCTCTTATGATCAATAAAATAATATAGCTATATTCATAACATATTGGTTAGTCCAATCTGATAAGTCTGTACTTATTTGGGAGGCTTCTAGCACCATTGTGCTAGGCATCCAGCATTCCCCACAATGCCAGGGATTCCCGGGATCATATCATAATACATATCTTCAACCATGGGGGTCAGTTGGTATCCTCCACAAGTTGGCTGTAACCAACAAGGGTGGGTACAGCAGAGTCAGTCCCACTTTAAATGGCCAATCAGATAACATTTTCCATGAAAAGCCAGTAATTTAACCCCTATTGGCCGAGTTCAGATCACTAGAGGATATAACTCGAAAACATTTCATACTTATACATCATACTGGAAATTCTTATTTTGTATAACATTTCATAGCATTTCCATTGTTTTCTTTAAATATTATGTTCGTGAAATTAGTAATAGCATCAATATGCTTAAATCATATACATAAGGTTTCGAAAGCTCACGAACATATCTTTGTCTGAAACATGATTATATGTCATATCTCTAATAAAAAACCTTTTAATGCATAATACACTTTAAAATACCTCGTGACTTACCAAATGCCCATATAACTTATACCTTACTTAAAAGCAGATCGAGGAACCGAAAGCCTATAGTTGAAGGAGCTTAGACTTGGTAAGTGGTAGTACCTAAACCAAATATGAAAGTTTATTATTATCAATTATTCCTTATTATAAACTTACACATTCATCTCAAAACCTATATCTTAAAATCAAGAAAATCCTAATCCCACCTCAACGAGGTTCCCTAAACACAAAATACATTCATCAAATAACATGATGTACCAAATCATAGAGAAACCATTATTCTAATATTCATATTCAGATCATGTCAAAAAACTTTAAAATCAATTCAGAATGTGTTTGAGATTGGAAGCAATGGTGCATGTATAAACTTACACAAGGCAACATACAGCATGAACAAAACAGCTTCATAAAAACAACAGTTGCATGGTTTAGAACCCCACCTTTAGAGTACTAAACCTTGAACCAAGTTATACAAAATATATCTATGATCTAGACATACCAAAAGATAAGCATATTAAATTATAGTTCAAAACATTCACCCTAACTTTAGAATTAAATTCTCAAAGTCAGAGTTATTATTTACTATTTACTGCTCATTTCAGCAGTATATGCCTCATTTGTAAAATATAAATGGGCTATCTAATAACATCCAATCTTCATGAAATTTTACAGAGCCACTCCTTTGAATGTCTAGTAAATACCATATCAATTTCAGAGTCAAAGCATGAAGCCATGATTTATTAAAAATCATAAAAGACAACATTCTCAAATCTGTCTTGACAGAATTTCATGCAATTTAGAAATTAAACCATTATTTTTATATTAATCCAAATGTTGTGAGACCACTTCCATTACAACCATATGTGTTTTAGATTTCATTTAAAATATCCCTAGCATCCAAATTCACTTTATAAAATTTAATACATAATTTATCATGCGTAAACACAGAATCTATCACAGTGACAGCTTTGCAACATTTTCTTGTAAATTCACAAATAATTATCAAACGATGGTATTTTCATATGACATTTAATACACACATACTGGACATATTATATAAGAATATCCAATAAACCTTTTACCCATAGCTGTCTAGAAAAAATATAGGATTTATAATGACCAAACAGGTTAATCAATAAGTGCAACTCTTAACAAGTTCATGAACTAACTCTCGACAAGCTTCAATTACTGAATCAACTACATATTTAACACCTCAATTAACAATTCCATAAAATTTATCTAGCTATTTTACTCATTTTAAAACTTACCCATAACAGATTTTATCTTAGTCTATCATCTAGGAGCACATGCAAGCATAAACAATGACTCACTTCATATTCAGGCAATCAACAATCTCTAAATTCCAACACACCCATATACAAATTCATATAACCATCACTTATGTTTAAAATGGGCAATAGACTAAAAGAATTACATTTTCCCCTTACCCTAGACACGGATTCTTGGAGTGATAGAGCTAGAATCACTCTAGCTTCAAGTTGGTAACAAGAGCTTGAGAAGGATTGAAAGAAACTTCTTGTTGCTGCTGGACCCGTAGGTGTGAGAGGGAGAGGAGAGTAGAGAGCTTTTCTTTCTTTTGGTGTTGGACCCGTGGGTATGTGAAAAGGGACTCAAGAGAGCTTCTAGCTCTTTCCTTAAGAGAAAAGAGAGCAAAGTGAGGTGAAAAATTCTGATTTGTGTTGACCTGTGGGAATAGAGAGGGCTTCTTGGATGTTCAAGGTATTTCAAGAAAGTCAAAGAAGAATGAGGTGGAGTTTGTTTATTGCATGGCCAGCCAAGTGTTGGTCTTTGGGTTTGTCAACATGCATGGTACTTTGGCATTATGTGTTGAATTTCCATTGGTTGCATGTGTGGGTTGGAATTTTCACTATAACATCTCATGCATCATACCTAATTAAAATACCACCAACTATGCATCTAATAACTTAAACCTCTTAATATAGTTTTGTACATACTTAGTATATATTTATATTACAATTAGCCATTCAATTATTTATAATCTTTACAATTCTTATTCAATGACATTATAAAATAATATGTTTATTAAATACTCTTTGTTAGGGTACTTTTTTTTTACACCTAATTTTATTTGAGTACCACCTATTTATTTTCAAATACCACTAATAAGTTATTGGGTTTTCCCAAATATTTTTTACTCTATTATTATGTTAATAACAAATGTTTCATATCTCATTGCTTAAATTGGGTAATGATATAAATTATCACAAAAAGCCCAAAAATTCATATTTTATCCAATTTTATTATCATTATTTAGCTAAGCCTAAAACCGGCCCTACGAACCCAATACACATCCTATTCTATTTAAAACCCAAGAATACTTATGCTTGACAATATTTGAAAAGCCCATGGTTCAAATCCATGGCAAAAAAATTTTATCAATGGAATTCAAATCCATAATCAAAGCCCATGGCATTATATTTACCCAAAACTCAATTCACATTAACAATATCAAAGCCCAGTTCTCATTGGCAATATCAAAACTCGGTTCTTGCTGACAATATTTAAAGCCCAATTTTCATTGGCAACATCAAAGCCCAATTCTCATTGACAATATCAAAAACCAATTCTCGTTGGCAATATTTAAAACCCAATTCTCATTAGCAATATTAAAGCCTAATTTTCATTGGCAACATCAAAACCCAATTCTCATTAACAATATCAAAGCCAAGTTCTCGTTGGCAATATTTAAGGCACAATTCTTATTGGCAACATCAAAGCCCAATTCTCATTGGCAATATCAAAGCCTAGTTCTCGCTGGCAATATTTAAAGCCCAACTCTCATTAGCAATATCAAAAGCCCATCTTACGTTAGCACTATTAAAATCCCAAGCTAACTACTTGACACTATTTTATCAAAAGCCCAAGGTTATCAATACTTGGCAAAATACTATATCATAATTATTTCACTTAAAAATCCAATAATGAACAATACTTTAGATTCTTAAACCTATTACTATAATATTACAACCTCATGGAATTTATGAATTATCTACTCTCAAAATCCATGGCGATCATCTTATAAAAGCCTAAGGAAAGATATGATTATTAGACCTATGACATTTATTTATTTCAAACTCATGTTCACTATCTATCTTACATCACAACATTCATAATATTTATTACCAAAACTCATGGTAATTATTCATCTTACATGTCCATTAGAGAAACTCATGAGAACATCACATTATTCCATTATAGTGGTTGCTACCATATTTATTTAAAACCCATGGTAAATATTATTCTTAAGAAAACTATTGGAGGTCATTATTTAAAAAGCCCAAAAGAAAATATCATTTACAAAGTAATCCATGGCAAAAATTATGAGAAACTATATAAGTTGTTATTTACAGCTCATGAAAATTAATACCCAAAATCTATCATAAATATTTATTAAAGCTCATAGATTCATTTTATTTCTACTAAAGCTCATGAGGAGTAAAAAATCCATGGCAAAACATGTCTTTAATGCTCATTTTGTAGGCCCAAGAATCTCATGGAGTAGGGAACAAACCCAAGCAAAGAAAGGGCCATGTGGCCCAACTAAAAGTGCTGAAATAGAGCAAAGTTACAGCCCGAAAAGGTCCCCAGCAAGAGGCTTGAAAGTGGGCAACCAGCCTTTGTTCATCCCTAACCAAAAAACAACTAGAGACCCCTACAAGAGAACCAAGCCTTTGAAGATGAACTAGGGGTTGTCCCATCAGTTTTTTGCCACCCTCTGCTTGACGTGAACAATGCCTGAGGGCTGTCATATTAGCTGAAGTCTGAAGGATGATGGAACTCCATCATCTTCCTTAAGACTATACCTCTAGCGGAAGGGGAACCGAAACCAAGTTATCCAAACTTTAACAAATTAATGCTATAAATGTAAAAAACGTTCAAGACATGATTCATGTGCTAAGCCCATGAATCCTAAAGGGGAAAAATTGGGAATATGTGGTTTGAAGGGCATAAAGGGATCTCCAGCGAAACCCCCTGAAGTGGACTTAGAGCTTGACACCTAGCTTGGGGTGTTAAATCCTACTTCTTAGGGGTCCGAATCTCAGTTGCAGCATTAGGATTCGTTCCTGATATACGCCTTAATCCCATTGATTAGGCTCAGTCTCAGAAATCCTCGCATTTAATGCAAAGCACTCTAAAATCCTATCATTACCCAAAGAGGCAAGACAGCCCCTAAAGTAAATCTCCTACTTTTGACCAAAAATCTCAGGAAGATTAACCTTGATTCACTACCTCTGAGTAGTCTTACTTTTTTTGATTCTTGTTAATTAATGCTTCTCTAAAGTACCATTATAAAAAGATGAACACCTTAGCCCACTGGGGGACAGCTACCCTCTCTGAAATTCTTGGTATGTTTACTACTTTGCTCGTGGTTTAGATTTCCTTAAGCTCACCACTCATCATCTTTAGCCCACACTCATCTAATCTTAGATACTCTTTTCCCCCTTTCACACAATCACAGCCTATAAATGTCTCTCAACTAGTCATAATAAACAAACCACCACTCACAAAAAGCCTTGATCTTGGTATTAATCCCATCTCACTCAAAAAAAGCTCACATTCATCTCATTCATGCCTTATAAATACACACTCACCAAAATCTTAGCTTAATACTTGTTGCACTGAGCTGGGGATCTTTCTCTCCCTTCATTCCATCATATTTTTCCTCTTTTATTTGTAAATATGGTGCCTTTAATCCTTGTTTATTATTATTATGATGAAGGCCATAATGTTTTGAATACTATGGAAGTTTTCCTTTATGTTGACTTAATAATAATAAGAAAAACATCTGATTTTTACCATGTAAGCACACTTATTAACCTGGAATTACCTTACCGCTGGAGATAATACCGTACCACTAGAAGATTGATTTGAACTATGATGCTGTAAATGGATTAATAATATAACAAATTAACAATAGTAACGTGTTTATTGTGCTTTATTGTTGTTTTCTTGTTAGGGTGTAGCCTCTATCTCTTGCTTGGGCGGACTTACACAACACCGAAAGCCTTTGGACTTTATTTCAAGGGTCCATTGTCGAGTTTCAGCTTGGCTACCCCATATTCTATTTGGGAACATCAAAATTTCCCCTCAACACTCTTCTATTAATTATAGAAAGAAAGTAGTTTAAAATAATAATAATAATACTTAACCACTCAAACACAAAGTCTCTTGCACCAACATTGAAGATCTTATTGGAGTTAGTCACATACTGGGATTTGTGCAAAGGAGTTAGTCACGTACTGAGATCCGTGCATCATTGGTTAGTCACGTATTGAGATTTGTGCATTGAAAGGAGAGTTGCTGCTACATCACAAGTCTAATTGGGTATTGGGGTAAGGGTTCAACTGTAGATTGGTATTAGGTACTGGGATTCCTTTTACTTTTAACCACTTGTTTTGATAATAGTGGATTCTCGGGAGTGGTGACCTTAAATTCACACAGAGAGGTTTTGCCTCATGGTTTTTCCTATTCATAAACAAATCACCTGTGTCAAATTTATTTTCCGCTGCATTTAACTTACTTGGTGATTTGTTTGTGCTACCACGCTTATTGCATGTAATTGAATCTAATTAATTAACTTGGCTAATTAATTGATTAATTTACTAAAGGGGTTAATACATTTTTGGCCTATCATTCTTATTAAGAAAAAAATCTGGTTCAAATTGTTAATCTTTTAAAAATAATACTTATCAAATGAGAAAATCAATTATTAACACATATATGTTTTTAATTAAAATTTTCATTTAAAAAAATGTTGAAATTATATTGTATACTTATAAATTTGGATTGGAATGATTACATATGTGGGCATCATAGTCACAGTCACAGTCACAACTAATAAAGTTTCTTGTCATTTAATAAGAGATCTAGAATTTAATCTTTGCATACACTAAAAACCAATTATTATTTAGATGATAATAGCAACAATTAGGAGCAAATGCTATAAATTGAAATGATCTTATATATATATATATATATTCCCATCTAGTACATTCTGGTTAACAAATTGGATAATGCACTGTTGCTTTGCATTCAGCCCTGAAGTAGGCTTTGTGAAGACTAATTACGATGGTGCTATGTATGGTGAGTTAGATAAGGCTGGAATTGGTGTGATAATTCGTAATTGTGAGGGCCAGGTGCTAGCGGCCCTATCCGAGCAGATAGTGAAACCTCCATCGGTGGAAATCCTTGAGCTCCTCGCTGCCCGGCGTGCTGTCAATTTTACTACAGAATCGGACCATGCTTAGTGTGTATGTGAGGGTGATTCTGAATCTGTGGTCAATTCATTAAGAAGATCCGGTATGGAAAATTCTCAGGGAGGGCATCTCATCAAGGATATCTCATCTCTATCAAACTCATTTCTGAGTATTTCTTTCGCTCACGTAGGTCGGCAAGGCAATGCAGTTGCGCATGCTTTAGCCCAACGAGCGAGACAATCTGTTTCCTCTTAAATCTGGATGGAGTGGGTTCCAACATATATTATGTCTTTTGTTTTGGATGATTTTCCCTTTTTGTGATTAATATATCAGCAAGTATCCACTTCTCCAAAAAAAAAAAAGCATTGAACAGAAGAATCCAAAATTTTATTTCTAGAAAGAAGTCAAGTTTTCTTTCTGAAGTCCTTGTGAACACTGTAAAATAATATAGCCTATCTTTATCTTTGCCTGTGCTTAGAGCATTCCCATTGGCAATTGCAAATGGGAAATGTAGGGGAAAAGTACAATCAAGGCACAAAAATGTGTTGGCAACCGGACTTGTAAAATGCCAGAATGGCAAATTTTTTTGCAATTGTGCTACAGTGCCATCCTAAATGTAGGTTGACACTGTAACACAATTGTAAAAATTATAATATATTTTAATTGATAAAGTGGAAGAGAGATGGGGGAGATGAGAGAGGGAGAGTTGTATTGGAATATATTATATTATTTAATGGGTAATATATATTATTTTAATGAGTAGAATAGGAAAATAAAAATTAGCACGTTGGGTATGTTGTAAAATGGTATAGTATAATTGATAGAGTAGCTTTTTGAGATGGTAAAATAGTATATGATACAATTTTCCATTGCGAATGCCCTTATTACCACATAGACATGGCCAAGCTATTCGCAGCGCGAGGTGTGAAGGCAACCGTTGTTACTACTCCATGCAACGTGCCTTTAGTCTCCAAAACAGTTGAAAGAACTAGAACTCTTGGCATCAATATTGAGATTCAAATCATCAAGTTCCCAACTGTGGAGGCTGGCTTGCCAGAAGGATGTGAGAACGTTGATTCAGTGAATTCCCCATATATGTTTCCCACTTTCTTCATGGCCACTAAGATGCTTCAACAACCACTTGAGCAACTACTTCAAGAATACCAACCTAGTTGCCTTGTGGCTGATGTGTTCTTTCCATGGGCAACTGATGTTGTAGCTAAGTTTGGTATTCCCAGGCTTGTTTTCCATGGGACCTGCTTTCTATCTCTGGCTGCAAGCCATGCTATGAGACAATATGAACCTCACAATAAAGTTTCATATGATTCTGAAACTTTTGTCATTCCAAATTTTCCCGGGGAGATAAAGTTGATAAGGAATCAATTGCCACACTTCACTCAGCAAGAATTTGAAATGGACTTTACCAAGTTATTGAAAAAGGCTACTGAATCAGAGTTAAGGAGCTATGGGTTGTTAACAACTTCTATGAGCTCGAGCTGGATTATGCCAATCATTACAGGAAGGTTTTGGGAAGAAAAGCATGGCATATAGGTCCAGTGTCACTATGAAACAAAGACGCTAAAGGTAAAGCCCAGAGGGGAAAGGAGGCCTCCATTGATGAACACGAATGTTTGAAGTGGCTTGGTACAAAGAAACCTAATTTGGTTGTTTATATTTGTTTTGGGGCTATAGCAAAACTTAGTGATTCTCAACTCATGGAGATTGCAATGGGTCTTGAGGCTTCTGGATAGCAATTCATTTGGGTTGTGAGGAAAGGTAAAAATTAAAAAGAAGAGGAAGGTTGGTTACCTAAAGGATTTGAGAAAAGAATGGAGGGTAAGGGACTAATTATAAGAGGTTGGGCTCACCAAGTGTTGATCCTTGATCATGAAGCAGTTGGAGGATTTGTGACTCACTGTGGTTGGAACTTAACTTTGGAAGGAGTAACTGCAGGGTTGCCCATGATCACATGGCCTATGGCTGCTGAGCAATCTTACAATGAGAAGTTAGTGACTGAGGTATTGAAAATTGGGATTGGTGCACATCAATGGATTAAAGTGGTGGTAGATGATGTCAAGAAGGAAGCAATAGAGGAGGCAGTGAGGCTAAGTATGGTGGGTGATGAAGCTGAAGAAATAAGAAGTAAAGCCAAGGCATTTGGGAAGATGGCTGAGAGGGTTGTTGAAGAAGGGGGATCATCATACTCTAATTTGAATGCTTTAATTAAATAATTAAGTTCTCTTTGATGCAAAAAAATTGCAAGCATAGTTCTTTTGCCATTTAAAAGGGGGGAAAAAACCTTGTTGGTTAGTGTATTAAAAGTATATTACAAGTGAAGCCAAGAATGATAGTCCCACAGCACATTTACATGCAGAGTTACAAACCATATCTAAAAGAAAGATATATATTAAAGGGGGTGGGGTTTTGATGAGGTCAAGAGGGCAATTGCCTTCTCTCGACCCCCCTAGCTCCACCCCTGGCTATAGGTTCTAGGTGGAAATTGTGAGTTTTTAGACCCTTTAAGACACAATTGGATTAACCTAGTTAACAAGCCAAGTTATTACTTAGTCCAAATTCCAGATCTAGGTTATCACAATCAAACAATCATATCATGCATAGTAGCGAAAAAATAAATAACACAATGATATGATGACCCAGGAAAATCAAACCGGTAAGAAACCTGGGGAGAATTTAACCTAGCTATCCACAAGGTAAACTTGAATCCACTATCTGAAAGAATCGAAGTTTGTACAATAGAACCTAGAACACTAACATACTATTGCTACCCACCAGTAAAAGTTACTGACACGACCACGTGCAAGTTCCGAGACCACAGACTCCTTCTTTCTTGGATTCTCTAGCAAGTACAAGCACACCTGCTTGTGTATCTTTGAACTCTTATGGCAGCAATTGAATGATCATCAAGCTCTTGAAGAAATCTCTTTCTTGATAATCCTAAGCTTGTGTGAAGGCAAGCACCTCTTAGATCTCACAAGAAATTCACACAAACAGCAATATGAGCATCCTTTAAAACGTGGCTAGGGTTTGCTTTATATACCTAGGGCAAAAACGTAAAACCCTAAACATTTTAATGAGCTAGGGCTGAGTTGGAATTCTGCAGGAAAGAAAACATTCTGCCTGATATTCGATCTATCGAGTCTAAGCTTCGATCGATCGAGCCAGGCTGAAAGTCACTAATAGTTCTGCAGCCACTCGATTCCAATTTTACATACAACGCACACATTTTGAGCAAGTCTAAACAAGACTAACAACTGTTTTGATTATGGTTTGCCAACATTACACATTAGAGTTCTAAATACATTAGTTCCTAAGTTTTTAGAACCCAACAGAAATAATGAAGAAGCATGAAATAAAGTTTGTATTGTTTACTAATGGGCTGTTTATTATTTTATTTTATTTTATTTATTTAAGTTCTTTGATGGTCAGTTGACTCTTGTAAAATATATAATTAAGGCAAAAATAATATTTCGGTCTTTATATTTTGGGGTCATAATTAATTTGGTTCTTACATTTTGGCAGTAGTAAATTTGGTCAATGTTTTTTTTTTTTTTTTTTTTTTTTAATTATAATAAATTTGCAGTCAATTTGGTCTTTATTGTTAATTCACTAACGAGAAATGCTTACGTGGCAAACGATGTGAACTTTCAACACACTTAAAGCTTATGAGGCATATAAAATAATATTAAAAATTACCCAAATCAGCATTTTAATAATTAATAAAAAGCCACATTAGAAAAAAGAGAAAAGAAAAACCCACAATTCTAAACTGATTTTTTTTTTAACAGGAGATGAAGGTTGCAGAAAATTTTGCGGAACCTAAGCCATGGCCAAGCTTTACGCAGCCAAACCCCATGGTTGTTGCCAACGACCATTGTGAGCCACAAACGGATGGCTAGCGCTCTTTCTCTCTCTCCCTTTACAGGGGTTTTATCTCTCCTAAGCCCGATACTCTCTCTTTTGATTTTCCTTTGATGTGTGCTCTGTTGAGATTGTTTGAGACTGTGTTTCTAAAATGGGATTTTAATTCAGCTTTCAAAATGGGTTTGGAAATGAGGTGGTTTTTGTGGTTGTAGTTTGTTAAAGAAGGTTGGGTTTTGGAATAGAGAATTGTAAGAAAGGTGAAGAGATGTTGGGTCTTTTAATTGAATGTTTTTCATAGTTGCTAGAAATGGGAAGGGGAGAAAACTCTAACTAAACAATTAAGAAAAAAAGAGTGAAGAAGGAGATTGAACAATGTCAACAAAGATTAACACTTAATAAACCCATTTTGAAAGCCTCCAAGTAAGATTGAGATTGATCAATCTCCAAAACAAAACAAATCATGCCGGAAAAATTCTTATTCATTTTCACTTTCTGGGTATTTTGCAAACCTTTGATGTCTGTGTGTTTGGATTGCAAGAAAATGAAAGTAAATCATAATTTATTTTTGTTTTTCCCGTTAAAGAAATTAGTTTAGAATTGTGGGGTTTTTTTTTTTTTTTGGTTTTTTTTTTTTCTGATTATTAAAATGCTGATTTGGTAATTTTTAATATTATTTTATATGCCACATAAGCTTTAAGTGTGTCAACAATGTACACTGTTTGTCATGTAGACATTTTTCGTTAATGAATTAATAGTAAAAACCAAATTGACTGCAAGTTGAAAATAATAAGGATCAAATTGATTGTTACCAAAATATAAGAACCAAATTGCTTGTAACCTCAAAATGATGTTTTCACCTATAATCAAAGGATTTATAGATTTTTCAATGTTAAAATAAACTTCAGTTGATTAACATGGCAAGTTGACATTATGAGACTTAATTTGACAACTAAACATTATGGTTTTGCAACAGAAGATAAATGCATAGTTTAGAACCAGTGAGTGTCTAATGTGATGCTCAAGCCGGCTAGGTATTTTGGTCCATTTCTGAAAGTAGTAAAGTTTATTTTAATAGGGTCTAGTAAAGGTTATTTTAACTATTCATTTTGGAAAATTTTTTTATGGGGAATTGAAAAAGCTATCAAAATAGTTAATCATTTTTTTTTTTTCATAAAAAAATTCTTAAAATTATTTACTAATATATGCCCTAAGGGCACGCGTTAATAAAACTTATTTTAATAATCTGACATTGTACGAGGGCAATAGTGGGGAATTCATTTTAAAATGGTGACAGAAATATGCATTTACATGCTTCATTATAATTGGGGTGGTGATTGCAAGTTTTCATGGTTTAGATTACAAAGTAAAAATACCTTTATAGTTTAGGGTGTATTTATGCAATTAACCCTAACATTTAAATGAAAAAGAAAGAAAAATAGAGAGTAGAATGAAGGATGTGTTTAAAAAGAAAAAAGAAAAGAAAAAAGAAGAAGTCGATTTTAGCTAAAATTTAGGAGAAAATTTGTAGAAGGTGCTGCCGTACTGGACCTATCGCAATAGACAAAACTCTAAATTCTGTATGGAAAATGCTTAAAAAATTCGTGAACATTACAGTTGACCTTGAAAGGAAAAATGTCATTTAAAAAAAAAAAAATCACTTTTACATGTTTCTCTTTTTCGATTCTCTGACTGACTTAATGGATCATTATATTGACAATAGACAAATATGCGTTGGGTTAAAATTCAATTTTATTATTATTTTAAAATAGTTACAATATGTTGTTGACCTGTAGCTCGAACCTTTTTTTTTTCCTTTACATCCCCAAACACTTTGTGTTTATGGAGGTAACAATTAAGTTATAAAACTCTTGGTAGTTAAAATTCAATTTATTTCCTTAACTTCTACTTCAACTAGCTGTAGACTCATGTGATGCATGAGAATATATAAATATTAAGTAATGATGTGTAATATATAAAAAGTAACAATTGCTTCAAGTATTGTCTATTTTTTAAAATTATTTCTACAAGTATTTTTTATCTTTTTATATCTACAAATTTATCAATCTTTATTTATTTATTTATTTTGAGAGAGAGAGAGAGAGAGAGAGAGAGAGAGTTTTTGCAATGGGAAAAATATGGATATTGAATTGAGGAAATGATATCAAATATTTATACAAAGTAAAATGGGGGAGAAGAACAGTCAAAATATAAGAAAGAGAAAATGACAAAGGAAGTGTAAAGGTTAAGTAAAGAGTAGTGGAGAGATAAAGAGACAAAGAGAGGGGAAATATTAGAGGAAGTGTAACAATACTTGTGGACTAATAGGAGAATAATTTTTTTTGGAGAATAGAGTGAGGAAAAGTTTAAAAGAGGAGAAATATATATATATATATATATATATATATTATTTTTTAAGGATGAAAAGAAAATGATAACCTTGCCACTGATGTGGCTCAACGAAGCATAGTAATAATAAATGATAGGCTTTAGTTTTTAGGTATTATTTCCATGTGATGCACGGCTTGATGAAAATTCATATGTAAGCTCAAAAATTTTAAAATAATTAAAACTAAATTATTAAATAAATAGTAATAATAAATTATAAAATAAGTAAATAATTTTAATAAAAAGAATTACTTTAAGTTTTGATTGTTTAGTGTTTAGACTTTATCAGTATTTATCTATTTTAATATTTTAAAATTCTCTATGTGCTTTGCTTTGTGTTAATTTCTTAATATGAGATATGGAATGACTTTTATCATTCCTATTTGGGTTATGTTTTATCTATGCCCTAACAAGTACAAACAATAATAAACAAAATAGCTCCTTAGACAAATTAAAACTTACCTACTTGTGGTTTGGCCTAAATTTAAGTTGTTTACTTGTAATTTGAAATTTGACACTTTACCCACTTGAAGTTTGATCGAAATTTAAGTTGCTGACCTGTAGTTTGAAATCCAATAATAAAAGCGTTCTGCTGAATTCTTTTTTATTTTATTTGATCTTGTATTTTTATATTTTTTGAGGAGAAAGACATAAAAATGGAGCAAAATTACATATTTAGCCTTATTTTTAATAGAGATGGGTTATGAAACTCTAAGTGAACTAACTTCAGATGGGTAAAGTGTCAAATTTCAAATCATAGGTAGGCAACTTAAATTTCAGTCAAACTACAAGTGGATGAGTTGTAATTTGCCCTAGTTCCTCAATACCGATTTTTCACAAATTAAATATAATAACCAAAACTGAAAATCAAAACATACACAAAAGAGTTCAAAATTTGAAAATATAAAAAAATAAATAAAAACTTATATTAAAGAACCAAGAACTTCCTGTGACATAATATCTTGTATGCAAATTTAGAAATAAAGAATAATAAGTAAGATAAATTTATTAGTGAAGAGCTTTGTAACTTATCCTAATAAAATATTAATTTAATAAGATTCAACTTGAGGAAAAAAAAAAAAAAAAAAACGTGGGTTGTGTCATGTGTGGGATTTAAGTTTAGAATTTTTTTTATTTTATTTATTTATTTTTATTTTTTATAATAGACTTCTAGTTTGAATAGAATGTTAGGATTAGTGCTCTTAAATCCAATTGTATGATGCCATGTATGTTATTATGTATGACATTATGTATGATTTAATGTTGTGACTAATAAAGTTTCTTTATTATTATCTAAAATGATGGTAACATGAATATTTGGACATTATCATATAGTCCATGAGATGTATAGTATGTGATTTATGTGAAAAGTCACAGAACATATAAATTACAAGTTCTTTGTAAACTCAGAATTTTAGTTCGTAGTTGGTGATGAAATTGGGCATTTCATCTGTAAAGACTATAACATATCAACTAAGATCATTTGTCTTGATCATGGAAGTGGAGACTTCTAGTTGATATGTTGATATGTTTTAAGAGTTAAAACATATTGAACTAGACTGCTATGAGATTTATTATTCTCCTAACGACTGTCAAATAAATAACAAATCTCACGACTTTTATTTACATGAATTCTTAATCCTGAGAGAATAATGGACCTGATAATGAAGTGTAGGTTGCTTTGATATATCAGCAGTGAGATCTAAAGTTACGGTCAAAACTTCAGTATGTTGGGCAGTCATATTTAGTATTGATGGAACATATATTTTCAAGATGGAATTCATAGTCTTTTAATAGAGATATAAAATATTCTATTGAGATAAGTTTAATGGTTTTGTTATTCAGAATGTTAGGCCTAACTATTTTAGTAAATAGTTACTAAAGTATATATTTATGAAATTGGATTTCATAAATATATGATGAATAACTTAAAGAATTTAATCGGGTACTCAAGGATAAAGATATAGTAATTTACAAAGTGGCAGTTTATATTCATAACTTTGTATTACTACGTATATTTTATGAAGGGGTTGCATTACAATAAAGTCTTGGGATATAATTTATTAATAAGGCCTAGAGTGTAATTATATTTATATAATGGTATTAAATATAATTAATGGTAATTTTGAATTTATCAAGAGTTGACAAAAAAGCCCAAGACCCATTGGATTTAGTGTTTTATTTGTTTCCTTTTGGTCCCACTCCAACCCACATACTAGAGCCCAATTGGAAAGGCCCAAAAGTCTAGCCTAATTAGATAATCAGTTATAAGGAGAGAAACATAGAGAATTTTTGTAAGACAAGACATATGAAATGGTTTGTATGTGAGTGTTGGACACTCTTGAATTCTCTCTTGAGCAAATTCATATAATTGATTGAGAGATTACACTTCTTAGGCATTAGTAGAATTGGAGTGAAGATTAAAAATATTTCCAAGTACTTCTAATCTTTGTTTTGAAATTCACCACACCAAGATATAGTATCTTGTTCTTATATTCTGAAATTTACATAGTACATGTTATCAATTGCGAGTGAAGTAGATTTGTTAATTTTCCACTGCGTGTATTTTGTATGCGATACAAACATGTATTTATCCAACATAGAATTCAAATTTGTTTTAAATTATTGTTAAATCATGTAGCTTGAGGAAAAAACAAAAACAAAAGCGTGGGTTGTGTGGAATTTAAGTTTAGAAAATTTTGATAATAGATTTTTAGTTTGAATAAAATTTAATTTTTTTTTAAAATTATTGTTCAATCATGCAACTCAAGGAAAGAAAAAGAAAAACAAAAGTGTGGGTTGTGTGGGATTTAAGTTTAGAAAATTTTGGTATTAAACTTTTAGTTTGAATAGAATTTGAATTAGTTTTAAATTATTTTTAAATCTTATCCCTTAGTCAAAACATGGCTTTTTTATTTTATTTTATTTTTATATTAAGAAAGAAAATGTGGGTTGTTGTGTGGGATTTAAGTTTAGAATTTTTTTTAGTGAGTTTCAGTTAGCTTAATTGGTAAAATCTTTGATGGCTGAATAAGAGATCTAGGGTTCAATCTCCACCTACAACAAAAACCGATTGGTATATGATTTAAATTTATTGAAATTTAAATGATAAATTTTTACCTAAATTAAACAGTTGTTAAATATTATACCTTAATTGAGGAGATATATCATAACAAAAAATATATAATTAAATTACTAATTAGTGAGAGTAGCCATTCGGCGCAATCACGGCTACTAAGTCCAAACTTTATTATATAATAAGTATATGATATGATATGATATAAATATAGATTATTATATCATTCTAGATTTAATTTTTTGTTTTTCTTATTAACAAACTAGCCTCATTACACGCGCTCCACACGTGCGATGAGACTCTTTTTATTTATTTATTTTGATTTTGATGTAATTTTTCAATTTGAATTTATTTATTGTTAGTTAGGTTACACAAGAAGAAATTTTTAAGAAACTAAAATTTAGGATTTGAAATGGAGTAAATTGTTGGATTTAATGTGTGCTAGTTTTTAGGAAAAAAAAAGTGATAGGCCACAAACTGAATGACCCCTTGTGATTAAACCAATTAATTAATTAGCCAAGTTATTAATTAATCAATTTATCATGCAAATGCGTGGCAGTACAAACAAATCACCAAATAACTAAATATGCAGCGAAAATTAAATAACACGGTTATTTGTTTACGGATGGGGAAAACCCTAATGGCAAAAACCCCACCGGGTGATTTTCAAGTCACCACTCCCGAAACTTCAATATTATCAAATCAAGTGGTTACAAGTAAAGGAATCCCAAGTACCTTACCAACCTACAGTTGAACCCTTATCCCAATACCCAATTGGACTTGATCTGTAGTGACAATTTCCACCTTTAATGCACGACTCCCAAGTACATGACTAACCAGATGCGCGGATTCCAGTACGCGACTTCAAACACCAACTTAGAAGGAGAGGTTGGTTGCAAAGTTCGTCAGTTCATCCTACGTGATGAAGATCAGGAAGATGCTTGATCATAAAACCCTTTGGTGCAAATACACAACAACTTCTTCAGAGAAGATGAACTAGGTCAAGAATTTCGTTTTTGATCACAATTTGCTTGAACAAGGATTGCTCAATACTTTTGCAACTTGTGTCTAGTATGACAGCTCTTAAAACAATCATTTTATATGTTTAGAGTTAGAAGAAAGAAGGCCCAAAATCATATTCATGGATCCCAAGAAATTAGATCAGAAAATCTGACTTTTTAATTCTCGACAGATAGCAGGTGTCGAGCTTTAATGATTTTGCACTTCAGCTTGTTTTTCTTGGACAGACTTAATGACTTCAACACTTGATCTTGAAACGTTGTTTCTTGAAGTATTAAAAACACCTAGAACTACCCAATTACAAGTAGAGTGTGTTTTGTCAAAGGATTAGCCAATTTACATAAATAAGTATGACATATGTTCTTAACATGTGAACCACATATGTCCTAACAAAAAGTATCAAACGTGTGTGAGTTATATTTAATTAGAGAGTGTGCTAATTTTTAGGAAAAAAAATTTCTCTAGTAGTTTTTTTTTTTGTTTTGTTTTTTTTTTTTTTTTTGTTTTAGAATTTTGTTGAATTACAATTTTAACCCATTTTTATTTTTTATTTTTTAAGAATAAGGATTATCTAATTATATTAGAGGTATTTTTGACATTTTTTGAAGTCATAACTAACTTTTTGGATCCTCTTAATATATAGAGATAAAGCTGTTTGAACTTTTTAATCTTTTTTTGACTCAAAAAAGCTTTTTAATGTTTTAGAAATAGAGAAATGTTAACTAATGTCCTAAGAGCATTGGTTTAGGTGTTATTTTTAAAAACATTTTATTGGGAAAAAAATAAAATTAACAAAAAATGTTGTTGACAACATTTTTATATTTCCAATGAAAATAATGTCAAAACTTTTATATTATAATTTATTAACAATTGCTTTAAAGACATCTGTTAATATAACATTTAGAAATAATATTTATCAAAAGACAATATCAATTATTGACACATAAATGTTTTTAATTAAAAAATTTATAATTTTAAAAAAATAATGTTGAAATTATATGGTATGCTAATGGATTTGGATTGGAACGATTGCACGTGAGCATCACAGTCACAAGCAGTATATATTGCTTCCAATACCATCCTGTAGCTTCTGGTCAACAAAGGACAAATAGGATTATGCACCATTGCTTTGCATTCAGCACCAAACAGAAGAAACCAAAATTTTCATTCTAGTTATCTTTCCCTAGTCCTTGTGAACTCTGTCCTCATTATCATCGCCATGAGTAGCGAAAGTGTTCAACTTCACATATTCTTCTTCCGTTTCATGGCTCAAGGCCACATGATACCCACCATAGACATGGCCAAGCTATTCGCAGCGCGAGCTGTGAAGGCAACCATCGTTACTACTCCATGCAACGCGCCTTTAGTCTCCTAAACAATCGAAAGAACCAAACTCTTGGCATCAATATTGACATTCAAATCATCAAGTTCCCAACAGTGGAGGCTGGCTTGCCAGAAGGATGTGAGAAAGTTGACTCAGTGAGTTCCCCTGACATGTTTCCCGCTTTCTTCATAGCCACTAAGATGCTTCAACAACCACTCGAGCAACTACTTAAAGATTACCAACCTAGTTGCCTTGTGGCCGACATGTTCTTTCCATGGGCAATTGATGTTGCAGCTAAGTTTGGTATTCCTAGGCTTGTTTTCCATGGGACCTGTTTTTTTTCTCTGGCTGCAAACGATGCTATGAGACTATATGAACCTCACAAGAAAGTTTCATCTGATTCTGAAACTTCTGTCATTTCTAATTTTCCAGGGGAGATAAAGTTGACAAGGGCTCAACTTAGAAACTTCACTCAGCAAGAAGTTGAAACGGACTGTATCAAGTTGTTGAAAGAGGCTGCTGAACAGTGGCAACGCCACGTTAGACTCAAGGTGTTACCAGGAACACTTGACTTGAAAAAAAAAAATTTTATATATAATAATTAAATTTTTTTTATTTGTTTACCCTAAAAAAAAAAATGAGGAACACCCTTAAGCAAAACGAGAAACACTCTCAAATTAAAAAAAAAAAAAAATTATTTGTTCTACTTTCAAGAAAAAAAAAAAAAGCCCAAAAAAATTTTGAACTAAAATTTGAAAAAAAAAAAAAAAAATTTGTAACAGAGCAAGCCCACAAAAAAGCCCAACATCAATCCTAAACGTAAAGCAAACCCAATATAAACAAAAAAAAAAAAAACCCAACATACGGTAAACAGGAAAAGCAAACCCATAGATTCTCAAAAAAAAAAAAAAAAAAAAAACCCAATATACGCTGCAAATCAAAAACCTCATATCACTAAAAATCAGATATCACTAAAGCAAACCTAAAGACAAAAACGTCAACAGAGACGCAGCCAACACTGTAACACAAGCCAACAGATGGATCGAGCATTGCCGCATCGGAGATCGGTCAGCCAACACAACTCGAGCTCTTGTCCAGAGCACATTGCATCGGGATTCGGGAATCAGAGATCGCTCATTGGATCGGATCGGAGATCGCCGATCGGTCACGTCGCTCACTCCGTCGCTTGTCACTCGGCTCGGTCACGTCGCTTGCTCCGTTGCTCGTCGCTCGGCTTGCTCCAAATCTGCCTCAACCTCAAGGTATTTCATAACTTCTCTCTTTTTTTTCTCTCTAACTCTCTCAGTCTCTCTCTCATTATCTAAAAAATGAAAATGAAATTGTTTCTTTTAAGACTCTCTCTTTATTCTTTTAAGACTTTAACAGTTTAACTTAAATAATTTATCTGATTCTTTTGAACAACTGTGATTGGCTCAGCTTAGTTTTTAACTTTATTAATATTTTGGCCTTGTTCTTTATTTTTTCTTTTTGGATTTATCCGTTGGTGTTGGTGTGTGTTGGTGTTGGTGAGATATAATTAATTGTCTTAGCTTTTAACTTTATTAATATTTTGGCTATAAACACAAAATTTCCCAATTGCAGAAAATCAAACAATTGAAAAGAAATATAGTTTGCAAATATAAATTTGTATTGATGTATAATGAGTACAATCTCTATTTCTATTCGTTTACAAAAGAATGCCCTTTGATTCTATCTTCATTGAATTTGACTCAAACAAGAAATCTTCTTGACTTTAATTGGAAGATGGATTGATCGGTCTTCACAGTAAATCTCTAACTTTGAGCTTATTAGAGATTTAATGTCCTTCAAGTTTTTCAAGCCCTTCGAATGTTCTTCAAGTTCTTTGAATGTTCTTCAAGTTCTTCAAATATTCTTCAAGTTCTTCAAAGTTTCTTGAGACGGAATTTCACGAGAGCTTGGGCCTCCTAAAAACTTGATGTTGAAAATGAGAGGGGATGTCCTCTATTTATAGTGAATATAGAGGATAAACTCCACTTCGGATTGATATACTTGAAAGTTTGTAGTAGATTTTTGATTGGCCCAAATTCTTCTTAGAGATAATTATCTCTATTTATCTATTTTGATAAATATCATATTTTGATAAAGATAATAATCAATAAAGATAAATAATTATCTCTATTTAATTTATTTTAATAAAGATAATTATCTATCAATTTTGAATAGAAAATTTTATCTTTATTTTATTTATTTATTTTAATAAAGATAATTATCCCTAAATTTTGCATAGGAAATTTATCTTTATCTTGTGGGCCTAATGACATGTGGCAAATTTTAATATGCCAATGTAATGTCAATTTGGATGACACATGTCATCATGTAATTTAATTAATTTAATGACATTAATTTAGAATTTACCACTAAATTTTTTTTGATATGACATTTTATGATTGGCTTAAAATTTTCACCTCCTACAAATGCCCCCTCGAGACTTGGTCATGTTCACAATCTTGAATGTGGAAAATGATCAAGTCTCGACAACTTCATGCTTTGATGCAATTAGTTTCAGCACCTTTCATTTATTTAGAAATTGGCAAGCAGGCGTTTCTCCAAGAGCTTGAACATGTGCGGGAGTCTTCCACCATGAGAAGAGCTTTGCTCCTAACTTGTCTTGCGAAGATAACTTTAAGAAGGAAATTTGTTTCCTAGTCAAAGTAGCAACCATATAAGGACTGAAATTCTATCCTTTGCAGTGATGATCCTTCATGTCTTTCATCTGACACTAGGATTGTCCTTCATTTTGACCTCTTTTCCTGGCCAAATTAGTCTTCGACTAGATTAATGTGTTTTCTAGTCAAAGTAGTCTTAGTTAAACTCCTAGTAGGAATTAAACAAATATCCCCACTATGAGAAGGGATTTACTCCTAATCAAAGTGTAGTTAAAATATGCCACGTGATAGGAAAGTTCCTATTACGATTTCGCTAATGGTTATCACAATTGCTCTTAAGACGTTGGCTAGGATTGCAATTCTTCCGGGCCTAATCTTGACATTTTGGGATTCCATATTTGCTTCAAGTCGGCGGCCATAAGGGCTTCCATTAGAAGGAAGTTTGTTTCCTAGTCGAAGTAGTCTTGCGAAGATAACTTCAATAAGGAGAATTAGTATCCTACTTAAAGTAATATTGACCATAGTACACTTGATATCAACAGCCAACGTCCTATAAGAATTGAAACTCTATCCTACTTAAAGTCCTTATGAGTTTAATTCCAATTAGAACAAAGGAACTCGCAATGTCTTATCCCTTCCAAGAATCCTTCTTTATTTTGACTTCTTTTCCTAACCAATCTAGTCTTGACTAGATGAGTTTTAGTTGCAATTAAACTCTCTCTGACCAACACTATAAAAGGGTAGCCTCAGCTGCACACAATTCACTTTTTTTTAGTGCGTAAGTTCGGAAATCTCCAAGGAAATAATTCTTTGAAGGAGGCACCGGATTTTTTATTTCTCTCTCTCTCTCTCTCTCTTTTTTTTTTTTTTTTTTTTTTTTTTTTAATTTTTAAATCAGGTAACAGAATAATTTTCTTTTCTCATGATTTTACCTTCATGTTTACATCTTTATAAACCGTCTTTTTTTTTTTTTTTTTGTATGCTTTCAAATATATTGACTCATGTTTGCTGGTGCAAATTTGATCTCAACTTCACAACAATTAACACCACTAGCATTAACTACTAGCCTCTCTCCCTCGGGTATAACAACCTTCTTTAAATTTATTTTGTTTTCTATGAACAAAGCTCTTCTTGTATGCTATACGAATTTTTATCCTCCTCTTGACTCACGTCCATGCATGGTTGCCTCAAAGATGCAATCGTATTATTGATCATGATCATGTTTTTTTGTGAGTAAGATATGAACGGATGACCTTGCCCCTTTATTTATTTATTTATTTTTTGGTACATAAATAACTCTTCCTTTGACAATTTCTTTTGCATGCATAAGCTGGTCCATCATTGAAGAATTCGACTTCAAGTTGGGTTTTTTTTTTTTTTTTTTTTTTTTTTTTTTTTTTTGCAGGAGTTCGATTATACACAAATTAATCTTTGGAGGTACATTCTTGTACAAAACTTTTCTTACTTGTGAATTTCTCTTCCTGCATGTCTATTTTTGTTTTTGTATTGTTCCACCTCTATTTAGAATAGGTAATATGATGACTTAGTGGCACTATGAAGAACTTGCAAGAGTTTATTTTGTTCCTCAAGCCAAGTAGCTACCAAGACAACGACCTCGATGACAATCTTGAAGACGAAGACAATCTTGACAACGAAGTCTATCTGTGATACGAAGACTTCCATGAAGATGAAGACAATCTTGACAACAAAGTTAATCTGTGATACGAAGACTTCCTTGAAGATGAAAACAATCTTGACAACGAAGTCTATCTTGGATACGAAGACTTCCTTGAAGATGAAGAAAATCTTGACAACGAAGTCTATCTGTGATATGAAGACTTCCTAGAAGACGAAGACAGTCTTGACAACGAAGTCTATCTTAGATACGAAGACTTCCTTAAAGATGAAGACAGTCTTGAAGACGAAGATTGCATTGAAGAAGAAGGCTACTTTGAGGATAAAATTGTCTATGCAAGGATGTGTGTCCATTGATATCTTGCGGTGGAGCAATGCTTGCATATGAGGATATAATAACTTTATGTTTTTCCTCTTGCCCCCTTCTTTTTATTTTTAGCCTTCTTTGCACCGTAGTTTATATTCTTTTGTACATTTTTTGTAGGTTCGCCCTATCATCATGGTGCTCTTCAAAGACTTCTCTTCATTCGACAAGAAGTATCTTGTTGTTACTAAAGAATCGAATGATGCTAAGGAAGTAGACATATCAATGCTTGTTGAAAGGCCGATTATTGGTCGATTTATAGAAAGATGGCCTGAACTTAAAGACTCAAGAGACATTGTTGAGTGGACCTATGATGTCTCTCAGAATTTTGGTTCCCCTTCTAGAGCGTGGTCTTTGCGTAGTTCTCTTCACAAGAACACTACAGAGTCTTGTTATCTAGTGACTCTTGGCCGTCGCATAATTTCAGGCGGAACACGTTGGGGCTCTCTTTTCAAAATCAATGGAGAGTGGAGTTACATACCTCTATATTGGGAATGGCTTGAAGATGTTCTTTTTAGAAGCAAGAAGACTTTCAATAAGGCCCATATTTATGACGCAGTTTTAGCATCTCTCTACACATATGATCGAAATGCTGATGTAATGTGAGCATTTTACTAGGGATGGTGTCCACAAACCAAAACCCTTCACACATCACTTGGCGAGATGTCTATCTCACTTTGGGATTTGTATCGACTTGGCGGGCTCCTTATCTTTGGTCATCTTTATGATGAAGCCATCCCTGGCTACGAGGAATTGACAGGAAGTGACAAGATAGAGAGGTTCATCCCAAAGAGTTGTGAGCACCTATTTGCAGCCTTTCATCACCTTAATTCTAAAAAGGAAAGAGAAGACCTACGTGTTTCGGCGAGCAATTGGGTCAGCTTTTGGTCTAGACATGAAATGAAATATTCAAAACCACCTAGTCGAAGGACAAAGAGGTTAAGTTGTCCTATCAAGACTCATAATCCTGACAGTTCATTTAATAAACTTCAAGGTTGGTCCAAATGTGGGAAAAATCCTTTTATTGAGCTCAAGATTGAAGATGGGATATGAGAAAAGAACTACTTAGCCACATTACGTTCTTGTTGGCTTTGCACCTTTGTTTTGCCAAGTGAAGATCTCAACACAATTCGCCCTGGAACCTGCAAGATTGCAAGCTTCATGGCAACAAGTCACCCTATTAATCTAGCAATACTAGTTCTAGCTAGTCTCTATCGAGGACTAAACAAGATTGCATATTCTTCTCCAATGATTAGTCTTTCGGGTGCCTGCTTCCCTGTTCATTATATTTATGGCTGGTTAGGTCTTTATTTTAGAACTCATTATGAGATTGATGTCCCGAGACCTAAGATGGTTGTATATTCTAGAGAAGGAGGGGCCAAGCATTTTGATGAACATGAAGCAAGGAAGTTGATACAAGGTACTTCTATGCAATGGGATGCAAATTTGTATGTCAGGAATAGGGAGGAAACTTTTCTTGATGATGGAGGACTTTCTCGTAATTCATTGTCATATTTTATAAGTATTCGTTCCTCTTACTTGTCTATGCGTCAAGATGGTCATCTCATAGTGGAACCTTATAATCCTTTTTGGTTTAGCCGTCAATTTGGACTTTGCCAAGACATTTCGGGTACCATTAAAGAGGACATTCGTCAAGGGACTTTGGATAAAATTGTGGAGTTTTGGAGATTATGTACTCTTTACAAGACTGGTTGCAAAGCATTCTTCCCAGTGCCTCATACCCTATCTAATTTCAAACTTCATACTACGAGTGGCTACAAAAAGTGGTGGAATCATATTCATGGGAAGTATCTTGATGATGGTGTAAATGCTTTGATTGCAAGTGCGCATCCTCCTCTCCCAAGAGTAAGGTAGTTCAGCCTATCCATGCCAAGAGCAACAATAATAAGGATATTCGATTACCCAAAGTTCATGTGGCAAACACCATCTCAAAATCTGTGAATCACAATATTGAATCCAAGGAGTCTCAAGGTGTCACAACTAAATTGAATAAGCCTCCTCCAAGGGCCTCATCTGTTGAAGGATCCTTAGAAGTACATGATGCATTTGAAGGAGGAGCAAATCCAGTCCTTGAAGAAATGAGTGATGATAACGATAGTGATCATCATTGGAATCAGACTAAAAGGCCCAAATTGACAATACCTAGCAACCCAAATTCCCTTAGAGGCATTACAAGTGCTTCTGAAAACCTTGAGGGTGCAAAGGATCAGGTCTTTTTATTTTATTTTATTTTTTTTATAATTTTTTTTTCTTTTAGAAGAAACTTTTTTTTATTTTATTTTTTTATTTTTTTATTTTTATGCAGATTATATCTTACATGACCAATGTGTATTTGATTGCAGTCTGGTCAACAAGTTTTGATCATGGAGGTTGCCAATGAGGCAGCTTTTGAGAATAATTCCAATCCGCAATCTCTTGCTACATCACCAAGAAACAAAGTTCAGGTATTCATGATTAGTCTTTAACTCTTCTTCTTGCTTCTTTTTAACTCCTTATGAACTATGTATTATTATTATTATTATTATTTTTTTTTTCAGTCCAATCAGTGAACCTTGCCACTGGACATTGATAATGATGTGGCCTCAAATGATAGTGAAAGTTCAATTTTTGGTCCATGGTCATCTACTGCATTGCCAAGGAGCATAGGTGAGGTGGCTAATACTGATTCTAAGAAGAATGTTACAAGATCTCCTCAAAGAACTAAGTCTTGTGCTCTTGAAGTTTCTGAATATAATCCTAACGATGAAATTTTGAAGCGTCACATTGATCTTGCATTGACTCTTTGGAAAAGTCTTTAACAAAAGATTGTTAGAACTCCATTTAACAAGACGTATTTACTCCTTGATGGGGCTAACAAAATTTTTGAAGCCATAACAACCAATCAAGCTATTGATCCTTCACCATTAGAAACATTGGTTGCAAAATATTTTGATAAGGCCAATACTTTTACATCTCTACAGTCTTCCTTTTCCTCATGTATGACACTTGAGCAGCGTGACAAAAAGTTGATAGAATATAAAGTTCAACTTGATGATCAGCTAAAGGTAGAGGGCGAATTATTAGCAAATGGTGAGGCACTTAAGGATGGATTAGTGAACACCAATTCTAAAATAACAGAGCTCCAAGAAGAACTGAAACGATTATTCACCCACAAGAAAGAACTTGAAGCTTCTGCCCTTGAGAATGATGAAAAGTTGTCTAGCCAGAAAGCAATCATTTCAAACATCCAAAAAGAGATTTCTTCCGTAGAGACTTCTCATACTTTAAGTAATGCAAACACTAAATCCTTGGAGTTGTTAGAACAAGAATTAAGGGCCGCCCGTGATGAATTAGAGAATTACAATTGGAAATATTGACTTGTAGTAGATAATCATTATAACTATCTTCTTCTTTTCTTCTTTTCTCTTTCCCTTCTTTTTATTTATTTATTTATTTTTTTGTGAACAATAAAGAAATCCCATTATGTTAAATTTTTTTTTTAATGGATTGTTTATTTCTCTAGCTCTTGCTTCAATGATTGCTAAAGATATATATATATATATATATGCATTTTTTTTTAGACATGCGACTGAACCAAGCATAGAATGCCAAGCTGCCTATGTACCCGAAAGGGGATCAAGTCAACATGTAGTTTAGGAGGGGCATGTGTTTTGAGGATGTGACTGAACTTAGTAAATGATACCAAGCTGCCTACGTACTCGAAAGGGGATCAAGTCAACACATAGTTCAAAAGGGGATTTTTTTTTTTGAGGATGTGACTGAACTTAGTAAATGATACCAAGTTGCCTACGTACCCAAAAGGGGATCAAGTCAACACGTAGTTCAAAAGGGGAGTTTTTTTTTTGGTGCCCTAACTTTTGCCTAGGTCGCCTTATACAAAGGTTTTCAACCTAGCGGGTTTTTTTTAAAATTTTTTTTTTTTATGCCCTAACTTTTGCCTAGGCCGCCTTATAAAAAGGTTTTCAACCTAGCGGGCTTTTTATTTTTTATTTTTATTTTTAAGAACACTTTCAAGAGTAATGGGAAAACATCATGTACCCTTTAAGTGTTGAGGTAGGAAGTTTAGGCTCTTACCGAGGAGTGCTTCAATCTTTAGGCATAATAACGCTTCAAGAACTTGCCGTTGATAGGGCCAATTCTCAAACCATCTTCAGCAACCAATTTGTATGCTCCATTTGTATAGGCTTCTTGAACAACATATGGTCCATCCCATTTTGAAACAAACTTGTTTTTAGTGCGATGGGTGACAATGATGGGTCTTCGTACAGCAAGAACCAAATCTCCAACTTGGAAAGATCGAGGACGAACCTTCTTGTTGAAAGTCCTCGAAATGCAAGCTTGATAACATTCAAGGCGTTGTTGTGCCTCCAACCTTTTTTCATCCAAAACTTCTAATTCTTCAAGTCGTAGACGCACATTATCTTCATTAGAAAGACCTTGAATGGCAATCCTTAATGAAGGAATTTGGCGTTCAAGTGGTAGAATAGCTTCTACCCTATAAATAAGAGAGTAGGGTGTGGCTTGGGTAGGTGTTCGATATGTTGTACGATATGCCTATAAAGCTTCCTCAACTCTTTCATGCCAATCTCTTTTTGACTTCCCTACAACTTTCTTGAGCAAATTGCATAGAGTTTTGTTAAAGGCTTCTGCAAGACCATTGGCTGGAGCATTATACATGGAGGAATTATGCTGCTTAAAACCAAAGTCATTGCAATGTTTGTCCATCAACTTGTTGTAGAATTCCTTCCCATTATCAGTGATGATGTAACGGGGTACACCATACCTAAAGATGATATTCCTTTTGATGAAGTTCACGACAGTTTCTTTCTTCACTTCACGAAATACAGCAGCTTCAGCCCATTTAGAGAAATAATCTGTCGCAGCCAGGATATATGAGTGTCCATTAGAGGATTTTGGCGTCAATGGCCCAACCACATCTAATCCCCAAGCATCAAATGGCCATGAAGCCACAGTCGGATGTAGGGGTTCTGGAGGTTGATGAATGAAGTTTGCATGAAATTGACATGCTGAGCATCTTTTTGCATACTCCATACAGTCCTTGACCATAGTGGGCCAGTAATAACCCATCCGTTTAATTTGAAAATGAAGTTTAGGACCTGACTGGTGAGCACCACAAATCCCTGAGTGAGCTTCTTCAAGTGCTTTGGCAGCTTCCTCATCATCTAAGCAACGAAGGAGAAGACCATCAAAAGAATGACGATATAAAGTATTCTTCTAATAAACAAAATGTGGAGTTCGTCGTCGAATTTCTGTTCTGTGTCGAAGGTCATTGGGTAATTTTCCATAATCTATATAATCAATGATAGGTTGCCGCCAATCTTCTCTTTCTATTTCGAAAACTAAAATTGCATTAACTTCTTCTTCTATCTCATCCTCATCAAAGTTTGGAGGTATTACCCATGTTTGGCATATTATAATTTTTATCTCAGGATCTAGTAAAGCAAAAGTTGCTGCTAATTTTGCCAAAGCAGCAACTGTTTATTCTCATTTCTTGGGATATGTGTAATACTAATATGGTCAAACCATCCCAGAAGCCTCTTGGCATATTTGCAATAAGGAATCAATTCTGGCTTCTTCACATCATAGTGTAGAAGCACTTGGTTTATGATTAACTTTGAATCACCAAAGACTTCCAAACGAGTTGTTTTTGCATCCATTGCCATTTCCAAACCTAGGATTAGTGCTTGATATTCAGCAACATTGTTTGAACAACATTCTGTAAGAGTAAATTAATACGGGAGTATATCCCCTTCTGGAGTTACAAACACTACACCAACACCGGCACCACAATGTTGAGCAGCTCTATCAAAGAACATCTTCCAAGGTTGCGAAATTTCAATGACCATTACTGCTTCATCAGGAAGGTCATCAGATAGCTCCCAATCATCAGGAATAGGATGGTCGGCAAGGAAGTTGGCCAAAGCTTGTCCTTTTACTGCCTTTTGTTGAACATATATTATCTCAAACTCTTGGAGTAAGAGAGCCCATTTTGCTAGCCTTCCCAAAAGAACTGGCTTAGTCATGATGTATTTGATGGGGGTCTGCTCGTGAGATGAGCCGTATTGAATGGGCATGCAGGTAATGTCTTAGCTTTTGAATGGCAAACATCAAAGCTAAACATGTATTTTCAATTGGTGAATAATTGAATTCAGCACCATTTAGGGTTCTACTCAAGTAATAGAGAACATTCTCCTTTCCTTCTTCATTTTCTTGAGCCAGAAGCACTCCTAAAGATTGTTCTTGTGCTACTATGTAAAGAATAAGTGGCCACCCCTGTATGGGTGCTTGTAGAACAGGGGGATTTAGCAAGTATGTTTTAATGCTCTCAAAAGCATTTCTACATGCTTCATCCCACTTGAATGGGACATCTTTCTTCATAAGGTGACTAAAGGGTTGGCAGCGTTTGGCCAAGTTGGATATGAACCTCCTAATGTAGGCAAGATTTCCTTGAAGACTTTTGAGCTCATGAATATTTCGAGGTTCTGGCATTTTTTGGATAGCATCAATCTTCGATCTATCAATTTCAATTCCTCAGTGTCGAACTATGAATCCTAGGAATTTTTCGGATTTAACTCCAAATGCACACTTCATGGGATTCATTTTAAGTTGGTACCTATGAAGTCGCTCAAAGACTTGACGAAGGTCTTGCAAATGTTCCATTCTCTTCTTCGACTTCACAACTAGATCATTAACATAACATTCTACATTCTTGTGAAGTATGTCATCAAATATTCTTTGCTTTGCCCTTTGATAAGTGGCACCCGCATTCTTTAATCTGAAAGGCATAACTTTATAGCAGTATATTCCTTTTGGAGTACGAAAAGCGGTGAGCTCTTCATCTTTTAGAGCCATGCGAATTTGATTGTAACCAGAGAACCCATCCATAAATGAAAGAGCTTCATGGCCTATTGTAGCATCCACCATAATTTCTGTTAAAGGAAGAGGAAATTCATTTTTTGGACATGCCTTGTTAAGGTCATGAAAGTTGATGCAAACATGAATTTGCCCATTCTTCTTTCTTACAGGGACAATGTTTGATATCCATGTGGGATACTTGACTTCACGAATAAAGCCAGCTTCAATAAGTTTGTTGGCCTTACCTTCAATTTGGGGGATTAACTCAGGTCAGAACCTACGTTGTGCTTGCTTCGTTGGTCGCACCCCATGCTTTACTGATAAGTGGTGAACAACAACCTTTGGATCTAGACTTGGCATTTCTTTGTATGTCCAAGCAAAAACATCCCTATACTCTTTGAGGAGTTCAACATAAGCATCTTCTTCCTCTAGGGACAAATTTGCATTTATAAAGACTGGCCTAGGGTCTTTGGTAGTGCCAATGTCGACTTCCTTTAATTCATCAACTGTAGCTTGTACGCCTTCTTCAAATGTGGGTGGAGCATTTTCAGCATCGTCTTCGATAGGGGACTCTTCTTTTGTGATTTCAGTGATTGTTATATGATTTACTAAAGCAACAACCTCATCTTCCACCTTTTGTTTTGCGGACACCATTGTACGTTTTTTTGTAGTCAAGGCTTTTCCAGTATTTACTTCCCAAATACTTCTACGCTTCATGCGAGATGGAATGGAGCTTTGAACCTTGTTTGAATCTTGATCCATGAGGAGCGTGTCGTCAACATCTTTGTGAAGGAAATTTGACATCTTATTTTGCTTTTGTCTTAACTTCTCATCCTTTGAGGGTTGAGAAGAAGTTGCATGACTAAGTCTTGTAAAAGCAGAACTTCGAGTGCTATTTTGGGAAGAAGTTGAACGACCGAGCCTTGTAAGAACAGAGCTTCGAGTGCCATTAACAAAGTTATCATTTTCTTGTGTCCCCAACCTGTCGAAGACTGAGATATGGGGAGTGGGTTGGTCGATGCGATCAAAAACAGATAGTTTCTTTGATGTCTTTGAGGGTTGTTCTTCTTCTTTATCCTCTGTTGAAATCGTCAAAACACTAGTTTTCTGAATGGGGATACGAATGGGAATTGGTGGAGTGTATCCAACTCCAGCCTTAGAACTTGTTGCCCTAACACCCTTGGCTTTCAATGTCTTTTGTCCTTCTTTTCCAGAGGCTTCAGGGATGAGCTTATCCAAACCACTTGGCTTCTCATGATTGTAACAAGCTTTAGCCATGAGTCTATACACATTGGGGTCAAAACCCTCTTCGATTCTTTTGGTGGGCAAAGTCCCATGTTCAACAATTGGTCCTTAGGATGGTCTTGTAAACCCTTTCAACGATTGACTTGAGGGTCTTGGTTTTGTGATTTTAGTAACTGGCAAGTTTAATTCTTGCAAATCCTTTGATATTGACTCCTTATCTCTTAAAAATGGGGATTGGCCTTCTTTTCTTTTGGCGACTGGAACATAGTGCAGCACAGGGGTTACTCTAGTTACTTTTGAAGTATGATGCTTCTTCTCTTTTATAGAAGTCTCGGTTTGCTTGGTTTCCTTCTCCACAATTGGAAAATCAATCCTTGGAGCTTTGGAGTGGGGCTTTTCTTTTTTGCTAGATGGTGAAGCCACGACTTGGGTTTCTTCTATTGTATCATCTTCCAAGTAGAATTTTGCATCAGCAAAGTGTGACTCAGCTACAGTAAAGGGCTTGTCATCAACTACTATCTTCTTGACTTGTCCATCTTGGAAATATTTAAGGTATTGGTGATACGTAGATGGCACAACACCATACTCATGCAACCATGGTCTTCCAATAAACAGTTTGTAAGTGGTCTTGGCATCAATGACATGAAAGAGTGCGCTTGATTCCATTTCACCAATGAGCACATGAAGTCTAATCTTCCCAATAGCTCTTTGTCCACCCTGATTAAAGCCTTGAATCATCAACCTACTAGGAAGTAGTTCATCCAAGGAGATTCCAAGTTCTTTCAATATTTTAAGTGGAAGGATATTCATTGCAGATCCACCATCAATAAGGATATGATTGACTTGTTGTTCTCGAATGTACCCAGTTACAAACAAGGGGCGATTGTGAATCTTAGAGCCCAACAAACGATCATCATCAATAAAAATGATTGAAGACCAGTATGCCTTATACATGATAGCTTGTTCTGTCTCTTCCTCACTATCTGAAGATTCTTCTTCATCACTTACTTGATAACATGTAAGAGATGAAAAGATATAATCCTCAGGAATTGGCACTGTGAAGAAAGGTACTTTCACCTCAATAGGCTCAAATGAACCAAATTGAATGGTGAGGAAAGTAGAAGTGGTTGTTGAGGCTACCATGGCAAGATTAGAAGTCACAGCTTCATCATCAAATGTGATCTTTCCTTGGTGGGCTAACTCCATAATTTTGTCTTTCAACACAAAGCATCACTCTATATGGTGGCCTATGAGGCGATGATACTTGCAATACTTAGGGTTATTTGTTTGGTCAGCTTCCTCAAGCCGTTTCATCTCTGGTAACTCAATCAACTTCAATTTAAGTTAATAATCCAACATCTCGGAGATATCAGAATCAGGGAATGGATATTGCTTCTCTTGCATCTCTTTTAATTTCGGTCTTCTTTTTCCCTTATCTTGAATGAAATCAGGCGTTTGTTCTTTCATCTTGGGCTTAACCGGAACTTTAAGAGGAGTAGTAGTTACTATTAAAGATTGCTTGTTTTTCGGTTTAGGAGGGAATTTGCCCCCTTTGCGAGTATCTTGCCCTTCTCTTCCCTTGTGGGGTTCTTGAATGGGGGGACCTTGGCGACCATTGGAGGCAATGCTAAGCTCCATGTCATGAGCATGTGTTGCTAATTCTTCAAATGTTTTTGGCTTTATTCCTTGAAGAATATAATTTATAGCCCAATTCATTCCTTGAATACACATCTCAATTGCAGACGAATCAGATAATTGATCCTTGCAATTAAGACTAAGGTTTCTCCACCGTTGAATGTAATCAATGACTAGCTCTTCTTTCCACTGCTTTGAATTGGTGAGCTCTATCATGCTAACAGTATGTCGAGTACTATAGAAGCGGTTTAGGAATTCTCACTCCATTTGGTTCCAACTATCAATGGAGCCAGGTGCTAGATCAGTATACCAATCAAACGCATTTGCCTTCAAAGAGCGAACAAATTGCTTGACCATGAGATCCCCAAAAGTTTTAGCATTGTCACAAGTTTCCACAAAGTGAGCTACATGTTGCCTTGGATTGCATTTACCATCAAATTGTTGGAACTTCGGTGGCTGATAGTTTTGAGGCATCCTCAAGAGATCTATCCTTTGAGTGTATGGTTTAGCATAGGCAATGGACGCCTAACTTCCACCCCCAACTTGGTCTTTGATAGCTTCCTTGATTAACTCCTTGAGTTGATCAGGAGAGATAGACCCCTCTGTAGAGAAATTGAGATCCTTTGTTGAACTCTTGGGTTTGTCATTATGGGTTTGTTTTGGCCTAGAGCTTTCATCTTCACGATTCGGTCCAGATGTATTTCCCATCTTATCCATTGGGAGAGTTATTTGTGCGTATCTCATTGCTTCCCTTTCTTTCATAGACTTCATTAATTCTTCTAAAGTCTGGGCTATAGTCGAGACTTGTTCCTCCAGATATGTTGTGTTATTCATCATGACTGTCATGGCAAATGAGCTAACAGAGTGAGGAGAATCCCTAAGCTTGGAAGAAGGAATATCGTTTGAAAAAGAGAATTTAGAGCCATCAAGTGATTGATCCTCTTCATCAACAATCGGAGCTTTTTGTGTTGGTTCTAGTGACAAAGTTGGTTGAGACAGCATTTCTTTAACGAGGCCAGCTACATCTTTGCTTGCCCCCTAAGTAGATGAGGCTGTTTGTGACTTCTCAGTTTCAGAAGTGTTGAAAACAGACGAAGATTAAGGTATGGGTGTTGTTTGAGCATTAACTTCTGCAAGGGCTTTTATCCTTCCCCTTGTTACGGGTCCAATATAAGGAATATCAAAGTTTGAATCAAGTGTAGGATCAACTTCACTTGTTCCAAAGAGGGTTGTTGATTTGAATCTTCTTTGAAGCCATAAGACTTTAAAAGATACGACAAATTAATGAAGAAGAGATGAGAGGTAGAGATTGTCCCACCGGGCGTGCCAAAAATTTGTAAACACAAAATTTCCCAATTGCAGAAAATCAAACAATTGAAAAGAAATATGGTTTGCAAATATAAATTTGTATTGATGTATAATGAGTACAATCTCTATTTCGATTCTTTTACAAAAGAATGCCCTTTGATTCTATCTTCATTGAATTTGACTCGAACAAGAAATCTTCTTGACTTTAATTGGAAGATGGATTATTGGTCTTCACAATAAATCTCTAGCTTTGAGCTTATTAGAGATATATTGTCCTTCAAGTTCTTCTAGCCCTTCAAATGTTCTTCAAGTTCTTCGAATGTTCTTCAAGTTCTTCAAAGATTCTTCAAGTTCTTCAAAGTTTCTTGAGACGGAATTTCACGAGAGCTTGGGCCTCCTGAAAACTTGATGCTAAAAATGAGAGGGGATGTCCTTTATTTATAGTGATTTTAGAGGATAAACTCCACTTCAAATTGATATACTTGAAAGTTTGTAGTAGATTTTTGATTGGCCCAAATTCTTCTTAGAGATAATTATCTCTATTTATCTATTTTGATAAATATCATATTTTGATAAAGATAATAATTAATAATGATAAATAATTATCTCTATTTAATTTATTTTAATAAAGATAATTATCTATCAATTTTGAATAGAAAATTTTATCTTTATTTTATTTATTTATTTTAATAAAGATAATTATCCCTAAATTTTGCATAGGAAATTTATCTTTATCTTGTGGGCATAATGACATGTGGCAAATTTTAATATGCCAATGTAATGTCAATTTGGATGACACATGTCATCATGTAATTTAATTAATTTAATGACATTAATTTAGAATTTGCCACTAATTTTTTTTTGGTGTGACATTGTATGATTGGCTTAAAATTTTCGCCTCCTACATTGGCCTTGTTCTTGATTTTTTCTTTTTGGCTTTATCCGTTGGTGTTGGTGTTGGTGAGATATAATTAATTATCTTATTGTGATTTGTGATTGTGAAATTTTTTGATTGGCAGTTGGCTCTTATGATGGGGCCTGTCTCATTGTCTGTTGAGTGGGGTGAGGGTGGATGAGCACATGGCACGTGGGGCTAGGTGAGGAATTTGAATTGGGGGAAGTAAATGCACGTAGTGCAACTAATAAACAATAATTTAATTAATCAATAATTAATTAAGGGAAGCAACTAATAAACAATAATTAATAATTTAATTAACCAATATATTATAAAAGATAAACAAATTAAATTATGTTAGGCTAAATAATAATTAATAATTTTATAATTAATGAAACAACAATATAACAAATTATAGTTTATAAAAGACAAACAAATTAATGAAACAACTAAACAATAATAATTAATAATTTTATTAATATTTCAAATGAACTTATAGTTTATTTTTTATTCTTTTGCTAGAATTATGGACAAATATTTGATAAAAAAATCACATACCCAAGATTCATCTTCTGTGCAAGATTCATCTTCATCTCCTTGATGATGGCTTTGGATCTTTCAACTAAAAAAAAAAAAAATTTAGGAACACTCTGAGAAAAATTCCTGGAGTCGCCACTGCTGCTGAATTAGAGTTAAGGAGCTATGGGTTGTTGTTAACAGCTTCTATGAGCTCAAACCGGTTTATGCAGATCATTATAGAAAGGTTTTGGGAAGAAAAGCATGGCATGTAGGTCCAGTGTCACTATGCAACAAAGACGCTGAAGAAAAAGCTCAAAGGGGAAGGGAGGCCTCCATTGATGAACATGAATGTTTGAAGTGGCTTGGTACAAAGAAATCTAATTCGGTTGTTTATATTTGTTTTGGGACTATAGCAAAACTTATTGATTCTCAGCTCATGGAGACTGCAGTGGGTCTTGAGGCTTCTGGACAACAATTCATTTGGGTTGTGAGGAAAGGTAAAAATGAAAAAGAAGAGGAAGGTTGGTTACCTAAAGGATTTGAGAAAAGAATGGAGAGTAAGGGACTAATTATAAGAGGTTGGGCTCCCCACGTGTTGATCCTTGATCATGAAGCAGTTGGAGGATTTGTGACTCACTGTGGTTGGAACTCAATTTTGGAAGGAGTGACTGCAGGATTGCCCTTGGTCACATGGCCTATGGTTGCTGAGCAGTTTTACAATGAGAAGTTAGTGACTGAAATATTGAAAATTGGGGTTGGTGTTGGTGCACATCAATGGATTAAAGTGATGGTAGATGATATCAAGAAGTAAGAAATAAAGGAGGCGGTGAGGCTAATTATGGTGGGTGAAGAAGCTGAAGAAATAAGAAGTAGAGCGAAGGCACTTGGGATGATGGCAAAGAGGGTTGTTGAAGAAGGGGGATCATCATACTCTGATTTGAATACTTTAATTAAAGAATTAAGTTTGCTCTGATTCATCAAAAAAAAAAAAGAAAAAGGTTGCCAACACAGTTCTATTTCACCATTTAAAAAGAAAAGAAAAGAAAAGAAAAAATAAACCTTGTTCGTAAATGTGTATTAATTTCCCTTACTTCATTGTTCTTCTATAATTGTAATTTGTAAGGCATTTTCCTAAGAATTTGTGATTGATAGTCCAGTGTGAACTCTAAAGTCTAAATTATATTACTACTATGTTCTGGTCCTTCCCAATACTTTTTTCTATGAAATTGTCATTTTTTAGATAACATGGGATAAATAATTAAGTTAAAAAAAAAAAATAGCATTAGTTCATTAGGCAATCTCTAATATAACCCAGTCCCTTTACACCCCTAAAAGAGGCATGATAAGCTAAAGGATATTTAGCATATGGGCAAGATTTAAGTATAATACTTAGGTGCTGTTCCTTAGATTCTCTCTCTTAAAATTCTGTTATGTAGATTTTTTTCACATGGGATGAATGTGTATTTTTTAGTTAAGTAGCCACATGACTGAATTTTAAAAGGAGAACCTAAGTTTTGTCCTTAGCATATTCTAATATGTTGTTGCTCAGATCTCTATCCTTTTTTTCAAAATGTTTGTGCTCCCTTTGTTTCACGGAAGATATGACAAAGGTGCATAGTCCATTCCCAATCTAGCAATTTCCTGCCGTCAATAACCTATGGCACTTTGTTATTATAACAAGTCTCTATATCTATATGTAGACATTTTATCTAGAAAGTAGTAATACATGCACTGAATAATTTCACATTTTTCCCTCTATTTATTCTTTTAAAACTTACACTAAATTTATAAGCTGACTTTGTAGTACGTGTATATATATATATACTTTTTTTTTTGCTTTCCATTTTAACCAAGATTTATGTTTCAAAATAATTGATGTTATTAGGGGGTGATAATAAGTATTAGTTTAGCTTTCCTACTTGGGTTTAATTATAGTAAACGCTAATCATTCTTGGGCTAAGACTCTTTTTAATGAAATATAAGAAGTATCAACACATTGCTAATGAAGAGAGAGAAGACTTAAACCTAAGACACTCCACGTAATAGAGTCTTGTTGGCCCAAGACCCTAATCATTAGGCCGCCAATTGCGTTGGTATTAAATGAGTATCTTACGTTATTTCTTTTAGTTAGATATCTTTTAGTTGTCTTTCATGCCAAATATCATACCTTTTCATCAGGACGTACCAAAAGTTATTTTTATCATAAAATATAATGCAAGGAGTCAGTGAGTGACAATGATCAGGCTAGTGAGAAAAATGTCACTCTCTAGGAAATGAGGTGCAACAGCCTCTCACTTTCTTTCTCAGTCCGAGACAAACTTTTATAGCAATATGTCTCCCAATCTCATTATCTTTATACTCGTGATTGTAAGAGTCTCTCTGACTTTTCTTTTGCATATGGAGTACGAAAAACAACAATATGTTTGTGACGGTGGGAATGCATGTATCTGTAACACCTTATACCACATTATGGACATTATGGAGTCCACTTAGAGTTAAGTCTATATATTACTAACTTTCCTTAGCTCTTTCCAATCTCAGTGTGTTACTGTGCACTGACATTAGAAATGGGCACCATCACATTCTCTGCTTCCCTTTTGCTATCAAATTTCTTGCTATTTTTGTGCTTGTACAATGAAGTGGCTTTGGGTAATGAGGTTGTTAAGTCCAATAGGGATACATGGAAAATTATCATAGGTGGTGGCTATATTCCTCTTCCTATTCCTGAATGTCCTCCTCCTCCTCCTCCTGAACCCATTTGCCCTCCTCCACCACCTTCTCCACCGCCACCGCCATCACCACCACCACCTTCTCCACCGCCACCACCACCGCCATCACCACCACCACCTTCTCCACCGCCACCACCACCACCATCACCACCACCACCACCTCCTCCCTCGCCACCGCCCCCATCACCTCCACCGCCCCCATCTCCACCACCGCCCCCACCTCCAATTGACCTTGACTCTCGATTAAATGCGGTCTACCCTGTACTTCAGCGCTTCAAAAGTAGATCCAGAGACCCAAAAGGCTGTATAAAAAATTGGAGTGGCAGGGGACAAAAAATATGCCTTTACAAAGGCATCGCCTGTGCCATCTATCCAAACGAAAATAAAAAAGCAGTTGCTGGAATAGACTTCAATGGGTGTGGGCTTTATGGTGACAAAAATAATCTTCCACTCGATGATTTCCTTGAAGAGTTAACAGACATAACATTCTTCCACGCAAACTCCAACAATTTCACTGGTAGCATCCCAACAAAGATATTAAAGCTTCAATACTTCTACGAGCTGGATGTTAGTAACAACGGCTTAACCGGCTCTTTCCCATACCGAGTTCTTGCTGCCACAAAGTTAACATTTTTGGACCTCCGGTTTAACAATTTCCACGGCAAGGTTCCACCTCAAGTGTTCAACTTAGACTTGGACGTACTGTTCATCAACAACAACAATTTTTACGATACTCTTCCTAGTAATCTTGGCAACACGCCAGCCCTATATCTCACTGTCTCCAACAACCATTTCTTTGGGCCAATCCCACAAAGCATTGGCAATGCTAAAGACACTCTTATTGAGGTGCTCTTCTTGAACAACAGTCTTACTGGGTGCTTGCCATATGAAATTGGGTTACTGAAAAAGGCCACAGTTTTCGATGTGAGCTTCAACTATCTATCGGGTCCAATACCACTCTCATTTCAGTGTTTGTCCAAAATAGAGCTGCTTATCTTGGCTCAAAACCAGTTCTATGGGGAGGTTCCTGAAGCTGTTTGCAAGCTGCCTAATTTGTCAAACTTCTCCTTATCATACAACTACTTCACTCAGGTTGGTCCTATATGCAGGAAATTGATCGACAAAAAGATACTTGATGTAAGGATGAATTGCATTCTAGGCCTTTATAATCAGAGATCAGAGGAACAATGTGCTCTATTTTTCTCCAAGTACAAGTACCACGCTTGCCCCAATCCGCTCTCCTTGGAGAAAGTTCCATGCGCTACAAATTATCATTATTCAGGTTCACTTGATGCCTCTGATAATCAACCAATGGCTGTAGCTCCTTCACCAAGATCCTATGATACTCTTATACCGCATAGGTTGTGATTTTCCTCCTCTAAATTGACTTAATAAGGTAGAGTCATGAAGGGCCTTTGTGTTATATTTGCATATGTTTGTTATTCTCTAAATATTTGTTAAGTTATAAATAAGCAATGGGCATCTTGATCACCTGAGCAGATGCTAATTGATGTAGCTAGTGTAGCACTGAATATCGTTGATCATAAATTGGATTCATCACATTGTGTTCAAGAGGTTGTTTCAATGCGTATTGCTTATTTCATACTTTGCTTATTGTCAAGTGTGTTCTGTGCACGTCAACATTGTATAACTAAAAGTCTAAAAATCCAAGAGTGCATAATCCACACGGATAGGGTGTAAAACCCTCAGCTTGTCAATAACTAAGCCGTTGAACCTGCCATTCACAATTAATACCCATTTTCTTTCTCTTTTTGACCAAACTAGCCGGCCACCAATTTAGGGTTGGCTATGGCTCGGTTTTGGATTGGGTATATACTAGAACCCGACCTGAAATATTTACTTGTGGATACCTAAACCTCGGAACCTAATTAGTGCCCTTTTGTTTGAGCATTTTGAGTCCAATATGCGCGTTTTGCAAAAAGTTGAAGCAATATTTGCGTTTGGTTTAGCCCAAAACGCAACTTTTTGGAAAAAGTTGCGTTTTGGGCCAAGGCAAATAACGCTCTGGGAACGCGCAAGGATTATGGAGCTGAGGAGTTCCATAAAACAAAAAGTCCAATGCGCGTTTGTAACTATCCGTTGGCTCTTCCTTCAATTACCAAATTACCCTTGATAAAGCCCTCAGTTCTCACGTTGAAGCTCACTCTCACGCATCTATTCTCATCTCATCTCTCTGCTCTCCCTTTGCCCTGAAGCTCACTCACGCAATAAAATTAATCAAACCACAACAATAAAAGCAAAAAAAATTCTTGCTCTCATAAAACTGATATAATTTAAACAACAAATCTAAAATCAAAACAACAATAATAGCAGATCAAGAACATAAAAAAAAAATTAGAACAACAATAATAAATGATCAAGAAAAAAAAAATAGAAGCCGATCTGACAAATCTAAAATAAGAAACAACAACTAATCAAGAATAAGGAAAAAAAAAAGAAGCCGATATGACCCCTGGCCCTGGTAGAAGCCGATAGAAGAAAAGGGAGTTGGAGAAAGAAAGAGTGAAAAAAATAGAAAGAGTGAGGAGCTTCTGGAAAAAAAAAAAAAAAAGAAGCCGATAGAAGAAAAAAAAAAAGAGTGAGGAGCCGATAGAAAAAAAAAAAAAAGAAGCCGATAGAAGAAAAAAAAAAGAGAATAGAAAGACCTCAGAGAGTTGGAGAAAGAAAGAGTGAGGAGCTTCTGGAATCAAGTGGAAGCAAAGAAAAAATAAAAAGGAGAGGATGTACTAATATGGGTATATGTGTGTGGTTGACAAAATGCAAGAGAAAAAAAAAAAGAAAAAAAAGAAAGAAAGAGGAAACATCTGGATGAATGAAAAGGCAAAGAATAAGAAATTACCATTTAAAAATAATACTACAATATTTTCACAATAAATTTTAAATAATTAGCTAATATTGGTGAGTAAAAATATAATTTCAGTAATGAGTTCAAATTAGAACTAGAAATAATTTTCCATATAAGATTTTGTTATGATTCTTGTGAAAGTATTGTAAAAAATATTGTGGATGTAAGTTGAAAAATATAATTGTTGAGAATGAATAAAAAAAGAATAAATAAAGATTAAAAAAGAATAAATTTAATTAAAAAATACAGATTAAAAAAGTGGATAGACAAAAGGTAAATGTCACTGTTGATTGTCCAAATAGTATAAAAATTTGCTTAACCTGCTAGAGATGCTCTTATATATACATTGTCCTTTTTGATAATTTACAACTTAAAACGCTATTTTTATAAGTTTTAGCCAAACACTCAGTTTTTTCAAAAAGTACTTTTTAACAGCTTTTACCAAACACTCAATTTTTTGAAAATACACTTTTTCATTATGCACTTTTTGAAAACTCCACTTTTTTATTATGCACTTTTACAAAAAGTCGAACCAAACTCACCCTTAGTGCCTCTACTCGACTCTTGCCCATATTTCTGACACGCGGATATTCAAACTTGGCCCAAACCCCCCCCCCCCCCCCCTTTTTTAATTTTATTTTATTTTAAATTTTAAATTTTAAATATTTTTTTTGTTAAAAATTTGATTTTCCATCAAAACTTTTTCAAACTAAAAACCAATTCTTCTCAGTTTTTTTTTTTTTTTTTTTTTAATGGATTCAAAATCTTGTTCGCTAGACCAAATAAATGGAAAATTTTATAGTACTAATAAAATCCCTTAATAAATAAACCACTTAATTTTATTTTAGTCAATTTAATACACCTAAAGATACTAAAAAGTTTAGAAGTCAAGCCATGCTATTATGAACTATGCTAGAATTCAGCGTCATTTTAAATAGAACCATCAACCATGCATATAGCTAATTGTAGAATTTTCCATGTATTTAAGAAAATCTAAGACCTAGAAAGTTTAGAATCCAAAAAGTTCAAATAATGACCAAAGATTTCAACAAACAGAACAATATTAAGAACAACCGAATGATACCAACAAGGTAAGAACTAAGAACTACGCAATTCCAGTGACTGATATACTACAACAGAAGGACGAAAATAAAATGAAGGAAAAACATCTACCATTCATTTATTCAAAAAAAAAAAAAAAAAAATTCGAAAGCAAATAATTTGGGTTCTAAAAGGCAAATAAAAAGAGATTGGTGGGTCATGCTACACACTCTGACATATCAGTGAAACTACTACTAAATGTCTTGAATGAATGATTGTTTGGATTTTTTTTCTTCTCCTGGTAAGTGTATGGCCCACTATTATCATCTCCTAGGAAATCCTCTACCCAAAAAGGCTTCTTGGTGCACAGTAAACTTGTCTAATATTAAACATTTAAGTTTAAACATTTATATTAAACACTTCAAAGATACATGTATCAATGACTTTTATATTCTAAATACAAGAGGATATAGGTCCCAATCTAAAGATGCGTACATATTAAAAATGAATTTTTACATATACATCAAATCAAATGGACTTCCAATTCTCATAATTAAAGATGAACTTACATGTTACATCATCTAATAGCTGATTGTTGCTATAATAACTAGTGTCAGGTGGAACCTGAAATGAGAAAAATAGATTAGACATATTTTGCATATTTTACATATTACAAAAAGAGCATAAGGTTATGGAAAGTAGATACATGCAGGTATTTTAGAAGGATAAGAATTATACTAGCTTAACATATATTGTCTATTAGATAGTTGAACATTTCAAGCAAATGTAGATGTCCAATTACCATGTTTACTCAAACCACCATCATCCAATGAAATCAGTATAAATGATGATCCATTTAAAAACTTCAACACTTTACCAAGATTGAATAAGAAACTAAAACTGGCACATAATCAGCCAGTTTGTATGTCCATTCCTTAATATCCAAAAAAAAAAAAAAAAAAAAAAAACTAAAAAATTTGACATCTAAAGGCATTTCTGTGGTTTACAAAATCGTTATGCTCTTCATAATCATCAACAAAAGAGAACATGTTGAGAGAGGGCCGGGGGGGGGGGGGGGGGGGGGAATCTGAGTACATGGAAATTAGGTACATGTCCATTAGCCCGACTTTCCTTCTCTACATGTTCTTCATAATCAACAAGAATGTTTTGAATTGTAGCAACTTTCGGCATAGGTAAAGATCCTACCAAAAAAATAAACCATATTTGTTGGATTAAAATGAATTGACCCCTTACAAATTAATTAATTACCCAAATTAATTAATTAAGTTCAATTACATGCAATAGCGTGGCAACACAAACAAATCACTAAAATATCTAAATGCAGCGGAAAATAAATTTGACACAGGTGATTTGTTTACGAATGGGAAAAACCACCGAGGCAAAACCCTACAGGGTGATTTTAAGGTCATCATTCTTAAGAATCTACTATTATCAATCACAAGCGGTTACAAGTATAAGGAATCTTACCAAACATTTTGGCCTATCCCGAAATACTAACCTATAGTTGAACCCTTACTCTAATACTCAATTGGACTTGCATTGTAGCGGCAATCTTTCCGTTCAATGCACGAATCCCAGTTGGTGACTACCAATGATGCACAGATCCCAATATGTGACTAACTCCAGCAACTTGAAGAGGTTGTTGGTTGCAAAGTTCTTTAGTTTATCAACAATAAAGATCAGGAAACTCCTTGGTCACAAAACCCTTGGCGTAAAGACGCAGTAGCTTCTTCAGAGAGAAAAATGAACTCTGTCACTTTCTGCATGCGCGACAGCCTTTAAAATAATCCTTATATATGTCTAAGGTAGTGAGAAAATAAACCCTATACAAATATACAAGCATGGGCCGAGAATCAGATCTGGAATTTCTAATTTCGTAAGTCTCGACAAAAACAGCTTGTGTCGAGCTTCAACATTAAATCTCGATAAAAAGGATTCTGTTGAGACTTCTGTTGAGCTTTAGTGAACAACTCTTCTTCACTTGTTTCTTGGTCAGATCTTCATGGCTTTAACACTTGACTTGAACAACATGTTTCTTGAAGTCTTAAACCCATCATAGATCTACTCAATTACAAGTAAAATGCATTTTGTCAAAGGATTAGCCAATTACATAAAATGTGTCCCTAACAATCTCCCCATTTGGCAATCCGTGACAAAACCACAACAAAACAAATAATCATGAGAGAAGTCTTAAATCACTAAACTCATAACCACTTGTTGTATTACACAATAAATCTATCACTACTACAAACTCTTGAAAAACTTTACAAGAAGAGAGTTCATGGCTTGAGAGACTTTCATAACATGTCTTTCTAAAACACTTAAACAAAACTCATCAAGGCATCATATGTGAAATAGAAATAAAGATTGTGTACATAAAGAAACATATGAATAAAAATAGAAAGGAAACAACACATGTAAAGGTAGGTGAAGAAAAACATAGACCATCATCATATATATGAAAATAAAGTACAATGTATGTAAATAAAATGGTCACACGACCGGTATACAAGAGGATAATGTAAAAAGAAAGAGAAAAATACATGTAAACCTCACTACAGCCCTTAAAACTATACACAGTCCCCTTATCAACAAAAAAACCTATATTAACTCTCCCCCTAAGTGCAAGACTAAAGACTACTCTCAAACAAAAACTATTTCCCCCTTTCTGTCACGAATGACAAAGGGTAAGTCACTGAGATGTCGTCATCTCGTCATCACTGGGAGAGCTAGCATCATCCTCATCATCTACAGAAGGAGAGGTCGCGGGATGCTCTAGAGAGGGTGAAGGAGCAAAGCCAGCCATGCAAGCCTGTCTGCGGGCAATGCGACTAACTCGGCTGTTCATTTGACACATCTCATCTGTGAGATAATCAGGACGATGACCAAAGTCAGCCTCCATCTACTGAAGCTACGCCATGATGGCCTCGAGGGTGACACCACCAGTTGTGGAGGTAGAAGGAGTCGAGGAAGAGAGTGGAACAGTGAAAGCTGCACGATTGGTCGTCTCCACTTATGGCCGCTTTAGTCGAAGCTGGGCCTTACTTCGCCGGATAGAGCCAGTGCTGATGGCACCCATAATAGTGAAAAGAGGAGAGAGAGAGAGAGAGGAATGGGAATGTGAAAGTGCTGAAAGATTTGCGTGATAGCCGAAGGAAAGATAAGCTTATCACGAGTAGCGGTATCCTGATACACATCTGTAGGGTCAAAATTTGTTGGGCCAGGCACCAAAACTTTATATGATGAGCCCACCAAATTTTCCACAATAAATTTGTAGAGAATGGGCCAAACAACTGGGCTAATGGTGGATTTAGCAACGGTCCAGATGAACAAAAACTAATAACAAAGAGATGGATCGAGTCAAGCCTTTAACGGGATGAACCCCTGTAGTCCGAAGAGGTTTTCTATTTAAAGGCTAAGTAAATACAATTTTTTCTCTCCCACACTCTGCGAGACTTGCTTCCCTTATATAGACCCCCTTTTCCCATCTTCACCGCACACTTGTCCTCCATCCAGACACCCACTTGAGTACTAGTCACATCAGCCGTCTGCTTTAACCTGCAGTGAGTGGTGGTGGGTGAAGACGCACTGTTCAGGTGTCTTCTCCACATAAATGCGGCCAGGAAAGTTGCTGCAGTGCATTAAATGTGGCGGTGACAGCTTTATTGGCAAGACATTTCGTGATAGCTACGCAGTTAGACATGCTCGAAGTTCCGTCTTGGGAGGGAGACCTTCGGCACAGCTACCCGATCAAGTTCTGGGCTGCTCCATTAAGTAGGATCTCTTCGGCCATACCAGGTTGTCTTCGGACGGAGCGTTTTTTATCTACGGGCTGTGCTTCCGCCAGGATGGCAGAGCATTGATACATTTAACCTCTTCGGACAGTGAGTCGTATTTGAACTGGGCCTTAGGCCCATCATGTGGCGTCGGGCTTTCTCACCCACAACATCTATAATAGATGTGATGAAGTGAGGGGGAAAGTCAATGGAAAGATCCTCCATCAAGGAAAAAAGAAACAAGCACGAGGCTTAGTGATGGAGTTATAGTGAGACATGGTGTGAGAGTGAAATTCATCACCATGTTAAGGAATCTCGAGCATGGAGTGTTTAGCTTACCACCCCATATAAAAGGAGTCTCACAAAAGTGAGAGATAAGCTCGTCTCTGGACATAGTCCGAAGATGATCACAGTTAGGGTAGTCAGGATACGTTACCCTAGGAATGCATAGTACCACAGATATAAGATTCAGAGTAACTACGATACGTGTACCTTTGAATGTAGTAACAAACTGAAGCATAGATGTATCGATGCCATGTACGTTGGAGTAAAAATCCTGAATAAACACGATGGGATACCTCGTGGGTCTCTCAAGTAGAGATTCCCAATCCCGAGTTCAAATGACTTTGGGGAGAGGAGTGTCGGCAAAATCCTATAAAATAACCTGGCATTCTGGATGAACGCCGCGGTTCTAGAAGTTCTCAGAGAAGTCCTTCTTGGCCTTTTCATCACGAAATCAGATGTGAGAGGGAACAGAAGAGGATGACCTGGAACCTTGAAGAGGGTTCCGAGCCGGAGTGGATTTTCCCTATTTAGGTGCCATAAAATAGTCTACTGAGAGAGAGAGAGAGAGAAGACAGAATAGAAACACAACACAAGTTCAGAATAGGAAAGAAAAGAAAGAACATATGCATGAAAAATGGTATGAACATGTGACATGCAAAAATTAAAAGCATCATGGGTAAAACCCAATCCAAACCTAGCAACACTCACAAGCTTAATCAAGCACACAATCCTAAAATGCATGAAACATTGTTATAATGCATGAACATATAACAACAATTTCACAAAGCCCATCCCAAAAATTTCATGAAAAACTCAAAAACCCCAAAAAATTTGAAAAACCCCAAAACTTAGGTTTAAAATGCATGAATGCATGGAAAGAGAGAAGATGAGAACACTTACAAAGTGTTTGGAGCTTGATCTAGGCTGAAGAACACGTGGGTGAGGAGATTTGAGAGTGAGAAAGAGTTTTGGGTTGAGAGAGAGAGTTTTATATCGAGAGAGAAGTGAGAAAATGAAAACCGGATCGCGCCTCAACTATATATAGAAAAACGCATCTCGATGGATCGAGGATCTGTTGAGCACTAAATCTTCACAGAAGAGAATCTGTCAAGGTGCTATCGAAGTGCTGTCGATGGCAAAAACATGAGCTTAATGGATCGAAACATCTATCAAGAAGGTATCGAGGAAACAGAAGCTCAAGGAAAACATCTCGATGGATTGAAAAGTAGTCAAGGTGTTATTGAGAAGAAACCTAGAAATCTCGATGGATCGAGAATGTGTCAAGGATTTGTTGAGTAGACAGAGAGGTCAGAAGAAAAACTCAATGGATCGGCTTGCTGTTAAGAATCTATCGAGAGTAAAGCAAAGAGGCTTGATAGAAATGGATGTGTTGAGGTATCTATGGAGAAGCTATCGAGCTTGAAGAAAATAAGTTTTTCAAGGGAGGAAAAACACATGAAGATGAATGCAACAAGCAAGCTACTCAAACAAAGATTCATTCAACATGTTAAGCTCTCCAAACATCTCTAAAAAAGAAAAAAGAAAAAAGAAAAGCGCGCACACACACACACACACATAAAATAAGTCTAATCAATTTTATATTTCAAAAACGAGTTAAGACAGTTTAGTGAGCATATATTAACACATGTATTCCTTGTGATGACCAAATCACATTGTATCTGCACATGTATCAAAAGTAGCAAAGAGTATGCGTGTTTGTGAGAGACCGCACCCCTGGCCCTCTTTTTTAGGATGTTGGGTCAAACCCACGTGAATGGGTGGAGTCGTGTTATTGCCTCTAAAAATAGAGGTTCGACTAGTTATATTTTCCCCTTTAGATTAAGAGTTTAACAATGGAGTCGCCACTTATTTAATTATTGGAAAAATAAGAAAACCATAATTGAAAAAAAAAATTTCCTCATTTTATTAATTTGAAATTTACATTGATTATAGGAAAATTATATGGCTTTGGTCCTAGATACAATCTAAGATAAAGTACATGGCTTTGTTTCCTAGTTACAATCTAAAAATTGAAAATTACATGGATAAGCACTTGATCTACTAACCCTTGATGTAAGTTCGGAGGCTATATTACAAAGTGGGAAGGTGTTAGTCACCCACCTTGCTCGGTGAAACCGGTCTTCTAGACTATGATGGCCAACATTCATATCATGTCATCCAATATGTTTTCAATCAATTTACATTTTGAATTTAATGTGTGTGCATGTGATAAACTCTAATTCAATTTATTAAGCATTTCATTTGGATTGAAAAAAATAAATTTTAGTGAATGTGTGTGTATGATGATATCCTAGATTCAAGAATTTGAAAGAATTATGAAATAAACATGTTTTTCATATTTTTGATGTGGATTTAAGATCAAAATTAGTGTTTATGCATGAACACATGATGAACAATCAAGAACATATGAAGAACATATAAGAACAATTAAGAACATTCAAACATATTCAAGGAAATTTAAGTGATTACTATCATGCTTTAATCTTAAACTCTCATCATGGCAACACAAAAAAACAATTAGGGAAAGGAATTATACCTTCATGCAAGATCCATATGGTGAAGGAAAAGAAGAGCTAGGAGAGGGAGAGTGAGTCTCACTCAATACCTTGAGTCTCAGGAAGACCAAGATATGACAAGACTACTCAACTTCACTAGAACTCAAGAGAGGAGAAGAGAGGGGGTTTTGGTGTGCTCTGGAATGAAGGAGAGGGAGGATTTATATAGTAGTGGTTGAGGAAATATAAATGGAAGACCATTTAATGAGGGTTGACAAAGAATCATGAACCTAGACCTCATTTTAGTCTTGGGGAAAATCTGGTGCATTAAATGGAAAGATTGGTGGGAGTGAGGAGTAAGGCAAAATTCGGTTTTCCCATAGCTACTCTAACAGTTTGTAGAGCCAACTTTGAAAAATCATATCTAACTCAATTCTGATTGGAATTGCCTTGTTCTTGTACTCAAATTGAAGTCCCGGATGTCTAGTTTCTGAGAAAATTAACCTCATTCACAGATTCAAAATATTCTAAGAGATATTGATGAAATGGTGAGCATAGGTCATTTGTTAGAAAACGGTTTCAGCACAATTAATATTAATAGGTCCCAAATTAGCTTCCAATTAACATTAAATGGATCCAATCACTCCCATTTCAGACTTAATTGGTTCCAAATTTACTCTAATTAAAAGATAATTACACAAATTACTCATTGAATAATTAATGTTTAACTATATAATTAATTAGGTGTATGCAACCTCACCATAAAATATAGTCCTAACCAATCAAATTATGATACATCATTGATCTCCAATTGATTACACTTGTAACCAATTGAAATTAATTATTAATAATCACATATAGTCAGACTCAATTTGTGATAGTGCATCTCAACTATTAAAACTTGATTTGATGATAACTTTCAATCTGGTGGTCTGATTAAGGCTTATGACCAGTCGATTTGATCGTTACAACATCAAGATTATTTTGGTGAAATGAGATTAAGGATCTAATGGCCAGAATCAAGATGCATATTTTCAAAGTGAAAGTACCCTTTTACCCTCTATGTGGGGTTAAATGCAGGTTACAAAATGGGGTGTCAACAGTGTTGCGTGTGAAAACATAGCAAGAGTGCATATGTTTCTCATATTATGAAGATTCAAGATATGAGGTGATCTAATACACTTCACACACAATCATAATCGTTTGATGATGATTATCACCTTTGAGATACATCATATAACTCACACATCTCCTAGAAATACGCTTACAACCATTATTAAAAGCATTTTGATCTTTTTTCTTTTCATGTTCATTGCATATTTTTCTTTTTGAACATTTCATGCATGGACATATATAGAGAGAAAAGAAATACCCAATTATGTAAGCCAAAAACATCACAATTTTGCTATGTCGGAGTATACAGATGTTATACATGATTGGCGAGCTTCAGTGGTGAGATGATTATTCATGCATTTCTTTTAGGATTTTCTAGTCCTTCCCGTCAAAGAGTGATTAGAGTATAAAGAGTGAAAGATCACTTGATCATACTCATCACAAACATAAGCTACAAAGCTCACTTGCTTAGTTGTGCTTAGAGATGCTCATCTAAGTTGAAAGAGATACAAAGTTTAGAAAACTTTGTTTCAATGGCTATCCAGGGTACACAAGTACCAATATACACATACACACACTGTGTTCGTATTTTTCAGATTTTTCAATTTTGACTGTTTCCCCAATTTCACAGTTTGCTTACATGACCCGCATATCATGAAAGCTCTCACCCTCAACATGAAAACCCATGGTACCTGTTAGGTTCTAAGGTTTTAGGATTTTGTGTATTTAGAACTCTAATTTGTAATGTTGGCAAACCATGATCAAAACAATGTATTTAGTCTAGTTTAGGCTTGCTCAAAGTTGATTAAATCTTGTAAAGTTGGAATCGAGTGACTGCAGAAGCATTGGGGCTTCTCGGCCTGGCTCGATCGATCGAAGGTAATTCTCGATCGATCGAAAATCGGCCCAGATGCGATTTTGCAGAAATTCCAGCTCAGCCCAAACTCTTTTAAACGTTTAGGGTTTTATGTTTTTGCCCTAGGTGTATAAGGCAAAACCCTAGCCACGTTTTTAGAGTTGGACAAGTTGTATTGTTGCTCATACATTGCGGTTTTGTGTAAATCTTTTGTGAGATCTAGAGGAGCTTTCCTTTACACAAAGTTTAGGGTTTTCAAGATTGAGATTCTTCAACATCTTGATTATCAACTTGGTTGCTGCCATTGAAGCTTAAAGATAAACAAGCAGGGAGCTTGTAGCTGATTGAAGGAATACAAAGAAAGAAGTAGTCTGTGGACTCGGAGCCTACGCGTGGTCGTGTCAGGAAGTTTTACTGGTGGGTAGCATTAGGAAGTCAAGCGGGGAGCTTGTAAGTCCTTTTGTAAGAACTTCAATTCTTTCTTAGTGGATTCTATTTTGCCTTAAGGATCGGTGGATAAAATCCTCCCCAGGTTCAATTCTTTACATGCATGATATGATTATTTGATTGTTTTAATCTAGAATTGTTAATTTGATTAAGTAACAACTTGGCTAATTAAACTAGGCTACGCAATCTAATTGTGGTTTAAGGGGTCTAAATTTCCATCAAGTGGTATCAGAGCGGGTTGCTTTTCTGTTTGAGATTTTTTCTGAGCTGATCCTTGACCCCGGTTGTCATGGAGCATGGACACTCTCTGTTTGTTCCTCCTCACTTTGTTGGGAACAACTATGCTTACTGGAAAGTAAGGATGAAAGCATTCCTGAAATCCATCGATGAGAGAGTGTGGAACTCGGTTGAATATGGTTGGGAGAAGCCCACTACTCCTGTGAGTGAGTGGCAAACTTCTCAGAAAGAAGCAGTTGCATTTAATAGCAAAGTTATGAATGCCATTTTTAATGCTGTTTCAATGGAGGAATTTAAGAGGATCTCTAATGTTGAGGTTGCTCATACTGCTTGGAAAATCCTCCAAACTGTGCATGAAGGCACAAAGGCTGTTAAGATAAACAAATTACAGCAATTAACTTCTAGGTTTGAAAGCATTAGAATGTCTGATGATGAATCCTTTGATGAGTTTTATGCTAAACTCAATGATATTGTTAATTCTGCTTATAATTTGGGTGAAGTCTATGATCAACCTAAGATTGTTAAGAAGATATTTAGATCTTTAACTGAAGACTTTAGACCCAAAGTGACAGCCATTACTGAAAGTAAGGATGTTGACACCATCCCTGTGGATGAACTTGTAGGATCGCTTCAGTCCTATGAGTCTGACCTACCCAAGACTACCAAATCCAAATCAATGGCTCTAAAGTCTGTTGATGATGTTGAGGCTGGTGGATTTGATGATGAGCTCTCTCCTACTGAGATAGCTTACCATGCCAAGAATTTTAGAAATTTCCTTAGAAACACTAATAGGAAGGCAAGGAATACCAACACTGTTGAACCTAGAAACTTTAGGAAGAATGATCACACTAAGGTTAATAATTTTGAAAAACCTAGAGAACAAGTAGGTCAATCTTCAAATAATTCTTTGGGCCCTCAGTGTTTTGGTTGTCAAGGGTATGGTCATGTCAAATCTGAATGTCCTACTTTCTTGAGAAATAAGGGTAAAGCTATGGCTGTAACCCTTAGTGATAATGAGGTTTCTGATGATGAGTCCGGTTGTGACGAGGATGGAAACTTCATTGCTTTCACTGCTACTGCTGTAGTTAATGAAAGCATATCTGCTGAGGAGAACCCTGCTGATGGGGAACTCTCTGAAGATGCAGATCTTCAAGAGGCCTACAACAAACTTTGCAAAATTGCTGCAAAGGATGCTATGAAAGTTGATCTAGGCCTGAAGAAAATTGATGCTCTTGAGCTTGAAAAGAAGAACTTGCTTGTCAAATTGTTTGATGCTAATGAACTTTTGAATAATGTTAAATCTGAAAACATGCTTTTGCTTGATAAAGTTAGAACTTTGGAACATGATTTATCTGTTGCTAGATCTGCTAGTTCTAAACTTGATCACATGCTGAATGTTCAAAAGTGTTCTTCTAATAAATCTGGGATTGGATATGTTGAAAGCATCTTTGATTCTACACCCCATTCCACTGTCTTTGTTCCTGCTTCTTCTTCTGTACCTTCTGTGAGTGAGGTTGTGAGTGAAACTGTTAAACCCCCTGTGAGTGAGGTTGTTAAACCGGTAGAAGTTTCACCACCTAAGAAGATTAAGGTAGACTTAAGGGAATCCAAACCTAAGGAGCCTACCAAATCCAAGGACAAGATGCATGGTAAACCTGTTTGGGTTTGTCATTATTGTGGTAAGTCTGGACATATCCGTCCTAACTGTTACAAGCTTCAAGCTGATAAAAGAGCAAAGAAACCAAAAGTGTCTGTGCCTCAAGCACAAGATCCTATGGCACTAATTGGTGAATTGGTAAAGGCGTTAAACCTTTATTCCAATCCTGGAGTTGGGAATCACTCTAAAGTGAATAAGAACTCCAATGCTCGAGGTGCATCTAAAAAGTTTTGGATGCAAAAGACTCGAAATAATTGAGTTTTTTTGATATGGTCCTTGTGCTTCATTGCTCTTTCCTTTGTGACCATTGTTCTTTGTTTTTTTTTTTTTGTGTCTTTTTGTTCTAGGACTTGCATTGCATTACATCCATGCATTTCATTCTAGGATTTATTTATTTTCTCTTTTAAAAAAAAAAAAAAAAAGGGAGAAAGCAAAAATTATGTTTGACACTATTTTTCTTGATTTCTGAAAACAAGGTTGGTCAATCTTTTTACACATGTCATGTCCTGTGTACCTTGTTTAACTTGGATGAGCTTATTTATTGCACTTTACTAGTTGAAACTTTGTAGTGCATGTTGTGTGGGAAAGATGTGTGTGGTTTTTAATCACTTTGCCTTAATCATGTAGTCACATGTTCTTTGACTGTCAGACTTGATCCTTTTGAGAAAGGCATAAATAACCATCTCACCACTGTTCACTAGCCAATCATGAACACCTTAGTGCATATCATAAGATTTTGTGCTCGAGAAAGTGTAGCACATGCACAAAAAGAACATAAGGTGTAGCCTCATTTAAAATTAAAACTGGTGTGTACTATTAGGCTTGATGCCAATTCACTTAATTCAAACCGGTGTGTACTATTAGGCTGAATGCCATTTCACATAAATAAGAGGCAAAAATGTAAGAAACTTACATGATTGCAAGCTTTTGTTCTAGGAGATGTGGGAGTTATAGGATGTAACTCTTTAGGTGATAGTCTCTTTTAAATTCTATGTGATGAATTGTGTAGACTTTGTGGTTGATTTCTATTCATATACCACCTCACATGTATCTCAAGTTTTTGCTAGTTTCACACACTTCACAAGTTACTCTTTGTTAAACATTGTACATGCTTGTGTGTGTGTTTTTGGTCTGACCAACCAAGTTTGAAAATATCTTGAGATTTGTGCACAACATAATTTGGCTTGAGAAAATTAAATGGGAGGAAAATTGAATCTTGTTTTTGATGAAATTGGGTTTGAAAATTTGGGTTTTTGAAAAAGCATTCCATTTCATACTCATGCATTTTGTTTTTGATAAATCAAATGCTTTGAGGAGTTGTTTTTAAAATTGGATTTGCATTTTTCAAAACTGTGTTTTTTCCCAAAATTTTTGTGAGTTTCTGCCCATTTCGATCGATCGAATGTATTTTTCGATCAATTGAAAAAGTGGCCTGGATTGTTCTAAAATGACTGGAACATTCGATCGATCGAATGTATTTTTCGATCGATCGAAGATCGTGGAGAAGCTTTTTAAAAAGGAAGAAATCAGACTTTTTCAAAGAACTATTCAAACTTTTTCAAACTTTTCTTTTCTCTCTCCGACGAGGCAAGCATCTCAGTCAATTTTTTGTCGTTTTCTCCGAAATTTTTTGCAAGAAATCTCTCTCCTCAAGCCGGTAAGACCTTTTTGCCCTCTATTTTGCTTTTATTTTCATGATTTCATGCATTTTTCATGCATTTTAGGGGCAATTTTCGGACCTTGCATAAATAGGAATTTTTGTTGATTCAAGCCTTTTCTTTTGCAATTGATCAATGGGTTTTGGTGGGGACACGTCATATACTAGTTCCTTGATGATTAATTTGATCAATTTTGAGTTTAATGAAAAATTGAAAATTCTAGGGTTCCTATTTGATCTGAATTGGGGCTTTTTGTGAAATTGAGTTTAATTGATGAAATTGGCTTGTGTAATTGATGCAATTAGTTATTATCTTCTGTTTTCAACGTTGTGTAATGATTAATTCATCAATTTGTTGCAAAATTTATCAAGTGGTTTTCAAATTTTTAGGGTTTTTGTTAAGAAACTCTATGATTCAAGCCAATTTTGTGTAATTGAACTTAATTTGAATTGTGTTTACTGCATTAGTACATGCATCATGGCATTGATATTCTTCATGCATCATATAGATTTTTCATTCTATTGTTTTTGTGCTAACTTGCAGTCTGCCCTTGGTTTTTCTTTGTTTTTGTTCTCTTGATTTTGTCTTTGTGTCCTTGTCCTTTTCTTAGCACCATGCCTAGGAAGACTAGACCTCGTAGGACCATTCCCTCTCGTTCTCCTTCCCCCCCTTCCTTTGACCGTGAGAGGTTTCCGAGCGAGAAAAACCAAGAGACCTATGAGAAGCTCAATCTTCAGAGGAAGATTTGGGTTGAGCGATTTGTCATACTAGATGAGTTAGATCCTGCCATTAGGGCAAACTTTGAGCGTCGAGGATGGTTGCCTCTGTTAGATGTGTCTGACCCTCCTCCTCCGGCTACCTTGATTAGAGAGTTCTACTCGAACATCTCTATCCGCGTTTATGATTCCAACACTCTTGTTAGGAGTTGGATACGAGGCGTAGAGTACTCCATTACTCCTCAGGTAGTGGCTGATGCTCTAGGGGTACCGTTGGTTCGTGAACCTGTCTATCCTTATTTTGAGTCTCCCGAGCTGAGCGATGTTTTATCTTACATCACTGGGATTACTGTCCAGTGGGGTTCTGATCCTAGGATCACTTCTGCTGAGCTTTCCGGGTTACATTATCTTTTCTTTAGGATAGCCTGTCATTCCCTCTGGCCCATCTCTCATGTTCACACCATTCCTCTCGAGAGGTGTGTATTTTTGTACGCTTTAGTCATAGATGCTCCTATTAGTTTTTCTCATCTTTTTCTTCGTTCTTTGAACGAAGTTTATAGGAGTTCATCTACTGCTCATGCCTTTGTTCATCCTATTTTCATTCATAGGATTTTGCTGTATCTTGCTTTTAGTGACTTCCCCTCATCTGAGCCTGTTCATGTTATAGGTCCTATAGGTGCGTCTTTTCTTAGACAGAGGGCCGCTCATCTTTGAGCTGGTTCTAAACACCCTAGGTCTGAGCCATCTTCTAGCGCTCCTCCTCCTCCTTCGTCTTCTACAAGTCCTGCTGGTGAGGATATTCCTGATCCAATTGGTGATGATACTGATGCTGCTGCTGTTCCTCCACCTTCTTCGGCCAACTTCGATGTTCGTCGTACTTTGGAGACTGTCATGACCGTTCAGGCGGCTCATGGTCAGATTTTGATGGACTTGTTCGATGAGATTCGAGCGTTAAGAGCAGATTTGGCGCGTCTATATTCACCTTCACCACCACCTTTTGATGGCGACTCTTGATTGCCCTTTGGCATTCCGTCATAAAAAGGGGGAGTGGATATTTTTTGACTTGTAGAGGAGTTTTGACTTTTTGAGGAGATTTTGTAGTTAGGGGGAGATATTTTTTTTAGCATGAGATTTTGTTTTGTGGAGTTTATTAGATTGTATCTAGGTGCTTCACTTTGTATATCATTTTTGGGGATATTCATGTTAGGGGGAGTAACATTGATATATTGATATACATGTTTTTCTTTGATTCTTGTTGTCTCATGATTCACTGCTTATTGATTTATATTTATGAGTTGATTCATTGATATATATCTTTATTATGTGTTATGTGAATCTTACAAGAATATTATACCTGTTTATATACTATTTTCTGCCACACATGCGTTTATGTGTTTGTTGAGTATTTCAGGAATATACAGGTTGATTCAACAAAGCTGCTGTCTACACTTGCAACCGATGGATAGTAGTTAGGGTTGAATCTGAGTTTATGAGCATTATTTATGTAAAGGGCTTTTCAATTGTAAACTTTGAGCTTTTAATTTGTGTTTTGTCACGGATTGCCAAAGGGGGAGTTTGTTAGGTTCTAAGGTCTTAGGATTTTGTGTATTTAGAACTCTAATTTGTAATGTTGGCAAACCATGATCAAAACAATGTATTTAGTCTAGTTTAGGCTTGCTCAAAGTTGGTTAAATCTTGTAAAGTTGGAATCGAGTGACTGCAGAAGCATTGGGGCTTCTCGGCCTGACTCGATCGATCGAAGGTAATTCTTGATCGATCGAAAATCGGCCCAGATGCGATTCTGCAGAAATTTCAGCTCAGCCTAAACTCTTTTAAACATTTAGGGTTTTATGTTTTTGCCCTAGGTATATAAGGCAAAACCCTAGCCACGTTTTTAGAGTTGCACAAGTTGTATTGTTGCTCATACATTGCGGTTTTGTGTAAATCTCTTGTGAGATCTAGAGGAGCTTTCCTTTACACAAAGCTTAGGGTTTTCAAGATTGAGATTCTTTAACATCTTGATTATCAACTTGGTTGCTGCCATTGAAGCTTAAAGATAAACAAGCGGGGAGCTTGTAGCTGATTGAAGGAATACAAAGAAAGAAGTAGTCCGTGGACTTGGAGCCTGCGCGTGGTCGTGTCAGGAAGTTTTACTGATGGGTAGCATTAGGAAGTCAAGCGGGTAGCTTGTAAGTCCTTTTGTAAGAACTTCAATTCTTTCTTAGTGGATTCCATTTTGCCTTAAGGATTGGTGGGTAAAATCCTCCCCAGGTTTTTCCGTGTGGTTTCCTGGGTGATCATATCGTGTGTTCTTTATTATTTCCGCTACTTTATATGTTTTACATGCATGATATGATTATTTGATTGTTTTAACCTAGAATTGTTAATTTGACTAAGTAACAATTTGGCTAATTAAACTAGGCTACGCAATCTAATTGTGGTTTAAGGGGTCTAAATTTCCATCAGTACCCTCTTAGTAAAAGGAGTTTACCAAATTGCTTTGATATACAGGATCTACTATAAGTGCATCAGGACGAACATGAATGTTCAAGCACTCAACCATAAGAAGATAGGAGAAACCACTTTTATCCAGACAGCTGACCTTAGTTCAAAGATTCAGGTTCCCAAGACCCTGAAATGGACTGATGTCACTTTTCCTGACAATTGGCTTTTGGAAAATGAGAATCATCATTTACTAAACCAAAACCCAGCCCAGAATCCAGACTTAGACTTCGTCCAGCAATTAGCCGATGGTACGGTTAGGATGAGTTTTGACCAGTCTAGGTTTAGATTACCTGTAGATTCACCACTAGATTTTGATGAATCTAGGTTTAGATCTCCATATGATCTACGCCAACCCCTTAGGCAGTCACCTATCCCTCTTAGAGATAGACCTGCATCACAGTGTAGCTCGTCCAGACCCTTTGCACCTTTTCCCAGATCTAGAAGAGATTTAGGATTAGAACTCCAAGGTGTCCAGACTAGATCCCAGGTTAGCACACCCTGCTACACAGCCAAGCAAGACTCAGTTGTTGATCAAGATGATGACAACAATAGTAAAAAACACCCTTCACCAACAGGTACTGATATGTTGAACCCTTATCATCATGACCCACAAGATCCTTTTCAGCAAGAACCTGAAATAGATCACCAGCTCATGACCATTAGAAAAGAGTTCACCCCAGATCTAGTTGCCCTAGGCAATGAGTTTGAATAAGAAGAAAACAAACTCAAAAGAGAAGCCTATAGAGCCAACCATACTTTGGACCAAAAGAAAGACGTTTTGGAAAGTTGGAAAATCTTCATGAAAGAGATATCCAGTAATGTCCCTTTCTTTGAATATTTTGAGAACCACTTTGAATGGCATAAACAATCTTGTGTCATTACCAAAACTAATTGGACCAAACTTCCAACCAAGGATCCCAAAGATCCATCCAGTAGCTCTACCAAACCCCCAGAGGTTGTTAGATCTCACCATCTACCCCAGGAAGCTATAGTTTTTAAACACCGTGGTAGTGATTTAGTTGCCTCACCCTTCAAGACCCAGACAAGCCCTGAAGAACAGGTTGTCAAGAAGGTTCTAGAGCAGAACAACTACACCAACCAGTGTTTAGGAGTTATAGGAAAACAGCTTGATAGGATAGAAGACAGAATTGAGAACAAGGTCATCCTCCAACCAGGAAGCCCTAGCAAACCTGTCAAAACCCTAGAAAAGCCTTTAGTCAAGCTCCCTACAAATAGGCAGCCCAGCCTTAAATCTAAGGATAGAACAGCCTTAGAGATAGTCAACCAAAAGCTTGAAGAACTCGTGAAGAAGGAACCAGTCACCCTTTCACCAGTTACCACTTCAACCTCAGTTGATACCCGCTTAGTTGTCTTAGACAAACCTAAGGATTTGACGGCCTTAGAAGTTGTAGAACAAAAGCTTAAGGAACTTAGTACGAAGCAGAGACCAGTCTCCCCTTCTCCTAAGAAAACCTCCAAGCTAGTTCCTCCTTCTCCTAAGAAAGCCCCTAAGCTTAGTGTTTTAGACGTCCATACAGCATCTAGTAGTTCTAGCAGAACCTCCTCAGAAAATGAAAAGGAGATAGAACATCTAGAAAACCAGTTTAAAGGTTTACAAGTGAATAAGTTGCTTCAACCTAGAGTAACCCCGACAAGTTTAACCAAAAGAAAATCCAAATACCGAAGTAAAGATTCCTCTGAGAAGTTTCACAGGAAGAAAACTTCATCCAAGTATTATAGAAAATAGAAGTTCAGCAAGGACAATTTCTATAAGAAAGGAAAATCCAAGTCCACAGGAAAACCAATTTCCAAAGCATCAGGAAAACGCTTCAACTGTGGAAAGAGAGGTCATTTCAGTAAAGAGTGTAAAGCTAAGGCCAAATCCCTTATCAATACCCTCATTAGTGACCAAGCCAGTAAGCAAGAGATCTTTAAACTCCTTGAACTTAATCACTCAGATAGTGACAACTCCATGGAGATCCAACAGATCTACCAGTCATCCTCTGAACCCTCTAGAGCATCCTCTAGCTCCTCTAGTGGCCCGGATGAACCCATTCCATGTATGGATAGTTGTTGTAGAAACAAAACTATTAGTCTTCTCTCTAAGCAAGAAGAGCTGCTCTTAGATCTCATAGAACAGATCAAAGACCCAGTAGTCAAAGCTCAGAAGCTTACAGAATTCAGAAGAACCTTAGTTAAGGAACCCAGTGATCCTAAACCTAAGCTTCAGGAACCCAAAGTTGATTTGGAAAAGATCTACAATAGGTTTACCAAATCCAAGAAGGACGTTATAGTTAGTGACCTTCAAAAAAAAATCAAGGAAACCAAGTCTGAGGTTAGGACCCTTAAGAGTGAACTAACCATCCTTAGGGTTGATCAGAATCTCCTTGATCAAAGAGTTAGAAATTTGGAGAATACTTCTCATCAAGGCAATGAGGAAGGAACCTCATTACAGAACCCTTCTGATGTGGAAGTAGAAGAAGTTGAAGAAACAGTTAACCCTACTGCAGATATGGTTCAAGAACAGCAGTCTAACGACAAGTTCTTAGTGACCATCAATAGGATTAACTTCCAGAAATAGCACTCCAAAGTCAGGATTGTCATCAGCAGAGATTTTGAATTTGAGGTTATTGCCTTAATAGATTTAGGCGCTGATCTCAACTGCATTCAGGAAGGCATCATTCCCTCTAAGTACTTCAGAAAAACCAAAGAAAGGTTAACTTCTGCAAGTGGAGGTAAAATGCATATTGAATTCAAAATTGCCAAAGCACATGTTTGCCAGGATAATACGTGTTTCAAAACCACATTTGTCCTAGTCAAGAATATGACAGATAAGGTTATCTTAGGAAACCCTTTCATGTGTCTGTTGTATCCTTTCACATGTCTGTTGTATCCTTTCACCACGGATAGTGAAGGTATCACTACCCATCCCTTTGGCCAGCCAGTCAAGTTTAAGTTTCTTAGGAGTCCTGAACTTAGAAATATTAGTACTCTCCAGGAAATAGCTATCTCCAAGAACCTTAACCTACTTTCTACCAAGGCTTAGCATCTTAAGTACCTTAAAGATGATCTTAAGTATAAACAAGTTGAAGAACAACTAGTTTGTAAAAAGATCCAAACAGAGATCAGTAAGTTTGAAGAAAAACTTAAGCAGGAAGTCTGCTCTGATCTACCCACAGCTTTTTGGCATAGAAAGAAGCATGAAGTCACTCTTCCTTATGTCAAAGATTTCAAAGAAAAAGACATCCCTACCAAAGCTCGACCTATCCAAATGAACCAAGAACTCATGGATACTTGTAGAGCAGAAATAGAGGATCTCCTTAAGAAAGGAATAATCAGAAAATCTAGATCACCATGGTCTTGTCCAGCCTTTTATGTCCAGAAAAATGCTGAGATAGAAAGAGGTGTCCCTAGATTAGTCATCAATTACAAGCCCCTTAACAAAGTCTTAGAATGGGTAAGGTATCCAATTCCCAACAAAAGAGACTTAGTCAACAGGCTTAGTAAGGCAGTTATTTTCAGTAAGTTTGATTTGAAGAGTGGGTTTTGGCAAATACAAATCACAGAGTCTGATAGGTATAAGACAGCCTTTACCACACCCTTTGGTCATTATGAATGGAACGTAATGCCCTTTGGTCTCAAGAATGCACCTTTTGAATTCCAAAACATCATGAATGAGATTTTCAATCCATTCTCCAGCCATGCCATTGTGTACATCGATGATGTCCTCATTTTCTCAGAATCCCTGAACCAACACTGGAAACACCTAAGAGCTTTCCTCCATACAATCAAGCTCAATGGTCTTGTTGTTTCAGCCCCAAAGATCAAACTTTTCCAAACTCGTATAAGATTCCTAGGTTTTGATATCCACCATGGTGTTATCAAATCCATAGACAGGTCCATCCAGTTTGCAGAAAAGTTTCCAGATGAAATTCTAGATAAAACCCAGTTGCAAAGGTTTCTAGGATCTCTCAATTATGTGTTTGACTTCTATCAAAATCTTAGGCCTCAGTGTAAGCTTCTTTTTGATAGACTTCACACCAATCCATCCCCTTGGACCCCTGCCCATACTTCAGTTGTCCAAAATATCAAGAAACATGTCAGGACACTCCCCTGTTTAGGAATTCCTTCAAATGATTCCTTCAAGATTGTCCAAACTGATGCCTCTAACATAGGTTACGGTGGCATTCTCCTCCAACGTGCTAGCCCAACTTCCTCGGAACAAATTGTCTGTTACCATTCAGGAATTTAGACTCCCACACAGATTAATTATAGTACTATAAAGAAAGAAATATTATCTATAGTATTATGCATTTCAAAATTTCAAAGTGATCTTTTGAATCAAAAGTTTTTATTAAGAATTGATTGCAAATCTGCAAAACATGTTTTAGAAAAAGATGTTCAAAACATTGCATCAAAACAGATTTTTGCTCGATGGCAAGCTATTCTTTCAATTTTTGACTTTGACATTGAATTCATCCAAGGAACTCAAAACAGTATCCCTGATTTCCTAACACGTGAATTTTTGCAGAGTCCAAACCAAGATGTCCGGGAAAAGACCCGTTCAACCCCAACCCCCAAAACTGCCTAAACAGCAAACTACCTCCAGTACCAATCAGGCAAAGAACCCTCCTGGTCACCAGCTAGTTCCCCTTTCACCCGCAGCCCTAGCTAATAGGTATGTGGTTTCCACAATCCCAAAACCAAATTACCAGAGACTGTCTTATGGCCAACCCAGTTACAGTTCAGCCTTAGCAGCTCCCCCTTCTAGGGCAATCACCCCTTACAAGGTTGATGAACCTTTTGGCCCCATTGTACCCCAAAAGCTTTCCTCCAGAAAAGGAACCTCCTCCTACATTAGGAAACCTTTTGTCCAACACATCTCTTATATTGAACCCCATTTAGTTCATATAACAGATCCTCTAGCCTTAGCCATGGAAGTTTTACCCTTAGGTTGGCACTTCCTCCCTAAGCACCTAGAAAAGAACATCAAATTCTATAAGAGCATACTCATCCAGGAAGACTCTGCTCGAATAGAAAACATTGTGAACAAAACAAACCCTTCTGAAGTTCTTTATCACAAGTTCATCTTCACAGGTTTTGTCAGCTGCGAAGAATGGGGACAGCATCCCTCTTTGCTTAAAATTCACAAAGATGCAGGCTTCCATTACAGTTACTATGATTATATGGACGCCTTTAAAAAAGTCTTATTCTACCAAAACAATAACTTTGATCATTCATGGTTCATCATGTTCGACAAAAAGTGCTGCAGTTCAATACCCTCATGGTTCCCAAAGTGGTGGGAAATGTTTGGTTCAATTCCACAGATTTTCCCAGAACCCCTACAGGATGCCCTTAGGTATTTTAGCTCCAGGTATCAACCTTCAAGCCATAATTCCCAGGTTCCAGCCATCCTGCATATGACCATCAAGTACAGGATTCACTGGATAAGCATGTGGAATTATCAGATAAACTCCAATCTTTTGGATAGGGAATTCTCAGTTAAATGGTGGGACACTTTTAGATTTCAAACTGTCATCACCCAGATACACAAGGACTTCCCTCCTCCAGTTCCAAGAGTAATTCCTTATAATACAAGGTCTCAGTCTAGCCTAGACTCCGTCCAGATCGCCAGAAAATCTAGTAAAGAACTAAAAGATCTTGCCAAGCAATTGCAGATTCAAGCTGAGAAGTTAGAGTCAGTAGAAAGAGTTTCTCCTGCCTCATCTGAAGCCTCAGTAAACAGATGTCCGATTGACCCATTCCAGGATTCACAAGATCCCTATGATGGTTACAACTTGGACGAAGACTAAGTGTTCCGGATAATCTCAATCATTATTCAGAACAGTTTCTTGACCCGCTTACTATTCATCTACAATCCAGATCACTGTACATGCACAGTACCCGCACTCAGCAGATTCCAGACAGCCTACTATTCATCCACAGTCAAAGTTACTATTGATGAACAGTACGCCAGAAAAGCAAGGGGACAAATCACTATTCATGAACAGTGACAGATACTGTTCATAAACAGTGCCCGACAAATTATCCTGAAGTTACTGTTTGCTTTCGGTTGAAATGATTTTCACCCAAGGTTAAAGCAAATTTACCTTCCGAAATTCCAGCAATCTTCAGCAGGATCCGATGCTCCCTTCCTCTATAAAAGGCAGCTCCCTCCTCAATCTGAAGCAGGCTTTAGTTTTCAGGCTTTGTTTTAAGTTCAGAAAATAAATCCTCTCTCATTACAACCCAGTACTTGTAATCAGATGGCTCCTTTAGTTCATTTTCTAGTTTATACTTGTAACGCCATAGCCATGGCCTTTACAATTGTAACCTATTTACGTTTCCACACTCTCTCTTGTAGTACCAGAGCCCCAGTAGCCTGTTACTCAGAGCCCCAGTAGCCTGGTTGTAACTTACCCCCCAGATCCATCCAGTAGCCTGTTACTCAGAGCCCCAGTAGCTTGGTTGTAACTTACCCCACTTTTGGTATCAGAGCCAAGAGTTGTAACTTACCCCACTTTTGGTATCAGAGCCAAGAGTTGTATCTTACCCCCCTTTTGGTATCAGAGCCAAGTTGGCCGATATTAGTGTTTGTAAGTTACTTTTTATTTCAATCAAGTTGGCGGTATTTACCCCATAGTTATCAAAATACTTTTGCATTAAGATTATTTTGATTATTTTCATTATGATATCTCCTACACATTTGATTATGTTTTACATCTATTTTCTGATAACACTCTCATTCATCCATTCTTTCTTCTCTCATGTGATTATCTTTTTATGGTAGGCTGAGCCTCCTTCTAACCCTCTGTTTATCATTCTTTGTTTACTTGTCCCTGTTGTTTAATTATTTCCCAGATACTTACTTCTTCTTGTTTTTGTGTTTATCCAGAAAATCTGTTGCAGATGTGTACTGTTGAGACTTGTAAGACCAGATCTGTGTTGTTTGGTAACCCAGTAAGACCACTGTTCACCTCCTGTTCTGTGTTGGTCAGCCTGTGTTAGCCGTGTGGAAGGTGTTTAGGGTGGTCCCTCAGTGGAGAAGATTGTGGCGTTAAGAGGTTAGCGTGTGCACAGAGAGGCAGTTGTCTTGTTGTTTCACTCTGTTGTAGACCGAAGGATAGATTCAGAAGTTAGGAGTTAAAGGTATTAAGGTGATAGTTGTTTAACTAGGCTTTTAATCAAAGATGATGAATAGGTTGTTCAGGAGTAACTCTACCACTAGCCAAAGATCATCCCTTCCTGAGATTCCTCAAGAAAGTGGAATTCTCAATTCTGAAGAATTAGAGTTATCAGATCTAGATCTAAAATTAGGAGATTGGAATATCCCTAAGTTCCCCACCAATAAGATCTATAAGTCTTCATGGTCCTTAAGCAAGATGTTTAAGACAGATTACCATGTTAGAACCATAGAACAAGTTTAAGGAATTAACAAAGAGTATGAGACTTGCTATTTGTTATCTTCCAAAACCTTGAAAGCACACAAGAAAGCAGGACACGACTACCTGCACATAGGTTTAGTCCAGATTGGAGTCAAACCTTTGATCAGAGAAGGACTGAATTGTTCCATTCTCATGGCCCTTAGAGACACTAGACACATCAGATTCAGTGATAGTCTCTTAGGAACCATCCAATCTAGCCTTAGTGGTGGACCAGTTCATTTTGACTGTTTTCCCAATTTCACAGTTTGCTTACATGACCTGCATATCATGAAAGCCCTCACCCTTAACATGAAAACTCATGGTACCCTCTTAGTAAAAGGAGTTTACCAAATTGCTTTGATATACAGGATCTACTATAAGTGCATCAGGACGAACATGAATGTTCAAGCATTCAACCATAAGAAGATAGGAGAAACCACTCTTATCCAGATAGCTGACCCTAGTTCTAAGATTCAGGTTCCCAAGACCCTGAAATGGACTGATGTCACCTTTCTTGACAATTGGCTTCTGGAAAATGAGAATCATCATTTACTAAACCAAAACCCAGCCCAGAATCCAGACTTAGACTTTGTCTTTATATAAAACAAAATAAAACAAAATTGAAAACAAACAAACAAAAACATGTTAAAAAAACACACATGAAGCATAAAGACTAGACTGACTAAAAAACAACTAGAAAACAAAACAAACAAGTTATGCAAGAACATAAAGGGAGAGAGAAAAAGTGACTAAATCACTTTGAGCCTTTTTCTTTTCAAACTTTGGTTTTGGAGGAAGATCCTTTCCTAGAGATGAACCTTTGTTCTAGAGGTGAGGGGGAAGAATTGAAACCCGTTCAAGTTTGAAAGGAACATGAGGGTCTTGGGAAGATCTCCAAGAGGACCTAAAGATGGTGGAATTTGATCTTGACCACTAGATGATAACACACTATTGCTCTATTGAGTTGCTAACCACTTATATCAATTTGGACGAGTGTGTCCTGAAGCTCCACAGTGATGATAGAAATGCGACTTCTTTGGTTGGGACTTCTTATTTTTAGCCTTATTGCTCTTAGGGTTTCTAGTCTCTTTCTTCTTTATCTTAGGAGGTGCTCCAAGAATAGATTTGCCTTTGTCTAGATTGTTCTCACTAGCTATTTCAGTTTTAGTTTCTTTTTTCTCAAGATTTTCATTATTAGTAGGTGAGGAAAAAATAGTATAACCAGAGGAGGCAATATGAGAAGATTTAGAGAGTTCATACCCCAAGCCGGTTTTGTCAGAAGCTGATTTTTGGAGGTTCAGCGTTTCATCCAGCTTTGCACTGGAAGTCCTCTCCAACTGAGCTCGAACTTGGAACAATTTTGCTTCAAGCTTCTTGGTTCTTTTAGCCAAGAAGTTGTTCTTGAACCTCAGTGCTCCAATGGTTTGATTTGCTTCATCAACCTTTATGGATAGCTCCTCTCGTTCCAACTCCACTTCATTAAGCTTCTTAGTAGACAACCTATACAACTTCTCATGCTTTTTAGATACCTTGTACAACTTTGCATAGACTGTATGGATGTCATCTTGTTTATCCAACTTCTTGAACTTGGATTCCACCAAGTCCTCTTCTTCATCCATTGCTTCTACGATCCCTTCAGTAGGATCCACTGTGGTAGTGAAAGCAATCAAGATTCCTTTGTCATCACTGTCATTTGATTCAGTCTTAGGCTTGGTATTACTCAAGGTAGTAGCAAAAGCCTTGCTTTTCCCAATCAACTTGAGATATGTTGGACATTCTTGTTTCATGTGTCCAAAACCTTGACATCCGAAGCACTTTGGTCTAGAGGGAATAGTATATTGACTGCCATCCTTAGCATCTTTCTTCCTTTTGTCTTGACTTTTGAATTGAGAAGAACTGGATTGCTTATGGTCCGTGTCAAGACCTTTCACATTGGCATTCTTCTTGAACTTCTTGAACTGCCTAGTGATGTAGGACTTCATCTTGGAATCTTTATAATTTGAAGACTCATCAGTCTTATTACTTTTGGCCTTCAGTCCCATATTCTTACTTTTGGTTCCTTTCCCAAGTCTAGTCAAACCCAATTCATAGGTTTGCAAGTTGCCAATCAGCTCCGTCAAAGGAATAGTGTCAATGTCCTTTGATTTTTCAATCGCTGTTATCTTGGCATAAAATCTCACAGGTAGAGATTTGAGCACCTTTCTCACAATCTTGGGCTCGGGAATATGATCACCAAGATTGAATGTTGAGTTCACCATGTCCTTCAGCTTGGCATAGAACTCATCGAACGTCTTATCCTCCTTTATCTTTATCTCCTCAAAGCTAGTCGTGAGCCATTGGAGCTTTGAATCCTTGACAGCCATAGTCCCTTCATAGGTTGTCTGGAGGATGGTCCATGCTTTCTTTACAGTTTCAATTGAGGATATTTTCTTGAACTCCTCATTGGTCACCACACTGAATAGGGCATTCAATGCTCTATTGTTGAAGTTTGCCGTTTTGATCTTGGTCTCATCCCAATTAGCCCGCGCTTCCTTTGGCTTTACCCAGCCAATTTCCACAGCTTGCTAGACCTTCTCATCTAAAGACTGCGAGAAAGCTCTCATGCGTACTTTCCAGTATGCATAGTTAGTGCCATCAAATAAATGAGGTATAATAAGAGACTGTCCTCTATCCATGACAAACAGGGGTCAATGGATCACATAGCAAAGATTAAAATCTAATTAGAGTGTGCCCGCTCTGATACCACTTGTTGTGTTAAAATGAATTGACCCCTTGCAAATTAATTAATTACCCAAGTTAATTAATTAGGTTTAATTACATGCAATAGCGTGGCAGCACAAACAAATCACCAAAATATCTAAATGCAATGGAAAATAAATTTGACATAAGTGATTTGTTTACTAATAGGAAAAACCACCGAGGCAAAACTCCATGGGGTGATTTAAGGTCACCACTCCTAAGAATCCACTATTATCAATCACAAGCGGTTACAAGTATAGGGAATCTTACCAAACCCTTTGGCCTATCCCAAAATACCAACCTACAGTTGAACTCTTACCCCAATACCCAATTGGACTTGTATTGTAGCGACAATCTTTCTGTTCAATGCACGAATCCCAGTACATGACTAACCAATGATGCACGGACCCCACTATGTGACTAACTCTAGCAACTTGAAGAGGTTGTTGGCCGCAAAGTTCTTTAGTCATCAATAATGAAGATCAGGAAGTTCCTTGGTCACAAAACCTTTAGCGTAAAGACACAGTAGCTTCTTCAGATAGAATAATGAACTTTGTCACTTTCTGCATCGACGTCCTTTAAAATAATCATTATATATGTCTAGGGTTGTGAGAAAATAAACCCTATAAAAATATATAAGCACGGGTCAAGAATCAGATTTGGAATTTCTGATTTCATGAGTCTCGACAGAAACAACTTGTGTTGAGCTTCAACATTAAATATCGATAGAAAGGACTCTGTCAAGACTTCTATCGAGCGTTAGTGAACAGCTCTTCTTCACTCGTTTCTTGGTCAGATCTTCATGGCTTTAACACTTGACTTGAACAACATGTTTCTTGAAGTCTTAAACCCATCATAGATCTATCCAATTACAAGTAAAATGTATTTTATCAAAGGATTAGCCAATTACATAAAATATGTCTCTAACAATATTAAATATATAATAAATAATATAATGATACAATTATGAAACATAAAAAAAAAAAAAAAAAAAAAAAAACCCTTTTAAGTTTACTCTATAACTAATTTCACACAAATCAGTGTTTCTAAGGTATCATGATGAAGATGGGTTCAATGTGGACTCAATAATTTCCCGCTAGTGCTAAAAGTGGATTTTAAGGCAATTATTGTCACAAGAGTAGCCAAAATATCCTTTGCAATAAGATTACTTACTGTCATTGCTATTCCACCAATCCAAAACATAAAATCCTTTAGTTCTAAACCCGACACTCTCATTAGTGTAATGATCAAACTCCGATAGAATATTCTTACACCTTTGGCTTATGTTAGTAGTTTCATTACTAACATACAAATTATATCATCACATGCAACACTTGAGGTAGAAGATGTTAAAGAAACTTGAACCAATGGCGTAGCTATTAAAGGATCGAGGGGGCTTAGAAAACCACCCCCCCCCCCCCCCCCCCCAAATTTTTGAAAAAATTTAAAATTTTTTTTGGAAATATATTATTTGAAAAATTTTAAATAACCTTATCATTTTGGTCCCCCCATACCTGATGATAAACATTGTCTATCCTTAAAAAAAGATTTGTGACCACCCTATGTTTTTTTTTTTATGCCCAATAAAATTAAACTTTGGTCCATAATTTGGTCTACTTAACAATATATTAGGGCATTTCAAGTAAAAAGAAAAAGTCAAAAAAAGTATTGCACATTACTATTTTACATTTCATACCAAAAAAAAAAAAAAAATTATATATGCCCCCCCCAAAAATAAATTCTTGGCTCCGCCACTGACTTGAACAAATCAAGTTTCACATAATCAATTGAACAAGAGGATCTATAAAACTCTCTACAAATCTCTAGCATATGTTGAATATTGCCTCAAATTCCTAATAAGTTTTTGTTTGAGTTTTTTTTAGCATTGAATGAAAGGTTTTCTTTAGAGTAGAAGACAGATAATTTACTTAGTGTGGAAGACAATGATTCTTCCTGATATGAAATGAAAAGTATTATTTATTGAAGAAGTAATAAGTATAGTTTCTCCACTAAGGAATATGATTAAAGCAATATGATAATTACATATATACCTAAAATGATCAAATTTAAATATATAATAAACAAGCCAATAACAATAATTTAATTTAATTTATTACTCAAATCACTATTATCAAATATAATATATATATATATATATATATCAAACAAACAAAACAATAATAGAGAAGATAAAACCACTATTAAAAAAAAAAAAACATACAACCACTATCAAAACTAATAAATATGAAATAAAATAATAGAACACTAAATTTAGCTGATTGTTACAAATCATATATATAATGCTTAAATTAAAATAATAGAAAACACTCTAGTACTTTGTAGTTTTGTACGCATAAAATAAGGTTCATATTAACGGGTGTCCTTAGGGTAATAGTTTTTTTTTTTTTTTTTTTTTTTTTTTGAGAGAGTTTTAACTTATGGCGTTCGCTTCTGATGATAGCTCTTTATTATCAGACCAAGAAATTAATCAGTTTTTGGTGTAGGCGGGGATTGAACCCCAGATCTCTTATACAACCATCAGAGACTTTACTAGTTGAGCTAATTGGAATCCACTCCCTAGGGTAATAGTTAACAATTTATTTTAAGAAAGTTTTGACACCACTTTTATGAGAAATGGAAAAAACTGTCAAAACATTAATTTTTTTCCCCCATAAAAACTTTTTTTAAATAGATTGTTAATAATTGCCCTAAGGTTATCTGTTAGAATTTTCCATAAAATAATACTAAATTTAATATTGGCGAAACTACAATATTGGTCCCTCAAGTTTACCTTATGTACGCAATTGGTTCCTCAAGTTTGAAGCGAGTATAATTAGTCCCTCAAGTTTTAAAACTGAGTTGTATTAGTCATTTTATTAACTACCGTTAGTGGTGTTACTTATGTGGCTAACGGAACAACGATTTGTCATTTTTCTTTTATAATAATGTGGCACTTTTTTTTATTAAAAAATTACAAAATGCGAAATTGGGTTAGGATGTGAAACTTGGTTGTGATTTCTTCCCATAAATGACATATATGTTTGTGTGAGTGAGTGCTAAGCTAAAGCAAAGCAAAAAGCTTGCAAAACAAAGCAATGGCTCTTTGGTATCAACCTCCTCTTACATTGAATCTTATCTCACTCACTCTCAAACTCAACTCTTTACGCTAGAGCTACAACCTGTCTATTCTGAATTCTAGACCCACCCACATACCCGAACTCAAACCTGTATTTGCCTCCCTCTCCATCTACTCATCCGTCCACCCCTGCGAGATCTCCATCATGAAAATATTGACAAGGCCACGGGAAACCTCAGCTGCGATCCTCTCTCCAATTGCACTAGAATCGCCGTGATCGAGGTCATGAAAATGCTTGGAGTCCGATCGGTAGGACTTTCTCTCTCTCTATAAAAAGGCTTGTCTTTAGCAAGCCCAGAACCAGTGCCTCCACCAACAGCATTAAAAACCATAAATCCTTGGGGGCCAGTGCAGTTGTAGGCAAGCTTTTTGATATGGTTCATTCGGTGCCCGATTTGCTGATGCTGGAAATGACGTTGTTGTTTAGGTCCACTTTTTCTTCACCTTTGCTTGCAAATTTGCGGTTGAATAGGGTTCATGTAAAGGATAGTGGCGGTGGCGGTGGGCTTAGAGTGGCGTATTAGAAATTTTTTTTTTTTTGATAAACGGCAGAGTTGTTGGCAGCATCTCACGTGTAAATTTATTTTATAATTTTTTAATAAAAGAAATGTCACGTTATTAAAAAAATGTCAAGTCATTGTTTCGTTAGTCATATAAGTAACACCACTAATGGCAGTTAGTAAAATGACTAATATAACTCAGTTTCAAAACTTAAGGGACCAATTGTGCTCGCTTTAAACTTGAGGGACCAACATTATAGTTTCGCCTTATTTTTTTTTCTTTAATGTGCGCCCCTGTTGCTAGGACATGAAAGAATTATTTTGTTTAAAATTTTTTAAAGGGTTGGGTTTCTTTTGGGTAAAATTGGTTTATTGAACTTAATTTTTTTTTATTGACAATTTTTGTTGTTTGACTACTTTTTTGGGGTTTGTATATACATATATATATATATATATATATTTTAGACTTTAGAATTATAATTTTTTTTTTATAGCTTTTAAAAGGACGAAAATGCTAGAGTTACAAGATTTTCTTTTAATAAATTGTTGATGTGATGAGTGATTACTGGTAAGTAAAAAAGTGATATAAATAGTGGGTCCAGATATGAATAAGTAAAAATTTATTACCTCAACAACTTGTAAAATTTTGTTGAAAAATTTGTGGCTATATATCATTACTCTTAAAAGAATCAATGATATTGTCAAGAGGGGGGCAAAGTGTAATTTTATAAAACAAAACTACGAAAATTAGAACTATATATATTATTTTTAAATTTGTGGTGGAATGACCATGAGTGCCTCCGTCCCTCTCTTAAACACTTAATACCCATGTCAATAGTTAAATGAACAATTTATCAAGTCAGCTTGTCTCTATATAACATTAGAATTAGCATTTAGGGAATCCTTATATTAGGATAAAACCTTACTTTTCTTATTTTAGCCAACTACTTTTCAAAACACCCACATGGGCCACATAAAATTTCGTATTCTAAACTTTATTTTATTTAAATATAAATTTCTTCATTCATTTTTTAAAATTATTTATCTCACATTCAAAACACTAACTTTGTTTTCATTTAAGTTACCGAGACACAAATAATGCAGTAATAAAATACTGAGTAATGCTACAGACACAAACTATTTTACAACATTTTTACAAACTATTGATGTGTCTAATATCTTATTTGGTTTTATTTAGACACACCATTAACATCAATTTTTCATTTACCAATAATCACTTACCACATCAATAGTTTGTAAATTTTTTTGTAAAAATGTCTATATCTCTAGCATTACTCTAAAATATTGGGAAATGAAGGCAATGCTTCCCTAAATATAGGAAAATACCTTAACATTTTCCCTAAAATGGGAACCGATATGAAATCTAATGTGTGAGTGTTTGGGCTTTATCTCCCTAAATTGGGGTCTTACCATAAACAGAGAACCTGATACTAATGCCAAGAGCAAAGTGTCAAGAGAGAGATGTTGGGAGTTCCATTAGCAATGAGTTGGACTTGGAGGTAAGTTTGTTTGTTTGTTTGTTTGTTTGTTTGTTTTTTTTTTTTTTTTTTGAGAAACAAACACACACACAAGGGAGAGGGAAAGGAGTTCTAACACAAAGGCACATCACAACTTCACTCAAAAGCCATGGTAACTTTTAAGGGAGGGTGGGGCAAGTTATACTATATACAATACACTCTCTTGGAGGTAAGTTGGTTTTTAATTGATATGATAGGTTAAAATTGGGCTGATTAGGACATAGTTGCAGGAGTTATATATCAATCAATACAACAGTTAGTCTTTAGACAAAAAAGTTTCACAAGAGTTATTTCACAAAGTATTATTGGGCCTGTTATTTGAGTTTAGTTCAAATGCAAAGGACAGAAACATCAAATTTTGTGAAATTTTTGTGATTTTTTTGGGTGTTAGTAGGCTTACTCTTGATGAATTGTAGGTGATATGATATGATCCTATGACAATATAAGATTTTCTGAGGCTTTTTTTTTTTTTTTTGGAAAAATATATTGCACACAGTGTATTTTATACCTACTTCAAAAATACATTAAAAACGTAACTTTAAGTCACATTTAACAAAATTAAAAGTCACGTTTTTAGTATATGTGGTAGTGTGAATTTGCAAACATAATGTGCAATAAACATTGCCTTTTTTTTTTTAAAATTGTCGGTAGACTTATTCTACCAAGAAATCTGATCATGATTACTAACTTACCATCTATCAATACATTTTAGAATTTATCAATGACATCGTTATTATACACCCATCACAATATCCATAGTTAGTAAAAAAATGTTGTGCTACTAGAATTATAGTAACTAGTGTTTAACCCGCACAATGCGTAGGATCATTTTATGAATTAGAAAACAATCAACTTAATATATTATACTTAATGTGATGTTAAAATAGGGAAGTGGGTGGATGGTTAGTTGTTCAAATAATGATGTTAATGTGTAGGCGTTCTTCTAAAAGACAGACATAACTTAGCATTAACACATGATCTAGAGAAAATGTTAATTGATAATGTTGTGGGTTCGAGAGAATATAGTTATTGAATTATGAAATAAGTAGAAGAGAAATTTGGTTAATAAAATCAATTTGTAAAGAAAAAATTTGTTGCAAGGTGTCTAAGATACATTAGTTGTCAATCTATTTGTTTATTATTTTAAAATGCAGTAATTAATCCAAAAAATTCCATAATTCTATTTACAAAAAAATTATTATTACTATACATTCTAAAGTATGCATGTTGAAATCTGGTTACGAACACAATCGATATGCATAGTATCCTCTCATTGTAACACACACATATATTTAGCTCCATCTAGAGCTTTGGTGTAATTCCTAATTGACCAAGTCACCTGTTAAATCTAATAATTTTCTAATATAATTTAGGATGCAAATTTTTAAGTCAATTACCAATTTGTTGCTACCCTATTTTTGTAGCTCAAAGAAAAATCTCTAGTCATAAAAAATAGTTAGTATCTGAGAAAGTAAATATATTCAAACAATTTAAGATAAATATTCGTAGAAAATATTTTATATTAAAAGTTTTAGTTAAATAAATTTAATTAAATAAGTATTTTGTAGTTAATGTATTAGAAATTAAAATTTTTAAAATAGCACTCAAAATGTCAAAACCAAAATCAGAATTTAAAACTAATTCATCATCATGGGTTTAATATTTTTTAAATCTTAAGATTTCTCTCTCTCTATCTCTTTTATATGTATTATCTTTGCATTTTTTTTTAAATTTATTGTTATTATTACATTTTTTTTGGAAAAAAAAAACAGTAATATATTTGTATCTAAAAATTCTTGGGATTTTATGAGAATGTATATAAGAAAATAAGTTAAAAAGCTTGAAGTTGAAAGTAATATAATTCTTGAAAGCAATTGGTTTAATAAAAGATATGCTCAATCTGTTTGTTGGGAAAGGTCCTTAAAAGATATTCCTTCAATAATTTAAAAATATAAATATTAAAAAAGAAAAAGGTTGCAATGTTTGGTTGCTAAGAGAATTAATCATAAATTCCAAAAATGACATCAACAAAGAGAGATCTAAGCAAGAATCTACCTAAAAAACCCAATCTCTATAACTGAATTTTAGCAACCAACAATAGGAAAGAATTATAACTGGATTCAAAATTGGAATCACATATATTATAGCACTTGTAATTCATGTTGATATAAGAGTCTTAGGATGCTTGGACTATCCTATGACCAAAATTAAAATTGAATGGACAAAGATGGCATAAAGAAATTGAAACAAATCCTCCAACAATGAGAAAACCATAACCTAAATAAAGAAAATTTAAACTCTCACAATCTGAAATAAAACAGAAAATTAAGTAAATAAGAAAAGGGTACAAAGAAACGAACTTGATGCATAATTTGGAAGCATTTTTTATGTTAGAATTAAATGATTTCAAATTTAAAGAGCAAACGAAAAGAAAAACAAAATCTTGCAAAAATCTACCAAACAGGGAAAAAAATTCTAACCAAATAACAATAATCGACAAAACAGAACCCAAAAAATTGGAAAAATAAAATGGGAAATCAAGTTACCTTTAACCTTGATTCAATAAATTTTTTTGGCATAATGACCCCTAGAAATGTATTACAAAATTTAAAAGATAAGTGACTAATGGGTAGCCAAAACTTTTTTTCTAATCAAAACATAGTCACTAACCAAATTGAGTCTTAAGAATTGAAAGTGGTCTCTACCATATTTGGATGTACCAAAATCAAGACTTCAAAATATGGTAATCCGGTAACAATAATTAAATCCAAGCTTGTAATTATAGCATTTGGCAATCATGAGATCATAAAGTATTGTTTTTTTTTTTTTTTTTTTTTTTTTAAAATTTTAATTGTAATGTAAACTTCTAGACATATAAAATTTAGGTATAAACAGCACTTCATTTGTGGGAATCACTAATTTTTTTTCGTAAAGCATAAATCATGCATTTTCAATGCTTACAAAATATCACTAATAGAACTCAAAACCATCAAAAGCAAGACAATGTAATCATTGAGTCAGATTGAATTGGAAAACCTCACAAACACAAATAAGCCAACTTGATTACAAAACATAGCAAACAAAAAAAATAAAAGAGAATTCTATCTATTTGGCTATCGGAAGAAGATTGAAAAAGATTAATGGAATCATAATAGGGTTATAGGCCAATTGAATCCATAACAAAAACCAATTCAAACCCATATACATCAATTGGGAAAATTTAACCGAAAATATGAGATAAGTAGAGGAAAAATCAATCTATCCTAATCTTTCAGTTTGATTCAGTAACTCTTCTTTAAAAACACCCAAATATCTTATCTGAATGAGAACTCCGTAAATTTGTGCTTCAACAAAAGGATGGGAAAAGGAGGTTTCTTAAATTATAGAAAATAAATTGAAGTTGTAATCTGGCTTGAATTGAAAAATGTGCAGGATTGATCCCATAGTACCATTGACTGCTCATGGGACACCAAGACTGAACTGGTTCAAAACATATTTTTAAATTTATCCATTTAAGAAATATTAAATTTCTTAATACTCTGCATATCAAGAAAAAGAATAAATATACACAGATGTAGGAGTAAGCATTGTTCTAAAAAATTACTTAGAAACATATGGATTGTGGGTAAGAGTTCTGAAGACTTTTCCAAAAGACACCATCTCTAGATAAACGGTAAAATTTATAATGTTTGACCAAATAGAATAACATCCCAAAACAATAACTAAATATATCCTTCTGTGTCACTCTTGTAAACAACATCCATCCAAAATAGCATCTTGCCAAAGACAACATGGCATTCCATAAAAATAAAATAAAAAAGACAACATGGCATTCCATGCAACCTTTTAAAGGAAACAAAAAGCAAGCACATAAGAAGGAAAAAAAAAATCCAGGCTATAAAAACTGTGCACTAAACAGATGGTACAAATTATCATTGTTCAAATACATTTTAAAAATAATATAAAAAATCCACCACACCATTAATACAGCCAGCAAATGTCACCAAGTCTTAGTCTTCTTCTCCTATGTTATCTCATGTAAAGATATTGCCTTAAGGTGAACACATGTTGCTAATTCAGCACATGGACACTCAAATTCAAGTAATGAGTTTGCCCACACCTAAATATGAAAAAAGATCTTGATCTACCTTAATCAATAAAATCTTCAAATTAGCACTTGAATCAAACCATTCACTTACAACCAACAACTTTGAGAACAGCACTACTTATTTAATAGGAAAAACAACAGCCTGAGCCTATATGCAAAAAAGAGCGAAATTAAGATGGATGCACAGAGTTCCAAAATAACTCAACAAAACAAAGTATTCAACAGTATGAAAGATAGAGGCTAACAATTAAATAGATATTAATATAATATACCCAAACTTGTAATAAATAATTTGCTACTATTGCAACTCAAATCTTACAAACATGGGTGGGGAAAAATGCTAGAGATCACAAACCATATATAAGAGCTTTATCTGAAATTGAAAGTTTCATTCATAGAATCATCATAAATAGCAACTGAAATCCCTCAGAATCAAGAAAATTTAATCTATGAGGTAGACTGAAATGTAAAGCCTAAAAAAAGGATTTTTATTTTCAAAAAATAAAACAAAGAGAACTCTAACAATCTAATTTTGCTTAGAACTATCCCAAATACATCAATTAACAAAATGTAATCCAAAATATCAGATAAATAGAGGGATAGTAAGGCCGTCTTAAGGTGAAACAAAGTCTACAAAAAGAAGCTGAAGTAATCATTATAAGGAAGTTGATCACAAAGCATGATTGCAACAAAAAACACAACAATTTTACAGTTAGTTGAAAAAGAATCATGGAATGCTTTTTTTTTTTTTTTAATAGAAAAAGCTGTCTAAAATATGCAAAAACAGAGGAAATTCAAACAACGAATACATAATGGACAGAATTATCAGATAAAAAAAGGAAAAATTAGGCTTTCCTAACCTATCAATTTGTTCCAGCAACTCTGCTTGCAGATTACTCAAGTTTTGTACTTGATAGAGAAATGCAGCAAATTTGAATTTCAACAAAATGACAGGGTAAGAAGGTTTTCTATAATTTCAATAACACGGTGTCTAACAATCTGTTGGAAGGTGTATAGTAATCAGTTGGTTATCAATTAATTTATTTATTTTTCAAAAACCCAGTAATTAATCCAAAAAACCATAATTTCACTTAGAAAAAAATTATAAATTACTATACACTCTAAACTTTCGGATTTTAAAGCATCCAAGTATTAAAAAATCAAGGGCGAAATCCCTAATGTTACTAAAACTTAAAACCAAAAATAATTATTTCAGACCAAATCATCCACAGAGAGAGAATAAACCCATCATTACACACTCTAAACTTTCAGACTTATAACCATCCAAGTTGAAATTTGGCCATTAAAATCAAGGGAAAAATCCCTTATGTTACCAGTACTTAAAACCGGAAATTATAATTTTTCCATAGAAAGAGAGATAAACCCATCTATATTTCAAAAGGAGTCAAAGAAGAACCCTAGAAAATTCGGTATGGAGAAAATTTTGAAATACAGATATATTGAAAAGGAAGATGGCAATTCTTGTAGTACAAACATCTGGTTTTAAACTAAAAACATATACATATTAGAGATTTAATATGCTAATTCGAAAAGGAAAAGCAATGGTGAAAAGTTTCAGAAAACCAAAACAGTATTTGAAGAAGAAAAGAGTATGCTAACCTTTAGAAAAATTTTGTTGCAGAGGAGAGATGAGCTAGAGCAGCAGATCAGATGGTGATGGCCGGCCGTTCTCTGTAATGCAGTAGCGCTAAACATCTTTAAAAAAAAAAAAAAAAAAGGCACCCAAAAAACATTTAATCTCCTAAAGAGCATATTTAAGAATTATAATCTCCTCAAGAAATTTCTGTCTCCTAAATAGGCCTCCACCATCCCCTTCATTGCCATCATCAAAGTAATCATCTTCATCGCCATCGACATCACCACCACCATGATTTATTTTCTTTCCAATATCTCCACCACCTCCCTCAATTGCAGTCTGGAATTCCAAAAGTATTAATCATGCTGCCCAAGACAATGAAAAATTCACATCACAATATGTTTAAACCAAATTGAAGCGGTAACTTTCAGTTAATTGGTTAAAGGAATGCAAAACCTCAAATCTGAGTACTTAGACTTAGATCAGCACCCAAGTCACAAATAAAAGATCAAATCTATAAATATGTTGGTTCCCCCTAAAATAATATCTACATTCCTCAGAACGCTGAGAGACAAAGCCTAGGTAGAATTTGATCTTCTATGGTGTTTCCCTGGAAAAAAGAAATAGAGAGGAAAACATATTAGGAATTGAAATCTATAATTGCAGCAAACCCTAATTAGAAACCCCCAAATCCCAAAATCAATAACAACTCCAAATCGAAAATCTAGTAATTTTCCCAGTGTCCTTGTTTGTTTTTTCTCAATTTCCTACAAACATTTGAGCCTCAAAGTTATTTTGGAAACAAAAACCACAAATTATTCATAAGCAAGTAGATTAGGACAACAACAACAAAATAGGAAGAGAGTAGTGAAGATTGAGGATTCAAGGTGATCTTACCAACGATTTGATACGTACCGCAGTGAAGCTTTTGAGAAAAACAGGCCAAAGGGTTTTGTTTTCAGCAGTGGAGAAACTGATAGTGATAGTTCCAAAAAATTCTCTTTTAAGCTATTGGGTTATGGTTTCGACGAACTCTGTTCTCTTTCCTTTTGATTGCAATTTACTGATTTAAGCGGTTTGTTTTCTTTTATACTGAAGGCTATCAAAAGGTGTTTTAACGCTGCCAAACAGATCAAAAGGTGTTTTCCAAATCAAAACCCAAAAAAAAAAAAAAAAAAAGACTATGAACGTAGATAGTAGAAAACAGGAAAAGGCTTAGTGATATCAAAATAAATCGAAAAATTGAGAAAACAAATATTTTCATGGAGAACCCAAAAGCCTGAAACAAAAAGGAATCAAAACCAAAATCAAATCTAAACCTTTCCAACAAAAAAAACTCAATAAAAAGTAATATTTCATACCCAAATCTAAAAAAGTAGAGAAAAACGTACTGGAGCCGATTCCCACGATCTGATGGTGGTAGATATATAGCCTAATGGTGCTCTAAGTCTGGCGAGGGAACGGAGAACTCTCTTTGCCTCTCTATTTCTCAGTCTCTCTTTTTTCTCTCTCCTTTCTCCGTGAAGCAATCTTCCCTTTCTTTTTCTTTTCTTTTTTTGTGTTTTAAGCGGTTAGTTTCTTTTTATACCAAGAGGCTCCGAAACAGTGTTTTAACAAAGTGAATCATTGTTTTTTTTTTTTTCGTTTTTTCTGAATGCACCGTGCGGGTTTTTTAAGTTTAAACTCTATACGTGTCAGTTTTTGAAGAGCCCATTTTTCTTAACGTGGCAGCACCTCCTTAAAGGCTTTTGCTTTTATATATAGTATTAGATTTTATGTTGCGAGTCCCAACAAACATGAAACACCAAACTATAATTTGTAGGGCAATTCGTCATTTCTAAATTTGTGTGAACTGCAAATGAAGATAAGGTTCATTACGCACTAGGCTACAAATTAGACCTCACTCTTAGAAAATGTGTTTGGTGGAAACACCCTGTCAATCTATGGTGTTCTAGATGGTAGTTGTCTCTTGCTAGCCACCAAACTCAATTCAATTATTATTTTTTGATTTCGTTCAAAAACTCATATATACACAGATTCCGTGCGAGTAATAGCTTTCGATCCCGTTGGATTTTATTTTTAGAATGTCTGATGCTACTCTAAGACTCGTTTTCGATCACGTTGGATTTCATCTTGGAAGCACAAAAATGAGCTTCACAAGTATACATGATTACAGTCGCATTCAATAATTTTCTGGTCAACAAGTAAGATGACAGACAAACAAAGTTAATGTGGATAGGATTGAACAAGAACGTGTGGCACTGAGAATCACTGCGTTGCATTCACTCAGCACCGGATAGAACACAAATCAAAATTCTTTGCAGAAAGTAGAATTATAAATACAAATTTGAAATTACTCATACAACACTGAAAAATATAGCCTAGCGTAAACTCTATTTCGCCAGTCTTCGTTATCATCCTTGGCAAACACATGGGTAGCAAAAGTGGCCAGCTTCACATATTCTTCTTCCCTTTCATGGCTCAAGGTCACATGATACCGGCCATAGACATGGCCAAGCTGTTTGCAGCGCGGGGTGTGAAGGCAACCTTTGTCACTACTCCTCTCAACATGCCTGTAGTTTCCAAAACATTTGAGAATGCCAAAGCTCACGGCATCAATATTGATATCAAAATCATCAAGTTCCCAGCTGTAGAGGCTGGCTTGCCAGAAGGATGTGAGAACATTGAGAACATTGACTCATTGAATTCGTCAGATATGATTCCCACTTTTGTCTTTGCCACTTCAATGCTTCAACAACCACTTGAGGAACTAATTCAAGAGTACCAACCTAGTTGCATTGTCGCTGACATGCTCTTTCCATGGGCAGTTGATGTTGCAGCTAAATTTGGTATTCCAAGGCTTGAATTCTATGGTACCAGTTTTTTTTTCAATGTCTGCAGGACATTGTATCAGGCAATATGAACCTCACAAGTAAGTTTCATCTGATTCTGAAACTTTTGTCATTCCTAACTTTCCGGGGGAGATAAAGTTGACAAGGATGCAACTGCCAGACTTCACTCGGCAAGAAGTTGAAACAAACTTTCCCAAGTTCTTGGAAGAAGCTTCCAAATCAGTGTTGAGGAGCTATGGGGTTGTTGTTAATAGCTTCTATGAGCTTGAACCGGATTATATAGATCATTACAGAAACGTTTTGGGAAGAAAGGCATGGCACATAGGTCCAGTTTCATTATGCAACAAGGATACTAAAGATAAAGCCCAATGGGGAAAGGAAGCTTCCATTGATGAACATGAATGTTTGAAGTGGCTTGCTACAAAGAAACCCAATTCGGTTGTATTTATTTGTTTTGGGAGTACATCAAAATTTAGTGATTCTCAACTCATGGAGATTGCAATGGGTCTTGAGGCTTCTAGACAACAATTCATTTGGGTTGTGAGGAAAGGCAAAAATGAAAAAGCAGAGGAAGACCGGTTACCAGAAGAATTTGAGAAAAGAATGGAAGGTAAGGGACTAATTATACAAGGTTGGGCACCCCAAATATTGATTCTTGACCATGAAGCGGTTGGAGGATTTGTAACTCATTGTGGGTGGAACTCGACCTTGGAAGGAGTGACGGCAGGGGTGCCCTTGGTCACATGGCCTGTGGCAGCTGAGCAATTTTACAATGAGAAGTTAGTGACTCAAGTACTGAAAATTGGGGTTAGTGTTGGTGCGCAGCAATGGATTAGAATGTTGGAGATGGTATTAAGAGGGAAGCAATACAAAAGGCACTAAGACAAATTATGGTGGGCAAAGAAGCTGAGGAAATGAGAGGCAAAGCCAAGGTACTAGGGGAGATGGCAAGGAGGGCTGTTGAAGAAGGGGGATCATCCTACTCTGATTTGAATGCATTAATTGAAGAATTAAAGTCACGTTGCCCTTGACCTTGATGCAAAAAATAATTGCCAATATAGTTCTTTCGTCATAAAACAAAATATTTATCTTTGTTGGTGAGCTGTGTTACTCTTATTATTAGCTTAATTGTTCTTCAATACCTTTTAAGACATTGTCCCATCCCAAGAATTGGTGATCAACTAGGCAAATCGGTTGTGCTATGCAGAATATGTGAATTATCAAATAAATTAAGTCTTCTATCCATTCTTATAACCCTTAAAGAGAACCTAGTAATTGCATTTAATTTTGTAATTAATGTCTTAAGATAAGAACTTGACTTCTATTGGGGTCCATTTGGTTGGAGAGTGGAAAAGTGGGAGGATAAAAAATGAGGAAGGGATAGAAAAGTAGGAGAATTAATATGTGAGAGGATGAAAAAGTGGAGGGATGGAAAACTCATTTGTTTCATTGGGAAGAAAAATAAAGTTGATATAAAATTATAATTACGTCCCTATTAAATAAATAAAAAAATAACATTTTTTTCTAAATTAAAAAATTGTGTATGTATACTTCAATATTTAAAAAGGAAAAAAAAAAAAAAAAAGCACATGCCAAAGGATACCAAAAAAAAAAAAAAAAAAAGAAAAAAGAAAAGAAAAAGAGAAGTATAGAAAAAGAAAAAAAAAAAAAAAAAAAGCTAAAGAAGACAACCAAAGAAGAATAAAATGAAAAAAAAAAAAAAAACAAAACAGATGGGTCGTGGGTATAATAGAAAAAGAAAAAAATCAAAGGAAAAAAAAAAAAAAAAGCTGTTGGGTTAAGAAAACTTAACCCCGGTTAATTAATTCAATTACCTAAATTGATTAATTAGACTTAATTGCATGCAAATCGTGAAGGCACCAACAAATCACCAAAAATACTAAGTGCAGTGGAAAATAAATTAGACACGATGATTTGTTGACAAATTGGGAAAACCTTGCAAGGCAAAAACCCCACGGGTTATTTTAAGGCCACAATTTCTGAGAATCCACTAATCAACAATCAAGCGGTTACAAGTATAAGAAATCTTACCAACTACCTTGGTTTATCTCGAAATATCAACCTACAGTTGAACCTTTGCTCCAATACTCAATTGAATTTGATCTTGTAGTAGTCTTCTTTCCTTTGATGCACAAATCTCTAATTTGTGACTAACCCTTTGCATGAATCCCAGTACGTGACTAAATCCAACAACTTGAACAGTTGTTGTTGGCTGCAAAAGTTCTTCATTTCATAAAATAAGAAGATTAGGAAACACTTGGTTACAAAACCCTATGGCGCACAAACGCAGTAGCTTCACACAAAGAAAATAAGTCTTTTGGTCTCTATATTCGTGTGTGATAGCTCTTAAAATAAGCCTTACAAATACAAAATTCTGGGCTAAATTTTAGATCTAGAAATTCTGAAATCGTAATTCTCAATAGATTGAGCTGTTGTCAAGCTATCTATCGAGCTTCACATTAAGTCTCGATAGCAGGCTTCTGTCGATCTATCTGTCGAGACTTAATGAACAGCTTTTCTTCATTTGTTTCTTAGACCAATTTTCATGTTTTTAATATTTGTCTTGAACTACATGTTTCTTGAAGTACTAATGCCATCTTAGATCTACCAAATTACAAGTAAAGTGTATTTTGTCAAAAGATTAGCCAATTACAATAAAATATGACTCTAACAATCTCCCCCTTTGGTAATCTGTGACAAAACCACAAACAACAATTATGAGGAAAGTCTAACACAACTATCTCGTAATTTACAAAAGTACATACGTCTAACCCTACAACAAACTCTTGAAAACTTTGCAAAAAGAGAGATGATGGCATGATAGATTTGCAACTTGTCTTATCTGAAACACTTAAACAAGATTCATCAAGTGTGAAACATAGACAAGTTGTATATAAGAAGAAATATGTGTATAAAGAGAGAAAAGAAACAACACATGTAAGACAAATGTGAAGAAAACATACATCATCTCATATATATACAAAGAATACAATGTATGTAATAAAAGTGGTCACAAGACCATTGTACATGTAATGAGGGAAAAACACACACACACACACACACACACACACACACACCAAAATCTCACTACATCCCTCAAAACACTCTCCCCCTATCTAGTATATCCTATGGTAGCTCTCCCCCTAACAAAAAGACTACTCTCATCTACAAAAGTACTTTCCCTTTTTATCACGAGTGACAAAGGGTGAATCACTGTGAGGCATTCATCTCATCATCAGTCTTGGAGCAAGAAGCATCATCACCATCATGATCTCCACCATCCGAAGAAGACTCAGCTGGCTCGGGTGAAGGTGACGATGCAAAACCACCAAAGCGAGACTGGCGGCGAGTGATGTGACCGATTCTGCTGTTCATCTGACACATCTCATTGGATAGATGGTCAAGACGACTACCAAAATCAACACGCATGTGCTAAAGCTGCTCCATGATGTCAGCAATGGAGACAACTGCCCTAGATAAGGAAGAGGGTCGAAAGGAAGGGGCTGCATCCGTAGGCTCCACACGAGGTAGCTTCACAGCAAGCTGCGTTGCACTCCTCTAAATAGAATCCTTGCTAATGGCACCCATGACGCAGAAGAGGGGAGAAGGAGGAATGGTGACGTGCAAGTGTGTGAGGATGCATGTGATAGCCAAAGGAAAGATGAGCTTAACACATGTGGCAGTGTCTCGATAGCAATCTATAATAGATGCTATCAAGTGTGATGGAAAGTTTATAGAAAGACCTTCCATGAGAGAAAGAAGGAAATGAGCGCGAGGCTTGGTGATAGTGTTATTGTGAGACCGTGGAGTGAGTACAAATGTCATCACCATATTAAGGATCTGTAGACCCTTAGAAAATTCAATTGTGAAGAAATTTAGGGTACCTCCCCACAACATGGCCTTCTCACAGAAGAGTGAGGTCAATTCGTCTCTAGAGATGGAAGAAAGACGACGATGACTAGGGTAATTCGGATGATCCACCTTAGGGACATGTAGTACCTCGAAAATGAGCTTCAGGGTAACTACGATACGTGTACCATAGAATATCATAGTAAATCAAGGTACAGAGGTATCAATGGTGTGCATGTTGGGGTAGAACTCCTGTATGAACATGTTATGAGACCTTGAGGGTTTCTCACAAAGAGAAGCCCATCCTTGAGAGTTAAACGCATCGGGTAGAGGAGTGTCTAAGAAGTCAGACAGAATGACTTGGCATTCCGAATGAATCACCCGGTTAGGGAAGTTCTTAAAGAAGTCATCTCATGCCTTTTCATCATGGAACTGAACGAAATCAGAGGAAGAAGAAGAAGAAGAAGAAGAAGAAGAACCACGACGAATTAGATTTTTAGATGGAACAGACTTCTTAGGTGCCATGACAATGAGACTAAACAAGAGAGAGAGAGAGAGAGAGAGAGAGAGAGAGAGAGAGAGAGAGAGAGAGAGAGAGAAGGAAGACATAGAATCACAGTAGAAGGTAAGGCACAAGAAAGAAGAAAGAAAAAGACATGTGCAATGCATGATTAATGCATGAACATGTTACGTGCTAATGAAAATTGCATCATGGGTAGAAACCAAATCCAACCTAACAACATTCACAAGGTATAATCAGTCACACAATCCTAGAATGCATGAAACATTGTTATAATGAACATGGAATGCAATGCATGAGCATGTGAGATCATTTTAATAGAACCCAACCCAAAAATTTTGACACAATCATAGAAACCACAAAAATTTCCCAAAACTAAAATCTAGGGTCACAAAAATGCATGAATGTATGAAAAATGAAGAAAAAGAGGGATTAGAGAGACTTACCAAAAAATCAAAGCTTGTAGTAGGTCGAAAATGAAGAGGGAAGAGTATTTTTCTTGAAAAGAAAGGATTAGGGTTGAGAGAGGAGAGAGAGAGATATCGAGATATTTGAGATAAAGAAGAAATGGATCGGACCTCAGGTATATATAGAAAAACGTAACTCGATAGATTGAGAAGGTATCGAGTTGCTATTGAGAATAAAATTTCGATAGATCAAGAGGTATTGATGGAAAAAGTCTCGATAGATCAAGAGGTATCGATGGAAAAAAGTCTCGATAGATTGAGGAAGGTATTGAGAAGCTATCGAGTAGACAAAGACTCTAAAGAATTTGGCTTGATGGATCAACCTATCTATCGAGAGGTATCGAGAAGAAACCTAGAAATCTTGATAGAAGAGGCTTGTATCGAGCTATTTGTCGAGAGGCTTGAAGAAGAGTTTTCAAGGAGGAGAAAGAATACAAGATGAATGTAAACAAGATAACCATCAAAGCAAGCACTCAAAGAGCATGTTAAGCATAAAAACACAGCCTCAACTTTAGATGCAAAGCATTCCTAGATCAAAACACACTAAACAAGTTTAACCAAATTTTATTTCAAAACAAGTTTAGATAGCTTAGAGAGCATATACTATCACATGTATTCCTTGTGATGGCCAAATCACATTGTACTTGTACAATAGTATCAAGAGTAGCAAAGAGTACATGTGTTGTGTGTGAAACTTTTGCAAGAAAGCATAAGTGTCTCATCATATGACAATAATGATATAGGAGGATCAAATACATTCACACACAATCCTAACTGTTTGATAGGGACTATAATCTTTGAGGTACATCATATAACTCCCACATCTCCTAGAAACACGCTTGCAACCATATTAAAAACATTTTGATTCTTTTTGCTTTTCATGTTCTTTGCATATTTTTTTCTTTTAAGCATATCATGTATGGGCATATAAGAGAGAAAAAAAAGTATCCAATTATGTAAGCTTGAACATCCTTGTTTTCCTGTGAAAGTGCTACACCTTGCCGGGCACGGTTTTTATGAATTGCACATAGATGTCTTATGATTGACGAGTTTTAGTGGTGAGATGGTTATTTATGCCTTTCTTTTAGGATTTTCTAGTCCTTCTCGTCAAAAAGAGTGATTTAAGATATGAAAGATAAGAGATCAACCAAATCAACCAAATCACATAAAAGAGCCACAAAGCTCACATTACATAGTTGTGCATGAAAATGCTCATCTAAGCTACAAGAGATACAAAGTTGGGAAACTTTGTTTCAAAGGCCATCCAATGTACACAAGTACCAGTATACACAAACACACACTATTTTTGTATTTTTTTGATTTTTTTTAATTAAAAAAACTTAAAACAAAGCAAAAACAAACAAACAAACAACCAAAGCATCAAAATAGATGCATATGCATGAAGAAGAGGAGAGAGAGAGAGATCAATCAATGGACATAACACCAATGTTTTGGCACAAGAATTCAAAGCGTCGACCATCTAAAGGCTTGGTGAACAAATCAGCCTTTTGATCATCAGTGTGAATGAACTCAAGGGTGAGAGTACCATCTTCAACCAACTCACGAATGAAGTGATGTCGGATCTTAGTGTGTTTGGTCCGTGAATGTTGAGCAGAATTTTTAGAGATGTTGATGGCACTAGTATTGTCACAATAGATAGTAAGATGCTTTTGACAAATACCATAATCAAGAAGGAGTTTTTGCATCCAAAGAAGTTGGATGCAACAGCTACCAATAGCAATGTATTTAGCCTCAGCAGTGGAGATAGAAATTGAGTTCTATTTCTTGCTCATCCAGGAGACAAGGTTATTACCTAATTAAAAACACCCATCATCAACATTCCTAGCCTAGTTCGCATAAGAATATCTAGCTAAGACATCATTAGTATCTTTATCATACCATACTCCAAAGTTACTAGTGGTCTTAACTAGGGATGGCAATTTCTGCCCAACCCACAGGTACCTGGCCCAGCCTAACTAGATAAAGAATAAGGTTGGGTTTGGGTTTAAAAAAAAAAACCCGAACGGGTCCAGGTTTTAGTAAAAACCCGGCTCGAACTCAAACCTGATCCTATCCGTTTAGAATAAAAATAAAATTATAAAAAAAACCTATGTATATATATATATATAACTTAGAACCTAACCTTAACCTCTCTTATTCTCACCAAAAAAGTTAATTCTGTACCGTACCGGCCGGTACGGCCGGAATTTTTCGTGCCGGTGCTTAGACCGGTACAAAAACTAGGTTGATTCGTACCTTCTTAAATACCGGTGTGTTTGGGCTTGTTTCGGCCATTTCGGCAGATTTCGGTGCATTTCGGGCGGTATCTTCATTCCGTACTGGTACAAACTGAAATGGGTTTTCATTAAAAAAAATTTCTACTTACAGTTCCTTTTCACCATTGTTGAACCTTCATCCACCAGTGAAATATTGTTAGATCTTGAGGCTTGAGCTCACTGCCATCCCATAGTAGCTTCCTAAGTTTTCTTCTCTTCCTCGTTATCACTTTCTTTCTTTTGGCATTACTAGTCTGGGTTTCTAAACAAAATGTTAGTAGAGAAACCTAGCGGATAGAGTTCAAGATGGCTTCCACTTTTTTACACCTACCCCACTTTCTGCTTCTTACTAAAAGGCTTTTTTATTTATTTATTTATTTTTTTTATTTTTAAATTATTATTTAACAAAATTTATTAAGGGGCGGACAAACCAACATGGTTTATTTGCCCCTAGTTTACAGTTTACTAGTCTTTTCTTTTTGACCACTTAGAAGTCTTATTATGGTTTTTAATTTTTAAATTTTTTTATTGAGTAGTAAAATGGGCTAGGCATTAGCTTAAAATAATTTGAACAAAAGAGGTAAAAATTTGAAATGTAAATATATATATTAATTTATATAGAATTTGTCACTTTAAAATTTTACACACACACACACACACACACATATATATATATATATATTTATATTAGCGGTAATCCCAAAACGGTACACCGGTATTGATCGGTACTCAAAATATATCGAACCGCTGGCCAAACCGGTACAGCCTTCGGTACGATATTGACTTCCTTGATTCTTACTCACTCATTTCAGCCTCATGCTAGCCGCCCCCCTCCCTTGAGACCTTGGTCATAGCCCACAGATGACCCCAAAGGCCCTCCCTTTTTTGTCTCCGATTTTTGTTGTGAAAGGTTTTGCAATATGTGATTGGAAGAGCAATATATATATATATATATGTCGGACTGTGTGCCTTACCAATCCATCCAACGACCAATTGATGAAGGATGAGGGGGCACAAATCTTTTATAGCATTCGATCGCAGACCAAGCCCATTGGTATTGGAGCCAATTGTGAAATCCCTCACAATCCCTCCCTCACAATGTGGCTCCAACAACTTGAACCTATGACCAAGCTTTGATACCACTTGTTGGACCGTGTACCTTACCAATCCATCCAACGACCAATCGGTAAAGGATGAGGGGGCACAAATTTTTTATAGCATTCGATCGCAGACCAAGCCCATTGGTATTAGAGTGAATTGTGAAATCCCTCACAATATATATATATATATATATATTTATAAATTTTACCCCATTCAGCACGTGGGTTTGTGTTTTCTTTTTCATTTTTCGGTTAATGGAACTCTAAAAGCTTGACAGCCACTGTATTTGTCAATGTCCTTTATTTAATTTATATGGCCTGTACCTGCTGTATCTTACTAATTTAGCCTCCAAAAACGTTTTTTATTTTTATTTTTATTATTATATGAGCAAGAGCAATATACATGTGCAATGGCCTGAATTGGTTCTAGCTTCTCTTGTCATCTCTCATGTCCGTCTTTGGAAGTTTCGCATACATTGAACTCCTTGATTGAGTCATTCATTCCCATAAAATTTTTAGGAACACCTTGTTCTCTATCGTTTTTTTTTTTTGGGTTCATTTTGCCTCAATCATGTGAGTTGTTTATGTTTGTGTTAGGATTTGTGTTTGTGTTTGTGATTTTGAAAGCAAAAATAATAAATCTGAAATTTTTGTGTTTGTGTTTGTGTTTGTGATTTTGAATGGGAAAATCATAAATCTGAATTTGTGTTTGTGATTGTGATTTTGAAAGGGAAAATTATAAATTTGAAATTTTTGTGTTTGTGTTTGTGTTAGGATTTGTGTTTGTTTTTGTGATTTTGAAAGGGAAAATCATAAATCTTTGGTCATTGTTCATCCATAATTTCCTGGTGGGTTTTTTTAGTTTTCAATTTTTCAATTTCATTCTTTGATTTTCTTTGCTGATCCTCAAATCTTTATTATTTTTCAACAATTTCTGCGTGTGGGTATTTCATTCTTTGATTTCTTTGATTTTCTCTACCTAAGTATAATCCTACTAGTATAAAAAAAAAAAAAAAAAAAAAAAATTATGTTTGCCCAGATTCAAGCCTTGAATTTGGGCAAACACATTCTCCAAAATAATGAATCTGGGCAAACATTTTTTTTTTTTTAATGATTGGGCCACGGTATAGGCTTCAAGCATTTTTTTTTTTTTTGGATTGGGCCACGGTTTGGGCCCAAATTGTGACATGGTTGGCGGGGCCTGTGGGTGCCTGACGGGCTGAGTTTGGGGTTAAGAAAAAAAATACATTTAATAAATGGGCCAGGTTCGAGTTTTTGGGGCAGACCTGTGGGTCAGGTCCGGGTATAAAAAAACTCGGCCCGAACCTGGCCTGTTGCCATTCCTAGTCTTAACATATTTGATAATACGTTTGACCACAGTGATGTGAGATTCTTTAGGATTAGCTTGATATCTCGCACACACTCCCACACTATAGCTAATGTCAGGCCTACTAGCAGTAAGGTAAAAGAGACTACCTATCATGCTTCTATACAAAGAAGGATCAACACTCTTTCTTAATAAGTCAATGGTGGGTTTAACATTTGGACTCATAGGTGTTCTAATAGAGCTAGGAGATTCTAAACCAAATTTATTCACAAGATTTTTAGCATATTTAAATTGAGTGATGAAAATACATGAGTCACTTTGACGAATTTACAATCCAAGGAAGTAGTTCAATTCTCCAATCATGCTCATCTTGAATTCAGTTTGCATCATGCTTGAGAAGGAGTGAGCTAAGTCATCTTTTGTAGATCCTGAGATGATGCCATCTACATAAACTTGAGCTATGACTAGTTCTCCATCAACTTTTTTGATGAACAATGTTCGATTAGCTTATCCTCTTGTGAAGCCATTTGACACCAAGTATTCAGTGAGATGATCATACCATGCTCGGTGCTTGTTTTAATCCATAAAGTGCCTTATTAAGGTAAAGCATGTGATCTAGAAAGTGTGGGTTAATGAACCCTTTGGGCTGAGCTACATAGACTTCCTCTTTAAGAAAACCATTTAGAAAGGCATTCTTCACATCCATTTGATATAACTTGAACTTCAAGTGATATGCCAATGCAAGTAAGACTCTTATGGATTCAATGTGAGCAACAGGAGTAAAAGTTTCATCAAAGTCCACTCCTTCTACTTGAGTGTATCCTTGGGCCACAAGTCCAGCTTTGTTGTGAATGACATTTCCTTCCTCATCAGTCTTATTGCGGAATATCCATTTTGTCCCAATGATGTTCACTCCCTCCGATCTAGGTACTAGTGTCCAGTCATCATTCCTTTGAAATTGATGAAGTTCATCATGCATGGCTTCAACCTAGCTTTCATCTTGAAGAGCATTTTCAACCTTGGCAGGTTCTACCTGAGACAAATAACATGAATAAGAAACAAAGTTAGCCACATATTTATGAACTGTACGCCTTCTCAAGGTTAGTTCATTCGTGTTTCCCATGATCATTTCTGGAGGATGATTTAGTTTGATTCTGGATGTAGGTTCTCTTTCCAAGTGATCTTTAGCCTGAGGAGATGTAGTAGAGTCTTCTAGGACTTGTACAGCATTAGGTGAGGTAGGAGGAGAAGAATCTTGATCACCTACTTCTTGATCAGTCTCTAAAGGTTAGGGGAGAATTGACTTTGGCATTTTCTTAGTAGCTTTTGAAGACTTTGAAGTTGATACTTCATCAATCACAACATTGACAGTTTCCATGACCTTTCTATTCCTTTTGTTTAGCACCTTGTAAGCTTTGTTAGTGGAGGAGTACCACAGAAAGATTCCCTCATCACTTCGGGTGTCAAACTTTCCCACATTCTCTCTGTCCTTTAGAATGAAACAAATACTACCAAATATTCTTAAGTATTTCACATATGGTTTTCTTCCTTTCCATAGTTCATAGGGAGTCTTCTTTGTCCCTGGTCTGAAGTACATTTGGTTCACAATGTGACATGCAGTGTTAATCGCCTTTCCCCACAGATCTTTTGCCATATCTTTGTTGTGTAACATAGCTTTGGCCACTTCTTGAATTACTCTATTCTTTCTCTTAACAACACCATTCTGTTAAGGAGTGATAAGAGATGAGAATTCTTAAGCTATGTCAACACTAGTGCAGAAAGACTTCAATTAAGAGTTTTCGAATTCTGCCTTGATCACTTTGGATTCGATCAACTTTCAATCCTTTTTCCTTCTGCACCCTTTTACATAGTGACCCAATGCGATGAGGAACTTCAAACTTAGATCACAGCAAAATGACCTAAGTGAATCTAGTAAAGTCGTCGACCACTACTATGATGTACTTCTTTCCTCCAAGAGATTTTGTTCTTGTTGGGCCCATAAGATCAACATGAAGAAGTTCAAGAGGTCTGACTGTGGCTGTGGTCAAGGTAACATGGTGTTGAGCTTTTGTTTGTTCTCCAAGTTAAAATGGTCCACACATAGCATTTGTTACCTTACTGAGTTTAGGCATTTCCAAAACAACATCATTCTTGGATACAATTGATAGTTGCTTGTAGCTAGCATGCCCCATCCTTTGGTGCCGTAAGTCTTCATTTGGCATTCGAATGCTGTTACAAACAATCTCAGCATCAGGAACTAGATCGTAGCAGTTGTCTAGTGTGTGAATTTCACTTATGAGCTGCTCACTTGACTCATGTAACACTAGACACTTCCTTTTTGAGAACAACACCGTGAAGTCTTGATTACAAATCTGACTAATGTTCAATAGATTCACTCTCAGCCCTTCCACATACAACATATTTGCAATATCCGGTAGTCTTGGTAAAGAGATGACTCCCTTTCCCTTTATCCGGGATTTGCTTCCATCACCAAAGGTTACATTTCCACCTTTCTTGGATTCAAATTTTTTGAAGAGAGTGCGGTCTCCAATCATGTGTCTTAAGCAACCACTATCAAGATTGTTAGGACATATGTGGAACTTGTTAGAACATATGTTATTGTAAATTGGCAAATCTTTTGACAAAACTTACTTTACTTGTAATTGGGTAGATCTAGGATGGTTTAGTACTTTAAGGAACAAGAGTTCAAGTCTAGTATTGAAGTCATGCAAGTCTGTCCAAGAAATAAGTGAAGAAGTGCTATTCATTAAAGCTCAACAAATAGCTTGACAAATAATATCTATCGAGGTTTAATAAGAATTCTTGATAGCTCTCGACAGAAGCTGTATCTATTGAGAATTACGAAATTCAGATTTCCAAATCTGTTTTTCATGCATATCTAAGTTATTTGTGTAGGGTTTCTTTTCTTATAACCCTAGATATATATATATATATATATAAGGATTATTTTAAGGGCTGTCAAAGGTGATGCAAGGTTATGCAACTTGATGCAAAGTCATTGTGCATGCATATTGTGACCGGAGACAATATACCCTAGTTCATCATATTCTTTGTAGAAGCTGCTGCGTCTTTGCAGCAAAGGTTTTGTAACCAAGGAGCTTCTTGATCTTCATCGTTTAGATGAACTGAAAGAACTTTGGAGCTAACCTCTTTCTCAAGTTGGTTTGTTAGTCACGTACTTGTATCTTTGCATCGATTGGTTAGTCATGTACTAGGAGCCGTGCATTAAAAGGAGAGATTGTCACTACATTACAAGTCCAATTAGGTATTTGGGTAAGGGTTCAACTGTAGGTTGGTATTAGGTACTGGGATTCCTTTTACATGTAACCGCTTATTTTGATAAATGTGGATTTTTAGGAGTGGTGACCTTAAATTCACCCGGTGGGGTTTTGCCTCGGTGGTTTTTCCCTATTCATAAACAAATCACCTGTGTCAAATTTAATTCCCACTGCATTTAGTAATTTGGTGATTCGTTTGTACTACCACGCTTATTGCATGTAATTGAATCTAATTAATTTCACTTGGGTAATTAATTTGATTAAGTTACCAAAGGGGTCAATACATTCTTGGCCTATCAAAGATACCATAGATATGTGTTCGTAACTTTGAAGGCTGAGTGCATAATGAAGCATACTTACCTTACTTACCTTATTGCATATCAACACCTATGCATCAATGAATAGACATGTGAATGCATGTTCATGGTATTAAAGTAAGAAAAGAAAAACCTAATCTAGCATGTTAAAGACAAACAAATGACAGAGGAATAGAGACTCAAAAACATAAAAATGAGCCAAAACAGAGGCATATGACACAAGGAAATAAAGAAAAAGAAGTTGAAAAACTAGGTTTAAGGTTTTTGGGATGAAGTATGCATGCGCAGACAAACCCCTAGAAACCTTAACCCAGAAACTTAGTATTAGGTTCTAAGACTTTAGGAACTAAATGTAATAGAACTTCATTATGTATTATGTTGGAAAACCATGATCAAAACGTAGAGTCTAGGTTTAGACTTGCTCAAAGTGTGTTTATTTGTAAAAGTTGGAATTGAGTGATTGCAGGATTTATTGGTCTAAATCTGCAAGGCTCGATCGATCGAAAATTAAGATCGATCGATCAAAAATTAAGCTCGATTGATCGAACCTCGTGCAGATTAATTTTCTGCAGAATTTTCCAACTCAACCCAAGCCTGGTTTGACGTGAAGGGCTTTATATTTTACTCCAAGTATAAAAGGAAAAACCCTAGCTACGTTTTAGAAGTCTTTGATGTGCTGTGTGTTGAATCTCTTGTGAGATCTAGAAGTGTTTACCTTCATACACACTTAGGGTTATCAAGATCAAGATTCATGTCAAGAACTTGGTGATTGTTTCAGTTGCTGCATAAAGAATTTAAAGAAGATTTGAAACCTTTGAGTGGAGCCTCAAAGTCACAAGTGGAAGTACTTGTGGTTGCAGTGGATCAAGGAAAGAAGTAGTCCGTGGACTCAAAGCTATCATGTGGTCGTGGTAGTAAGTTTTTTACTCAATGTAGCAATAGGATGTTAGTGGTCTAAGTTCTATTGTACAAACTTCAATTCTGTCATAGTGGATTTGTTTTATTTTGAGGATAGCTAGTTTAAATTTTCCCCAGATTTTTTACTGGTTTGGTTTTCTTGGGTTATCATATTGTGTGTTCTTTATATTTCTTTCCGCATTATTTATATGATATGATTTGAATGTGTTGACCTAGATCTGAATAATTTATCTAAGTAATCACTTGGCTAAGTAACTAGGTTAAACAACTTGTGTTTTAAGGGGTCAAAAACGTACACTTAGAAGCTCAGAAACAAAGCAGAAATGAAAACTAAGGAAACTAACAACCTAACATGCTTCTAATATAAAAATAAACAACCTAAACTAACAACAAAAATTTTCATAATAAACAAAACAAAATCTATTCCTAAACATGCATTGGATCTAACAATAAATAAGAACACACTTAACACATCAAAACATATTCATCAAAATATCCAAACATTCAACTCTCTAACCAAAATATGGTGAGACACAATAAATCAAAGCCAAATATAATCAAATCATATTTCTATAGAATATATAACATATAAATTAATTAAGAACAACAAGAACAAGTTATAAAAGATCCAATTCAAGGAAAAGTCATGAAGGGAGACTGACCTTGCTTATGGAAACATACTTGATTGATATTTAATTGACCCCTCAGTGCCTACAACACAAAGATTAAGTTGAGAGAACATGAGAATTAAAGAATACAATAGTTTTTGATAACCACAACTCAAGAACAAGATTAGTTTTGAAAAAGGTTTTGAGAAATCAAATTGGAAAAATAGTTTCTACCTTAGAACTAACTAAAGAAAAGTTTTTAATTTGTAAAAACGTACAAAGGTGCTGTGTGGGAGTTTTGGAAAAAAGAATAAGGGTTTTAGAGAAGATGGTGGCCAAAAGATCACTTTCTCTTACTAGGGTTTTGATTGGAGGCATAAGATGAGTATTTATAAGTTAAAATTAGGGTTTTCATACTTTTTAATGATCTTTGGATGTTCTCAAGGGTCCATGGGCCAGCCCACAGGAAAGCATTATGTTGTGGGCCTTTAAAATGAAGTTTTAAAACCCAGATAATCGGACTGCCCAGTTGGCATAACTTCAAACAGCCATAACTCACTCAAAATAAGTCCAAATTAGGAAAAATTTGTGTTCAAATTGAATCCCAGGATGGTTAATTTCCAATGAAATAAATCTCATTAAAATAGTCTTTTTGGATCAAAAGTTATGGTCAAAACAGTGAGCAAAGGTCATTTTTCAGTATCGATTTTAAAGCGATTTGTGCACTTTTGAGTTGTAATTACTTCCAAAATATTGTGAACTCTTTAACTACCCTTGGTTGACATATGTAAAGCTCATCATTGGGGCCGAGGACCAAAATTTATTAACGGGTACAAAATACGGTGTTTACAGTGGCAGCGGTGGACTACTGATTCTCTGAAAGCCATCTCCACATACCCGAAGGCAGCAAGAGATCAATCTCAAATTATTGTATACTAACAACTCTTTGATTTGTTATTTTTTTGTGACAGAAATGTTGATGGGTTTTTGTGAATGATCAAAAAATCAAAAATTTAAGCATTTGCATGTGTAATCGGCCATAAGAATTACTTTTTGGGAGGTTGGCTTTTCTCAATTTCTCCACTTACCCTTTTCATATATGAGAACTTTCGATGTTGTTGCTATTACGTTTTTTATTTATTTAATTTTTTTCATATCTAATGATAACCCCATGTTATTTTTCTTGTTTATTAGTGGGTGGATTTTTTTTATTGAATTGTACTGATTGTAGGGTTTGTTCTGGATGTTGGGTTTGGCTTTTGGATTGTGAGTTAATGGGTAATGCGTGAGAGTGACGGAAGACATATGCGTTTGAGTTGGGTCACCCACAAAAGTGAATTTGAATCTTATTTTCTGTAGTGATTGAGATGGTTTTGTATAGTTTTTGAACTTTAAGGTGTTTATTGAATTTATTTTCAGTTTCCAAAATCTGAATCCAGCAAGAGAAAGTTCAAGAAGTATGTTGTTCCTCCCATTGTGATCTATTATACATATGTATGAGGTTGGCTTTTAGAGAATGAGACCATAAGCAGCAAGGAGATCAGTAGTCTACCACCTTCACTACCTGTAACCACAATGCCATAACACGATGACACTATTAAATATCCAAAGGAGCAAGAGAGAAAGTTTGATGAAAAACTGAGTGAATTGGATTAATTAGAATGAAGTAGTACATCTCTGTTTATATATACAAGAGGAAGAACTAACAGCTACAAGGAATCAAAACTAATTGTGTAAGTACTATTCATGTGAGAAACTAATGCTACAATAGAATAAAACTGCATGTCGTTTACATTCTTAAGCTGCAAGTTCTTCTTGCTGTTTGTCTTTGTTCTTTAACTTATAGGTGATCTTTTTTTCTTCCTTCTGAACTTGCTCTTCTTGCTTGCCACACTTTTGTTCTTGTTTACCATTCTGATACTCCCCCTCAAGATGTGACAGTGGTGAATGAATATTCACCATTCCCATCTTGCAGAGAAGATTAAAGAACTGATTTAATTTGAAAGCCTTGGTCAATAAATCTACTAATTGAGAATTGGTCTTAACATGATTCAATTTGACCACTTTGGCTAACACCTTGTCTCGAACCATATTACAATCAACCTCTATATATTCGATCCTCTCATGGAAAACTGGATTAGAGCCAATATAGAGAGCAGGTTCACTATCACAAAACAATAAGACTTCCCTTTCATGATTGACCTAAATATCCTTTAAAAAATACAATATCCAAACTATCTCACAAGTGGCCACAACCATTGATCTGTACTTTACCTTTACTAAAGATCTTGAGACATTTTGTTGTTTCTTGGACTTCCTGTTGGAAAAATACATGTTTTGTATCACATACAAAACACACGCAGCGAAAAATAACGGATCTAATTCATTCGTAATTGATAACATGTACTATGTAAATTTAAGAATTTAAGAATAAGAGAGCGTACCTTGGTGCAGTGAAATTCAAAACCAGAGATTAGAAACACTTGAGAATACTTTTAATTTTCACTCCAATTCCACTTTTGCCCAAAAAGTGTGATCCCTCAATTAGTTTATATGCATGTGTTCAAAGGAGAATAAGAGAGTGGCTTACACTCACATACACACAATTTCCATTCTACTGAATATTCTGTATGTTTCTCTCCTTATAAATAACTTATTATCTAATTGGGCTAGCCTTTTGGGCCATTCCAATTGGGCTTTAGTATATGGCTTGGAGTGGGTCCGAAAGGGACAAATAAGACACTAGCTTCAATGGGTTTTGGACTTTTCTGTCAATTCTTGACAAGCCCAAAATTACCATTAATTATATTTAATACTACTATATAAATATAATTGCATTCGTAGTAAATTATATCCCAAGACTTTATTATACATTCAACTCCTTCATTAAAATATTCGTAGTAATACAAAGTCATGAATGTTGATTGCTACTTTGAAGATTACTACATCTTAATCTTGAGTACCCAGTTTAATCTTTTAAGTTATTCATCATATATTTATAAAATCCATTTTCATTAATATATACTTTAGTAATTTCTCACTAAAGTAGTTAGACCTAACATTCTGAATAACCAAACCTATTAAACTTATCTCAAGGGAATATTTTATATCTCCAGGGAATATTTTATATCTCCATTAAGAGATTATGAATTTCATCTTGAGAATATATGTTCCTTCAACATTTAATGTGGCTGCCCAACATACTGAGGTTTTGATCGTGACTTTAGATCTCACTCCTGATATATCAAAGCAACCTACATTTTATGACCAGGTTCATTATTCTTTTAGGATTAAGAGTTGATGTAAATAGAAGTCGTGAGATTTATTATTCATTTGACAGTCGTTAGTAGAATAATAAATCTTATAATGGTCTAGTTCAATGTCTTAACACTTAAAACATATCAACATATCAACTAGAAGTCTCCACTTCCATGGTCAAGACAAATAATCTTAGTTGATATGTTATAGTCTTCATAGATAAAATGCCCAATTTCATTACCGACTACGAACTAAAATTATGAATTTACAAAAAACTTGTGATTTATATTTTCTGTGACTAAATCACATACTATGCATCTTATGGACTATATGGTAATGTCCAAATATTCATGTTACCATTATTTTAGATAATAATAAAACAATTTTATTAATCACAACATAATATCATACATAGCATCATACAATAGGATTTAAAGGGCATATATCCTAACACTTCCATAAGACCAAAGAATCACCAATGAAAATACAATACCTTGTGGTAGACCTTCTTGTGTCTGGGCATGAGACCCAATCTGAATCTGAGAAACCCTTAACATGTAAGTATGCATGAGAGGAAAAAAAAAGTTCCTTTCCCCGGCTCATTCTTTAGATACTGCAATATTCAATTTGCTGCATTCAAGTGGGGTTTTCTTGGTTTGGCCATAAGCTAACTTAGCTTGTGTACAGCAAATGTGATATCGAGTCTTGCAATTGTCAAATAGAACAATCTTCCAATCAACCTCCTGTAAGCACTAGGATCTTAAGAAGTTCACCTTCAAACTTACTCAACTTTACATTCTGCTTCCTTGGTGTCTTGACAGGTTTGCAGCCTTATAGTCCTGCATCATTCAGTAATTCCAAAGAGTATTTTCTTTGGCACAACACAATACAACTTTCTGATCTTGCCACTTTAAGACCAAGGAAAAATTTTAAATCTCCCAAGTCCTTAAGCTTAAACTTCTGATCCAACAACAATTTGAAATTCTGCACTTCATCTTTGTCATTACTTGCAATTAGAACATTATTTACATAGACTAATAAGGCAATAAATGACTGACCTTGTTGTCTAATAAACAATGAGTAGTTTGCCTTAGATTGACAAAAACCCAACTGAACCAAAGTGCTTGAGAATTATGAAAACCATTGCCTAGATGCTTGTTTAAGACCATAAAGAGACTTACTGAGTTTACATACTATCTCCCCCTTACTGTGAAACCCTAGTGGAAGAGCTATGTAGACCTCCTCAAACAAATCTCCATAAACAAAGGTGTTGTTAACATCAAGTGGGCTAAGGAACCAGCCCTTCATAGCAATACTAGCTAGAAGACACTTGATAGACACCATTTTAGTAATAGGACTAAATGTATTTGTGTAATTTTTCCCTTTTTTCTGTGTGAATTCCTTTGCCACTAACTTGGCCTTATACCTCTCAATTGTCCCATTAGCCTTGTACTTAATTCAATAAACCCATTTACAACCAATTACTTGTTTATGGACAAAAAGTGGAGTTCAAGTCCAAGTTTTGTTGACCTCCAAAGCTACAATTTTAGCATCCATAGCTTCTTGTCATTTTGGATCATTAACAGCTTGGTGATAGTATTGAGGTTCAACTTGAGAAGAGATAGAATTACAAGAAGTCTTATAGGGTGTGCACAGATGATAGTAGGAAAGAAAGGAAGAGAGTGGATACTCTATACTTGATTGATATGGGATGGAACTTGATGAAACCTGATTGCAATGATAAGCCTAAAGGTAAAGAGGTTTGGAAATCCTAGTGGATCTTCTAGGAGAATTAGGAACATGTGGAATATCTAGCGCTTCTAGAACATCTTGAAGAAACTCATCATTAGGATCATCATGAACCTGAATGATAAGATCTTTAAGTTGATTAGAACCATAAGACTAACCAGAATGAGTAGCAGATGGAGCCTCATTTAGAAAAACACTAGGAATTGAAAGAGCACAAGGTAGAGGTACAAAAGGATTGTTGTATGTGGAACAGAACGAATGGAGTGTTGAGAGAAAGGAAATGTTTGATCATGAAAAGCATCCCTTGAAATGAAGGTGTGATGAGAATCCAAATTATAAAGCTTGTACCCTTTGACATTGAAAGGGTAACCAATTAAAACACAAGCCCTTACTTGAGGAGAAAATTTTGTTCTGGTTTGAGCAATGGTGGAAGCAAAACATAAGCATCCAAAAACTTTGAGATGTGTGTAGATAGGTGGTTTATGAAACAAAAGTTTAAAACATGTTTTATGAGCAAGAACTTTAGAAGGCAATCTGTTAATTAAGTATACTGTAGTTAAAACACAGTCACCCCAAAAATGAAGAGGAAGACTTGACTAAATTCTTAAGGCCCTAGCCATAAACATAATATGCTGATGTGGCGTGCAAACATAGGTTTTCTGGTGTATAACACCATTCTTATTGTAAAAATCTGTGAGCTGGAACTTAAGAGCATTGTCTGATCTGATGCATTTTATCTTAGTGCCAAATTAAGTAAGAATCATGGTGTAAAAAGATATTATTAAGCCCTTAACTTTATTTTTTTTTTTCATGAGAAATAACCAAGTGGCTCTACTAGCATTATCCACTATAGTTAAAAAGTATTTAAAACCTTCTGAAGTAGGAACAGAATGAGGTCCCCATCCATCTATATGAACAAGTTTAAAAGGAGAATCAGACAAATTGTTATTGAATGGAAAAGGAAAACATTTTTGTTTTGCCATGGGACAAATCATACAATCTTGATTATGATCCTTTTGTGAAATAAGTAAAACCTGGAATAAAGAATGAAGTTTAGAATAAGATGGATGTCCTAATCTAGAATGCCAAAGTTTAGACAAAGAACTAATAGAGATAGAATTACAAGAAATGCTCGATAAGGCAGTAAAGGCTTTAGCATGATGCTTGGACAGATAAGCATCAAGAGATAGAGTAACTTGAGATAGGCTTGATTGTTGCAGCAGGTAAAGACCATCATGTACTTGTACCACTCCAATCGTTTTCCAACATATAAGGTCCTGTATAAAGAAGAAAAGAAAAAAAAGCAACATGGATATGATTTTGTGGTACTACTAATGGATAAAAGATTGAAAGAAAAGAGGGTGCACATAAAACATTGGTGTGAGTCAGTTTAGAATACAATGTTATTGTTCCAATGTGTGTCACCCTAGTTGCTTCACCATTAGGAAATTCAACCATGGTTTCTGTTGTAATAGTTATGGTTGTCAACAAATGTATAGAGAAAACTATATGATCAGTTGCCCCAATATCCAAAATCCATGTATCTAAACTATAAGGCCTTCTATTCATAATCTTGGTAGAGAAAACTGAATGTGTAAAACCTAGTTCTAGGAAACAAGAAGGCTCAAGTTGCTTACCTGCAACTGCATTTGAAGGGGGGGAAAAAAAAAGCAGCATAAGTGCAGAGACATTATGAGCCATGTGAACTTCATTCCCTTAACCAATTGGAGAAGAATTGATGTGTTACAAAACCATGGGTAGAACTCACCCTTGAAAACCGACTTGCAAGGGAAGGGCGCCCAAGAGCCTATAAACACATGGTTAAACTTATACTTAATTCATGTGGGACATTAAAATCATAACATACTACCACGCTCTGTAGTCGATGTCCATGATGTGGGGGCCATGGCTCGCTTCCTCTCAGATTTGAAGAGGGGAGTATGCCTTGGCCAAGTGGACTAGGGTGAAGAAAAGAAATGGAGTCGCCACCTAGTTTTTGGGTCTTGGAACCATATATATAGTGCCCTTTTGTTGAAGGATTGATCTTACTACCAGAGTATGGGTTCAGAGTTTAGGTACGGTTTAGGAAGGTGTTAGGTACCCAAGACCACTCAACCCCTAGGTCGGCTTCCACTCATTATGTCTTATGTCTTGATCTCATTAAAGGGATGTACAATATTGCATTCTATACTCATGCACATGCTATCATGCATCTAGCAATCAACATGACATTTTCTTCCTAAAAACCTAACATACATCTATCATGCATCTCATCATTGTATTGCATTACATAAACCAGAGACAGAAACATCATGGCAGATCCAAACACAGCCTTTATATCAAGGCAGAAACATAGGCATGGCATTAAAACAAACATGTTCATATATCATGGCAAATCTAGATTTCATGTCATCATATCTATCATATCCATAACCAAATGCATACATGTGAATGCATGACTTACCTCACTCCACCACAGCACCTATGCATCAATGCATGGCCATATGAATGTATGTTCGTGGCAAAACATAGAAGAAACATTAAAGAAACCCTAATCTAGCACATGGAGAACAAACAAACAAATAAGTAAAGAGACAGAGACATATGAAGCATAAAACAAAATAAGCCAAAATCATATTATATAAATAAAACATAGAAACAAAAGAAAAAAACTCAAATTAGGGTTTCTGGGCATCAGTATGTGTATGTATACATAGGGCCTACATATACAGCCCAGTTGTATGCGTACGCATACTTTGAGTATGTGTACGCATACATGCCCTAAACCTTAACCCAGAAAAGCAAGAACAACAAAATAGAGCAGAAACTAAAACTCAAAAACTAACAGCCTAGCATGCTTATAACAGAAAACAACTTAAACTTAAACTAAACAAACATGTTATAACATAACTAAACAAGAAAAACAAAGAAAACAAAAAGATTAAAACAAAAAGGAAGAAAAAGGACTTAAAACATATACCTCAAAAAAGCAAAGCTCTTTGACTTGATTTTGACTATTTCTCTCAGTCAATCTATTCACAACCAAATAAACAATGATTAGTAAACTTTGAAACTCAAAGGTCAAGGCCAGAAAAAGCTTTGATCAAAAAAATATTGACTTGAGGATGTTTTGTGAAAAACTCCGTCTTTGATTCACTATTTCTAGTGAATCTTTAGGATTCTTGAATATTGTCTATCTCCGTTTGAAAAGGTACCATGTATGGGTTTATATATTGAGAAAATTGGGGTTTGAACAGCTCTTGGATGATGTGGGATTCATTCCAAACCTCACACGCAATTCTGAAAAACTTGCATTTCATAGTTTCTGGAACCCTAGCATGCATGCGCAGGCCCGTGTATGCATGCACATGTATAGAGCCTGCGTACGCAACTTTAAGGATGCACACATATACGTGCGTATACATGTGCACACCTTAGGGTTTTCTATGGTCTTTATTTCCAAAATAATTCATTTTAATTCCAAAAAGAGTTATATTTTTTCCGAAAACACTTTCCTCAAGTCAATTTCAATCTGATCAAGTCCTAAACCAATCTTGGACTTTAGAATTCCAACATCATTGGGGAACGGGGGTCCGACTTGTAAGAGGTACAAAATGCGGTGTCTACACACGATGGTTCACTCTAGCGATGTTGACTCGATGGTAGCCCTTTCTTTTTTGGTGTCTTCACTCACCTATCAGTTATTTTAATCTAGCCTTTAGGTCGCCCCTTTCGAGATCCGACCATAAAGCCGCAGCTCATTTGATCCCATACTTAATGAGCTATGCCCGAATACTCAGGGTGGTGATTGGCTCTAATACCAAATGTTACAAACTCATGGGTAGAACTCACCCTTGAAAATTGGCTTGTTAGGGAAGGGTGCCCAAGAGCTTATAAACACATGGTTAAACTTATACTTAATCCATGTGGGACACTAGGATCATAACATGTTGGATAACGACTGTTTCTCAACCCCAATCAAAGCCATTTGATGATATTGTTCAGTTGTGAAAGGAAAAGAATTTTGAGAAGAAGTTGATTCTTAGAATTGATCACAGACAGCAACCTGATGAGCCATTGGATCTGGACCTTTGTTCTTGAACTTAAAGCCTGGTGCAAATCCATGAAGCCTATAACACTTGTTTGTTATGTGACCTAGCTTTCCACAGTGTGTACATTCTAGCTTTTCCTTACCCTTGGAACCATGTCCAGAGTTAGAATTGACTGTAAAGTTTTGTCCTTTTGCAACAAGAGCTGTTGATTCAACTCTAGGATGTGTCTTGTTTCCCACAGTTCTTTTCATTTCTTCTTGGATCAACAAGGAATAAACCTTGTTCAATGATGGAAAAGGATCCATTAAAAGAACTTGAGTTCTGACTTGGCCAAAGGATTTATTCATCCCCATGAGAAATTTCATCGTAGATTCCTTCACTTGTAAATCAAATAGTTTTTTTTATTATTATTTATGTTGCAAACACATTTACCACAAGTGCATAAAGGAGATGGACTAAAATTCTGCAATTGATCTCACAGTTCCTTAAGATGAGTATAGAAATCTGTGATAGAATCCTCACCTTGTGAAGCTTCTGCAATCTGCTTATGTAAATTGAAGATTTGTGCTCCATTGCCTTGAGAGATTCGTTGCTTGATATCATTCCAAATCTCCAAGGCAGTGTCCTTGTAGATGATACTAGCTTGAATTCTTGGTAAGACTAAATTAGTGAGCCAAGTTCCCACCATGTTATCAGCTCGAATACATGCTTGAATTTCTAATGGAGTTCTCACCATTAGAGAATAAAGAGTAATAGATCCATCTATAAATCCAAACTTGTTCTTGTAAAGCAAGGCCTTTTGAATTGACCTAGCCTAAGCTGGATAATTCTCACTCCTAATCAATGGTTGTGAGACAAGAACTGCACCTGGGCTTTCACCATGATGCAAGAACAAAGGTTCATTTGCTAAGGATGAATCCTGTTGAGATGAAGGATCAGAAGTGGAAGCATTGACTATTGAGGCAGCCATTGAAGAGTTTCGAGCTTCTAACTGAAAAGAAAGGAAAAACTAAAGGATGAGAGAGGATTTGGAAACTTCTAGAAACTTCACTCTGGTGCCATATCAAATATCCAAAGGAGCAAGAGAGAAAGTTTGATGAAAAATTGAGTGAATTGGATTAGTTAGAATGAAGTAGTACATCTCTGTTTATATATACAAGAGGAAGAACTAACAGCAATAACCGCCTAATGTAACTAACTAATCAGGGAATCAAAACTAATTGTGCACGTGCTATTCACGTGAGAAACTACTGCTACAATAAAATAAAACTACATGTCATTCACATTCTTAAGCTACAAGTTCTTGCCGTTTGTCTTTGTTCTTTAACTTGCAGGTGATCCTCTTTTCTTCCTTCTGAACTTGCTCTTCTTGCTTGCCACACTTCTGTTCTTGTTTACCATTCTGATAAGCAATGCCATAGCCCATAGCCCAGTGGCTTTCAGAGAATTAAACCATAATTTTTTAAGCAACCAACGTTAACCACAGTTTAATGTACTAAGTTGAGTTCATAAATTTTAATTGAAGTGGCACATTTTGGACCTTAGATCTATTTCAAGTAGATCTTGTCCATAAAATGCACACTCCCCATTTCAATTTGAAATGGAGAGGATTTCTTCGAGTATTGGACATAGGTACAGGGCATGGTTGACATCCTCCTGTTGAGTTTGACATATATCACACCTGTCATAAGTTATAACTCGGCTTTTAACAAAATTCATCTTAGCAATATCAATGGTGCCTTAGGGTCCGTTTGGATAAAACTTATTTTATTGAAACTGAAAACTAAAAACTAAAAACACTGTAACAAAATAATTTTTAAATGTGTGAATAGTGCTGTGGGACTTATTTTTAATGAAAAAGTTGCTGAAAAGTGAGATTTATAGGTCCCGTGAACAGTGCACGGGACCCATTGATGTGATAAAAGTGAAAAAAGTAGGAAAAGTGTGGCTACTGTTCATGAACAGTAGCCGCTGTCCCCTGCTGCAGCTGACCAAAAAAAAAAAAAAAAAAAAAAAGAGAAGAGAAAACGCAACACAAAATACAGAAGTGAGATTCATTGCTATCCAAACGTTCACTTAATCTTTCTTTTATTATTATTTGTAATTAATCATAGAAATACACTAAGCAGTGTTCAGTATAACATCCTTCCAAATATAAGATACAACAAACTCCTTGCCTGAGGCAAGGAGCAAAGTAAGCAAAGAGAAGTTCCACCATACATAATAAATTAGATAATGCCTTTATCTTTCCGTTTCATGTTTTTTACGTGTTACGTTTAAAATAATAATAAAATTTAAATAAAGGAAGGCATATTAGAAAGTTGTTAAACCACGAACAAATTGTAAGTCTTTTGTGTCATAGGAGTTAATTTTAAGATAAAGACTCTGTCCTAGAAATAACTCAAGAAAAAGGAAGTTACTGACTTTTTTTTCTTTTTTTTTTTTTTAATGGTTTTTTGATAAAATGCAATGTTATAAATGAAAGTCTAAAGGGATAGTCTCTCTTACAAACAGACACGATGACTTCAGGGCGACTATCCTTATTGAAACATAACAAAGGACCGGAAAGTTCTTTTTTGCAGTTACGTGAGCAGCTGCATTACAAGTTCTTTTAACCCACACAAAACGACAACTAGTGAAAAACCTAGACAGATTCCTAATATTACTAATGATATTGGATATGGACCAGTCAGGTAGAAGCTCAGGCGTAGAGAGGGGATCAAACACAGACTTGGCATCACCTTCGAAACAAACAAACCTCCATTGCTCATTAATAGCAATCTCGACTGCCCAAAGAATGGCAGATGCTTCTGCTTCGGGGGCAGAGCAGCTTTGAATATGCTTTGACCATACTTCAATAATCTGTCCTCTATAGTCCCTTGCTACCACAGCCATGGATGCAAACGAGGAAGACAAGGCTGCACCTAGCTTGATACATCTCGAAGCCTGCTATGCTAACTGATTATGTTACTTTGTTTTGCATTCTTGTACAATGTTAGGTCACATTTTTTATGTATTGACATATCCTTTGATAAAATACACTTTACTTATAAATGGATAGATCCAAGTTGGGTTTAATGTATCAAGAAGTGTGTTGTTCAAACATAACAAGTGGTATGATTAAAGAAATGAAGATTGATCTAAGAAACAAATGAAGAAAAACAGTTTTAGTAATTCTTGACACTGGTCTTGACACTAGCATCTATCGAGAATTAATGGTGAAACTCAACACAAGCTCGACACAAGCTCAATTTATCTAGACTTATGATTTCATAATTCTAAGATCTAAATTTTCGGCCCATGACGACTTGGATGATTAGGGTTTGTTAGGACATATATGATTCACTTGTTAGGAACATATGTCAATATTTTATGTAATTGACTAATTTTTTGACAAAATGCACTTTACTTGTATTTGGGTAGATCTAGGATGTGTTTAATACTTCAAGAAACTTTGTTTCAAGTCTAGTATTGAAGCCATGCAAGTCTGTCCAAGAAATAAGTGAAGAAGTGCTAATCTTTTAAAGCTCGATAGCTACTCGACACCTCTCGACAGCTAGGCTATCTATCGAGCTCTTCAGCTGTTTTTTTATCGCAATCTTGACACTTCTCGATAGCTAATGGATTGATTGATAAATCTCTTGCTTCCTCGATAGCTCCTTGATAGCTTACAACAGATAGGCTCGACACCTCCTCGATCGATTAAGAATTACTGAGCTTTACGAAATTCAGATTTCCAGATCTGACTTTTGGCCTATGTTGACATGTATGTGTAAGGTTTCTTTTCTTACATCCCTAGACATATATAAGACTTATTTTAGAGGCTGTCACATAAGAGAATACAAGGAGAACATATGCAAAAGGTGACCGATGCCTTATTCTCTTTGAAGGAAGCTACTACGTTTTTGCTTTTTAGGGTTTTGTAACCAAGTGCTTCTTGATCTTCATTACTGATGAACTGAAGAACTTTGCAGCCAATATCTTCTTCTAGTTGGTATGTTAGTCACGTATTGGGATCCGTGCATCAAAAAGGGTGGCGTTCATATATTGAAGAGTTCAGAGGTTTTGAAGCAGTAGAAGGTTTCTGCTGTAAGTTCATCTACGACGATTGTAAAGTCTAGGGACAAAGGTTTTGTATTAGATCTAAAACTTCTCTTTACTATAGTGGATTGTTTTTTGGGAAGGTTTCCCCTTGGGTTTTTTTTTTTTTTTTGTGAAACTAGTTTATTTCATTGGTTTTCCTAGGTCATCATATCTTATCTCATTTATTTTTTCCGCTACATTATTTTGACATGATATTAATATTTGTTTATTTTAACAAGTTTTATTCATAGTAAATGTAATTAAAAACTTGGATTTAAAACTTGTTAATTTTATCGACCGTGGTCTAAATTTCCAACAAGTGGTATCAGAGCGGGTTCACTCTGATTGGATTAATTTCTTGAGTGTGATCCTTGACCCCCGTTGTCATGGATTGTGGACAATCTCTTTTGATTCCTCCTTTATTTGATGGAACTAATTATGCATACTAGAAAGTTCATATGAAAGTTTTTTTGCAGGCTCTAGATGAACAAGTATGGCAAGCTGTTGAAGTTGGCTGGATTAAACCAAAGGAAGCGTCGGTGGATTGGGGTGATGCAATAATCATAGTGGCAAATTTCAACAGTAGAGCCTTGAATGCTTTGTTTTGTGGGGTAACCAATGAGGAATTCAAGAAAATATCATTCGTAGAAGTTGCTGAAGAAGCATGGACCATTCTTGAGACTACCTATGAAGGTACCAATAAAGTAAAGACTGTGAAGCTTCAAAGACTCACTAGTAGTTTTGAAGAAATAAGGATGGAGGAGGATGAGACATTTGATGAGTTCTATGCTAAATTCAAGAATATTGTGAATTTTGCTTTCAACCTTGGAGAATTTATAGCAGAATCCAAAATTGTTAAGAAAATCCTTAGGTTCTTACCTGAAAGATTCCATGCCAAAATCACTGCTATTGAAGAAGAAAAGGACATTGATCAAATTCCTTTGACTAAACTTGTAGGGAACTTTCAAACCTATGAGATGAGATTAGGTTTAATGGGAAAAGATGGAAAGAGTAGAAACTTGGCTCTTAAGGGTATAGAGGAAGAGATTGAGGACTTTGAAGATGAAGGTGAAAGTGAAGATGAGGATGAGGATCTAACCTTCATAATTGATGAAATTATTAAGTTTCTTCAGTTTAGGAAAAAGGATAAAGGCAAAACTCTTAGGAAATCTAAATCTTCAAGGAAGGGTCAGAATGAGAAATCCCTCATCCAATGCCATGAGTGTAAAGGTTTTGGTCATATGAGGATAGAGTGCTCAAACTATCTCATGAAGGAAAATACCAAGAATTCAAAAGAAAAAGGGTTGGTTGCTACTTGGAGTTATATTGAGAATGACTCTTCTGATAAGTATGCAGATAAATGTAGTCATGTTATGGCCTTTGCTGTCTCAACTGATAAGGTGATTGTGGAGAGTGCTAGTGACAATGAGGATTCTTCTGATGATGAAGTACCCAAGAAGATGACCCTTCAAGAAGCCTATGATAAGTTATGCATTGAATTCATAAAATCTGAAAAGACTTCTCATCTTTGTAGAAAAGTGCTTAATGAGATAAAAATTGAAAAAACTAATCTGTTAGTCAAACTAGATAAGACTACAAGATTAGTTGAGACTCTTGTTATAGAGAATACCTCATTAGAAGAGAAGGTCAAGAATCTTAAAGTTGAGCTTAGTCAAGCTAGAACTCAAATAAAGAGGATGTTTAGTGCAAAACTTGATGAGGTCTTGAGTGCTCAAAAGCCTAGTTCTGATAAGACTGGCTTAGGATATGTTGTTTCCTCTGGTCCCTCCTCTTCCACAGCTTCTGGATCAAGGACTATCTTTGTGCCCCAATATGAGAAAGGTGATAAAGGTATGAAATCCATAACTCATTTGTCTAATTCTAAATCCTTTGTTAGACTCCATATTTGTCACCATTGCGGTGTTTTTGGACACATTCATCCTAATTGCTTTAAGTTGTATACTTATAAGCAATTGTCCAAACGGTCACAAGTTTCCTCTTAAGGACTTACACCTTTGTTTGGAGAGTTATTAAAAGCCTTGAGCTTTTTAACTCAATTTCAGAAGAATCTTAATTCTTCTATGTTCCTTAGTAGACATACTAAAACATGTGTCTTTTCATCTTTATGGCCAAAGACTCGTGCTGTATAGGTGAGAAAGGAGCTTAAGACTTAATTGTCTTTTTCTATTTGTCCTCTACTTTAATTCTTTCTATCCAAAGTAGAACTCTCTTTGCTTGATTTCTTATCTGTTTTGGAATCATGCTTTCATGCATCTGCACCCTTCTATCATGCTTTCATGCTTATGCATCTATCTTCATTCTTTCATGTTGTGTCTGTTTTTGTTTGGTTTTTTAGTTTTTATTTTGTTTTGTTTTTAAAATAAAAAATAAAAAAAGAAAAATCAGAAGAATACAAAAATAGTGTGTGTTTTGTGTACATTAGTACTTGTGTACCTTGGATGGCCATTAAAACAAAATTTTCTAAACTTTGTATCTTTTGTAGCTTAGATAAGCATCTTTATGCACAACTAAGTAAGTGAGCTTTGTGGCTCTTATTTGTGATGAGTAAGATTAAGTCATTTCTTGTACTTAATACTTATATCACTCTTTTTGACGGGAATGACTAGAAAATCCTAAGAGAAAGGCATAAATAACCATCTCATCATTATTGCCCACCAATCATGAAATGACATCTGTATGCTTTGGCATAGCAAAAGTGCAATGTCAATGACATTTATGTGCTTCGGCATAGCAAAATTGGAATGTCAAATGCTTAACATCATTGGATATTTCTTTTTTCTCTCTTATATGCCCATGCATGGTTTGCTTAAAAGAAAAATATGCAAAGAAAAACAAAAAGCAAAAAGATCAAAATGCTTTTAAATATGATTGCAAGCGTGTATTCTAGGAGATGTGAGAGTTATAGGATGTACCTCGAAGGTGATAGTCACCATCAAACAGTTATGATTATGTGTGAGTTAAAGTGATTTTCTCATATCTCAAATTGTCAACATGTATGCACTTATGCAATCTTGTGATGGTTTTCACACACAACACGCAATATTCTTTGCTACTCTTGATACATGTGCAAGTACAATGTGATTTGGCCATCACAAAGTTTACATGTGTTAATGTATGCTCACTAAACTGTCTTGACTTGTTTTTGAAATATAAAATTGGTTAGACTTTTTTAGTGTGTGTGTGTGTGTTTTAAATCTATGAGCATGACATTTTTTTCTTGTTGAGAGATTTGTCTTTCACATGTTTTGCTTATTTCTATTATCTTGTCATCCATAGCATCTTATTTCATTACATTCATGCATTTATATGGATTTCTTGTGCCCCCTTGCTTATCTTTGATCATCTTTATGTTTCTCGGGTGAAGCTTTCTAGTTTCTTTTACCCTTTGTCAATCAAAACAAAAAGGGGAGAAATTGTGGTTTCTTTTTTAAGATTCTACAAGTTAGAGGGAGAAATACATGCCTCTGTAAGGGGGAGTTATGTTTCATCTTGTTAGGGGGAGTGTTTACCTCCTTGTTGTTGTAGGAGCTTCTTTTAGCTTCTTCTTCTTGTACACCGGTTTTGTGACCATGTTTACATACATTGTGCTTATCTATGATATATATGTGATGATGTATGTCTTCTTCACCCACCTCTACATGTGTTATATCTTTTCTCTATTTATACACATGTTTCTTATTTCTTGTATGCAATATATTATTTCTGTTTCACACAAAGATGCCTTGATGAGTTTTGTTTAAAGTATTTCAGAAATACAGGTTGTCAAAGTCTCCTTGCCATAAACTCTCTTCTTGCAAAGGTTTTCAAGAGTTTGTGTTAGGATAGACTTTATTGTATTCGACAAGTGAGTATGAGTTGAGTGATTTATGACTTCACTCATATGTTCATTTGTTTGTTGTGATTTTGTCACGAATTGCCAAAGGGGGAGATTGTTAGGACATATGTGATTCACTTGTTAGAAACATATGTCAATATTTTATGTAATTAGCTAATCCTTTGACAAAATGCACTTTACTTGTATTTGGGTAGATCTAGGATGTGTTTAATACTTCAAGAAACTTTGTCTCAAGTCTAGTATTGAAGCCATGCAAATATGTCCAAGGAATAAGTGAAGAAGTGCTGATCTTTTAAAACTCGATAGTTGCTCAACACCTCTTGACAGCTAAGCTATCTATCGAGCTATTCAGTTGTTTCTTATTGCAATCTTGACACCTCTCGACAGTTGGTGGATCAATCAAGAAAGCTCATGTCTCCTCGATAGCTCTTGATAGCCCGCAACAAATAGGCTCAACACCTCCTTGATCGATCGAGAATTATTGAGCTTTACGAAATTCAGATTTCTAGATCTGATTTTCAGCCCATGCTGACATGTATGTGTAGGGTTTCTTTTCTCACAACCCTATACATATATAAGGCTTATTTTAGAGGCCGTTACATAAGAGAATACAAGGAGAACATATGCAAAAAGTGACCGATGCCTTATTCTCTCTAAAGGAAGCTACTACGTCTTTAAACCTTAAGGTTTTGTAACCAAGTGCTTCTTAATCTTCATTGTTGATGAAGTGAAAAACTTTGCAGCCAACATCTTCTTCATGTTGGTGTGTTAGTCAAGTACTGGGAGCCGTGCATCTTTGGTTAGTCATGTACTGGGATCCGTGCATCAAAAAGAGTGGCATTCATATATTGAAGAGTTCAGAGGTTTTGAAGCAGTATAAGGCTTCTGCTGTAAGTTTATCTATGGCGATTGTAGAGTCTAGGGACAAAGGTTTTGTACTAGATCTGAAACTTCTCTTTACTATAGTGAATTACTTTTTGGGAAGGTTTCTCTTAGGTTTTTTTTTACTGTGAAGCTAGTTTGTTTCATTGGTTTTCCTAGGTCATCATATCTTATCTTATTTATTTTTTCCGCTACATTATTTTGACATGATATTGATGTTTGTTTGTTTTAACAAGTTTTATTCGTAATAAATCTAATTAATAAGGATTTAAAACTTATTAATTCTATTAACTGGGGTCTAAATTTTCCAACAGGGTTTCTCTCTCCATAACCCTAGACCATAAAAAGGCTTATATTAAGGTCATCAAAGACACAAAGACTCAATTAGAGAACTCATATACTCTGTGAGAAGCTACTGCGTATGTGTGTCTTAGGGTTTTGTAACCAAGTGCTTCTTGATCTTCAACATGCTTTGAAGTGAAGAACTTTGCAGCCAACAACAATCAATTTGTTACTTGGAGTTAGTTACGTACTGAGATCCGTACATAAGAAGAAGTCTTCTACAAGATCAAGTCGAATTGGGGATTAGAGTAAAAGTTCAACTGCAGGTTAGTATTTTGGGATAGTCTAGGGTAGTGGTACGATTCCTTATACAACCACTTGTTGTTGATTAGTGAATTCTTGAGAGTGGTGACTTGAAATTCACCCAATGGATTTTTTACCTTATGAGAGGTTTTTCTTTATTCGTTAACAAATCACCATGTCATTTAATTTCCGTAGCATATTAGTTTATTTGGTGATTTATTGGTGCCTCCATGATTTGCATGTAAATTGACCTAATTAATTAACTTATGTAATTGAATTAATTAATTGAGGTCAATTTATAACCCAACATACAATAATAGACTACGCCATTGACAAGACTTACTGCTCCCGGTTAGAATTATGTAGTTAAATGATTAAATTTACTATTTCCAATTAGTTTAATCTTTTGGGAGAATTAGTAATTTAACACATGGTATCAGAGTAAGAACTTCTCTATTTATTGTTTAAATTAAATTATACTCTCTTCAAAACAAAAAAAATTTCAAATCAAGAAGTTAGAATTGATCAAAAGTAAATACTTACTTTTTTGAAGCTTCAAAAAATGAAAATTTCAATTACTATTATTTATTAAAATTTACGTGTTACAATGTTTTAATCTTTAGAGCGAGTAAGGACAAATAATTACACCAAAAAGAGTAGTTTATTTTGATATGATTCATAAAAGACAGACACAGCCCATAACTTAACCCAATAAAGTAAGAGTTATGTATTTTAGTTCGTTTATTCACAATAATTAAGCAATGCTTTTTTGAATTGATTGAAAGAATTATTAAAATGTAAAATGACTTTTTCTCTGTTTGATCTCTATCTCCTCTACGCTACATTCCATTTAAAATCCCATGTATTCGGCTTTACCTATTAAAAGAGAGTTTGAGCCCATACGTGAAGGAGATTGCTAGAATTATGTGGTTAAATGATTAAATTTTTCATTTCCAATAATCAACTTAAAATTTTGAAATAATTGGTACTTCCCATCAATCAAGAACTATGTCCAAAGAAAAATTATTGAGAGCCATACATGTGACAAATTGATGACAGCATAAGAAATTGAAGATGATTGTTCAAGTGCTTAGAGAAAATCCAAAAGGCTATAGGGATCCCTTTATTTTCCTACGACAATCTTCATAAGAAGTTATTATTGACAATTAATTTTAAGTAACTGCTCACCAAAGAATGGTACATCACATTTCACACATGTATCATCTATGCATGTGTTGAAGAACTTGGCTGTTCGTATGCAGAGCAGCACAATACAAGCAGAAAATGTATCAAGAAGTCCGAACCTAATAGTAATAATAATAGCCATTGGTTGACCGTTGTGGAAACTCCGGATTCAGATCCTCTAGAGTTCCTAGGGTACTCTACCAAGTAGATTTCCTTAAATCTTAACCGTTCTTTAATGATTTAATGGTCTAGATTTTGCCATGTCAGCATTCTATTAATAATAGTCTTAATTGTTTTGTTTTCTGCATTATTGTATTATTTTAAGAGTATTGTTAGTGGAATGCTGACATGGCAAAATCTAAACCATTAAATCATTAAAGAATAGTTAGGATTTAAGGAAATCTATTGGTAGAGTACCCTAGAAACTCTAGAGGATCTGAATCCTGGAAACTCCACATGTCCCACAAAAGGGCAAAATATTGAGTCCTTCAAAGACAATATACACACAAGAAAAAAGGCAAAGAAAAGCATACAAATTCTCAAAAAGCATTTAATGGAGACTCAGCTAACTACTCCCGTTTACGTAAGACATAAAAAAAGAAGCGATGGATGCGACATAACTTCTAGAAAAATGCCTCAGTCTCAATTATATCAAGGGCGGCTCCATATTAAATGCAAGGTGGTCATAGAAACACCCTAACTTGGAAAAAAAAAAATAGCATAAATAAACACTACAACACAAATCAAAATTCTTTGCAGAAAGTAGAATTATAATTACAAATTCGAAATTTCTCGTACAACACCAAAAAATATAGCCTAGCCTATACTCTATTTCGCCAGGCTTCGTTGTCATTCTTGACAAACATATGGGTACCAAAATTAGTCAGCTTCACATATTTTTCTTCCTTTTCATGGCTCAAGGCCACATGATACCCTATGTTGCATGGACACGGACACGGGGACACGGCAATTTTTAAAAAATAAGGACACGACATGGTGGAGACACGGCAGTTAAATAATTAATTAAATTTTATATTTAGGCATATTTTTTAATATTTTTAGATATAAAATACGTTTATAATTTATAAGGCAAAACAAAAAGCTCAGTAAAGAAACAAAAAAAAAATTCATAATAAAAAGTATAACATAGTGACGGTGACACTGTGAGTTTGTGACAGAGTGGGATTAAAAAAAAAAAAACAAACAGACAAACACATTATAAATTTATAACTTCTAACTTATAAGTGGGTAACAGACTAACAGTACACCCATTCACCAAAATATTTGAAAGAAAGAAAAAAAAAATAGAGAGAGAAGAGAATTAGAGAAGAGGTCGGACCTGTTGTCCACGTCGAGAGAGAAAGAGAGATCAAAAGGGACAGGGCATAGCGTCGACGTTTATGGAGCTCGCCAATTGACCCGATCTTGCTCCGACGAGGGACAGAGGGTAGCGGTAGCGGGCAGAGGTCATAGTGAGGGTGGGATGGTGGGTTGAGAACTTGAGACGTGGGTTTCAACTTTCAGTCTAATGACTTCTCAGACTCTAAACTTGCTTTTTTGTTTTAGGGTATATCACAAAATCAATGGTATTCTGTCAAAATCTGTGATTTTTTTTTTCACGGTTAGCGTGGCGGACGTGTTGGAGCCGTGTCAGAGAAGCGAAAAAAAAAAAAAAAAAAATGAGACACTCGCAGGACATCGGAATCCGGCAAGTCATACCTGATCTGGTGTCCGACACCGACACGATGCCAAAAATGGCGTGTCCGTGCAACCTAGATGATACCAGCCATAGACATGGCCAAGCTATTTGCAGCGTGAGGTGTGAAGGCAACGTTTGTCACTACTCCTCTCAACATGCCTGTAGTCTCCAAAACCATTGAAAAAACCAATGCTTGAAGCATCAATATTGATATGAAAATCATAAAGATCCTAGCTGTAGAGGTTGGCTTGCCAGAAAAATGTGAGAACATTGACACATTGAATTCCTCAGAAATGATTCCCACTTTTGTCTTAGCCACTTCAATGCTTCGACAGCCACTTGAGGATCTAATTCAAGAGTACCAGGCTAGTTGCCTTGTTGCCGATGTGCTCTTTCCATGGGCAGTTGATGTTGCAGCTAAATTTGGTATTCCTAGGCTTGTTTTCTACGGTACCAGTTTTTTCTCAATGTCTGCAGGACTTTGTATCAGACAATATGAACCTCACAAGAAAGTTTCATCTGATTCTGAAACTTTTGTCATTCCTAACTTCCAGGGGATATAAAGTTGACATTGATGCAACTGCCAGACTTCATTCAGCAAGAAGTTCAAATAGACTTTCCCAAGTTTTTGAAAGAAGCTTCCCAATCTGGGTTGAGGAGCTATGGGGTTGTTGTTAATAGCTTCTCTGAGCTCGAGCCAGATTATATAGATCATTACAGAAACGTTTGGGGAAGAAAGGCATGGCATATAGGTCCAGTTTCATTATGCAACAAGGATACTAAAGATAAAGCCCATAGGGGAACAGAAGCCTCCATTGATGAACAAGAATGTTTGAAGTGGCTTGCTACAAAGAAACCCAATTCGGTTGTTTATATTTGTTTTGGAAGTATATCAAACTTTAGTGATTCCCAACTCGTGGAGACTGCAATTGGTCATGAGGATTCTGGACAACAATTCATTTGGGTTGTGAGGAAAGGCAAAAATGAAAAGGATAGGAAGATTCGTTACCTAAAGAATTTGAGAAAAGAATGGCTGGTAAGGGACTAATTATACAAGGTTGGGCACCCCAAGTGTTGATTCTTGACCATGAAGCAGTTGGAGGATTTGTAACTCATTGTGGGTGGAACTCAACCCTGGAAGGAGTGACTGCAGGGGTGCCTATGGTCACATGGCCTGTAACTGCTGAGCAATTTTACGATGAGAAGTTAGTAACTCAAGTACTGAAAATTGGGATTAGTGTTGGTGCGCAGCAATGGATTCGAATGGTTGGAGATGATATTAAGAGGCAAGCAATACAAAAGGCAGTAAGGCAAATTATGGTGGGTGAAGAAGCTGATGAAATGAGACGCAAAGCCAAGGTACTTTGGGAGATGTCAAGGGAGGCTATTGACGAAGGGTGATCGTCCTACTCTGATTTGAATACATTAATTGAAAAATGACAGTTGCATTGTTCTTAATCTTGATGCAAAAAAATTGCCAACATAGTTCTTTTGTTGTAAAATAAATCATTTATCTGTTTTGATGAGCGTGTGTTAGTCTTATTTGCTTAATTGTTCTTCAATAGTTGTAAGACATTGTCCTGTGAATTAATGATAAACTAGGCAAATAGCTTGTGCTATGCACAATATGGAATTGTCTAATAAATCAAGTTTTCTATTTGTTCATATAACCCTTAAAGAGAACCTAATAATTGCATTTAATTTTGTAATTAATGTCTTAAGATAAGAACTTAACTTCTATGACGCTTAGGCTATGTTTAGTTGGAGATGAAATAGAAAGGATAGAAAATAAATGAGAGAAAATAAGATTTTGGGTTGTTTGGTAAGGAAAAAAAAAGTTGGAGGATTTTCAGTGTGGCCTAGACATTTTCTCCCCTAGCTCACCAAAAATTGATCTCTCCATTTTGGAGAGAAAACAAGCGTAAAAGCTTGATACAATTGGTGTTACTAAATTACCCCCAATTAATACCGCTCACCTCTTCTCCAAAAAAAAAAATACCACTCACCTGCCCCTCATTTCTTCTCAATTTGCAACTTGTTTGCACTTTGTAGTCTTGATGTAGAACAGATAGCATAGGCCTTCCAGAGCAGTAAGGGCGTTGGAAGTCATGGCGGAAGATCAAGGGAGGGTGCTAGTAGAGGCCATCAATAGGTTGAAGGGAAACGACATTTTGATCCAAACTCAAGAGCATCGCCTAAATTTAGGAAAATTCCTTTGTTAAGGCCTTGAAAAAAGTGTTTTTGTTATTTATATTAATAGTTGTTTTTCCTTAATAACTTTCAGTTTAAAAGTCAGAATAAGGTCCTATCTGTTTTGGGACAACCCTTAAGGTTAGTAATTTATAATTTTGCATTTAACTCAATTTTACTATTTTGGGTAGAATTCGGTATTTTGCCCATAATTAGTGCAAATTAGGGTTTCTTGGCATTTTCCTAGCTGCCTTAGGTTTCTTTTACTATTAAAACATATTGTAGCCTCTAGAGCAATTCGGTTTTCAGATTTATAAAAATACAAACTTTGTCTATTTCTCTCTAGTGGATTCCAGAACCTTATCATCTTGTGGATTTAAGGGATCTCTCGTGGATTAGAGGTTTTTATTCCGATTCTAAGATGTTTAGTTTCTTTTTTCATTCATAAAACAACGTGTTTGTTTTTTTGTAGCTTCCACGACATCAAGTCTAGATAGGCACACAAGTATGTCTCTTACCCTCTTTTTTGTTTGTTCTTTTCCAGTCAACGTGCTTTTTAAATTAGTTGGTTTTAGCTTTAAAAAAAAAAAAAAAAAAAAATCAACCATGGATTTTTTTCTTTTCTTAATTAATATTGTTTTTTTAAAAAAAAAAAAAATTAAATGGTGGTTGTCACTTTTAATATATGTGTGTAATATAATGGAAAAGTATTTTATTTATTTATTTGATGAGAGTAAATTTATACAAATTATATATTCTATCCCTACACTTTTCCATTTTCCCAACCAAACACCATCAAAGAAAACTAAAAATTTTCTATCCTCAGACTTTTCTATCCCCTTCCCATTTTCTATGCCCCCACTTTTCCATCTTTCCAAAGTGGGAGGAGAGAAAATGGCAAAGGGATAGAAAAGCGGGTGAGATGGAAAAGTCATTTATTTTGTTGAGAAGAAAAATGAAATTATGGAAAATGAAGTTGATATAAATTTACAATTATGCCCTTATTAAATAAAGCAAAAAGTAATACTTTTTTTTATTAAAAAATTGTGTATGGACACTTCAATATTTTAAAATAATAATAAAAAAGAGAACAAGCTCTAAAGGATAAAAAAAAAAAACAAAAACAAAAAACAAAGCAAGACACGAATGAGAAGTGCAGAAAAAGTGAAAATCTAAAGAAGGAAACCAAAGGAAAAAAAAAATGAAATAGATCGGTCATGCGTATAATAGAACAAGGCAAAAATCAAATGACCAAAAAAAAAAAAAAGGGCGGTCACGGTTTTTTTTTTTTTTTAATTTTTTTTTATCCTTGTGTTCATTTACCTATTCCCTTCTACTTTTTCCCTTAATTTTAGGATAAAATATTTTAGTAGGCCTGGGAGAAAATGGCTAGGTCCTACCAGTTTTCCATCCACCAATCCACCCAACCAAACACCCCAATAAATTTCTTTCCTCTAAAATCCACCAAAATAAATGGACCCTGAGTATACTCATTAATTAAGAGAGAAGAGGAAGACGAAAAGGTACAAATAAGGAAGTGTCATGCAATGAGTAAAAGATTGAGTTCTGGTCAAATCATTTATATGAGACTAAGGTTATGAGTTGAAGATTCACATTATGCACGTGACACTACAATATTTAGATTTTTTTTTTTTATAGGAATATTTATATATGTTGAAAATTTAGTTTGTGCTCATTATTAAAATACAAAAAATAGTAAAAATAAAGTTTTCTTTAATTTATGTTGCCTATCTTTTGGATAGAGTTTATCTTTAAATCGATTTTGACAAAATTTTTCCCCAACTCATTACGTAATGGTTCAAATAAGTATCTATGTATGTTTTTAGTCACATGATTTATTCATTGATAAGTATCTATGTATGTTTTTAGTCACATGATTTATTCATTGACATATTTAATAAGTTATGTGATTTAATACATGTGGATGGTCTTATAAATCACCATATAATAAATTGGAGGAGATTCCTATAACCTATTTTGGAGGACTTTTATGTTGAATTTAGTACAATTTACATTAAAATTTTATGAAAATATAAATATTAATTTTGGGATTAAATAGAAAAGTTATGTCTGCATAAATGGCAACAAAAAGGTTAATATTAGACATTAATTATAAATTTATTCGTAATTACAAATTGTAGAACTACATATAAATTAAAATGGGAAAAAATTATGCTTTAAAATTTAAAAGTATATAAAGTATACTTCATTGAAGTTTTTTTTAAAAAATTTTATAGTTATCCCTATGATAATAATAAATCCAATGTGGCTTGGATTGGATGGAGGCGTTCAATTGTTTGTTCATGGGTGGTTATTTTACATGCAAAACAAAGGTACATTCTAGCAAGGTATTGCTTGAAATTATGGATGGCATCAAAAAATTTCAAATTTGATTTTGGGATTAAATAAAATTTTATTAGAAAGTTACGCTAAGTGGTTGCCAATAAAAAGGCTTATTAAAAATTTAAAGAAAATAAAACAGATTATAAAAACCAACTAAATAAGACTACTAAATGATTTTTTTAAATTTCTGTTTTAAATAAGATAAATAATAAAATTAAACAATATATTGAAAAAATTGCTTAGGTGAAAGGTTAATTGAATGGTACCTATTTCCCTTTCAAAAAATAGTTACATATTGTACTAATTAAAAGATGAGTCAGAAGGTTGAATCCACCATTCACATTACTGTCTTTGAAGTACCTATTAATTTTTCAAATTAAGAGGCTATACTTGTGGTATGTATTTAGAATAATTGTCACTAATCTAACTTATTTTGATTAGTATTTGGTGTAATATTCTAGTATTTGTGGTGTAATTGATTAAGTAGTGAACTTCCAAGTTGGATATTAATGGCAAAAATGAGTAATTAATATAATATAATTGAATATAATATACTTATTTTTTATGAACGTAATTGAATCTAAACTCATAAGTCTAAGCTTTTTAGATTAAATGGTGTCTCTAACTACTTAATTATTATTATTATTATTTTTGCTTGTCTCTAACTACTTAATTGGAGTATCTTTTTATACTCTCCCCAATAGCAGACAGCTAGACACCCTTTATCACGGTTGGTTCAAGCACAAACTCTATACCACCTCTTTTTTTATATAATAATTCTACATCAATTTTAAACTATTCTTTTAATATAATACTCCTAAGGTCAATTTTAAAGTCATTTAAAGATGCGAATTTGATTAAAGAATCAAAGTTTACCCAGCATCACGAATCAGACTAAATGCTCCTAATTTTAAATGTTTCATCGCTATTTGCATGACATAAGGGAATATGTCACAAATAGAAGAAAATGCCCATTTTTCTACTATTGATAGGGATTAGGGAAGACTTGAAGCCAAGATGGCTCGTGACTTGGGGTTCACACAAACAAACAAGTTACCTTGTCCTTCTCTTGTCTCATTCTTTTATTATTTTCATATTATCTTTTTGGTTACTCTCTTTGATCCAATCTTTTACTTCATTATTCTTACTTTCTGGACGAATTAAACCTCAGTATAAGCCTGCCTATATGTTCCAAATTTACTCTTAAGTGGTCAGAATCTGTAAGTTTTGCTTCTTCTTCTTCTTCTTCTTCATCACCATTATGGATAGTGAAAAGCGGCAGCTTCACTTGTTTTTCTTCCCATTCCTGGCTTCAGGACACCTGATCCCAGCCATAGACATGGCCAAGCAATTTGCTTTGCGTGGTTTGAAAATAAGCTTAATCACCACTCCTCTGAATGCCTCCTTGTTCTCCAAAACCATTGAAAAAAGCAAAACCATGAGGTTAGATATGAATGTTCTAGTCATCGAATTCCCTTGTGTTGAGGTTGGATTGCCCATAGGATGTGAGAGCTACCAATTGGCTACTTCACTTGATCTTCGGACGAAATTCTATCAGGCTACCGCCATGCTAGAGCAACCACTCGAGAAACTTATTCAAGAATATGCTCCTGATTGCCTTGTGGCCAGCACTTTGTTTCCTTGGACCACTGGTGTTGCTAAAAAGTTTGGCATACCAAGGCTTATTTTGCATTCAATGAGTTTTTTCTCTACGTGTACCGCTGAATGTCTGAGACTATACGAACCTCACAAAAAAGTTTCATCAGATACAGAACCATTTATCATCCCCAACTTCCCTGATGAGATCAAGATGACAAGAAAGCAACTGCCAGATTTTTATACACAAAATGTTCAAACATATGCAACGAAGATGTATGAACAAGTACTAGAAGCAGAGCTGACGAGTTTTGGGGCTGTTTTCAATAGCTTCTATGCGCTTGAACCGGCTTATGCAAACTTTTACAAGAAGGTGCTTGGAAGGAAAGCTTGGCAGATAGGCCCGGTTTCACTATGCAATCAGGACGCTGAAGATAAAGCACAAAGGGGAAAGGAAGCCTCCATTGATTTCCACGAATGTTTCGAATGGCTTAATTCGAAGAAACCAGATTCGGTTGTTTATGTATGTTTCGGAAGTATGGCAAACTTCAATGATTCCCAGCTAAAGGAAATAGCAATAGGTCTTGAGGCTTCTGAGCAGCAATTCATTTGGGTGGTGAAGAAAGAAAAAAATGATGGAGGAAAAGAAGAATGGCTGCCTGATGGGTTTGAGCAAAGAGTGAAAGGGAAGGGTCTAATTATAAGAGGTTGGGCACCCCAGATGATGATTCTTGATCATGAAGCTGTTGGAGGATTTGTGACTCATTGTGGTTGGAATTCTACCTTGGAAGGAGTTTCTGCTGGGCTTCCAATGGTTACATGGCCAGTTTCCGCTGAGCAATTCTTCAATGAAAAGTTTGTAACCCAAATTTTGAGAATTGGAGTTGCTGTTGGTGCTCAACAATGGGCCAGATTTGTGGGAGATAGCATCAAGAGCGAAGCCATAGAGAAGGCAGTGATTCAAATAATGGTTGGGGCAGAAGCAGAGGAAATAAGAAGCAGAGCTAGAGAGCTTGGGAAGAAGGCAAAGAAGGCTGTTGAAGAAGGTGGATCATCTTACTCTGATTTGAATTCTTTAATCGAAGAACTGAGGTCGCATGGAATTGCTGGTGCAGCAAACAAAAACTAGTTGATTTTTTTTTTTGGTGTGTTTTTTCCGGTTCGTGTCTTTGAACTTTGAAGCGTCTATAACTAAATAAGCTCTATTTTTCTTAAGGATATGTCAACATGAAAATATCAATCTTGTGCTCCGCTTAACCGTTTTAGACATCAAGTTTTTAAGTCTGAAAACATTTGCACTGAAATGTCTTATTTTTGGCTTGCACGAAAAATTTCAAATTTTCCTATATCTTTATATATATATATATATATATATTTTGAGATAATAGATAGAAACTTTATTGATGTAAACTATATGAATTACAAGCTTTGCCGTGAGCATCATGGGCAGTACAAGGGGGCTGACAGAAAAAATATAGTAAGACCATCCCCATACCAATCCAGAAAAAGGAAAAAGCAGTAGAAACACAGACAGCAGTGCGGAAAGAACAAAAGCACCCAGCAGCCTCCGTCATACCTATACTTGTGCTACATTTAGTCGCTGGTACTTCACTAGAAAACCAGTAGCCTCCTTAAAAATGTTTTTCAGATGCCATTGGATTTTTTCAAGGTAGAATTTATTCCTCGCATTCTAGATTGCCTAGGACACCAACGCCCAATGCTCTTAACCTAGAAACACCGACGCGGCTCCAAGGTCGCCACACCGGAGTCTGACGCGGTGTCCGACATGCCGACTCTCCCTTTTTTTTTTTTTTGGATTAGAGCCGACTCATGCCGACTAGGCTTGATTCGTGCCAATTCAGGCCGATTCCAGCGGAAACAGAAATCGATCGATACGGCCGATTCAAGTCGAAACAGCCGCTGAAACAGGCCAAAATGGGCAGTGGCTGTCATTCTTCTGCTTCATGTGGCCTTGTGAAAAAAAAAAAAAAAAAAAAAAAAAAAAAGAAAAAAAAAAAAAGATGAGAAGACACAAAAAAAAAAATGGATGGAAGAAGAATAAAAGGTATTTAACAAAAGAATATAAATTAAGTAGGTGGGAAAGTCAATTATTTCATGTGGGTGGGCTTGGGAATTGGAAAATGATTAAAGGAACTTTCTTGAAATGTGGTTTTTTGTTTACAATTACCAAAAATATTGATTTTATTAAAAACAAATAATAAATAATTGTTTTTTTAATAATAAATTCTACCCTTTATTTGAATTTTTTTATATAAAAAATATTAAATTCACTGTATAAAAATATTTTTAATACTTTTTTAATTGCTGCACCCCGCTACACCCGTACTCACCTTTTTCAAAAATTGCCGAGTCCCGCTCCCGCACCCACACCCGAGTCTCGAAACGCACCTGTGCTTCATAGCTCTTAACTCCTCCTGATTAAGTCTGTCAACCATCATCCTGAATAGAAAGAAAAGTCTTGAGCTGCATTTTGACATTTCTGGATTTTTCCACAGCATAAAGCCCAAACATTCCTGGCAAACGAACATTCCCACAGCACATGTTCAATAGATTCTGTACTCGGGCAGCAAGACTCACACCTTGGCTCCACCTGCAATTTTCGCCTGTGCAGATTTCCTCGAGTAGGCAGTATATTGGAGCAAGCTTGCCAAAGAAAAGTACGTACCTTTGGAGGGACATTTAGTTTCCAGATTTTTTTCTAGATTGGCCGATCCAACCTAGCCATTGAGTGCTCAATTCGGGCTTGTTCCTTTATTCTCAAGGCTACCTGATATACTGATTTCACCGTGAAGGTCTTGTTGCAATTCTCGTTCCAAATCAAAGTGTCACGGGTTGTGGTATTCTGCGAAGGAATGGCCAGAATTTCCATTCGGGTTCTATAGGCAAAGAGATCAAAGATTTTTGTCCCTATCCCACTGCATGGTATCAGTATCCATAAGCTCGCTTACAAACAAATTTGGCGGAGCTTCCCCAAGGAAAACAGGTTTGTGGGACAACCATTTATGTGTTGAGACTTCAATTTTTCTGCTGTCACCAACCTTCCAAATTGAGCCCTCCCTGATAATCTCCCTTGCTGCCAACAAGCTACACCATACATAGGAGGGATTGTTACCAAGAACTGCATCCATGAATGAGCAATTGGGGAAATATCTTGCTTTATACACCCTATAAAACAGATAATGAGTATTATGGATCAGCCACCATGCCTGTTTAGCAAATAAAGCTAAATTAAATGCTTGAATATCCCGAAAGCCCATGCCATCATTTTGTTTAGGAGCACACAACTTCTTCTAATTGATCCAGTGTGTTTTCTTCTCATCCTTTGTTTGTCCCTACCAATATTTTGCCAAAGTAGAGTTGATGGTATCACATAGGCCTTAGGAATTTTAAAACTTCCCATAGTGTAGGTAAGTATTGCTTGAGCATCTGTTTTGATTAAAATTTTCCTACCTGCCTATGAGAGAATTTTTCTTTCCACCCCAAAACTCTACTAGTATTTTTTTCTCGAAGATCTCTAAAGGTATGCAACTTAGATTTACCCCCCACCATTGGAAGGCCCAAGTACTTCTCACAATCCTCCATAATTCTTGCCCCCACCAATCTCTGAATATCCCTTTTAACATCGGGTCTTGTATTACGATTGAAGAAAATTGAAGTCTTTTGTCTATTTTTATTGCTTAGCCTAATGCTTCCTCATAACACCATAGTAACCAAAGGAGGTGTTGGCATTCCTCCATTGTAGCTTGGCAAAAGATGAAGCTATCAACTGCAAACAAGAGATGAGAAACGCATACCCCATTGGTACAGGACAAAATACCATGAGACTATGGGATGCAACAGCTTGTCTAATCAATGAGGAGAGGCCCTCTGCACATAATTGGAACAGAAAAGAAGATAATAGGTCTCCTTGCTTAATACCCCGAGATGGAGTGACGTATCCTCTAGGCTCACCATTTATAAGCACCAAGTATGAAGCAGTACAAATTGTTTCCATAGTAAACTGGACCCATTGTACATCAATTTCCAGTTTGATCATAATTTGCTTGAGAAAATCCATGCCACTTGTAGATACCGCATTTTGTACTTGTTAATAAATTTTGGTCCCCGGCCCCAATGATGAGCTTTACATATGTCAACCAAGGGTAATTAAAGAGTTCACAATAATTTGGACATAATCACAACTCAAAAGTGCTCAAGTTGCTTTGAAATCAATACTAAAAAATGACCCTTGCTCACTATTTTGACCATAAATTTTGATCCAAAAATAATTTTTGAGTGAGATTTATTTCATTGGATATTAGACATCTTGGGCTTCAATTTGAACACAAATTTTACTTAATTTGGACTTATATTGAGTAAGTTATGACCATTTGAAGTTGGGCCAACTGGACAATCCGATTTTCTATGTTTTAAAACATCATTTTAAGGGCCCAAAACATCATGCTTTGATGTGGGTTGGCCCATAGTCCCTTGGAACGTCCGAAGACAATTGACAATCCCCAAAAACCCTAATTTTAACTTATAAATACTCATCTTATGTCTTCAATCAAAACCCTAGCTAGAGAGAGGGATTTTTTGGCCTCCATATTCTTTAAAACCATTTTTTCTCTTTTCAAAACCTTAGTGCAGCACCTTAGCACGCTTTTTACAAAACTAAAACCTCTCTTTAGTTAGTTTTAAGGAAAAAACTATTTTCCAAAATTTATTTCTCAAAACCTTTATCAAATCTTTTTGTTCTTGAGTTGTGATTACTAATAATTGTGGTTTTCTTTGATTATCTTTGTCTTCTCCATCTAATATTTGTGTTGTAGGCACTGAAGGGTCGGTTAAACAACTTCAAATCTGTGATTATAAAGTAAGGTGAGCCTCTTTTCCATGGTTTCCCACTTTGTTTAATATGATTTACATGATTTGCTTGATATAGTTTCTCCATTTTGTTATATTTGATTTGTTTGATGTTCTTAATTGTGTTTGATATGTTTTAATATGATTTTAGGTTGTTTATAATATGTTTTAGGTTGTTCTTGTTTCATTATTTTCATTTCATGTAAAGTATAACATGTATGCTGATGTTATATTTGTTTAGTATAATTGTTTGTTTTGTTTCATGTTTATTTGTTTATATTGATGTTTGTTTTATTTGCTTCATGTTAGATTAAGTGTTTAGGGTTCTAACATGCTTGTTTGATTTCTGTTTTAATATCTTTAAATGATTAAATTTGTAAAAATGCAATTTTTTCGAATGTGTACTAAAGGATGTGTATGCATCTTTGAGTATGCGTATGCACCCCAAACTCAGATTAGGGCAAAATCTTTTTTTAATCACTTTTTAACATGTTATTTGATTCTGTTTGACTCTTTTTAGGTTAATATGTGTTGAGGTTCAAAAAAAATTAAATAGCCACAAATAGGCCCAAAAAGATAGAAAAGACATTGGGCCCATTTCACACAAAAATAATAATAATAATAATAAAGGGTGGGCTCTCACAATAAATAAAAGAGAGAAGAAAGAAAGAAAGGGGAAAAGGCCCAGAGGGTTGGGATCCAGAGGAAAGGCCCAAATCAGGCAGAACCAGCGAACCAGAGAAAGCCTAGGAGGAAGAACTGGGTTGGGATCCCAGAAGCCTCCCAGAGGCAGGGGATCCCTGGACGCGCGAAGTAGGATCACGGCAAAAATTAAAGAGAGATAAGAGACAAAGGGCACGCGGACGTTGTGACCCAGACACGCAGTGGAAGTATAGAGCAAAACGCAGGAGCCTGGTTCCAACCATTTGGAGAAAGAGACAAGGAAGAGTACAACTGGAAAAAGCTAGAGCGCTGAGAAGAAAAGCCAAAAAGGCCTCAAGCCAGCCAACGAAAAATTTGGAAATAGAAAGGAGCTGAGGGACTTTCATTTGGTCACAACAAAAAGCAAGAGACTATGAAGAAAAGGAAACGACATGATCCTGAAGCAACCAGGCACAGCACAAACTTTAAAGGGCAAAAGGGAGAAATCGTTAGTACCCTGGAGCCCGAAGCTGTGCTATAAAAGGAGGAAGGGATCCATGCTACAAAGAAAGGAGGAGAAAAAAAAAGATTAAAAAGAGTAGAGAATTCATTTACTATTAGACCATCTTTTTAGGCATTCACAATTGCTTTCAAAAGTCTCATAAAATTGCAGAAGAGACTCTGTAAACTTAAGAGGAAAACAAAGGAACCATCCCCGATATCCCAGGACAGCCACTACGGTACATGCTCGGATTCAACAAGTTCAAATTTTGCAAGTCTTTGAAACTTGAATAGCTATCAAAGTCTATAACTTATGAACTCAGTTGAACCTTGCACCGCGTCTTAGTGAGCATTGTAATCATAACTAAGGGAAATCAATAAAATACACCTCACTAATTAGAGGATGCCTAACTTGTTCTTACGTTATATTCCACTTGTCATGCATTTCCTTTACTGTTAAAATGTCATTCAATACGAATATTCTTGTTTTGTTAGCTATTTGTATTGTAGGAAGTATGTTTTGCGCACCAGTCGATTCTTAAAACAGCTCTTTAGCTGCGGAGAATCGATCCTAGTCCACCAAGAACATCTTACATGACCCAGGATCCTTGGGCCAAAGTGCTAAAAAAAAAAAGGTACTCTCACATTTTGGCGACTCCGCTGGGGACTGGGTAAAAGAAAAGGGAAGAAGCAATCCCTTTGCAGAATATGCCTCAAAGACAAAAGAACAGTAAAGGTGCAAATGTGCCACCCACGGCTTTTGAGCCTGTGGGAGAAAATGAAGTGGCCTCTAGACAAAGAGGCAAGGTGCCCCTAACAAAGCACGAGGTCGTGTCAGAACAGAGGAATGCAAGGCAGGAGCTAGACCCTATGGCTCAAATGACTGCGATGTTGAAAGACTTGCAACAAGAAGTTCGCCTTCTCAAAGAAGGCAAGACGCAGGAAGTCAAAGACAATGCCCCCCATGTAGGCAACCAAGATAGAACCCAGCCAAAGGGAGGGTCAGTAATGGGAGGAGGAACTAACCCCAAATACCTAACACTGGCAGATGTTAGTGCCCTTCTAGACCAAGAAAGAGAAAAACTTTCCGGGACCCCCAAGCAATTTTCTCGGGATCCCCCATTCCCACCAGAACTCCTTGGCAAGCCATACCCCAAGGGATATGAGCCACCAAAGTTCCATCCTTTTGATGGAAGGAATGGAAGTGCAATAGAACACGTGAGTAGGTTTGTCCACACTATGGGCCCCTACGTAGGAGACCGAGAGCTATGTCTAAGAGAGTTTGCTAAGTCCCTAGTGGACAGAGCGTACACTTGGTACACCACACTGAGACCTGGGTCCATTAAGACCTGGGACGAAATGATGGAAAGATTTTGTGCAAAATATTACCCTGGTGAGGACAAGGTCACTTTCCAAAGCCTTCAGATGGTGAGGTAGAGGCTTGGAGAGGATCCTGTCCAGTTCATCAAAAGATTTGAAGATGTGTCCCTAGACTGTTATGGAGACCATGAAGAAAAAGAGCTTGTGGAGACTTGCATCTCTAACATGCATTTCGATTACAGACTCAACCTCGAAAATTTATGTATCACACAATTTGCTGACCTGTTACAGAGAACAAGAAGGACAACACAAACTATGCGGGCGAAGAGGACGCTAGCATCCCATGACAGTATTGGTGAGAGAAAAAAGGAAGAGGCCTGATGGAAAAATGTTCGAGGAACCACCAGTGATCCTATGTACAGTAGAAGAATTAAACCACATCCTGGACAAATGGATCGGGGATGGAGTGGTTAGGCCATTCACTGTGTTCAGGCCACCAACCGAGGAAGAAAGGAAAAATCATTTGTTTTGCAGGATTCATAATTATGTTAAGCATTCCACCAAGGATTGCTGGACCCTCCGCAGGCTTTTTCACAGGAAGCTAAGAGAAGGAACCCTGGAGCTCACCCAAAAGGAACTAGAAGTACAAAGAAACCCCCTGCCCAACCACAAAGGAAAGGGGGTGGTAGCTGTGGTAATCCATGGGAACCCGACAGAAGTAGAAGAGCTTGAAGGATCCTTCCACCCAAACACAGTCAGGACCCTCCAGAAGAATCCCAAGTTCAGATCACTATTCAATCAGCTGGGGTTTGGACCAGAAGCAAGGAGGGTGGCCACGGAATCTCTCATGACTATAGCAGCAGATTTAGGAATGGAATGTTTCACGGCAGAATCACATGCCAGTCGAGCTTTACTGGAGACAACCAATGCCATAACCTTCATTGATGAAGACATGAAGGTTGAGCATCCAGACCACTGTAGACCTCTTTACCTAATGGCCACCATAAACGGTGTCCAAATTAGAAGAGCACTGGTGGACACGGGGGCATCACTCAACCTCATAACCTTGAGTACCTTGGAAGTCGTGGGCCTAGCTGGAAAGAGGATCCTGGGGGCTCCCATGGAGATAACCGGATTTGAAGGATCAGCAAAATCAACCGAAGGATATATACAGCTAGCCCTAAGGGTGGGGCCAATAGTAGCCTTAACCAGATTTCAAGTAATCAACTCAGAAGTATCCTACCATGTACTCCTGGGACGGCCATGGCTCCATAAGCACCGCCTTATACCATCCACATACCATCAGTACGTTAAGGGGAGATTAATTGGGAGGCCTGTAAAGATCCCTGCCAACCATAACCCTTTCAGCCAAGGAGAAGTAAACTTTGTAGAAACAATGTTTTATGATGAGTTAGAACCTGATGATGAAAGTCCCATGCCAGGGACCCCAGGAACACCTATCTTAGAAAAAGAAAAAGGAGGAGGTACCCATGACTTGAGAGACCTCCTGAAGAGAAAAAGGCAAAAGAAGGAGCCCAGCACCTCAGGATCCCAAGAGTGCGTAGTAGTACGAGAACCCGGGGGAAGATTAATATATCATTTGTGAAGGTGCGCGGGACCTGAGTGCATCGTGCAGGAAGGTCCCGGACCACCAGAATGTATGATAGCCTAGGAGGAAGTCCCAGAGGAACCAGTCAAAGAGACACAAATCCAGCCTGAGGAAGAATTACAGGAAGTAAACTTGGGGGCTGAGCTGGGATCCCAGAAGCCTGTTTTCATCAGTAGTCAGTTGGCAACACAAGAAAGGGGGTCACTGTGGCTTTGCTCAAAGAATACACAGATATGTTTGCATGAACCTATGATAAGATGCCTGGTCTGGATCTTGGGTTAGTGGTCCATGCCCTCAATGTGGACTCAGGAGTTAAACTAGTAATCCAACCTGCCAGGGTCTTTCACACTGATGTAGAAGCCTAGATAACTCAAGAGGTCAAGAAGCTGCTAGCAGCTAGTTTTATTAAGCCCATTCAGCACCCTAGATGGCTTTCTAACATAGTACCTGTGAAGAAAAAGAACGGCTAGATCTGTTGCTGTGTAGACTTCCGCAACCTGAATAAAGTGTGTCCTAAAGATGGGTTCCCTCTGCCTAATATTGACCTCCTTGTGGATTCAGCTGCGGGAATTTCCATGTTCTCATTCATGGATGGGTATAGTGGGTATAACCAGATTCGTATGGCTGCCAAGGATGCCGAGAAGACAGCATTCAGGACACCAATCGAGAATTTTTATTACATTGTGATGCCCTTTGGCCTTAAAAATGCAGGAGCCACATACCAGCAAACCATGACAGCCATCTTCCATGACATGATGCATGAGGAAATAGAAGACTATGTGGATGATATTATGGTCAAGTCAAAAACTAGGACAGGACACCTTCAGGTACTTGAACGAGTTTTCAAAAGATGCAGAGAATACAACCTACGCATGAACCCCATGAAATGTGCCTTTGGAGTATTTGTAGGAAAGTTCCTCGGGTTCCTGGTACATTATAGAGGCATAAGTGTAGATCCAGCCAAAACTGCAGCCATTGCTACTATAAAAAGACCAACAACAGTGAGGGAGCTCAAAAGCTTACAAAGAAGGGTCTCCTACATCAGGAGATTTGTGCCAGGACTGGCTTCAGTCACAGGGGGCTTATCCAAGCTATTAAAGAAAGGAACTGAGTTCACCTGGGGAGTAGAACAGCAGGAAGCCTTCCAAGGGGTGCAACAGATCATGAATCATTTGCCCACTCTCCAGGCACCAGTACGTGGGCGACCCTTGCTATTATACTTGGCATCAAATGCCCAAGCAATATGAGCCCTGTTGACGCAAGAGGATGATGGTGGGAACGAGCAACCTGTTTACTATATGAGTAGAACACTCAAGGATGCCAAAACCAGGTATCCCAGGATAGAAAAGGCTTGCCTAGTGGTTATTTACGCATCCCAGAGGCTGAAGAGGTATTTCTCAGCCCACCAAATCCTTTTAGTGACTAAGTGACATCCCATAAAAGCACTCCTGCATCAGCCTCTCCTAACAGGGAGAATAGCACAGTGGCTGGTCCTGCTTTCTCAATATGACATAGGCTTCAAGACCCCCAAGGCCGTCAAAAGTCAAGCCATAGCTGACCTCCTGGCACAGTTCCCAGGGAAGGAGGAAAGCTCACTAAGTGAAGAGATCCCAGGTGAGGCAGCAGTAGTAGAAATCCCGGGAAAGAAATGGACAATGAGATTTGATGGGTCAGCTACAACAACCTCAAATGGGGTAGGAATTGTACTGAGCTGTGAAAATGGGGACACCATACCTCTATCTTTCAAGCTTGGTTTCTCCTGCTCCAATAATGCAGCTGAGTACGAGGCGTACTTAACCGGGCTAACTATAGCACTCAGTATTGGGGTGAAACACATGAGAGTACTGGGAGATTCCAATCTTGTGGTCTCTCAGGTGAAAGGTGACTTTGCACTAAGAGAACAAAGTTTGGCAGCCTACAGGACATGGGCATAGAGGCTAGAGCAAGAATTCCTGACCTTTAGCATAGAGTACACGCAGAGAAGTGAAAACAGGTTTGCAGATGCGGTTGCCACCTTGGGATCCCAAGTACCATTCAAGGGAAAAGACGCTCTGGTCAGAATAGGAAGGCAGGAGCATTCCATCTTAAAAATCCTCCAACAGATATCCCCCGGAGAGTCCAAGCAATGGGATTGGAGGAGCGAAGTGAAAGAAAAAATGAAAGAAACAGGATCTGGAGGGAATGTCAAGGAGCTGAAGGACTACACTCTAATAAAAGGAGAACTATACAGGAGACTACCCGGAGGGATCCTATCCAGATGTATCAATGAGAAAGAGGGGAAGCTAAGGTTGGAAGAGCTACATACCCAAGTCTGCGAGACCTCAGAAAAGATCAGTTTATATAGGAGGATGCAGCGCATGGGGTACTACTGGCCAAATATGAGCAAAGAGGCATCAACTATACAGGAAAAATGTCAAGAATGCCAACCCTCGGTGGACAAGGAAGAAAGCTACGCTATATTTGTTACAAAAGATTGGAGGACCCCTTTCATAGAATACTTGGCTCAAGGGATCCTACCAACTGACAGGACGCTGGCCCACCAGCTCAAGAAGCTCGCAGTCAGATATTTCTTGCAAAACGGGATCTTATTCAAAAGGGGATACAGTGGAGATCCCCTAAGATGCCTGGGACCAAGGGAAGCCAGGGAAGTGGTCAGGGAAGTCTATTCTGGTGATTGTGGAAGTCACCCAGGAAAGAGGAGGCTCTATAAACAGTTACTACTGTTGGGGTATTACTGGCCAACAATGAAAAAGGACTCCGAAGAGATAGTCAAAACCTGTCATGCATGCCAAGTCCTTGGAGATGCAATCCATACTCACCCAAATACGTTATAGGATATGACAACCCCATGGCCTTTTTACACTTGGGGGCTTGATTTCATAGGACCTATAAATCCTCCATCCAGTGGTTACATATGGATCTTGGCAGCCACTGAATACTTTACAAAATGGGTAGAGGCCATCCCCTTGAAGAAGGCCACTGGAGCAATTGTAGTAAACTTCATTCGAGGCCATATCATTACAAGGTTTGGGGTCCCCAGGAGGTTGATCAGTGACAATGGGACCCCATTCATAAATAAAGACATAAAGGGGTTAACTGAGGCTTACTACATCAAGTATGGAAGGTCTACACCGTACTACCCACAAGGAAATGGCCAGGCAGAGGCCACTAATAGGGTGATATTGAAGATCCTTAAAAAAATGAAGCAAGAGTATGGAGAAAAATGGAGTGACCATCTAGCAAATATACTTTGGGCATGCAAGAGCTCTGTGAAAACAGCCACGGGATTTTCACCATTCTCTCTGGTCTATGGGACAGAAGCCATCAGCCCAGTAGAATTAATTGCTCCCACACCAAGAGTAGTACTTGAGGAAAGTCCGAAGGACACCGAGGACGCAAACAATGAAAGGAGGTTAGCAGACCTGGAAGGGGTAGAGGAAGAAAGAGAGCTAGCCAAGAGAAGAAGCCAGAGGTACCAACAAAGGATGACAAGAGCATATGCACAAGCAGCACACCCGAGGACTTTCACTAAAGGGCAGTTGGTACTAAGGATAGCAGAGCATGTGAGAAGAAACCTACCGGAACCCTCTAAATTTGCCCCAAAATGGGAAGGACCCTACATCATCAGAGAGGCCCATGATAGTGGGTACTACTACCTTACAAAGGAAGATGAGACAATCCTGACAGAGCCCATGAATGGGAAGTGACTGAAACAATACTACGCATGAAAAGGGAGAGGTCTCAGTACACCGGAATCCTTTTGCCAAACTCTCCAACCTGCTAAGTGTTTTCCTTCTTTCATATATTATTATTTAAGTAATTTTGTTCAAGACTCGAGGTAGAAGGACATTCTATGATCCTTACTATCTTTGTTAGATTTGCTGTGTTCCTTGAATGACATTTATGTTTTAAAATTCAATGAAATTTCTTCTTTTTCTCAGTTATTAAATCCTAAATATCACAAAAGTCCTAACACGGACGAAATCAAGGGAGGATACCTGAGGAAATCTTCTTGCATAACCCAGGATCACCCCACAGATAACTACAAACAGTTGAATTTAAATACATGGTCTAGGACCTCAGGCATATACTGAGGATATCTAGCCCAGTAGTCGAAAAAAAAAACTTGCCAAGATTCATGAGCTGGGACAAGTAAAAATACATTGCCCAACGTACCTAGTTTAGTACTTGCGCAACCAGGAAGAAAAGGGAGAATACTTGGGGAAATCTTTTGATGCATAACCCAGGATCACCCCACAGATAGCTGCAAAGCAGCTAAGTTTCAAATACATGGTCTAGGATCTCAAGCATATACTGAGGATACCTAGCCCAGTACTTGATAAAAGAAAAAACCTGCCAAGTTCATGAGCTGGGACAAAAATAATAATAATATATTGCCAAATGTACCCAGTTCAATACTTGCGCAATCAAGAAGAAAAGGAGTGGGTACCTAGTTGGAACCCGTAACAAAACTTGTGGGAATCACAGGCCAGGACTCAGTAAAAAAAAAAAACAGAGAGAAGACAAGAAAAGAAGATCCACATGCCATTAAAAGGGATTAGAAGCAACACTTAGAAGCCATACTGAAGCACAAGTACGTGGAAGCAGTCTCAAAGCACAAGTGCAGATCTAAAAAAAAAAAAAAAAAAAAAAGAGCCAGAAGCATTGTCCAATCAAAGAAATAGAAAATTTATACAACCCCAAATTGTTCATACATATCCAAACAGCTAAAAAAAAAAAAAAAATAGCTAAAAAAGGAGGCCAGCCAACAAGGAGCCATTCGAGGGAAGAGCAAGGATAGCTGAAGAAGAAAGAACCCTCTGCCTTTTGACCTTCAGATCTTGCAAAGTCTTGTGAGCATGAGCTAAAGCTTCCTCAGCAGCAGCAATCTTAGCATCAATGCTTTTAGAAGCTTGCCTCTAGAAAAGCGCTTGGGCTAATGATCGCAGATACTCTAGCAAAAAGTACAAGTTGAACTTGGCTTCAAAGAGATCCTGAACAACTCCCTTCCATTCCAAGAGCTTTTCCTCAAAAAGAGAGTCTAGCGAAGAATCTCTCAAAGAAATCAACACGGCGCACAGCATCTCCATCAGAATGTTCCCCAAAAATACTCCTCCTCTGAAACCAAGGGTAAAGTCCCCATGACTTTTAAACAGCCCTTCTAGCAGTGGTAGACCTTCCACAGGTACAGAGAACCGCAAGAAGCTACCATAGGAGGACCCGAAATGGTAGAAGTGACTGGCAGGGAGGTTGTTGAACTCTAGAAGATTAAAGCAAGCCAAAAAGGTGGGGAGCCTTAAAGCAGGATTTGAAACGACCACCTCTAGAGCCTCCCCCCTTGCTACATCATCGCCCGAGGTCCCAAGGGAACCTTCAACCCTCTGAACAGCATGAGGGTCAGGAACCTGAGCAGATCCTACACCCCCCTCAGGAACCACGAGTTTAGGATTTTTGCTATCAACTCCTGCAAAAAAAAAAAAAAAAAAAAAAAAAAAAAAAAAAAAAAAAAGAGGAAAGAGAAAAGGAGGGGGGCAGACTTAGCTTCTGCTAAAAAAAGAAAAAAAAAAAAAAAAAAAGGAACAAAAGGGGTAGAGGAGAAACCAGTATCAGCCTCTTGGGGCGAAGTTCCCTCCTCTTACTCCTCTGACTTCTTGAAGGACGTTGGGAAAGAACACATGGCAAGTTGAAGAAAAGGTAAGGAAGCCTTAGCAAAACGGCTAAAAGAAGGCAAGGACACAGAGGGCTTCGCCATAACAAAAAAAAAAAAAAAAAAAAAAAAAAAAAAAAAAAAAAAAAGGGCAGAAAGAGAGAAAGAATGCAGTAAAGACAATCAACACCCCACCTTCAGAATCCTCCGATTCCAAAGAAGTAACAGCACCTGAGGCAGATCTCGCAGTGGCTTGGCCTAGAAAGAGGAAGAAAAAAAAAAGAAAAAAGAAAAGAAAAGGAAGAGCTCAAAAAAAAAAGAAAAAGAAGGGGTGCAAAAGAGATAAAACTAAAAAGCTATATAAAAGAAAAGAAAGGCTCACCTATTTGCCCGGATGATGATGCACCTCCCAAAGTCCTTGTACTTAACCCAGTCTAAGGTAACATAGTCTTGACAGGACTGGAAATCTATTCAAACTGAGGACCTGGGGACGCGGGAAGCTTGGGAGCCTCAGGATCCTAGGCAGCCTGGACATCCTGCATTAGTTGCCCGGTCTCCTCAGCTATGCCACCACTGGGAGCCTCCTCCTCCCTACTCTGGGATGCAGCTGCAACCATCTCCTCCTCCAAAGTCTCACCAACCACAGGGGGAGGAACCTCAACCTAAAAAAAAAAAAGAGGGGAACAACATAAAAAAAGAAAAAGAAAGAGAAGGCATGAGCAACATGGCAGCACGAGTATATAACACTTGTGAAATGAATATGAGGAAGCAGCAAAAGACACAGATAAGGAAAACCATACCACATCTTCACCAGAAGATTAGCTTCTACTTTTCCTAGGATCTATCTTACGCTTGGACTACAAGAAAAAACAATCACTCATTAGTTCAAAAAAAAAAAAAAAGGGAAGAAACAACAAAACTGCAACTTAAAATAGCAAAGGAGGAAAGAGGCCTTGCCCTTCTCTCTCTTTCAACAGGGTCTCCAGGTCTCTGTTGTTTATTACGGGTATGTCCAGAGGGTTCCGAGGAACCATGAACTAAAGGACTCACAGGAGCCTGGGGAAAATAAGACTCTACCTTAGTCTTCACCCGGCCCCTTATGGCCAAAGGTTACTCCACTTCCTTCTCCTCAGCAAATATCAACTATTTCTGGGATTTCCCAGTCTTCTTCTTCTTCTTTGACTTAGGGCCAACATCCTCTACACTCTCTTCAGCCGCGGCCTCCTTCAACTTTTCCTGTTTAATTGTTTTCCCTTTACTCATGCCAATGGGAGTACTGGCACTTATGGCCTCTACTACCCCTTTCTTAATTGGTACCCCAGCAGAAGCACCAACAACAAGGTCACACCCCAACCAGTTCTCTGGGAAATCCTGCGCATAAGTCACCTAGCCTTCCTTGGAAGCATGCCATTCTACAAAACCAATTTTGCTGCTCACAATAATAGAAACAACACCAGCAGTAGGCAGGGATAGATGCCTGTTGGATGTTGGGGCAGAAGAGATGCCAAGGTTGGGTACTCTTCCAATCGTCTCAGAACCAGCATAATCAGCAAAGGACTTCTGAACCCTCCTCCAATAACCAGCATAGCCACTGGAGGCAAAAACTCCTCTCTGAGAGTTAGGCACTACAAACTGAGGACTTCATCGTGACCAATAAGAGAAGGCTTGAAGTCTCATGAAGGGATCCAAGGAAGGAAGAGAAGGAACTATGTCATTAAACATTGGGGGAATATCCTGATCAAAGCCGAATTGCCGAAGTACTCGATGCGCCGAGTAATGGGTGTACCGTGGGCCAGTCAAGGAAAGCACAAGAAGTCAGGAAGGACTAATGCAAGCTAAGTAGGCTAAGCTACCTTCATCACCGCGATGTAAATCAAAAGTATTCCCTGTAGAAGTTAGAAAGGGAGATAACATAGAATTGCAAACAAAACCGGGGCCAAACTCCTGGGGGGAACGCCAATTCAAATGGCCTGCTTGATCAAATAACTCAACCAAGTTAAGATTGCCACCTTTTAGACTCAGCCAACGGAAAATAATAGGGTGGCTGTCAGGGGAGCTGCCACAAAGCCCTTTTATCACATCAGGGGATCCCTAAAACTTATCTTTCACAAACTTTAAATTCCTACATTTTGCTAAAGTAACTGAAGAATGATCCCACATAAATACCTAGAGAATGGCGCAATGAAGCGAAGAAGTGATAACATAACAAGAATCACCCTCAGCCTCATCTCCATGAAGTTGATCCAATTGAGAATAAACATGGCCCAAAAACATGGGGGCTAGAGGATATTGAGTGCCCTGAGCCAACTTAATCGCCAAAGGAAAAAGAGTGGACTTGATTCCATACCCGGGGAACTCGCTGAACAGGAACTTGCTAAGCCAGAATGCAAGGAACCCAGCACGCTTGACTTCCTTATCCTTCTCACGTGAAAGAGTCATAACCCACCTGCCCATCCTGGCCGGTTTCCCACCAGAAGAAGCAGTACGTCCGCCAAAGTGAGCAAATAATTTTTCTTCCACTTTGAAATCCTCGTCAGAAAGCTTAATATCAAAGGGGTTTTCATCCCCAAGCACCGGAAGGAGAAAATTGCTGACCACATCCTCCAAGGTAACAGTCAGTTCACCAACAGAAAAGGAGAAAGTGTGCAGAGCAGGACACCAGCGGCACACCAAATGCCTAAGGCCTTTGGCATCTCTAAAACCCTCAAGATTCCTGGAAATAGCCACTGCCTTCAGGACGCCGGCACGCTCCAAGCGGCCTACAAACTTCTTGTCAAAAAGCTCATTATCCACCCAAATGGGCCAACCTTGGATTTTTCCAGCGACAAAATCAAAGAAGATGGGGACCGTTTCCTGAAGTCCTCGCCTAATTTGGAGATCAAAAATCTCCCTAGGGTCTGGAACTTGTGCAGAACCAACAAAACCCACTTAACTAGAGAAAACCCAGGTGTGAGGGGATGGAGGGGTCTCACCATGAGACACTCGAGGAAAGAATAAGCTAGGAGAATACCAGGGGTCTCGCAAAGGAAAAGCAGGGTGCCCAACGACAGACTCATCTTGCGCAGAACTAGAGGAGCCTTCACCTTCAAAGGGACTAGGACTACGCTCCTTTCTTTTTCAAGAAGAGGAAGAAGCCATTGAAGTAATGGGTATCTGGAAAGAAGAAAGAAGATGGAGACGAGACTGATCGAAAGAAAAGAAAAAGGCTGGGAATAGAAGACTCAGATAGACAAGGAAAAAGAGTAATGAGAAAATGCTAGAATGAAGGAATAAGAGCAGTTAGAGAAGACAATGTGTGGAAAGACGCGCCAGTTGCCAGGAATTAAATTTAAAATGGAAGAAGTTATCAGCAGTTATTAATGAGTGTTATGGGAAACGTAAAAGTAGGTGGTGGGAGTTTTATTGCAACTCAACTGCCACGTCCCACGAAAAAGGGAGGAGTTACAAAAAGAGAAGCAAAGGAGCCAAGATACCGAAGAAATGGAAGATCAGGATCCTCGTAGAAAGATCAAAACAAGAGAGAATCCTGTAGAAAACTCACGCATAAGCTGCAGGCAACCCATGAGCTCGGGGGGCTAAATGTTGAGGTTCAAAAAAAATTAAATAGCCACAAATAGGCCCAAAGAGATAGAAAAGACATTGGGCCCATTTCACACAAAAAAAATAATAATAATAAAGGGTGGGCTCTCACAATAAAGAAAAGAGAGAAGAAAGAAAGAAAAGGGAAAAGGCCCAGAGGGTTGGGATCCAAAGGAAAGGCCCAAATCAGGCAGAACCAGTGAACCAGAGAAAGCCCAGGAGGAAGAACTGGGTCAGGATCCCAAAAGCCTCCCAGAGGCAGGGGATCCCTAGATGCGCGAAGTAGGATCACAGCAAAAATTAAAGAGAGATAAGAGACAAAGGGCACGCGGACCTTGTGACCCAGACACGCAGTGGAAGTACAGAGCAAAATGCAGGAGCCTGGTTCCAACTATTTGGAGAAAGAGACAAGGAAGAGTACAACTGGAAAAAGTTGGAGCGCTGAGAAGAAAAGCCAAAAAGGCCTCAGGCCAGCCAACGGAAAATCTGGAAATAGAAAGGAGCTGAGGGACTTTCATCTGGTCGCAACACAAAGTAAGAAACTATGAAGAAAAGGGAACGACATGATCCTGAAGCAACCAGGCACGGCATAGACTTTAAGGGGCAAAAGGGAGAAATCGTTAGTACCCCAAAGCTCGAAGCTGTGCTATTAAAGGAGGAAGGGATCCATGCTACAAAGAAAGGAGGAGAAAAAAAAAAGATTAAAAAGAGTAGAGAATTCATTTACGATTAGACCATTTTTTTAGGCATTCACAATTGCTTTCAAAAGTCTCATAAAATTGCAGAAAAGACTCTGTAAACTTAAGAGGAAAACAGAGGAACCATCCCCGGTATCCCAGGACAGCCACTACAGTACATGCTCGGATTCAACAAGTTCAAATTTTGCAAGTCTTTGGAACTTGAATAGCTATCAAAGTCTGTAACTTATGAACTCAATTGAACCTTGCATCACGTCTTAGTAAGCATTGTAATCACAACTAAGGGAAATCAATAAAATAGACCTCACTAATTAGAGGATCTCCAACTTGTTCTTACGTTATATTCCACTTGTCATGCATTTCCTTTACTGTTAAAATGTCATTCAATACAAATATTCTTGTTTTGTTAGCTATTTTTATTGTATGAAGTATGTTTTGTGCACCAGTCGATTCTTAAAACAACCCTTTAGTTGTGGAGAATCGATCCCAGTCCACCAAGAACATCTTACACGGCCTAGGATCCTTGGGCCATAGTGCTGAAAAAAAAAAGGCACTCTCACAATATGTTTATGTTTAATTATTTACCATGTTTATTTGAATCTTTTTGCCCATATTTAGTTTATTTAATATCTTTTCATTTTATGTTTATATTTAATTGTCTACTTTCCATATTTAATTTACTTTGTGTGATTATGTTTTATTTGTTTCCTTTTATATTGCGATCTTTAATATGTTGTGTGTTTTATTTCCTTAAATGCATGGTGTATGTTTAGGTTAAGGATTGGGGCTCTCTTAAGAAACTCTTTAATTAAATATGGTCTAGTAACTCATAATGGAGGCTGGCTCACAAGCAAGGCGGTCTTGGTTGCCTAACACCTTCCCAAGCCGTACCCAAACTCCAAACCCATAATCTAGTACGTGGACCCATGTGTATAAGTGATTGGCCCAAAAGGCCCAATATGGTTCCTAGACCAAAACTAGGTGGTGACTCCACTTTTCTCCGACATGGTCCACTTGTTTGGGGCGTACTTTCCTTTACGCCCACACCATTCAATCATAGGCCTTGCTAATATCCAGTTTAATGGCCATCTGCCCCTTCCTTCCTGTTCTTTTATTCCTCATCCTATGCAAAACCTCAAATGCAACTGTTGTATTATCAGTAATTAAACGGTTAGGAACAAATGCATTTTGTGAATCTGAAATAACATTGGGCAAGAACATTTTTAGCCTGTTTTGTAGCACTTTGGATACCAACCTAGAGATAACATTAACAAGGCTAATCGGTCTTTAATCAACAACTATTTTAGGCTTATTAATCTTAGGTATGAGTACAATGTGAGTGTAATTCATCTTTTGCAAAAAATGACTCGAAGTCAAAACAGCTTTCGTAATATTACTCCCTACTATATTCCAATATTTTTGAAAAAAAGAAGGGAGACATGCCATTAAGGCTTGGAGACTTTGAAGGGTGCATTTGGAAGAGAGCTCATTTGATCTCATCTGGTGAATATGGTTAAAGGAATGTTTTATTCATATCAGGTGTGACAACCCAATCCACCTTGTTTAGAACAGTACTCATCTCATTCGGGTTTGAAATTGTGTAAAGCCTCTGAAAATAATCCTTGGCCACCCACAACCCCCATCATTCATAAAACCGGCAATGTGATTTTTTCTCCGGCGTTGGTTGACTCTCTGATGGAAATAGTTTGTATTCTTGTCACCAGTAGGTAACCAAATAGCACAAAATCGTTGTCTCCAAGATAGTTCCTCCTGATATAAAAGGGCATTAATCTCATCTTTGATTACCTGTATCATATCTAAATTTTTTGCATCGTTCATTGCCGTGAGCTAGTCCAGTGGCTTGTCTTTTTCCTCCAACCTTGTCTTAAAGCTACCCATGTTTCTACTCCATGCTACCAAGGCCATACGTCACACCCTGATTTTTGAGAATATCCGAAACATTGGGCTGCCCGTAGGGTTTTTCCTATTCCAAGCTTCCTGTATAATGTTTTCATATTTAGGATATGTCGCCCATTTGTCCTTAAACCTCTTTGGAATTTTCTTCCTTCTTCCATTCTGTGTATCCCTCTATAATGTGAGTAAGAGATTGGATCATAGTCTGAATATGATGCTTGGAGGTGCCACACCGTGGCCTATGGAAATAATTCCCTCCATTCAAGTGTTGCACAAGAACACCCTTATTCCCTCTAAAGCTCTCTTAATGGGGAAAAAAATCAGTCCATACAAAGACCTACAATGGTCTCATATGATTCGAAGCCAACCACTATGTATTGCAAGAAACACCATGTGTAGCTATGTATACCTAATGAATGTGTAGTGTATACCTAATGAAAGCCTTAAAGAGCCTCTTAACACTTACCTACCTAAACCAAGCAAGATTCCAGAATCAATCCATTACTAGCAAGATACGGCTCAGCTAAAAAAAGTGAGCACCCGCGCGAGCTGCAATCAAACTAAAGTGTGTTAGCCAGGCTGTTTTCAATAAAAGGTGCGTTAGCGCTTTACTAATAACATAGTAAGGGCTTTTCTGGCTCAAAATTCCCCATCAATAAAGTTAGGGCTCTTCGGACCTTCCCCACCTCCTTTCCATTCTTCCTTCCCCTCTCATTCCCCCTTTTTCAATAAAGAAGCCCCGCTACCTAAAGGGCCCCCCTTTGATAAGGAACTAAATGAAAGAATCTCAATTTTATGACAAATTCAATTCGATGGTTGTTTTCCACTAACCACAAGGATATAGGGACTCTATATTTCATCTTCGGTGCCATTGCTAGAGTGATGGGCACATGCATCTTAGCTAGAACAAAAGCTTCCCCATGTCGACCATTGCGCCATGTAAAAATATTTCCTCGATACCCAATATCATCTAAACCACAGTGTAATAGTGTGCTTCAAAAATCCTCCATAAGTCGACGATGTTTTGGAAGGCGACCTTGTTTCTTTGACGATCTTAAAATTTCATTGAAGTCTCCAATACATACCTATGGCACAAAATCTTGAGAGTGTAGGTGTTTCAAATAACCCCAAGATTCATGCTTTCGTTGTTCCTTTAGTCTGCCATAGAAACTAGTATGTCTCTAGGGGGAGTTTGGGTCAATCATGATATAGGCATCAATGTGATTCAAGGAGTAGGTTTGGACATCTAGAGTTACCTTATCCTTCCAAAGCATGGCTAATCCACCCACCCTTCAAACATAAGGAATAGCAAGCAGATTGTCATATTGTAAATCTGCTTGAATATTTCTCATTTCATCTACCGTTTGTTTTGTCTCCATCTGGAACAGAACCTTAGGAGCTTTTTCCCTCACCAAGTGAGAGAGAACTGTGCTGTACGGGGGTTCCTAAACCCCTTACAGTTCCAACTTATGATTTTCATTGTGCTCGGCAGAGCTGGACCTCAACCTCCACCATTGTGCATGGTTAATCATTGGATTGACCCTTTGTTCTTTTCCTTTCCCTAGTGTTACCATCCTTATGCTCAAATCCCAACGTACGTTTTTGTCCCACTACCTCCTTTCTCGATTCACTTGTACTCCCTTGGATCGGTGTTTTTGGTTTCATGGGCTTGTCTTTCTTTTCCACGTCCGTGTAACACTTATTTTCTTCTTTAAACTATCATGTAAGGAGCCATGTGATACATTAGTAGTTGAGGTAGCCACTAGGGTTTTAGAGTTTGATACCTCAAGAATCTCTCCCACATCTTTTTCCATAAACATAACTGGCACACTCACTAAAATTTCTCCCAAAATATCGGTTACTTATGCCGTAGCTGAGTTATCTGTTTGCATCATGGATTCATTATGAGCGTGATCCACATAAAACCGATTTGTAATGGATGCATTTACTCCCCCTTCTCCTGTGAAAATAGCCAGCTCAGAATCCATATGCGTAATAGCTTCTAGGTTGGTAGCTGTGTCGCTTGAATCTCCTGCATGATGCTCTCGGGGTGGGTGGGCCTAATCGCTTGCTTGGTCATTGGTTTCCTCTGTGTTGCGCCGTTGTTGACGCCCCATTTTTCAACCCACATTTAACATCACATGAAGGGTAAAAGGGTAATTTCACCTTGGAAATAGGCATCTTAATTGTGGCCATCATATCCTTCATTTAATTGCATCAAAATGATCTTGATGTTATAACGATCAAATTGACTAGTTATAAGCCTTAATCAGACCATCTGATTGAAAGTTATCATTAAATCAAGTTTTAATGGCCGAGATGTACTATCACAAATTGAGTCCGACTTATGTGATTATGAACAATTGATTCCAATTGTTTATAATTATAATCAATTTGAGATTAATGACGTGTCATAATTTGATTGGCTAGGACTACATTTTATGGTAAGGTTGCACACACTTAATTAATTAGATAGTCAAACATTAATTATTCAATAAGTAATTTATGCAATTATCTTTTTAATTAGGGTAAATTTGGAACTAATTAAGTCTGAAATGAGAGTGATTGGAACCTATTAATGTTAATTGGAAACTAATTTGGGACCTATCAATGTTAATTATGTTGAACTTATTTTCTAATAAATGACTTCTGCTCACCATTTCGTTGATATCTCTCAGAATATTTTGAATCTGTGAATAAGGCTCATTTTCCCAGAAACTAGACATCCGGGGCTTCAATTTGAGCACAAGAACGAGACAATTCCGATTACAATTGAGTAAGATGTTATTATTTTTTTTTTTTAATTTGGCTTTGTAGGCTGTTAAAGTAGTTATTGGAAAACCAAATTTTGCTTGCTCCTCACTCCTACCAATCTCTGCATTTAATACACCATATTTCCCCAAAGTCTAAAATAAGGTCTTGGTTCATGATTCTTTTTTATCCTTTGTCAACCCTCATTAAATGACCTTCCATTCATATTTTCTTCACCACTACTATATAAACCTCTCTTCTCCTCCATTCCAGAGCACACAAAAACACCCTTTCTTCTCCTCTCTTGAATTCTAGTGAGACTCAAGGTATTGAGTGAGACTCACTCTCCCTCTCCTAGTTCTTCTTTTCTACTCCTCCTTTAGGACCTCCGCCAAGAGTCTCCTCCTCTACATTGCGGATTTTGCATGTATGAATAATCCATTTACCTAACTTGTTTTTTATATTATTATGATGAGATTAGAATTAGAGCTGCTAATGTTTATTTAAATTCCTTGAATATGTTTAAATGTTCTTAAATGTTCATATGCATTATTCACATGTTCTTGGTTTTTCATCACATATTCATGCATAACACTAGCTTCGATCTTAAATCCACATAAAAAATATGAAAAGCATGTTTGTTTCATAATTCTCTCAAATCCTTGAATCTAGGATATCACCATCCACATACATTCACTAGAATTTATTTGTCAATCCAAATGCAATGCTTCATAAGTTGAATTAGGGTTTATCACATGCACACACATTAAATTCAAGCAAAGCAATGAACATGCAAATTGATTGATAACATATTAGAAGATATGATATGAATGTTGGCCACCATAGTCTAGAAGACTGGTTTCACCGAGTAAGGTGGGTGCCTAACACCTTCCCACCTTGTAACATAGCCTCCGAGATTAGATCAAGGGTTGATAGATCAATGCTTATCCATATAATTTTCAATTTCTAGATTGTAACTAAGAAACAAAAATACGTACTTTATCTTAGATTGTATCTAGGATCAAAGCCATGTAATTTCTTACGATCAATGTAAATTCATTTGCAAATCAATAAAATGAGGAATTTTTCAATTTTGGTTTTCTTATTTATTCCAATAATTAAATAAGTGGTGACTCCATTGTAAAACCCTTAATCTAAAAGGGAAAATATAATCAGTCAAACCTCCATTTTAAAGGGTAATAACACGACTCAACCCATTCATGTGGGTTTGGCCTAACACCAAAAAATGGGTCAAGGCCACAGTCTCTCATAGCCGTCGTGGACTAGGCAATTTCCTCCCCCTCAGGTGCCTTGCCATTCGATTACTAGCCCTAAACCATTCACCATATGGCTTATCTCCATCTACTATTGATATTGGGTTACGGTAGTCCCTAGCCTCATGTCCTACCACACCACAATTGAAGCACAATCCAACCAACTGCTCATACTGGGATGCAATCCAAACTTTATCCAAAAACTTAATTCACCACTTTAAATACTGTACAAACAATTAAAATCAACACAAAAAATAAGCATAATTAAAATAAAATTTAAAAACTTACACTAATAAGCACAACAAATATAAGAGTGCATTTGCCAAAAAAAAAAAAAAAAAACCATGAACAAATTGTAAGTTTGTTGTGTCATAGGAGTTAATTTTAAGATCTAGACTAAGTCCTAGAAATAGCTCTAGAAAGTGGAAGTTGTTGACTTCTCGACACCCACCTTGATACCTCCCAATAGATCGAAGTGAGCCTTGATAGATTCTCAATCAATCAAAAATTGAAAAATCTGATTCTCAGACAAGCCTGTTAAGTTGGCTTTTTAATTGGAACTAGCCGCAAACCTACGCGTTACGCATGATAATTATCTTATGGTGGTTTTATTAATTTGATTTTTTTACAATTTAAAATAATTTAACAAAGAGTAATTTATTTCCTAATCATATTTTCATTTATTATAGGAACAATCATAAATGTAATTATAAACAATCATAAATCATAAATATAAATTTTTTCGTGCCAAAATGAAAACAATACAATTTTTCTCAAAAATTCAAAGGGCAAGTTAACGAAAATATTCATTTTTTAATAAAAGTTATTTATAACATTTTTTGAATTAGTAAAAAGAATATAAAATTTGAAAATTATTCTTTTAGTTTTAAACAAACTTTCTCAAACCTTATTTTTTCTGCCTACAATCCAAAACACCAAAAAATGTAACTAAGCAAATTAATAAAACTTAACAATGATTAATTGAACCAATTAGGAAAAAAATTTGTTGTAATTTCATCCACCCAAAACATATTATCAAATAAAAAATTATTAGCAAAATCTAAGACTTAAATTTCTATATAATTGTTATAAAATAATAAAAATAAAAATAAAAATAAAATTGCCAAAGCAAAAATTTGTCACCCGTCCGATTATTTTCATTTGGTTAACCTTTGCTTTTCTCTAAATAAATGGCATTATAGTGTACTTCTAATACAATTATTAAGAGTACTTTGTACACCACAAAGGATTAAAAAATAAACAAAAATTAGTAAAGTCTCATAGTTAACATCTAAATTGAGCATTATAAAAAATCATGCTATGTAATTGAAGCAATATCAATTTACAATAAATACCAAATTATCCAATTCATGTTATGTAATAAAATAATATTATATTTTTATATGCTATATTTAATTCTTTATAATGCAATAGGATAACATTTAACAATCAAAGAGAACAAAATAAAAAATAAAAAATCTAAACTAAATTGCATTAACCCAAAGTAGAGTTTTAAAGAGTATAAAAATTTATCAACCTAAAGCAGATATGCAAGAAAAATAAAAAAAAATCCACCAAAAATTTGAGAGAGAGAGAGAAAGAGAGAGACAACGTTTTGTTGTGAGGGAAAACTATGCATAGAATGGAAGAGATAGCGACAAATTTATAGTTAGATGGTGTGAATAAGAAAAGACAAAACTAAAAGAATATGAAGCGAAAGAGGAAGAATGATGTTAATTTAGAGGGTAGTGGGGAGATGAAATGGTAAGGAATGGAGAAAGGTTGGAGTAGTAGTGGGGAGATAAAAAGGTAAAAGAGGGAGAAAAGTTGGAGAAGTGTAAATATTAAAAAAATAAATGTTAAAACCAATTATAAGAAAAATGGAAAAAAAAAAAAAAAAAAAAAAAAAAAAAAAACAAAGAAAAAAAAAAGAGAGTGAGATAATGATGTGAACGTTGATGTGGCTCAATTGGAGCATAACAACAATAATCCTACACTTTAGCTTTTAGAAATATATAGATTGGAGCACTAATTTCCAAACTATAAAAGGGATCATTAGAGGGCTAAAATAGATGAATTCACTCAAATCACCAATATACATGAGTCTACAAAAGTGAATATGAAGATCGGTATTGTTGTTGTTTAGTGATTAAACTAAAGTCACAATACACCAACACATTCAAGCTGCTATGAAATCTTCAAGGTGATCCTTGAAATAGTGAGTGAGAAGTTTGTGTGGTGAAATCCATAATAAAAGAGTCCAAGTAGGTTAGAGTTGCAGTGGTCATGTGAGTAAAGCAATGATAGAAGTTTAGGTTAATTTCTATTGTAAGAACCTCGATTTAATTGGGGGGTAAACTCTTAGTGTGTGTTTTGTTTTTTTTCCTTTAATGAGTACCATCATTTTTTCACAACGTAAACAAATTACTGTATCATTTATATTTTTGCACTCATATTATTGTGATTTGTTGTGGTGATATAATTAACCCTGAATTGAATTCATCTATATATATATATATATATATATTACAAGACTGGATATTCCTAATACAAGGTTACTAAAGGATTCTTGTAAGAAGGATATGTCGAACCAAGCTTGTCTCTGAATGGAACTTAAGCTTCTTTATATAGACTGGGGGAGCTTAGGATCCTTTAGAAAGAGTTCTGAAGATTCCTGAAATTCTGGGGAGAGGGGGTAATTTGTTTTTTCTTTGGGTGAATAGTGATCAAATCTTGAGCTGTTTGGAGCTATTCTAAGTAGTGACTGGTGCTGCTAGAATGTTCTAGGGACTGTCCAAATTATGGCCTTAGTAGGGATCTTAAGAATCTTGGAGGAGCAACTGACCGGCAAGATCTTTTAGTTCTTTGCTAGATAGTAACTTGTCTGCTAGTACTGTTCATGAATAGTGATCGAACCTAGAGCTGTTTGGAGCTATTCTAAATAGTGACTGGTGCTGACAGAATGTTCTAGGGACTGTCCAAATTATGGCCTTCGTAGTGATCTTGAGAATCTTGGAAGGGGTCAAATGGATGGTGACTGGTAGATGCCTCAGAAGAGGCAAGAGAACCCTTTTCTTCTTCTTCTAATTGAGAAACCTAGAGGAGCAACTAATCGGCAAGATCTTTTAGTTCTTTGCTAGATTTTCCCTCGATTGAGATAGATTCTAGGCTAGACTGAGACCTTGTCTTCTGGGTAATTGCTTTGTGGACTAGAGGATGGAAATCTTTATTCAACTGATTGATGATTGGATCAATTTTCAGGCTATCCCACCATTTTAATGAGAATTCTCTGTCTAACAGATTGTTACTTATTGCATAGGACCAC